>CM070663.1:33120441-34320441 GCA_036346575.1 Dendrocalamus sinicus
AGCAGTCACGTCCAGTTCCCCCAGCTAGGAACGGGGATGTACATGAAACCATCCCCAACTAGATAACGGCGATTTATTGTGATTTTTTCGATTAGAAGGAAGTCATCTAGTTCATCTTAATAACACAAGGTTAAATTAAGTGTATAAGCCTAACTTTACACCGTAGACCTTAGGGGAAGGATGTGTTGCTACACTGTCCTTGATTCGATGAACATGCATGTCTTCTTTCCCAGAGACTTCTTTATCTAAGCGACAACGGCATGACTGTCAACTATTCCGGCAGCCAGAAGTAGCTTTTTTATAACCACCGTAGATACCTAAGATCTGCGCCTCAGTAGCAATACTTTGTTCATCGGAAGGACCATATGTGAGATTTATTTGTGCCAAGCTCGATCTACATGCTGACAGTGAATTCTTGCGAAGGGTCATCAAGCTACATAAGTTGGTCTAGTAGGCGACAGTGCGCCAAAATCTATCACAGGAAAAGGAGATCTGGCTTCTCCACCCATTCAACATCGATATACAGGAGCACCAGATCGAGAAGTGAGGGATCGGCCAACGACGGACTGGAAGAAAGCACGCCCTAGCATCTTAGCTTGGCGGCCAGCCCAGCCCTCGAGAGGCAAGGTGGCGCGGTGAGCCGGTAAGTAGCTAGGGTTACGGGCGACGGCGAGGCTTTCAGTTCGGTAGCTGAACGAAACTGTAACACCCCCGTTTCCGGGAGTATTATGAAACCCTCGCAGCTGCCCAGGACTGTTCAACTGCGAGTACATTTAATGAGTGTATAACATTGCCAACACAAGCTTAAGCGCAAAAGCGAACTTTATTACAATATAAAGGCTAAAAGTCAAGTCTTACATTACAGATTAAAAATGCCACAGGCACGCCTGAGCGGAAGACGACCCTAATTCCACGCTTCGTTGATCGCGTACAGAATCATCCCTTCGTCTTCTCTCGCATCCTCAAATTAGTTATTTCTGTTTATGTTTTTAGCAAGCATGAGTACTACCACTCGTACTCAACAAGTCACACGGAGCTTAATAATAATTTCATGCATGGTATATCAAGAAAAAGGGGATAAAGTCTATTATTTTATGTGGATGCAGTTTTGGTTGGAATTATTTGGAAACCTTTAAAATGTACTTCATTAAAGTAAAGGGGGTTTCAAGCTTGCTTACCACTACTCAATATTACCAAACCATTCCAAAACTACTTATGCCTTGATACTGGATTCACCCACTAAACACAGTTTCGTTAACCGGAAGCACGGCGTATTCGAATACCATTTGTCATGACTTTGCAAAGCTGCCTGCTTTACCACAAGATCCCTTAACTCCGCGATAGAGTTAAGACAACAAGGATGTTCATCTGCTCAATTCTTTGTGTAGACTCCGCCCGATGAGGTGTTTAATCTCAACAAGCTCGGATGACCCCACGGATCTCGTCAGACTCATCGCACCCTACGGTTGTATGGTTAACCACCTCCCATACGAACTCACCCTCTGTCTCCCCTTTCCAGCTTCAGAGGTTCAATTGAAGTTGAGCGACTACTAAGCGGGTTTGACTAAGTCAAGTTTGACCAAGTCAACGCTTGTGGTTGGTCATTACTATGTCCATTACTCAGCATAAGGGTCTAGTCCTTACATTTTTAAGCGAGGCATCATCCTCGCACAAACCCCATTTCAAGTACACTGCATCGCCACCAATCCACATCCAGCCTCTACCCTAGGATAAGGTCTTGGATCCATCTCTGCGATCCTTACTTACCCTAAATCCAACTTTCCAAAACTCTAAGTCAAATACCAAAACCTTATAAGAGAAAGATTTGATGTGTCCCTAAACTACCATGTTAATATTAATATTATACTTTATGTTACTAGGTCTTGTCAAGGTGAATGTGGCCATCAAGTTAAACTGGGCTTTTCGGGTGGTAGGACATAACTAGTATCATGTCATTCTAAGCATTGATTGTACATAAAATAACAGTGCGCAAATAACATAATGAAAATACAGTAAATAAATAACTTAGGGAATGTAGGATCAACATGTTCAAAAATATGTGTGACTTGCCTTGCGGATTTTCGATTTCGATTATTTCGTATTCTTCAGTGGGCCAGGTCTGGACTTGAGCTTTTCCCTCCTGCTCTTGCGAAATCTCGCCTTCGTAAACTAACGCAAAACAGATAAAATAAAGTTAATTCCATGCCCGAAGGATTGAGCTAGGAATAAAGAAAATAAAAGAAGAAAAGAAAATCCAGAAAACTCCATTATTAAATTGAGAATATTGGGTTATAGGAAGGCTATATGGGGAAATGGGCCTTGGATTTGGGTTGGTGGGCTCGAAACGAATCCGGGGAGTATAAATATATATTTTTGGGTTTGGGTCAAGCACTGTTCATTGGGCTCGGTCGGTTACTATTCATCGGGTGCAATGGGCTCGGGCGAGTGGGCTGGACTCAACCGAGTAAAAGCGGCTCGGTCGGATGGTTCGGACTCGGCCGAGCAGTGCGAAGCGATCTGGCGGTGGTTCGGCGCGGCTTGATCGCGCGTGGCGTGGCGTGGTGGCGCGGTCGGACGCGGCGCGTCGGGCGCGGAGGCGGTGCGGTCGGGCGCGGTCGGAGGCGGGTGGCGCGGTCGGACGGAGCGGCTGGCTCGGTCGTCTTGTTCCTCCCGCCCGAGCGCGCACGCAGAAAACAGGGGAGAGGGCGACGGTGGGCGGCGGCGCTAGGATGAACCGCGACGGCAACCGAGGGCATGGACGGATTTATGGCACTAAGGGGGGTCCATTTTGGGTGGTTTGAAGACCAGCGGAGGCGGCAATCGCCGGCGGCGAGCTCCTCCTCTTTTGCGGTCGTTTCAAAATTGCGGGGGATTGGGGGCTTCCCGGGGCAATTGGCTTGGTCCTTGAGCTTCACTAGGGCTCGGGTAGGGTTAGGGAAGGGTTGGCCGAGGCTTGAGCGGTCCGAGTTGGGGCCAGCCACGGTCGTCGCTTCGGTGGAGGAGGAATTGGCGCGGGAAGGGGTTGGGAGGCTAGGGCAAGACTTGGGGGAGGTTTTGGGAGGCTTGAGGGTGCCACTCGAGAAGGGAATTGGAAATTAGAGGGCCGGGGATGGGACATTGAACTAGGGCTCCGAAATTGGGGATTTGGCAATTACCGGCGTTGGGGAAGGAAAGGGGTGCTCGGGGGTGCTCGATGAGCTACAGGGATGTCACTGGGGTCTAATGGAAGGGCTGCGGTGGTTTAAATAGAGGCGGAAGGCGGTTGGCACCGGGAGTGGACAGGGAGATATTTGGCGGTGGCGGTGGCGGTGAGCTGGAGCTCGGGAAGGCTTGGCCGGCTTGGGCATCACTTCACGGTGTCGAAGTGCAGAGCGGCGGTCAAAAAATCTGGCGGCGCTTCAGTCGGCCGTGAGGAGAACACGCGAAGAAAGCGAGGAGGTGTGCACGGACGGCGGTGGCGCTTGCCACGCCCTGAGGCCGGTCGGGGCGCATTCAATGCATGGTACGGCGTCGAGCGAGGGGCGGAGCGGCGGCGGTGTGCGCGAAAGCGCGAGGAGGCGGCGGCGGCAGAAAAATCGAGGCGCGACGAAACATCCGGACGGTGAGCGATGGTGAGCTCCATCTCTCCGTTCATGGCATGGTGATAAGGATTAAGGAGTGGATTGCTTTGAGATTGGTGTGGTTTAGGGTTATGGAGGAGTTGGGCAAATGAGAAATGGGAATTCAAATCCAAATTTGATTTTTGCAAAATTTTGGTTTGTTTCAACCTTCCCTCCTTAAAAAGAATCTCGACCCCGAGATTCACCCAGGTTATAGAATGGGTGAAAAATAAAACTTGTTACAGTTCTATTCCCTTTCCATAGATCTTGTTTTACTCAGAGTGAGCTTCCAATGGTGACTGTTAATTGAGCTTCCGTCGGTACTCGCCCCTTTTTGGTTATCTGGGCTCTCAAAACTTCATGAGGATATGCTCAAAGTACATATATGACTTGTGCTTCTGGGTTTAAGATAATCTCATTTGGAATCTTATGCAATAGCATGACTATGGTCAGACAGAGTTCTGTTGAATTTATCTCTGCAGTAGGTTTGTTTGTCTTGTAGTGTTTGTACTAGTCAATCAATCCATGATTTCTCATAATCTCATATACTTTTTATGTCTTCGGGGGTCTGTAACACAGATCCATACCAATACCCTTTTGTTCCTCTTCATCATTCAAAGACTAGTTATGACTGTGGTAATCTGTCTTTTATTTTCTAGCAGACGTTATAAGAAACATACCCTGAGATTTCTCTCTTCATATTACCTCATCAAAATTCCTTTTTCAAATCTGGGTTCATCTTCATTCTATCAAAGCGTATAGAGAGCTATGAGGTATGAGTCTCTTTTATGATTGAATCTCTGAATTTCCTCTTCATTCAACATTAAGAGTGACCGTGAGATCTTAAGGTTTCTTGTTTATTCACCAGTGGATTCTGTTGAATCTACTGGTCGTAGTAGAGATAACACTTAATAATCATGTCAGGGCATTTGCTTTCATTGACTATCCAACTCACAGTCCCTGATTATTTATAATCATCTTCATTGTCGAGAATTTAATTCCAGCTGACCAGTGTATGTGCTATGGCTACTAATTCTAGGCCATAAGTAGTGTACTTTTCTTCAGGTGTCGGCATCTCAATGCAAAAGTTATAATCCTTTCGTCTTGTATTAGCATACATCTTAATCCCTGTTTCTGAGGTGTGACCATAGGGCTGAAAATCTCTATTGGAAATTTTAGAACTTGAGCTATAATCAATCTAGTCTTTAATAGGACTGATGCTATAATCTTTATCTTCTAAGAACTTTTCTTGTTAGCACTTGAGCTCATACATATTCCCTTTTCTGTTTCTCTCTCTCTCTTTTTTGTACCTGTATATCATCCTTGTATATACCAAACCATTCATGTCTTGTATCTACACCTAAACTTTCTTGGTTTATTTATCATAACATTTATAGGTATTTTACATATCAACATTCCTTATAATTTCCCCTTAGTATCCCTTTAAGACGGTTCTGATTTATTTGTTCCACTGTCCATGCTCCCATTGTATTATTTTGGTTTCATATCCAAACTAAGTTGGTCTTTCCATCCTTTACGTAGTCTTTTACTTATTGCCATACTTCTCTTACACAAAGTTGGAAAGTAGATTCACAATGAATTGCAGTACAAACTTCTTTCTTCCTTATACCACTGTACAGATAGCTCACGGATAACTCATGGTTACATCCGATACCTTAAGAGATTACTTGCTTACACAAACATACTTGCTTATACAAAGTATGACATAACACTCATTTTATGTTTCGTCTTTAACCAATGGTGTTGCCTAGCTTTCTTGCTCTCTTAGTCACTTCTTTAGGGTGCATTTGTCTCCTTTTCCACTCGAGCCTTTTTGGAGCGGCGTCCTTCTTCCTCTGTTGGGAGTTGATAAGATGTTGATGTTTGTTCCTTAGCTCGTATCCACGCCACTTCCTTAGGTAGGGATTCCCATGGGCATTGGAAGCGAATATGTCCTTTCTGGTTGCAGTGAAAACAAGTCTTGTGTGTCATAGTCACAAGGTCGCCTTGCTTGATAACCTTCACATATCCTGATATTCTTTCCTCTATCTGGAGAGCTTGATCGACTAGAGTCCGTAAATCCGGAAATTCCATAGTCGTAATGTAGCACCTTATCTTTGGTTGTAAACCTTGTATAAAATATGCCACCCTTTTTGCTTCATCATTGATATCTTCTTGGGCATATTGTGACATATGATGGAATTGCTGCAAATACGCCATAACGGACTTATCTTCTTGTCGGAGATTAAGAAAGTCCTGATATTTTTCTGTGACGACTTTAGGAGGCATATAAGTCTTGCGAAATCTAGTTACGAACTCTGTCCATGTAATATCATTCTTGTTCGGATATATCCATTGGATAACATTCCACCAATTGCTAGCTGGTCCTGATAATTGGTAGGCGGCGAAAAGAACTTTTTGTTTGTCCGTACATCCGATGGTTTCTAGTCTCCTCTCGATGCTTTGTAACCAGTTATCAGCACTCAAAGGTTCCGTTGCCGAAGAGAATTCCGATGGTCGAGTCTTCAGGAAAGTTGTAAGCTTGAATGCAGTCGCACTTGACATTGATACTAGTTCTTCTGGTGACACTTTTGTAATGAGCTGTTCCAATATTTTTGCTTGTTGTTCTAGTATTCTGACTTGTCCTTGCCCGACTTCAATCCAGGTCTTCTCCATGATGGATACAGCTTCTTTTATGTCAGTTAAGGCTTCTGTCATGGTAGATAGGGCTTCTATCATGGTGGATAGTGCTTTCGACAAGATGGGTAATCTGTTCTGATTTTCGTTGTCCATCTGTTACACCATCGAATCTTTAGTTTGCTCAGTAATAATTCACTTGACAGTGATCGAAATTTAGGAATCAACCCTGTAACATTTTTGGGCTTAGCAGAGGAAGTGAGACGAAAACGAGGGAAGAGCAAGAAAGAAGTAGGAAAGAAAATGAAGTGAGATTAAATGATGTTTCTGATTGCTCCGGTAGGACACCTCTTGAAATTCTTCTTACTTACTTACGAGGATAATCCCACATCTGTTAGCTTCCAACATTCATAAACTAATTTATTCTTATACTACTCTTGTACATGGGCTTAAAATCCAACGCCCTTTTTAATTTAGTTTCTACTTCACACTAGGGCTACACTATATCCTAGTTATGACCTCATTTTTGTCAATAATCCCAAACATAATAATTCATTTGATCCACCGAAGACATAATTCCTATTTGCATTCTCCTAACTTTATTAATCATATCATGGTTATCCAAATTCTACAAAAATTCCAACTTCAACCATGACTATAAATCCAATATCAAACCTGTTATAATCCAATATCCTTAATTTAAACCCACCGATATCATTTGTATCCATATTCCTTAAAAATCCAATTATTTTTCATTATCAACTCATAATCTTAGTCGACTCAATTCAATTATTAACTAAGCTTCTTGCTATCTTCTTCTCATTTAATTCATCATTTGAAAAATCCACCAAAGATAATATCATTAATAAGATTTATAATCCAATAATCACTATTATCCATATCCACCCAGAATATTATCATTGATTAGGCCTAAAATCCAATAATTAGTATTATCACATTTTTTTGATCCAACAAATTCTATCACTTTATCCATTCATATTCTTCCAATATTAACATAATTCCGCCAATATCTTCGATTATCATCGTCTCATATTTTAATCCCTTATGGGTTATCTACTCCTTTCTCTAAAGTCCATGGCTATAATTCAACCTATTTGTCGCAATCAGAAGTTTACATTTAATTCCTTCCAAGATTTGCCTGATAGGTAAGAAGAGATCAGATCAGACTAGGTAAGAATCAAAGACGAAATAGGATAGAAGTAGAGTTTTTAACATACTCTTTACTTAAAATCGGAAATTTAGTTTTTGCACAAATTGCTTATATAGCAGCCTACAGGCTAATAGTGCAATTTGGCTATTAATACAAACAGAAATCTTCGTCTATTCAAATGGTTTACCCTTTGCATCAAAGATATCAAACGGGTATCATTTGCTAACTACTCGAGCAGTGACCTTATAACTTTTCAGAAGGAAAAGCTTTTGGTTGGGATATTCGTACTATTCTTTTCTTCTCTTTTTTTTTGTTCTTTAAGCTAGGGTTAGCATTTGTTTCATTTGGTCAGCATGAAATTAGTCTAAACGTTTACTTGTGTTTTAAGCATTTGACAAAACCCAAAAGGAAAGCTTTTGCTTTTTGTCTAAGAAGGGTAAGATAGAAATAGGAAAGGTGAGACAGCAATAATACTTATGGTTTTCAAAATTCTTTTGTATTTGAAAGTATGGTTTTGTGAAATCATAATCTTATCGACCAAACCTACACTTAGGGTCATCCTACGGTCAAGCAAGCGAGCTCTGATACCACTCTGTAACACCCCCGTTTCCGGGAGTATTATGAAACCCTCGCAGCTGCCCAGGACTGTTCAACTGCGAGTACATTTAATGAGTGTATAACATTGCCAACACAAGCTTAAGCGCAAAAGCGAACTTTATTACAATATAAAGGCTAAAAGCCAAGTCTTACATTACAGATTAAAAATGCCACAGGCACGCCTGAGCGGAAGACGACCCTAATTCCACGCTTCGTTGATCGCGTACAGAATCATCCCTTCGTCTTCTCTCGCATCCTCAAATTAGTTATTTCTGTTTATGTTTTTAGCAAGCATGAGTACTACCACTCGTACTCAACAAGTCACACGGAGCTTAATAATAATTTCATGCATGGTATATCAAGAAAAAGGGGATAAAGTCTATTATTTTATGTGGATGCAGTTTTGGTTGGAATTATTTGGAAACCTTTAAAATGTACTTCATTAAAGTAAAGGGGGTTTCAAGCTTGCTTACCACTACTCAATATTACCAAACCATTCCAAAACTACTTATGCCTTGATACTGGATTCACCCACTAAACACAGCTTCGTTAACCGGAAGCACGGCGTATTCGAATACCATTTGTCATGACTTTGCAAAGCTGCCCTGCTTTACCCACAAGATCCCTTAACTCCCGCGATAGAGTTAAGACAACAAGGATGTTCACTGCTCAATTCTTTGTGTAGACTCCGCCCAGTAGGTGTTTAATCTCAACAAGCTCGGATGACCCCACGGATCTCGTCCGACTCATCGCACCCTCTAGCTTGTATGGTTAACCACCTCCCATACGAACTCACCCTCTGTCTCCCCTTTCCGATTTGCAGAGGTTCAATTGAAGTTGAGCGACTACTAAGCGAGTTTGACTAAGTCAAGTTTGACCAAGTCAACGCTTGTGGTTGGGTCATTACTATGTCCATTACTCAAAGATAAGGGTCTAGTCCTTACATTTTTAACTGAGGCATCATCCTCGCACAAACCCCATTTCAGTACACACTGTACTGCCACCAATCCACATCCAGCCTCTACCCTAGGATAAGGTCTTCGGATCCATCTCTGCGATCCTTACTTACCCTAAATCCAACTTTCCAAAACTCTAAGTCAAATACCAAAACCTTAACAGTAGAAAGATTTGATGTGTCCCTAAACTACCATGTTAATATTAATATTATACTTTATGTTACTAGGTCTTGTCAAGGTGAATGTGGCCATCAAGTTAAACTGGGCTTTTCGGGTGGTAGGACATAACTAGTATCATGTCATTCTAAGCATTGATTGTACATAAAATAACAGTGCGCAAATAACATAATGAAAATACGATGAAATAAATAACTTAGGGAATGTAGGATCAACATGTTCAAAAATATGTGTGACTTGCCTTATGGATTTTCGATTTCGATTATTTCGTATTCTTGATGGGCAGTGCGGACTTGAGCTTTTCCCTCTGCTCTTGCGAAATCTCGCCCGTAAACTAACGCAAAACAGATAAAATAAAGTTAATTCCATGCCCGAAGGATTGAGCTAGGAATAAAGAAAATAAAAGAAGAAAAGAAAATCCAGAAAACTCCATTATTAAATTGAGAATATTGGGTTATAGGAAGGCTATATGGGGAAATGGGCCTTGGATTTGGGTTGGTGGGCTCGAAACGAATCCGGGGAGTATAAATATGTATTTTTGGGTTTGGGTCAAGCACTGTTCATTGGGCTCGGTCGGTTACTATTCATCGGGTGCAATGGGCTCGAGCGAGTGGGCTGGACTCAACCGAGTAAAAGCTGCTCGGTCGGATGGTTCGGACTCGGCCGAACGGCGCGGGCGATGCGGCTGGTTCGGGCGGCGCGGCTGATCGGCGCGGCGCGCGCGGTGGCGCGGTCGGACGCTGGCGCGGCGGCGGCGCGTCGCGCGCGGAGGCGGTGCGGTCGGCGCGGATCGAGGCGGGTGGCGCGGTCGGACGGAGCGGGCGCTCGTCGTCTTCTTCCTCCCGCCCGAGCGCGCACGCAGAAAACAGGGGAGAGGGCGACGGTGGGCGGCGGCGCTAGGATGAACCGCGACGGCAACCGAGGGCATGGACGGATTTATGGCACTAAGGGGGGTCCATTTTGGGTGGTTTGAAGACCGGCGGAGGCGGCAATCGCCGGCGGCGAGCTCCTCCTCTTTTGCGGTCGTTTCAAAATTGCGGGGGATTGGGGGCTTCCCGGGGCAATTGGCTTGGTCCTTGAGCTTCACTAGGGCTCGGGTAGGGTTAGGGAAGGGTTGGCCGAGGCTTGAGCGGTCTGAGTTGGGCTGGCCACGGCGGTCGCTTTCGGTGGAGGAGGGGGAATTGGCGCCGGGGAAGGGGGTTGGGAGGCTAGGGCAAGACTTGGGGGAGGTTTTGGGAGGCTTGAGGGTGCCACTGGAGAAGGGAATTGGAAATTAGAGGGCCGGGGATGGGACATTGAACTAGGGCTCCGAAATTGGGGATTTGGCAATTACCGGCGTTGGGGAAGGAGAGAGGTGCTCGGGGGTGCTCGATGAGCTACAGGGATGTCACTGGGGTCTAATGGAAGGGCTGCGGTGGTTTAAATAGAGGCGGAAGGCGGTTGGCACCGGGAGTGGACAGGGAGATATTTGGCGGTGGCGGTGGCGGTGAGCTGGAGCTCGGGAAGGCTTGGCCGGCTTGGGCATCACTTCACGGCTGTCGGGGGGGTGCAGAGCGACGGTCAAAAAGGTACTGGCGACGCTCAGGTCGGCCGTGAGGAGAACACGCGCGGAGGGGCAGGGGGTGTGCACGGACGGCGGTGGCGCTTGCCACGCCCTGAGGCCGGTCGGGGCGCATTCAATGCATGGTACGGCGTCTGACAGAGGGGCAGGAGCTGGCAGCGGTGTGCAGGCGCGAGAAAGCGCGAGGGAGGCGGCGTCGGCAGAAAAATCAGAGGCGGCGACGAAACATCTGGACGGTGAACAGTAGCTGAGCTCCATCTCTCCGTTCATGGCATGGTGATAAGGATTAAGGAGTGGATTGCTTTGAGATTGGTGTGGTTTAGGGTTATGGAGGAGTTGGGCAAATGAGAAATGGGAATTCAAATCCAAATTTGATTTTTACAAAATTTTGGTTTGTTTCAGAAACCGGAGCCGTTTGTGTTCTACTTTCCTTCGTTTCACGTCCATGGCTCCACTCCATCCATGCTGGATCCAGCGTTGTTACAGCTTGGCCCCGCAAGGGTCCTTGACCTTTCGAGCTGGGGGTCTTGGTGGGCTCTGAAACGTACACTCGGTCGGGACAGTTGAACCTTGCCGCCGAGCTCACCTCGATGATCGTGAAAACCTTTTGTTTCCTACGGTAGAAACGCGCGACAGTTTCCATACACGCAAAATTCAGGTGATGGAGTATTACTATCATATTATTGGACCTGTTTTTTTTGCCGTTTGATTTTTGGTTTTTCTAAAAATCGAAATAAATGGAACTGTTTCTCGAGCCCAAAATCGTGTGCGATATCCGCATCAGTGCCTCTACCGTCTGCTGTTGTCTCGAAAAGTGCACATAAAAGTCATCAGTCGTAGTCTAAAAGAACATGACCAATAACTTATGCAGCAGAGGACCTAATTAATGATCGATGCAACAATACTTTCGGGGTGTTTTGTGTTGGTTATGGCTGATGACTTTTGCTGAAAATAAATAATAGTGGCTAAAATAGCTGAAAGAAGTGGTTTTTAGAAGGAGTGAACGTGCGGTGGGAAAGTGAATGAGAGATACATGCGTGAAATTGGAGCGAGAGGAGTGATGTGTGTGATGTGCCCGTGACCCCTATCTTATCCTCGGAGTGAGTCGAGAACGAGAGAATTAGAGAAACCACTTTAAAAATTAGATATTTATATTGATTTCTGACTTCTCTAAGTAGATACTAGAAACAGAACTTAATAAAAAAAAACTACCCTTGTCTCATTCCGTTGTCTTATTTATTAACCACCTTTGTCTCATTCCGTTGTCTTGTCACGCCCCTTAATATTTGCTCCGTTGTGAATTTATGATTGAGCAGAGCGTGGTGGCACTTTTGTTTCTATCGATCGTTTTTAATACCCTTGTCTCATCCCCTTGTCTTATCACGCCCCTTAATATTTGCTCCGTTACGAATTTATGATTGACCACTGACCAGAGCGAGGTCGCAGTTTTGTTTCTATCGACCCCTTTTAATAGTTGTGCTGCATGCATGGTCCTGTACGTGTACCACGGCCCTGTGGTCCACGTCGCGTCGCTGTGTCGGTTGCGTTCCGGCTGGTTCCTTAGGATCCGTTTGGTTGGTGGAACTGGGACATACCTAAATAGGATGGTTCAACATTTAGTGCTATCGCTTTGTTTGGTTTGCAGCATGGAGCGACTTGGTATGAAACCGAGCCATCCCATCCGGACAAATATTCTCTCCATATGCTATATCACTCGGTTCGACAAATTCGGTGGAATCACGATATTCCATTCGTGAGGCTCCAGTCATCCATATACACAAACAGAGGAGATGATGCACTTAGTACCTAGAACAGACTTGCGGCGGCGAGCGGTGGCCAGAGGGTAGACAACGAGTAGCAAAATGGATCGTCGGTAGGACAATGAAGTAGGGGGCAGCCGCGTCGCGGCTAGACTGGCACCACAGCGAGCAGGTGCGGCGTGGAGTTACCAGAGCTAGGGCCGAACGGAGGCGATGGCGGGTGATTGGAATGGGGAAGAAAGTGGGGAGAGCATGAGCTAGAGGGGAGATTGGGAAAGGCTTACCAAGCAATCGTGGAGGTGGATGAGCACTGGAGAAAGCCGATGGCGGAGGCCAGAGGCGGTGCGAGTGAGGCCACGGTGGTGGTGGCCTCAGGTGGTCAGGAGCCTAGGCAAGTGGTTGGGGAAGCTCTGGGGTGCCAAGGAGAAGCTCTCGGTGGAGGGAATTGAGCCAAGATGGAGCGGAGGAGGAGATGGTGGCATCGGAGGCGGCGTCGGCGGACTTGAGGAAGACAGCCAATGCGGTGAGCTCCGAGCATGGGACTGCAATTAAATCAGAGGGGAGGAGGAGGACTTCCGGGAACACGCCGTGACACGAACAGCTTCGAGAGTAAGTCGCCGGCATGGCCAGAAAGGGGCGGAGGGGTGACATCATAAAACGACGGGCACCAAGGAGAGCGGGCCGAGGTCGCCGTCGATGGAGTCGAGGTCACCGAGGAGAGCAGGCCAAGGTCGCCGTCAATAGGGCCAAGGTCACTGAGGAGAGCGAGGCCGAGGTCGCCGCCGATGGAGCCAAGGTCACAGCCGAGGAGAGTAGGCCTGAGGTCATTGTTGATGGAGCTGAGGTCGTGGTTGCCACCGAGGGGAGCGGGGTCATGATCGCTGTGGAAGGGAGCCGAGGGAGCCGCTCATCGAAAGAAGGACCGGGAAGAACATAAGGAAAAAAATAAAATAAAAAGAAGACAAAAAAGGACTATTCTATTCTATCTCATCCTCTCAACCAAACAAAATCTCAGACCATTTCATACTCTCAACCAAACACATCCCATCCCCCAAAAAAAAAAAAGAAGTACGAGCCCATCCTATTCTACTTGGTTCCACTAATCAAACGTCCCGTTAGTTGGAGGTCGTTGAAATCTTTGCTGCCTGTCTGAACAATTATTTATTAGCTGCATTATTTGGCTTGTCAATCCGCAGCTGACTAGGAAAACGTACAGAAGGAAGCAGATGGATAGGACCGACCGAGATGACATGCCAGCTGACTCCCATGGCCAATCGGATCAGCCGCATCTTCTCTTGTTACGTACGTGTAGATAGTTAATCGAGGGAAGCCCTGGATCTGTGTATGCACATTTTGTTGCTGCATAGAGGTGGCAATGTAAGTGACTAATTAAATCTAAAACGCCACGCGCAGATTAAACATACAGCGACGACGTCGGTGTCTGTGTCCGTCGGCGCTTCAGTCCTCGCCAGTCTCTCGATGCCGTTAGTCGTTGTCCAAGCTGAACTGGGCGCGCCACCGCGGCGAGCGCACGCGCGGCCGGCCATGCACGCTGCCCTGCGCACGACGACCAGCTCGGCGCGCTGCGGTAGTGTGCGCGCTGATCATCAACCACGGCTCGACCGCTTTCAGTTCAATATACATACGCACACTAGAAGAAAAAACATGCATATAGCAAATGTATATCAGGCAACGGAAAACACATGCGTCGCAGGCTATACATCCGCTTACGTGTGAAAGCTGCTTGCCACTGTTTAATTTGGTTTTTTAGTGGTTTCTAACTTTCAGATATTGGTTTTTAATTAAAATTATACATCTATTAGTGTTTCCTAAGCCATTCGATTAAAGAAAATAAAAAATAACAATGTTACATCTTTACGGACAATACAAAAAAAAATTAAAAATTAAAAAGACAACATACTTGTTCGACTCCGGCTAGAGGTGGGAATTGGGCGTCGTGCGTCGGCACGGCCGTGCCCACCGTGCCGCCACTTCGCGCGTGCGGTTTGGCCCGATCATCCCGTCGTGCCGTCGCCGCGTGCGGCCGCCGCCAAATCTTCGGCGAGCCCAAGCACGGCCCAAAGCCCACCGTCGGCGTTCGTGCCGTGCACCAAGCCCACCCAAAGTAACTATACCCGACAAAAGCGATAGCAACAATGGTAGCGGTGGCGCTATCTTCCTTTCTCTTATATCCGCCTTATTAAAAACCTACTTAAAATTCGATTCTATTGTCTCATGCCATTTCACCTTGAACTTGGTCATCTAGTCAATGGAATACATATCTTGGTGCAAATTAGACTATGGCGTATGTGGACATCACCCGACAATCTAGCATAGGCATACCCAACTAGTCAAATAGAAAAGCTCAAGGAGAGTCATGAGTACAATTTACTATAGTTAAGAAATCAATTTTAAATAGTTTCGCCAGCCGTGCTCTTCGTGTCGCGTGCGGCCGAGCGCGCCCCCGATGCCGCCGTGCCGCGTCGCCGCCACCGTGCCGGATTTTGAAGCCCAGCCCGCCCACCGTTCGTGCCGTGCGGCACGCCCGCCACGTGTCGGGCGGGCCGTGCTTGGGCGAACCGTGGCGCCGTGCCGGTGGCCCAAAGAAGCCCGCCCAAGTCCCACCTCTACTCCTGGCCATACCCATCCCATATCCTTCCTTCTCACCCTCTTCCAGTCTTCCTCTCAATCTTTTATCGTATTCAGGGAATTTGTTTTTTCCCCAATGCTTCTGTAAGTTTAATGTATGTAATTTTTTTTTCTGTGAGGTGGACTTTGGGCTTTCACACTATTGACTCACCCGGCCCTAATTGCGTTGCCTGCAGCAATCAGCTAGTGGTCAAAGCTTATGCAAGTGATGACTAGGCAGGAGATGTGCTCTCTATTGAGCAGATCTTCAGAAGTTTGATGTGCTCAAACTAAACAAGGTTTCCTCTCAAGTGCCATTCAATTTTTTCTAATACCATTGTCCAAAAAAGGAAAAGCATAGTGTGATTTTGTTTTGAAACCAATATCTGAGTTCATCTCACAACAATGCCAAATTCTGAGGAAAATAAACTTACAACTATATACTATGTTACGGTCAGAATAGATTCAGAAGAGTATGGTCCGTGGTCGATTCAAACTTATTACATTTTCTTCTTTCGGAACTCAGGTAATTACCAACACGCGCAAGGCTTCTTCAAATTAAATCATTTACTTTTTCCTATGGTCAATCTTGAAACTGAACCTTGTTCTAGTAACTTTCAGGAACATAGTTGTTGAACAGATTTTATCCATGTTATTTTGCTGATCTAGTAGGAGGTTGTATATATAGACGCTCCCTTGTTTTTAAGTTCTTTTACAATGATGTTATTTTCCTTGCACACTTTCAGTTTGGATATTTGGATATTTCTGCCTGGGAGATGCGGAAGGACAATATGTGAAGCAAAATTGGTAGAATTACATAGAATTTTACATTCTAATTCTAGATGATGTATGACGCGGTGTATTGACAAATTCAAGTTGTACTTACGAATGATGTGAACTATATATTGTGAGTTTTTTTTCTAATAATATATTCTGAGTTTTTTCTCTATGCAATGGAATAATTGTTTTACGGTATCTTCTTATTGTGAATTATTAAATTGGAACATTTTCAAGTACCAAATATCCTGGCTTGAGAATATCCTCTAACAACACAGAGATTTAATCATTTGTCTATTGCATATACCAACGCAAAAAAGTACTGCTACAACCTAAATATATCCGTTGCAAGGTAGCGATGCTTAATTCCTATCCATTACCAGTGCATACATATGTGTTGTGGTAGACTCTCGCATTGGCCCAATGGCAATGCATAGATAATGCCTTGGTATAGATCATTGCAACACTTATTTAGACTTTTAGCAACGTATGTACACGTTGTTAAAGAAGTGTTCATGTTATAGTGCCATCCGCACAAGGACATAGGGGCAGCCGAGCGGTGAAAGCGGTGGAGGGTGAAGGTGGGCTGGGGTGGGGAGGGAGCGGCGACGGTGGGAGTGGGAATTAGGGTTAGGGGATGGTGGTAGGTTTATATATAAGGTAGGGGAGACGATTGGAATGATTAGATCTAGATGTAAAATTGATAAAAAGTTATAAATATTTTAATTACCTGTGAATAGACGTCCCCATATGTGTATTGCTTTATTCTTTTCCTGAATGGACAATAAGGGTGAAGAAGGTGCGCGCGCGCGGACAATGCATGGATGTGCCTGTGTGATGTTTACCGGAGCAATAGCTCAATTATACGTTGCAAACGTACGCACGACGTACGGTACGAGCAGTGCATGGCAGAACACATACGTACGGCACGTGCATGCCTGCACACCAAAGTGAACAGTGTCGGTCGCTCGCTCTCCCTTCACTCTGCTTCGTTTAGGTAACGCCCTTCATAAGTAGCAGCTAGGGGTTTACCAAACCAAACAGTAGCGCTACGTAGCGTGGTCCAGGGCAGGCTAACCCCAATCAAACCACACCAAACCTTTGCTCACCATCCCTGCACAAACCCTAACCACCGGGCATTAAACCCTAACCAGCAGCGTCCGATCCCGACCAAAAGCGTACACTACAGCCCGCGCCCACCGCTGCCCCTGCATGCATGCACGCACGTACGCACGTACATGCAAATCGAGCGCGAAGTACGTACGTACGTACGCGCCCTCTTAACCAGATCTACCACGTACATACCAGCTAGCTAGCTGCCTGTGTACGTAGTAGTAGTGTGTGTGCCCGCGCGCGCAACCCTGCAGTTCTATTATCGTGTACATGATACTGGTGTCAGATCGATGTTGAAACAACCCGATTTCAATCTGAACCTGGATTTCTCCAGATATTGATCTCCTCTGAATCCCTGTCCAATTCACCACCACCTCCACCCATCTGCGTATCCATTCCGGCCCTGAACTTGCTGCCTTCCCCCATCCATTTGTGCCCAGTCCCAGCCGATGGCAGTATTCACGGTGGTCCGACAACGAAGCAGAAAACTCCCCGGCGTAACTCCTCGGTTAATCACCGTACCTCGTCTGCCGCGCCTCTTCAATGCATCTGACAATCCTCTGAGCAGCTTGGACCCGACTCCCTATCGACGCGATTTCAGTGTCTCGCCCGACAAGCCGCCCAAGCCAAAATTGGCCGCCGCAACACACCACCCGACGACGCGTATGACTCGAGGTGCCAACGCCGCATACCAGCTACCCGGCCGTCACAGCCGAAACCTCCTGAGCTCTCTCGCACCTCCTCACCTGGACAGATCCGAACGGTTCCCTCCCCTGTGCCAACCGTCTTAAGTCTGCTATAGAAAGCCTTAAGCTCTCTGTTAGAAATAATCTTGATTTAGAGTTCAAGACTTAGTAGAGTCCGTCTCCGTGTGTAACTCAAGTTAAAGTCGTATCTAACTTGAAGTCTGAATACGTATGTTAGTAGGAGATTATTAGCCTATATATTGAGGAGGCTTGTAGCCAGTTTGTAAGAAAAAGCAAGAAAAGAGGGGGAACAAATAAGAAAATAGACAAATTCAGAAATTCTCCTGTGTTCTCTCATATT
Source organism: Dendrocalamus sinicus (assembly GCA_036346575.1). Taxonomy (NCBI): domain Eukaryota; kingdom Viridiplantae; phylum Streptophyta; class Magnoliopsida; order Poales; family Poaceae; genus Dendrocalamus; species Dendrocalamus sinicus. The sequence goes on from CM070663.1 coordinate 33,138,465, forward strand.
ATTTGCGATGTGTGTGTTTTCTCATGGATCAAAGTCTTAACAAGTGGTATCAGAGCCTAGGCGAGAAGCGAGTCGCTGAAAAAATCGTCTCGACGATTCCATTTCGCGCTCGTCTTGAGTGGTGCTCCCGAGGTCTCTGCGCACGTGTCATATAGCTAGAGCAGCAAAAGTCAACGTCGAGAGAAGCAGAGCAATGCAGCCGTCCCGAAGTAACACAGCAAGGCATAGGAGAGGAGATGTGTCACCATTCTGTATCAAGTATAAGTTTAGTAAGTTGTAGTTGAGACCGACTACCTCAATGTTTTAGAATCTTTGCATCTGGATGGACCCGTACCAGTTGAGTTGAGTTTCTACATGTAGATTGCATGTAGAACGCTTCATGTGGAGGCGTGGCTGGTAGTTCACAATGCATTGATACTAAAAAGAGTATGTCAAGTCAATATTAAGGGGGGGAGATTGTTAGAAATAATCTTGACTTAGAGTTCAAGACGTAGTAGAGTCCGTTTCCGTGTGTAACTCAAGTTGAAGTTGTATCCAACTTGAAGTTCGAATACGTATGCTAGTAGGAGATTATTAGCATATATATTGAGGAGTCTTATAGCCAAGTTTGTAAGAAAAACAAAAGCAAGAGAACAAACGGAGCAAATAAGAGAACAGAGAATTTCAGAAATTCTCCTATGTTTTCTCAGTTTATTTGCGATGTGTGCATTTTTTCCCAGAATAAAGCTAACAAGTGGTATCAGAGCCTAGGTGAGAACCGAGTCACCGAAAAATCATCTTGGCGATTCTGTTTTCGGCGTGTCTCACGCGGCGCTGCTAAGGCGCACGTTGCTCGTCTTCGCGCAGCTTTCCCGGGAAAAAGACGCGCATGGCACGTCCTTCCGTTCCCTCGGTCCAAGAGCCACTTCAAAGTAGTACGAGATCTTAATCCGTGCTCAAAATCATGTCCCTAAAATGAATGTTGAGTGGTTGTTATTCTTTTTCTGCTTACTTCTATGAATTCTAGATTAAGGTATGACAAGATGAAATGAGAAATGACTTTCCCATGGTCTCTTCCCTCCAATTCTTTAGTTCAAAATAACCTAACATCACATTCTCATTTGTGAATTCTAAGGTAGCATACATTAGTTGATGGATAAGGGAATTCTAGATGTTGGTTTGCATGTACAACGTTTGTTCAATACAGTAGAGAATATTTTTAATTAGTGTGCTCTGATTCCAGTAGTTATGTGCAAACAAGTTCCAGTAGTTATGCGCAAATGTGCGTTGTAGACAAGTTAGTGTGCTCTGATTCCAGTAGTTATGTGCAAGCAAGTTCCAGGTGTCATTTGCATTACTACAAAAGCATGACCTGCTACAACTCTAGACACTTGCACACAATGTCTCATTCTGATATATGCTATCTCATTCTGATATAGATCTTGAAACTGAAAATTAGAATTTAAGGGTGTGGTATGACTTCTTTTCCTTTGAGGTAGCTTTGAGGATATTGCTTCACTTCATTTTTTATGAGGCAAGCTTATCTTCAATGCTTCAAAGAATGTTTGAAAGGGAGGGAAAGATTGAGAGTGGATGTGTAGATTTGTGGTAAATACAGTGGAAAGGATGGTTTTTACTAGAACAATCCATCTATATCACCAATTCACACATATACTAATCTCAATTTATTTTACTTCATTGAACACAATGCACCATAATTTCATTTATTGGTTTTTCATGTTCTTCATTGGATTGGAACACCAATTACATAACTGATTACGTAGTTATGTCAACAGTGGTGTTATTTAACTCTGAAAATAGAAGCAATATTTATTGTTAAATTGTTCCACTTGCAACATCCTTTTATTGGTTGGTTTTTGCATGACCTTTGGTTCATGAGGTACAGGGTATGGAAGGTCATAAACTTTTTTTCATAGTTTTGCACTTCTGCTTTTGCTTATGGTGTTTGCTGAGACCATGTCGGGAGAAGGACTAATGTTTATCTCTTTAAGTGGATGAATTGTTGCATCATCATCGATAATTTCATATGCCATTACCCTTGTTGATGCCCCAACCTAAACATCTTGTGTACCAGGAAGATGTAGTAACATGACTGGGGAAAATTGGAGCTCTGTTGCGCAAACTTTGGTTTGCTCACGGACATGGATTGGAAGTGTGGAGTGGTGAGTGCTGACTGGTCAAGTCTATAGAGTAGTTGAGATTTGTAGAGCAAGATAGAGTATACATTAGTACAATCTCTGTAGTTTTCTTCATACATCGATGGAGTTATTCTTCACACAAAGAGCGGTGAGGCCAAAAGTATAACACAAAGAACCGCAAAGATGCAATTTAGTGTTGATCACCATATTATACACACACACACACACACACAAAATAAAAGCTTGTGTGCTCTCTTAGAGACAATTGAATAGACATATTATTGAAGAGATTGTCTCTAGTGTTATTTTTAAATGAGATAAAATTCTTAGAGACAATTTAAGAGACAACTTATTGGAGATACCCTAAATAGTTACGCTAGCGGCCAATTAATATACAATGTTCTAATTAAATAGGCACATGCATTGAAAGGCAGGGTGAGCCAACTTCTTCGCTCGTTTCGGCTTGAGCTTCTGGCTTATTTTGCACTATTCATAAATTTCGTCTTTTTCTATAATTTTGGCTTTTTTGAGTTTTTTTTGCCGGTTCTTTTTCTCGTATTTGTTTGCATTATATGTGACGGGCTAACATATTTTTTTTCTATTTTTAATTTTTTTAATTTAATTATGCTAAATAAGCCTCTATCAGTTATAATGTTTTTTTAGCCAGCTACACTACTTTTCAGCTATAACTACACAAAAAAAAGCTCTTTTAAGCATGGCCTTAATTTTCTTTCAGAAATGGACCGGAGCCCGGAGCAATGCACGATTAAGAAATACGTAATTAACAATTTTCGAGTGAGCAATAGAATACGTGCACCGGTGCACGTGGAGCTGCCCTTAGCTTGCGTGCAGCCACCCCCCGGTCCAGCCATGTCGTGACAGAGCAGACAGACAGGCGGCTCCCCTGGACCACCACAGGGAGGCGCGGCCGTGGACCGGCGGTCGGTGGACCACCCGCGCGCGTGAGGGCGGAAAAGTAGACAGGACACGCGCGCAGAGATACTACTGGCTGCGTGCGTACGGACCATATGGATTGAGATCCTGTCGGCAGTGGAGAACGGGGACCGACTCGGGGAGATTTTCAGTCGTCGGATGAAAAAATGGATGGTCCAGATTGGACACTATAGCAAAGGTGTTACGGATTGAACACCGTTGATTAAAGTATTTGGCATCCGATAGAGAGCAACAGGCACACACCTGCCAGGTTCCCTCAACATGCACATCGATCGACACGAAGTCATGTCTTAGAGCAAGTTTAATAGAAGAGGTCACTGCTACACGTGGCTCATGATGAAGGTAGTTAATACAATAAGTTGAGTAGATGTTACCTCTACTAAAGCACTCAAACATTTAATACTTGCACAAATATATCAGGGGTCACCTCTTGCAGACTTGCATCATCTCTCCTCGTATGATGTGTTAGAGGTTACCTCTTGTACAATAAGGCTTAGTGCTATCAAATATAATATCAACAAAATCTACCTCGAGAGAGAAAGGAAGAGAGATGATGTGCTACTAAATTAGAGCTATAGCACGTAAAAAATATGCATTTCACTCTCTTACACGTGGAGCCAAATAGTTATTGTAATAGCTACCTTATTGTATGAACTATTTTTTTGAAGGCTATAGATGAAATGGACAAGTGTTATAGCCACTAGTTGGCTATACTATTGTACTTGCTCTTATATAAGGGGCAACTTGCCTCTCTCTCCTCTTTTCTCTCTCTTCCATATAGGATTGTGTTGACGTGGATTTCGCTAGAGGCGATCTAGTCAGCATTATTGTACTTGCTCTTATGAATACACTATCTTTGTGTTGCCTTTTAATGTTTTGCATTTAGGACAAAACTGACATATCTAGAATTCACAGCCTTTCAACTAGTAAACATCTATGGATGTATTATCTATTATGTATAATTTTTTCAAGCATGGATTACTCAAAGAAATAGAAATGAAAATATGATTATAGTCATCTTCCAAATGATAAGGTAATTGACACCCTTGTAATATCAAGTTTTCATTTTTCAAATGAAATTCTGTAACATGAAATACTTTATAAATGTTACAGTTTTCTGTAAGTATGTATATGTATTTATTATTCATTGACATTTCAATTAACTACAAATGGGAATCTTTGCTTCCGGCCTTGTTGGATGGTCTGAAGTGAAGATCAAAAGGATTAAAATTTTATTGCCAATTCAAAAGGTGCTCTTGTGATAAAGAATGCCCTGTCAAAATTTCTACTTCTAGTCATATGGACGCTTATTCCTAGAACCCATAGAAATTTATTTCATTGTTTAGAAAACCTGTATGAATTATTATAGATCATATTCATGTTGGTTTCTAAAAGTTGCTTTTTAACAGTAAATATCTTTTCTACGGTACCTAGCTTTTAAACAGAGTGTCCTTTCAAGACGAGGTCTACTAGTCGATTGTAGTACATACTGTAGTAACTTCATTTATATCGGCCAAAATCGCATGCCGTGTCTCTCCCTACAAGTTTCTCTACAAACTATTACTATTCACTAGTAGTGTGACCGTGCTAACGCTACGGTAAAATACAAAACAAGATAAAATTTGTAAAAAAATAAAACGAACAATCAGATTCATTGAGATTCACGTCTCATATATTTAGAGATGGCAACGGGTAAATACCCGTCGGGTATAGCCAAACCATACCCGCATTCGATACCCGCACCGCACCGCCATAATACCCGCATTCGCATTACGGGTATAGAAACTTACCCATACCGTACTCGCGCGGTATTTATACCCGACGGGTAACCCATACCCGAATTGATAAGGGTATATACGGGCACTGGTATATACGAGTGTGGGTATTTCCATCGCTTCGCTTTAATATATATATACGCCACTATATGTACTGTTGCTATATCTAATATACATCCCGTGGGTATATTTTACTGCGGGTATGCGGTGCGGGTAGTATACACCGCACCGCACCAGCATACCCGATGGGTAGAGATTTTTGCCCATTAGCATACCCGCGGGTGAAGATATCTTTCCATACCCGCCTCCTTATCGGGTAAAACCCATCGGGTACTCGGGTTTCGGGTACCCATTGCCATCTCTACATATATTGTATAACCAAATATTTTTGTCACATAATGAATGTCACATAAATATGTGACCGGTCGGAACCACCCAACACGCAATGCTCAAAAGCCTACGACCGATTCCCAGGTCTTGCGACTGCTTTGCGAGACCATACAACCGGTTAACAGAAGTTACGACCGTTTATCGCGTGATTTACGACCACACTGTCAGCAGTCGGAAGCCTGAAAACAAGTGCTCGACCATTTTGGCCGTGGTCAGAATGCTCTACGACTACGCTGGTCATAGTCGTAACTAGGTAGAAGGTTTGAACGCGTAGTCGGAGCATCTACAACCACGCTGTGCGATTCGGAACCCAGCCGGGCTGTTTACGACCACGTTGTGGAGTATCGAGAGCCAGCCAAGTCGTTTACGACCACGCTGTATGTCATCGAGGGTCAGCCGAAGTTCATACGACGGATTTGACCGTGGTCGGAAGTTAGCAGCACTCCATACGACCACTTTGCCAGCAACCGGAACCAGTAAAACCTTTTCTTACTCCTCTTGGCCGTGGTCGTAGTCTATCGGGAGGCGGTACGACCACAGTAAAGCTGGTACGACTACGTTGGTCGTGGTCGAAATCGGGTAGAAGATGGTCGGAAGGTTTTACGATCACGATGGTCATGGTCGAAAGCCATGTGCACTGTTTACGACCACTTTGGGTGAGGTCGAAGGTCACCCGAAAGGCTTATAATGGAGCTAATCAGACGATCATTAGCACCTTGAATTGAATCTTGATTCCCCATTTTTTAGTAGGAACCAGGGGGCATCGTTCAGCTCCACATCATCTTGAAATGCACACTGTTAATTAATTGAGAACTCCATGACAAACACAAGGGGAGTATAAGCATATTGAAAAATCGAAGAGGATCCAAAGGTAATCGCAAGCAAAAATCCCTCGCCACGCCGCTGAAGTTGCATTGCTCCAGCCAAATCAGTCCTGAAGCTCATCTTTAGGGCATCCACAATGTCTCCACATGTGCTAAGAATTGCCACATCATAGAGAAAAGATTCCCATGCATTATTAAATCAAATTAATTTTCAAAAATTGAATGAATGATAGTGAGAAAAAAGATTCACCATATACTAAATCCTCTGGGTTCTTGCCTGCATTTTTAAGAATTGGTAAAAAAGCTACAAAGCTAAACCATGCCAATTGACTTAACAAGCATAACAAGGACAATCTCAGGGCACCATAACTACAAAGAAAAAGAAAACGTTATGATTTTAGCAAGTTGGCAAGCACTTGGAATGCTGCCTATCTCTCAATGCATAAAGCTAGATGTATAAACAGGTATTACTCAGGCATACATATAGTCTTTTATGCTGTCCTTCCAAAGAAGATACACATTTTATTACATTGAGATTGAATGTCACTGACACATTTAATGTAGATATCAGAAGCCAAGACGGACAATAGCATTGACAAGAAAATACATACCAGCTTTCTGGCTGTGGGCCGTGCTGTTTCGTAACGATTCGATGTTGTTTCGATGTCGGTCGGTAGAACATAACATGTTGCTTGGCTGTTAACTACACACGGAAGACTTATAAAAAAACTACACACGGAAGAGGGGGGAGAGAGAGCCACGAACAAAATCCCAACAAAAAAAGAACATCGAGCCCTTTCCCTTGATGAACAGTTTAATTGTATACAGTTTAATTGTATCAAAACTCATCAGCCATGACAACGCATAGCCTATCTGGTTTATAGACTCTTGCAGTTTAGGCTTTAATGTTCTCAAAATTCAAAAGACAAAGTGCCATTCATCAGTCGGCATCTCCAAGATGGATGATGTCACAATCATCGATTCGATTACACAACTTTGGCATTGCCTCGACGACGGATGGATGCAAATTTGCAAATCCATACGCATTCGATAGTCGATTGAACACCAGCGATTCGCGTGTTCGTTGTCTTGGCTACGATCTCGTTCTGTTTTTTTCGCTGCCTCACTTGTTGAAAGTAGGGGTGTGCTTGCGGGAACCAAAAGCAACTTGTTATACATTTTTTTCAAGGATAATAATGATTGTGGAGACCAGTCCGGGAGCTGATTCCAGTCCAACTGGTTGGCAGTGCACTATTTGTAATACATGTTCGATCAATAGCAAGTTATCTTGTAAATAGCTGGCAGGAACCTACCATAGCTTCACGGGCTGTAAGCCTATCTTGATGGTCATAGCGAAGAAGTCTATCAAGAAAATCGATTGCCTGCATTAAGTTATTGCAGCAATTAGTCCCAGCAGAGAAAAACAATAGAAAAGGGAAAAATTGTAGGAAGAATAGTGAAAATGTAACCTCTCCGGAGACAAGATGCCTATTTTCTGCATTCACAAACTTGGACCAAGGTTTCCTGCTATGCCTGTGTTTAATCAACAACATACGTGTGAAGCAAAACAATGTTATTTCCTGATGCAAAATGTGATCTGAAGTGAAACCATAACACTTCACAGTACTGTGAGATACCTCCCAATCAGGGCCTCAAGCTGAGGATCAAGCACAATTCTGTATTTATTCAAATAAACACTAAGCTGATCAGTACCTAGCACCTGCTCAGAAGTATAACCAGTTCATCAATTGTGAATGACGCAATATCTTCAACCAAAAATAGAAAATATATACATGCATATGCAAATGCCCAGATAAACACACATCTAAGCACATTCGGAGCACAACTATGTGAGCAAAAACAAAGACAACTGTGACTATGACAATAGCAAACCTTGGCTATTTTGACAAGCTGGTCATGGTTGTCGTGGCCATAGAAGAATGGTTCCTTGAGGAATATCTGTTTCCAAAACAGTATATAAATCCCAACTGACGCTGTAATTCTATAATAATTTAGTAATTTAGAGAAGTAAGGCCATTGCGTACACACCATTCCAGCAAACATACAGCCAAGGCTCCACATGTCCAAAGAGTAATCATAACCTTGGAAGTCAACCAGCAATTCAGGCCCTTTAAAATACCTGAATGAAGAAAAAAAATTCACAGATAAAATATCCAGATGTGCAAATATAAGGGTTCATATAGTCTGCTAAGACTGATAAAGTTGCTCTAACCTCAGTATAGTAAGATGTATTACTCTTATCAATAAAAACATCAAATTTGGTATGGTGATTTTGCTAAATCAGAAAGGGATTTGAAATCTGAAAACAAACAACTATTGTAGCATTTAAGTCATACAACAAACCTTTTTCAAAAAAAGGGAACCTGGATGGTAGAAGGATTTGTTACTTAAGATATTAACACATGGACATCCCTGAATTGAAATTTGAAACTGGTATGATGAACTAATGCTAACCCCAAATACAATATAAATAAAGTTACAAGGGAAACATGGATCTCTTCTTGAGGATAACAGGATGAGCTAAAAATTTTAATGAACAGAATACCAACAATGACCAGAGCTACAGAATCATGAAAGCTGTATTTTATCAACTTGCCTTGAAGCAACACGAACATTGTATTCCTTCTCAGGAAAGTAAAACTCAGCAAGTCCCCAATCAATCAAACAAAGCTTGCGGAGCTCATGGTCAATCATAACATTGTGAGGCTTGACATCACGATGCATAATTCCTAGAGAATGACAGGAATCTAATGCCGAAATGTACGCAGTTGGCAATCGAAGGTGGCAAGAAAATAATAAGAGATTACATACATAATACATCGGATGCGATGAGTTCGTTAACACGAAACCAGACCTGCCAAATGTACAAATTCTAACATCAGCCAAAGAAAACTATGCTTGTCTGGATGCATTTCGGTTCTCCAGTTAACTAAAAGCATGCATAACAAAGAAATGCAATGGAGGGAGGAAGGGAGCTTAAACACGAAATTATTCTAAAGTCCACTGTCGGTTAATTGGTGTAACATGTTATCACGGAAGACAACTCCCTCTATGCTTTAGCTCCAGAACAAAAATGACGTTCTTTGCCCATCTATCAAGAAAGTAATCTGAAGGTACATGAATGGTGAATCATAGCTTTGAAGAAGTTTGCTGGTGAAGCTTCGAAATATTGGCAATCTAAGTTCCTTTCAGGCATCTACATTCCCTATTATGAGATCTCATACAAGAATGTTGAAAAGGGCTAACAGTATGGGGACCGACCATGAACCATCCGAAGCAAACTTGATCATCAATTTTTTATAACCCAGAAACCTTTTTAAGTGAATTCCTTGACAGTACTGATTTTCATGAGGTATATTTATTAGCACTTTGGTCCGATTGCTACAAACAAATTTTTGATATACTAATGATCTATTCTAACAGAGCCTTTACATAGTGAAAATGTCAAACTGAAGAATGACAGTAGTGTACGTGTGATGGTGTCGAGGAAGAAGGCTGTGCTTCTTCGTTTGCAACCTTTTCTGGCAGCGAATGCACACAGTTACTCAGTATGACATGGCAATGGAAATATTGTTAGGAAACATTTATTCATCAATTATGTATATTATCACTACGGCAAGATACACTTCACCAAAAATAACAAACATACACTAAGAATCAGCCATGACAAGATTGCCTCTTTACAAGTAGCATCACACATAACAAACACCCAGCAAGAGAACCGAAAAGTACAGGACAGTATATCCAAAAAAACAAGTACAGCACCAAGCCAGACCTATAATGGAACATCATTTCAACAAAAGTAATATACAGTCCAATCAACTTTTTCAGACTCTCCCAGATTCCAATTACACACATTTGTTATATGCTTCGAGTAACACATTTGATCATGAATTTAGTGGAAAGACAAAACACACACAAAATTCAGTCCAAATTTCATGTCCAAAGTCCATACTCCCAACAATTGCCTCAATTATAGTTTATAGCCTTTACAAAAACACTCGGGGATCAAAAGTGCTCTATGTGCTTTCAGCAATTGGGAAAAAACTAAAATGATGACAAATAGTTCATGGTAGTGAGGATCTATACATTTGCATTAAGGCAGCATACGTGGTATTAGTTTATTTAGAATTAACACTAAAATAGCACATTATTTTGTGGTCAACCTTTTCTTTACATCTGGAAAGCTAACTGCTGGTTCAATAATCACTCATCAAGGCAGTTTGAGAGGGAAGAAATAATACCATTGATGCAATAATCTCACAAATCGGAACATACAACAGAACACTAAACTTTACACAACAGAATACTAAACCATACAGTAAATAATACTTTTCTTCGATGCTATATATCAAATAACATAAAATCATCGTGGAAAATCTATACAAATAACCCACCCAACCTATGGTATATACAAATGTTGGCCTTGAAATCTTCATGTTTTCCTCGGACCCGCAATTTGCATGCATGGCGTTTCTAAGCTTATACCACTGATCGCTAACAGCCTAACAACCTACAATACCAATTCCCTAAGGCGAGCAAGTGCATAGGCAAAGCGAGATCAATCGACCAATCAAGATTAGCAAAGCAATCAATAGCAATCGATGCATCACATATTCACATGGGGCTTGAACTAAGCATAACATTTGTAATGGAGCCTCATCTTTACTGCTTTCCATAGCTAACTGACATTGCAGATGGCATCAACACTCTATATTATTCCATCTAACTTCTTTTTTTCTATTTAATGGTGATCCTACCAAGCAGAAGCTAAGATGGCATAATGAACGCAAAACAACAAAGTAAACTAATACCACACCTTTCACTAAAAGTACCACTTCATTGACCTATCTAACCACAAACACCACTTCCATTGTATTTCATTAACCAGAGAAATCATGCAACAAAGCAGATAGCTAATGATGTGTATAGTGGATATTGCAAACCATACACATACGGTCCAAGTCATTGAAGTTCTATTTAAGCTTAGAACACAATCAAAGGAACCAAGATAAGGTGCTGAATACAGACCTATTTCTCTGCGTATTATTTCCCACCTTCTGCAATCACTTTCCAATTAGAAAAATTGAGAATATCACATATCAAGAAATAGGTATGGAAAATCATAAAGAATAGCAAGTACTAAAACAAGAACGAACATCTCAATAAATCAAATCCAATACCTCGTCCAACATGTCTTTCAGGACAAAATGTGTCTGAGAGGTCGTGAACACGGCGGCGGAGGCTGGCGACGAGGAGGTAGGGTTGGAGGCGTCGGAGGTTGTAGAATTGGGTCCGTCGGAGGAGGTGACGAGGGAGCAGTTGAGGTGGGCGAACATGAAGCGGCGGGAGGGGCGGGGGTAGGGCCGGATGACCTTGCAGATGCCGTAGGCCGCGGCCTCCCGCTCCACGCGGGAGAGGATGGCGATGGGGTCGGTGAACTTCGACTCCGTGGGGCGGTACTCCGGGGTGTGCGGGAGGCTGTGGAGCCACGCCGGCACGGGGGGATCCGGTGTACTGGCCACCGGCGGCTGCGGAGGCGACATGGGGGGCGGCGAGGCGAGGGGCTAGGGTTTTGGGAGGCGGAGATGGGTAGCGGAGGGGAGCATTTGCGGGGTTTGAGGTGAAGGGGAATGGTGGGGGTGGCGGTGGAGCTTGCGGAGACGGTGTGCGGGGGAGGAGGCGGCGGCGGCGTGGATCTAGTAGCTAAAGGGAGGCGGTGGGGGTAGGTGAGGAGGAGTAGGCGGCGCGCGAGGGGAGGAGGAGGCGGTGCGGATCTAGCGGCTAAAGGAGGCGGTGGGGGTGGTGAGGAGGAGGAGGCGCGGCGGAGGAGGAGGTGGCGGTGGGAGAATAAGCGGGGAGGAGCAGCGGCGGCGGCGTGGGGTGGGAGGAGGAGGAGGAGGCGGGCGGCGGATGAGCGGGAGGAGCAGCAGCGGCGGGGGGGGGAGGAGGAGGCGGCGGAGCGCGGCGGGAGGAGGTGGCGCCGCGGGGGGAGGAGGCGAGGAGAAATCGGGGGAGCGGCAGGCGAGGCGATGACGGCCGGGTGGAAGGAGCAGGAGAGAGGAGGGCGCCGCGAGCGAGGAGAATCAGGGGGAGGAGGCGCATGGGCTCGTGTGGGGGAGGCAGGCGCACGGGCGGTTGGAGGGGGTGGTGGGTTCATTGCATGATCCGGATGATTTTGGCCTTAGGATCTTCAATGAGTAAGAGAAGAAGGTTTAAGAAGAGATCCAGGCCATTCATTTGTATGAAGTTGGATTACTTTGGTACACAAATCTGGATGGACTTAGATTAGGCATGATTGTGGGGGTAGTTGAGGGGGTGGATTTAGTAAAGAAAATTTTGTTGTATTATAGAGTAGGGTAGATAAGCTAAAGCGAAAAGCCAATTTGAACGGACCCTATAGTCATGTAATCATAGATATTTTCTTTCAATACCATTTAATTATTATGAATTCTTTGGATGTGCTCTTGAATTTCTTTTACTAATGGTTAAATGTGGATGATTCATACTATTGGTAAGTTGTATGATGAGAACTATTGTTAATGTGGTCATTCATTTGTCTACTATTGTTGAGTGTATAAAGTGAACTAATGTGAAATAGATCTATATATATGGTAATGTAAAATTTAATTTTGTGATAATAGGTTATTGTCACAAAATCTAGTCCATTACATTATGTTATTACTATGATATCTAGTGTGTTGTGATAAGCTATTGCCATGAAAAAGTGACCGTTGCAATAGACTGTTACCACAAAAAAATCGTTGCAATAGATTATTATCACAAAAAATATTTCTTGTCAATATGTTCGTACTGCAATGGTTTTAAATCGTGATGAAAAAACACTATCACAACAGTAAATCATTGCAATATCATAATGTATTGCCATAATTTAAAAATCATTGCAATGTGCTATTACCATGGTGTTTACTGTAATGGTTGGCAATGGATTTAATTCTATTGCAATGTACACAAATTGCAACGATTTTTGACATAACATAATTAATTTCGTTGCAATCAATATGTTTCTCATGGTGGTAGCTAGCTAGGGGATTGATCGAGCTTGCAGCACGAACGTACGTAGGCGTACGGTGCACACGTGCATATATATGGCAAACCAAACGGGGACGGCGTAGGTACGTACGTAGTGTATGCGAATACACATGGTACGGAGGAGTAGTATTTAGCTAGGTCGGTCGTACGATACGGAGGTAAGTTATTTAATGCATGGATGCAAGGGCACGTCGTGCATGTGCCGACTGATTCAGTATTGCGTGAACTGCGAACAGCCGAACAGTGCGTGTATACATATACAGCATGTACGTACGTCAGGTGCAGGCACGCCGTCAAGATCTGTATTGTAACGCCCCCAAATTTTGGGACCAGGGACGCTTTACCACCCGCAACCGCCCAGGAGTTCAGTTGCGGATCACAAAAGTATCATATCTGCTTATAAGCCATTTAAAAAGAGTTAATTGGATTAAAGTAAGACCTAATGGCCAGCTTTAACGACAATAAGGGCATCCAAGTCCAAAACTTAACTTACATACAGAAGAGCCGAAGAAAACTCCACAGGAACGCTTGAGTGCGGTCGTAACCCTAATGTGAAATCTTGAATTGCTTCCTTTTTCTTCTGGTATCTGTTGGGGGAAAATTAGGCAAGCCTGAGTACTCCCACCCCGTACTCATCGAATCACATGTAGAAATACTATATAACTAATTGCCAGGGTTCTCGGGTGGAGGGTGTATAGTGATTTTATTATGAAGTGGATGCAGTTTTATTTGCAAACAATTAAAAGTAAAACATTTTCTTCTTAAGATCAGGGGTTTTCTGTTATCAAATAAAATCTCATCATTACTCAATTTAACAACATCAGAAACACTACTTATGCCTTGTTTTTGGAATCACCCAATTAACACTTGAAGAAAGGAAGCACGGCGTATTCGAATACCATTTATTTCACTCTGCAGAGCTGCCCTGCTTTACCCACAAGATTCTTAATTCCACGTCTGACATTAAGAAAACAAGGCTTTTCGCTACTCAATTCTTTATATAGCCTCTATCTAGTAGACTTCCTCAATAAGCCCAGGCCACTTCTGACTTACACCAGTAAGCTCAAAATACCTCTGACTTATCTCAGCCTACTATTGTGCGGCTCACATAACACATGATCGAGGTTCAAATCGATCGGTCAGATTGTTCACATAAAATACCCAACTTCCATACGGCCCTACTCAATCCCTTCCGTATGGACTCGCACGGTGCCTCCCGACTGCGTCTGTAGAGGTTCAATCGAACTTGAGCAGCTACTAGACCAGGGTTGACGTATCAACACTTGTGGTTGGGCGACATCGTGTCTTTACTTAGCACAAGGTTCTTGCCCTTATACTTTTCCCGAGGTCCGCACCTCGTGGCTGTGGTAAAGCGGTGGACGAAGTCCTACACGGACCTCCACACCATTTTTACCCTAACTTACACACCAGCATCACCGGCCTAGGGTACGGTGTCCCATACCACCCTACCCTCTCCGGGTTTTTCAAACCTACCGGCCAACGGCCAAAGTCACTTAGTAGTGTATCATACTGAATGAAATGATCTTGTATACATTTATATCATATGTTAATTCTTACTAAGGTTGTCAAGGTGAATATGGTCATCAAGGTAAACAGGGCTATTTATCAGTGGTAGGATTTTCTATATAGCATGCCATTCTAAATCTTTGTTTTAAGCAATTATCAGTTCGCAACTATCAATAATGAAAATACATTAAATAAATAATGTAATTTAATGGGATTCTATATGATCAAAAACATGTGACTTGCCTCTTGGTCCTTAGTCTCTGGTTATCTTCACGTGATCTTCGGGGTGAGCATCGCTTTCTTTAACTGCTCTTGTAGTCCTTCTGTTGACCAACTCGGGTGGTCCGAGTACTAGCGTAGAAAAACGAACATACATTAGTTCCTGCTTTGCAGAATGCAAGCTGGGAACAAAATACAATTAAATGACCAAAAAGGACATAAAGAAAATAGGCGGGGCGACCAAGGTTTAGGTGGCGAAGGATTTGGCTTAATGGAATGGAAATTAGGTAGTGGGTTCGGGACGGCCGAAAATGTACGAAAGTTGTACATGTATTTCGACGGACGAAGGAATATATGGATGGTATAGGATCTTCGGTTTAGAGTATTTATCAAAGTTGTTTAGGGCTTTAGCGGTAGAGCGAGGTTGGGAAGGGCGTAGACGGGCTTAAGCCAATAAAAAGGGCACAATTGCTAATAGGGTTTCGTTGAACGAGAAAAAGTTCGGACTAAATTAAGGTTTAGAGCTTGGGTCGGATTTTTAGAGGTTCTATGGATTATTGGTATCCGATATGGGAGAATGAACCGGGTAAGTGAGTTGGGTTAGGCGGCCAAGGTTCAATGGTGCTTGGTAAGTTGATACGGCTACAACTGGATTTGCTAGATTCCGGGCTATAAAAAGATGTATATGGGTGTTAGGCAGATTCGGAGAAATAAAGATAGAATCTTAGAAGTGGATGGTCAATCCTTGAACTGAATGGATTTGAATTCTATTAAGATTTATTTTGGGTAACAAGGAGTAATTTGAATTTACGGAAAATTGAGATTTAATAAGTTAAATTATATAGGTCAAGGGAAACTTAAATTGATACGCTTTAAATTTGGAGACATGGAGATTATTTTTGGATTCAAGATATTGCTGGTCAAAATAGGGTGAGTGGGTGTTTTTGGGATTTTTGGCTTTTTCTAGGATTTTTGGAGAAATAGATGCCAAACTTGAATTTGGGATATTAACTTGGTCACAATGATGTATTTTGGTATTTTTGGGGCTTGTGGATTTTTCTTGGATTTTTGGGGATTTTTCTGGATTTTTCTACTGTTCATCGGGCTCGGTTACTATTCACCGGGCTCGAGTCGTTTCAGCGAATGATCGACTCACCGAGCGAAGCGGCTTCGGTCAAAGTGCGGCGCGTGGTGCGGTCGGACGCGGGCGGCGTTGGTCGGACTCGGCGCGACGCGCTTGCGGCAATGGCGCGCAGCGCGCATGATCGGCCATGGAGCGCGCTTGGTCGCGCGGACGCGCGGCGGCGGTGCGCTCAACCAGCTCGGGCGCGGTCGTCTTCAACCTCTAGCCTGCCCGCTTGCAGCCGAAACAGGGGAAGGAGGCGGTGGCGACCGGCGGGAAAATTTTAGCATAATTAAATTTAAAAAATTTAAAAATAAAAATATGTTAGCCCATTACGTATAATACAAACAAATACGGGAAAAAAGAACCGGCAAAAAAGCTCAACGAAAAGCCAAAAGTTCAGAAAAAGACGAAACTTATGAATAGTGAAAAATAAGCCAGAAGCCGAAGCCGAGTTGATCAGGTTGTAAAATGGATAGTGGACCCTATCAAAAAAGGTGATTTAGTGGAATACTTGTCTGCTGTTATAATTCTAAAGACTGGTTAAGATATATAAAAAGAGCTAACCAGTCTCTTATATCAATTGAAAAACTGAATATAGCAACAGAGGGGGTGAATTGTATCTTCTAAATTTCCCCAAGTTTTCACAAATCCTTCAGTTCAATAGCTACAGAGTTACGAAGATTATGATGGAAGGTCACCACAAAAACTAGCAATTTGAGACACCAAAAACCCAAGAAAAAATAAGCAAAATCGGAACTACCGCCATTTTAATTGCGGTACTACCGCTTGCTACAGTAACCACTGTATTATTGTTACAGGCGGTACTTCCACTGCTACAGTAAAATTAAGGTGAATAGTATTTTCAACACGGTTTCAAAAATGAAAATCGCGAGAATTTTTTATCTATAGATCCAAATGATATAAAATTTTGCAAGAATCTTCCCTAGGGTATCAACAACCTATTCCAACAAACGATCATGAAAATTATAGTCAAAGTTGTGACCATTTTTTGTTTGTTAGAACGTTGCATCAAAATCGAGCCAAAACCCCAAACGGTGAATACAACTTATTCGTGGTTAGAAGATAGCCAAGATGGCTCTAGATGTATTCCCATATGTCACAGTAAGCTAGAACATAGAAGAATCCCAGCCAAAAACTCTTGGATCAAGAGATGGACTAAAGAGGCCAAAGTCAAGCAAAACCGAGTTTTCTTGTGAATCTTGCTATCAAAGTATCTAAATGGGTGTAGATGCATTTCCAAGGATTATCTCCATATCACACATTCTTGGTACAGCAAGATCACAAGAGGGAAAGAGAAGAGATCAAAACCAACCAAAAGTCAAGCACATCAATAAAAACCAAGAGAGACATAAGAGATGCAAAACGATTGATATATTGCTTACTTGAGAAGGCATATTTTACAGCAACTTCATTTTGGAGGACAAAGAGCACATAAGACACTGACTCTCAAATCCTAACCCTAGAGATGAGAGCACATGAGATGAGTTGGATGGTTAATCGAACATGTCTCCATCCCAACCCTTTTTATAGGTGGGCAACCATCTACCTACACCCCGTAATGATCCTATCTACTATTACAATGGGAGAAACATGTTAACCCCCCACACACATGGGTTTTACTCTCACAATTTCACTTATGCACGTTTTTCAAAGCGCATAAGTATGCATCCGCTAAATCCTTAGCTTTAATCTGACCAGCTCCACCTTGATCTAAACTGCTCTCTAACGCATCGCCCATGCGCCGCGGTTTTGATCCAAGATAGTTTCTGGTATATTGGTCAAACTACCAAAATACCCTTCCTTGACCCGGTCATCACCAACCACTGCAAGCAATCGCCATGCTTGCCACGTATAGATACATCTCTAGCCTGCCATGCGTCGTCAAGTCTCTCTCATCCCGATTCCACCGAACCACAACTCACTTAGCTCATGCAAGCTACATGGCGTCATCCCGCTGTTCGAACTCGCCATCTTCATTTCCCGCCTTTCTCGTGCCATGCTTGAGCTCACCAGCTCACTCGGCATCCTCGATCGTTCTAACCTCAACTCCTCCATGAGCTTAGCCTCGATTCTCGCCATCGACCACGATTGACTCCAAGTGACTCTACACATCAAAGACAAAGAAATCGTTTTTCAGGCACAAATTCTTCACAACTTGACTCACGTTAGCCAAGATATACATCATGCACCCTTAATCCATTGATGCAAGTCATCCCAACTCAACCCATGACTCAATTCTAAAAACCCTATTTTTTCTGGCAAGATCGGAAGTACCGCGCCTAACACGCGAGTACTTCCGCAATGCGGAAGTACTGCCTCCCAAAACGGTACTTAAGCGTGCTGAAAATATCACCTATAGCTCTTTGGAAAAAATATACCGCAACTCAACCCGGTACTTCTACCAAACGGTACTACCGCATTTATGCCTGCGGTACTTCCACAAAGTGAAACTACCGCACTAATACATGCGGTACTTCTGATTTTTCTGACACTTCCAGAAAACAGCCCAAATCAAATGTAATCTTTGTAAAACTATTTCACCACTTTACAAAATTTGCAATGGTTTATTATATCAGTATTCTAAACCTTCTCACATGGTTTTTCAAATACAAATTATCTTGTTCATTTTGAGGTGCCATTCAAATTAATTACGGCCACGAACTAGACGTGGTTACAGTTACCTCTCTCTGACTTGTCAATTTCCATCCACTTTTTCCTTACTAATTTCCACGCGTTCATGCAGTACAGTCTGTGTGTAGAAATATATCCACGCGAGTCGTGCTGCATGGACCACCGTTTACGTTTGAAACTGAAGGCTAGCCAGCCTAGCTGTTAGCTTAATTTTTCACCGTGGTGTTGGATCAGTCAATCCTGTGTGCGCCCTCGCCATCGTAGATCATGCACCTGCCGGCCAGTTCTTAATTTGATCTTTCGTCTCGCGATCGATCGAGTAATATGAATTGAACTACTGAACTCTCGATCGATCGGTGGCTGATTCGTAGCAGAATATACTTGAAGGGGTTGTCTATACAACACTTGAGTACTTGTTTTTGAAAGACCAATATAGAGAAATTGAAATGGTTAAGGAAGCATTTCAATTTGAAATGCTGGTACTAGCTAGGGAGACGTATGAATCTGAAACAACCTGGAATTCAAAATGAAGTTGAATTTCTTTGTACTTTTGTTTCTATTGAATCTTAACCAAATTTGACACATATTTCAACCATCTACGTGTTCCTTTGATTCTTGCCTCCGCTGGGCGTTTAGTGTCTTCCCCTATCCCGCCATAAACACTGTTCATAGTCCGACAATTCCACCACCGTCAAATATCTCACCGCCAAATATCTCTGGTGTTCACACCTCAGGCAAGCAGTGCAACGCCAATTCAACCGCTGTACACTTCAATCCTCGAGCCGCCAATTCACCCTGACACGCGCCAGAGCAGCTCAAATCGAACTCACCGACACCACCTCTCCCCTCTCTTACGACTGACCTGACACCGCCTCTGCCCCTGATTGTAAGGAAATACCTATGGGGAGAATGAGGATGCGGAAATTACAAATGGCTGGCGGTTAGCTGACAGGATAATAATTTTTGATGGTGTTTCGTGGTGGGCATCAATAGGAAAATTCCCTTTGTCGGTTACCCGTTTGGAAAACTGTCACCAAAATAACCCCAACGGTTTTGCCTGTCAGGAAAAAGGAAATTACATGCAAGAAAATACAAATAAAATCCATATGGAGGCTAATAATATCTAAATCACACATCCACTCAATTAGTCCATAATCCTATACATTCATGCTCACATACAGATATGTACTAATAGCTTACATCAATCAAAGGTCTTCAAATTTGAGTAAAATTAAAGTCCACAAAAATACTTAAGTGCCTCAAGTACACAATCACACAATTAAATCTCTATAATCTCTCAAGAAAAAAGAAACTAAATCTCCACAAATCTCATACATGGCATAATTAATCTAAGTATTTGCTAGATGAAAACAAAATCTGAGTTGTGACTTGCTTCATAACTTGCTCTTCCATTTAGTCATTGCATCGAAGCAGAGTAATCAACATTATGGTGTATACAAAACACATCTAGAATAGGAAATAAGTTCAGGATAAAGAATGTAATTAGTTTGTAACACTATTGTAAGAATATTATTTATTAGCTCAAGCATAATGATCAGATAGATCATATATTGATCATATAAAACAAAATATTATATGACGCGGAACAATTAGAAGTTATACATAAACATTTTACCATCGTAAGGTCTTTAGTTTGTTAGCAGGAATTAACAGCTGCTATTATGTGTAGATAGTTATCAATTGTCTAGCTGTTGCAATTTCGCTTCATCAAAATTTAGAAGAAAATTAGTACCGACTGATCACAAGATCAAGCATATGTAAAAGTGGTTCCATCCAAGATGAAGCATTAAAGCTGCAAGTCTACAACTTGCTGCCATGGATCAAATCAGCGAAATTTAGCACGTAAATTGTAAAGTGGGAACATAGGTAAAAGAATATAGTACAGGTTACATAAATGTATTTAAATTGAACTGCAATAAAGAACAGACAACAGATCATCAATAGATGTTAGTTCAGGAATGACTTAGGCACATGAAATACTTACTCCACGGCATCAATCAATTAGCCGGAAAAAATTGCATAAAACATTCTATAAAACCAAATATTTGGGCTGAATGCATATATTGAGCAGGAAAAAACGTAGGAAATGAAATGCATACAAACAATCTGTACAATTATCTCAGTTTCACGGTATTGTAACCATCCTCTATAGATGGCAGAATTAACAGCAACCATGTCCTGTAAAAGAAAGAATGATATATCAATTTAACAGTAAGCTAGGCATTACAATGGAAAGGTACACAGCAGCAGTGCACTCATTCTTGGAAACCTTTGATGATAAAATAGTTTAGTTAGGTTTAGGCCACTCTCAAAAAATTATGGTAATTAAGGAAAGTGTCTCGCAAATCTCTATATAACTTACATCCAAATTTAAAAATTACTATTTGGCATTCTATATGGCTACTGCAGCTGAACAAAATGGTTACAAGGATGTAACTTAAGACTTACAAGATAGATGAGCTGGTAGACTGGTCATGTGACAATTCCTACTTTCTCAATGGGACCTGGCTACCAAGCTGCTGTTCTATCAATTAATTAATAACAGAGAAAATGATGTATGTTGTTATTAAGCCCATGGCTCATATCAATCTAGAATATGTTCACCATAACAAATACGTGAGCACTGAAAGAAGAAAAAACGCAATACAACACTAACTTGAGAACTACTACTTGTAATATAATAATAACCCCCTAACTGAATCACTAGTAATATCGGTTAGATATATATTTGCACATTTTGTTTCACAAAACAGAATTCTAACTTGAGAAGATAGATGTAACCGCTACCATACAAAAAAATCAACCATGGTGTTTACCTAAGAACTATTGCAAGAAAGTACTTTGCCTTAGTTCCACAAGGATCAGGGTATGGCAAAGACAGAGGATATGTACGCGGGGGTGCGCGAGGCCGAGGCAGAGGATGAGAGGAAGGCTGCATCTTAGGGTGTGTTTGGTTGCTGGGATAGAGTGGGATGGGATGAGATGGGAATAGGATGAGATGGTTCCACAAAAAAAGTGGAACCACATGGTCCAGCATCTAAGAAGAATATTCTCTAAATTTGCACAGGCTCATCCCACTTTGGATCATTCCATCCCGCCCCATCCCTCAAACCAAACACATAGATAGGCTTGGTCAAAGGAACCATCTCATTTCATCCCACCCCATCCCAGCAACCAAACACACCCAAGGAGGGGGAGCCCGGAGCACCCCCTGCTGAGGATCACGTCCACACTGGTGGTGCAGGGAGGAGATGCCGGCCCTCCTCCTCGAGTATGGCAGCGCGGCGGCATAGTCAACCCACCGCCCAATTCCGTCACAACTACGCCGCCACCGTGTCCTACTGCTCCCATGCCCACTCCGCCACGTGCGACGCGAGCTAGCTCGCCGGGCACGGGACACGGGGCGCAGCATGGCGTGCGGTGGACGGAGAGGGGCACAGAATGGCGGGCGGTGGATAGGGAGGGGGCGAAGCACGGCTGACAGCGGTCGAGATTTCCTATCGTGTGTTGGTGACGGTGTTATAAACCCGTCACTAGTATTAAAATTTCTGACGGTGGTTTGCCGGCCTGTCAGAAAAAATCCTAGACGTCACGAAAGATCCCAGTCTGCTAATGCCTCTACCTTTCCTACAATTCCTACAAAAACCGAAGAGCCCGTCATTGTGTAGCCTTGGACCAGTACTATATGCTCCTCCATGACATGACTCATTTCGCAACAGGGGAGTTAAAATTTTTGAGTTTCATACTAAGGTAAACATGTATGCTAAGTAATTAAGAACACAACTGATGCACTGTGCATAGCTAGTACTACAACTAAAAGTTTGTTTGCACATGGTGTTCAAGAGTGATGTTAATTATCTACTGCAATTGATCACAAGATTTTAAATGATATTTATATTTACGATTTTAATAAGCAAGTCTTTTTAGGAAAAAAAAAGTCGACTTCAAATGTTTGTAACAAAATAAGGCGACTCTTTTCAAGAAAACAGGCACTGTAATAAGTGATGTTTCTACAAAGGATACGTAGTTAAATAAACATTAGTTAATATATATGACCATGAATACATATAAAAATACCAACAATGACCCCATAAAATTATAATGTTATTTTTTAAGTTCTTGTCACATCTATGCCCTGTAAAACCTTAAGCCATCCAAGTCACTATTCAGAAGTGAATGAGAAATATTGGTTTCAGGAAAATATTTTTTTGTCTACACGGTACTTCATTTTTTTGGGGGAGAAAGTTGGAAGCAGCATGCCCTTTGCAATAAAAGAAAAAGGAGCAGCAGGAAAGATAAACTTCACATGGCCAAGCACCCTCCCATGACTACCATATACTAGTGCAATACCACCCATTATCGCCTATCCTGAAATAAAGATAAAGGACCTGTTTAAAACAGTTTGTTTTTGCTTCAGGCTTCGATTTTTAGAAGTCCGAAGCTGTTTTGAACTTGTTAGTTTTTTAACATAGTTTTTTTCTTTGTTTTCCTTTAATTAAATATCTTAACTAAAAGCTAACAGCTACTGTAATAACTATTTTAACCAAAAGATAACAGACCGTTTTAAACGGGACTAAAGACTACAAGAAGGCCTAAAAAGAACAAACAAGTCCCATGTCACTCAAAGTTCTTGCTTTCTTGTTGCCTTCCAAACCGTCCTCGCTCACCAAACCAAACTAAGGGCATCTCTTTATCGCACTTTTAGTGAATGAAACCTCATATGCGTTTGGTTATGTTTTTTTGGCTTTTTGTGGTTTTTGGTTTTGGCTTATTTAGAAGTCAAAACAAATAAGATATTTTTTAAGAAGCTTCTCGAAGTCACTTTTCTAAACAGTTTTCCGAGTTTTAAAACCGTATATACTATTCATGTCGGTGTCTCGCCGCCGTTTTAAGAAATTCGTATAAAAATCATCGACCTCGGATTAAAAGAATATGGTCTCTCTCAGGTTTGTACTCGTGATTATTTTATAAAAAAAGAACACCAGACTAAAACACTTTCTACTGTAACGCGTGCAAGTGAAAGTTTGCCATTAAAGAAAGCTCAGATTTTTGTAGTGGGGGCAGAATGTGTAGTTCACACGCTGCCAAACATGGAAACAATCAATCAGCTTGATGAGCTTTTAGTGATGTATGGATTATTTAAATTTGTCCAGGCAAAAAAGTGGTTAGGCTGCTTCAGCAACTGATGCTGCTGATGAACCTGCTCTGATCAGACAAAACTTGAATTAGAACCAATTTTATACTCGTCCCCCAAAAAATTGAATTCTCATATCCTTTGCAATTGGCCATGTTTTTTTCAGCTTCTAAAAGCTGTTTTTCGATTTTTCTAAAGCAATTAATTTTTAAACAAAATATTTTTTTAAAATAAAGTCTACTAGTTAATTGTAATACATACTGTACCGACTTCATTTATATCGGCAAAAACCGCACGTGAGTTTCTGTTACTCTATAATCTTTTACACGAACAGCCTGTTTGGTTGCTAGCCACACTTTGCCAACAAAAATTGCCACACTTGTCTAAGTTGAGGTTGCCAAATTCTTTGCCACACCTTAGTAAGCCTAAGGGAATCTTGCCACACTTTTTTGAGTCATTGACGCGTGGGACCTAGTTTGCTGGAAGGGAATCTTGTCACAACTGTGACTGCAACCAAACAGCTTCCAAAGTTGGTCAAACTTGCCTAACTTTAAGCGTGGTAAACTGTGGCTGGCAACCAAACAACTCCTATAAATCATAGTTAAAAATCATAAACCACAGCTAAAAAAATATGCTCATTGCATCTCCATTCCCCAGCCAGGCAGCCACTGGCCTAAGTCCAAACCAACCAATCCAGGCGCCTGACCCCAATAATTGTAGCACAACACTCCATGCCAGTGTTGAACTGGTAAGGGGGGGAGGGCCCTTCCCTGTTTACTGTTCATCCTTTGGAAAGCTTTGTCAGGGATTGAATGGTCGCAACCCCAGAGACCCAAATAATCATAGCCCACACACCCCTGGCTCGGTCTCTCTCTCTCTCTCTCTCTCTCTCTGAGACATACACACACTCCCTTGCTACAGCTCCAGCTGCCAGCAAGTACTGACTACCCCCAGTTCCTGGACTCTTGGCGGTGGTGTTGTTCGCTGCAAATCTTTGTTGGTTGCTGCCTATCTATACGTCCTCTTTTTTAGCTACGGATAATGGTTTTTTGATTATTTTTTAAGGTTATGATTGATAATTTTTAGCTGTATTTTTTGAGACAACAATGGATGATAAAGACGACAGCGCATACGGTTTTAGACTTGAAAAGCTGTTTGGAGAAACGGCTTTAAAAATCACTTAGAAAAGCCATCCTATTTATTTTAATATTTGGAGAAAACCGAAATTAAAAGACACAAAAAAACAAAAAGGGCACGGCCGTACCATCCACAGGCCCTTCCATGTCTCTTCAGCCCAGCCTGAGCACACTGCACACCCATCTCTCCATATTGGATAAGCCTCCACTGTCTCTCCAGCTCAGCCCCAGCGATACAGCCCCTTCCATTTCTTCTCTCTACAGCTCGGCCTCAGCCATACAGTATCTCATTGTTGCATTTGCACTGTTTTTTTTGAAGCTTACATGTTTTTTTAGACTATAGTTTATATCTTTTAATTTATGTGTTTTAAATTTTAATTATTTATAAAAAAGTTACAAAGAGAAAAATAGTTATATATAATTTTAGTTAATATAGCTGAAATTAATACAATATCTACTATAATTAACTTATAAATCCTATGGCACATAAGGGCATCTGTAGTGTATGAAAAGAGGAGATCTTAAGCCACCTTAAGGTCAACCTTATACATTACAGGGGTGACCTTAAGTAGACCTTAAGCAAAAAAAATCTTAAGGCTGGTCCTCAAGCTAAAGACCTGACCACAAGTATTAAAATACAATTTTTCTTTATCTGCTAAGTGGGACCATCTTAAGGTCCCTTGGGTTATATACACTATGGAGTTGGTCTTAAGGTTTAGATGAGACTCACCTTAAGGCCCTTTGGGTTATATACACTACAGATGCCCTAAGCTCTAAGCATGAGAGGATTCCGTTTTTACTTGACATCTTTGGTTTGCTATGGCTATTAACCCATAGATCTAGGGCCTGTTTGGTTGGAGTCCTCCCAGGCAAATGCCTGCCAGGCAACACATTCTGACCCCAGGCATCTAAAATCGAACGCCTAAAATACATATCTGACCTAAATAACTTTTTCTAACCTCCAACCAAACAGGCCCTGGTACTAGCAGCCAGCCTGCTGCTACTAGTAGCGTTCCTTTCGAAAAAAACGCCCGAAGGATGAGAGGGACAGGGGAGGGAAGCCAAACACACCCGCCGAAAAAAGCGACCCGAGTAGTGTGGGAGGGTGTGAACTGAAAGAGAGAGCTCGCAGCGTAGGCAATAACTAGCGATCTACGCCTACGCGTGCTGAGCCAAGCTGAGCTTGAGCTTGAGCTGAGGCTACTGCTGTGCTGTGGACGCGGCACGGCGGGAGTGGTCGGCCTCGGAGGCATGGATTGGGATCTTAAGATGCCGCCCGCCTGGGACCTCGCCGAGCTGGAGCACGACGCCGCCGCGGAGCCCGGCACCGGCGCCGCATCGGCGGCTGCTGCCGCGGCTGTGGGCGGGCCGGCGTCGTCTGGCATTACCGCCGCCGGCCGGCCCGAGTGCTCGGTCGACCTCAAGCTCGGTGGGCTGGGCGAGTTCGGCGCCCCGGCGGCGGCCGCGGACAGCCGCAAGGAGCCCGCGCCAGCCAAGGGCCCTGCTGCTGCTGCGGAGGCGGCGGCATCGCTCAGAGCGGCGAAGCGGCCTCGCCCGGCGGGCGGGGGCGGGAGCGGGAGCGGAGGCGCGGGGCAGTGCCCGTCGTGCGCGGTGGACGGGTGCAAGGCGGACCTGAGCAAGTGCCGCGACTACCACCGGCGGCACAAGGTGTGCGAGGCGCACTCCAAGACGCCCGTCGTCGTCGTCGCCGGCCGCGAGATGCGCTTCTGCCAGCAGTGCAGCAGGTAACTGACTCCCATCAATTCCACTCCTCTCCTCCAATCTCCTACTCACAAAATTGCCAAATTCAACGCCCACTCGCTCGCTCGCTCGCAGCAACGAACTCGACCAGCCGTAAAAAAGTGGACCAGTAAAACAAAGCATAGTACATACTACTGCATAGTAGCAGAGTAGCAGCATCAAGAGCTGCCTGATTGGGCTCGGTGATACCTTTCCCTTTTTCATTTTCCGCTTCTTTTTACCGTGCCGGCTCTGATCATTCTCTTTGTTAAAAAAAAGGGCTGGTTCTTGGAATACGGATGGATAGGCCAAGCCGATTCTTTCCTGCGCGCGCCGGCTTTTGCTTTGCCATTGCTTCTGCTTCTGCTTCCTCCTCCCGTTGCATCCCTTGGGAGCATATTTCTGCCTGTCTCGTTCCAAGGATGCGCAACTTTACCTTTCCCGGCATTCCATTAAGCCTTTTCAGCCTTTTCCCCCTCCCTCTCTTATGACTGTACCCACCCCCAAGTTTCCTCCTGTTACCCTTTAGCTTGGCAGCTTGTATTGCCTGAATTATCGCCAGCTTTTCCTTTCTCTTCTGCTCTTCTTCGACAGTAGCACACTGCTTTTGCACTGCTCAGGATTGCTCGCTCACTTTCTGAACCCGTTTACGAGAATTCAACACTGGTGAGAAAAAAGTGATAGCTGCACTCCATCTGCCCAGTGGTTAATCGATTAGTCCTTGTGTCTCTCTGAGTGTCCTTCCAACTGTTGCTGCCTTTATTTTCTTTTCTGGGCTAATTGCGCCTCGGAGATGTTTCACGGTTTGAATGGGAGAATGAAATGTGAAAGAAAGCTTAGCTCCGTGTGCTTGTTACACTGTTAGGATGTTGTTTGCAGTAATGCACTGTGCGATGATAAGTCGGACGCCGAATATGGTTGCCTGCCTCCTTTTACATGAGCAACTTTCCTTGCTGAATTAGTAACTGGAAATAGGTTCATCCATGTGAGTTCTTGCGCTTTTCCTGTGGATTCTTGGCCACGACACAATGGTTCGTGTGGGACTGACAATTCCTTAAAGATGGCGCTGCCGCAGAAGCTGAACCAAAATGCTCCCATCGTTCTTTTTTTCTTGACTTACTAGAATTCGTGCCATCAAACTTTCTAAAATTTGACCACCAATAGATTTAGAACTATCTAGATTGACTATACGAAAATTATATTATTGTATTTATCATTAAAAATACTTTCTTAGTATTACAATTTTATTGGTATATCTTTGTGTATAGTTATATAAAGTAACAGTCAAAGTCGTATCTTAAACACCATAAAAAATAAAAAAAGCGTCAAGTAAAAAAGAAGAGGGAGTAGCGCTTTATTCATCATGCGGCAGGAACTGGCCTGCCACATCTGCCTTGCTTGCTTCTGGGCTTCTGGCTATTAGCTAGCTATGTGCCTTTTGTTTGAAAGGAAAAGGCGATATAGATGCCCAAACCTAGAAAGTTAGTACCACTGAAAGAGCGCTTATGGATGTACTCTGCATAAAGCATCTTGTGGACCATGTATATTGCCCTACGAGTAGGGGTGTAAACGGATCGAATACAAATTGAATAGTGTTCTTACCATATTCGTATTTATATCTTGTAAATGAATACAAATTCAAGTATTCTCAAAGATGAATCGAATATTGTAACAAATACGAGTTCAAATCAAATATCTACTCAATTCAGTCAGATCTGAATATCCTCATAACTTATGTAGTATGAAGATATTAATAACATTATATTCTTGTACAAGTCACGCTTAATCATTCTAATTTATTTACTTCACTTAAAGAAACAAGAATTCATATTAAATTAAAAAACTTGTCCAACTAATTAATCATATTACAATAAAATATGTATATCACTTCATCGAATACGAATAGTCCGGACAAAATGATATTTCGGATGGTAAAAGTCCATATCATATTTGTATACATATTTTTATGCGAATTAAAATACGAATATGAATAGGAGAGATTATTAATCAGATGAGAAAATCTATATCGTATTCGTATCTTATCGAATACGGTAACTGAATAATACAGATAATTCGTATCCATTTTCCACCCCTGCCTACGAGTTCACAAATATGCGTCTATTCCTCAGGTTGGGCAAGCTTGCCCCTGTCAAGGCACTGAAACTTTTCATGTTTTGTTTCATTAAACGATTGATGGTGGTGGCAACTGAAAATGATGTATATATTATAAGGCAGTACCTGTACAGTGATCACAGATAGCAGGGTATTCTATTGGTTGATGACCACGAGAAAAATGAGTTCTCTAACATCCTCAATTGAACAAACTGACGACAGCCCGTATGATTTTTTAAGGATATCATTTTCCTTAAAATATACAAGAATAAAGTACTTTTGTTCTGTTAGTGTTTCACACTTAGTTGCAATAAGTTAGGGACACCATTTTTAGGTCATTTAAGTATCATCCGGTGGTCCTCGCAAAATAGGAAGAGAAGGGTATCATATGGTGATGCTATCCCTTTTTAGGCATTTGTAGTTTTGTACTAGCAGACTTAATTAAAAAAAGAGATTTGTTTATTTCCAGGTGCTTTTGGATCAGTTGCCCCTGTTTTTTATCATAGTTCCACTTCTGCAATTGTACTTCCGAGCAAGCTTTTCAATCTTGGTCTCCATGCAATGGCAGCCAAATGCCATTCTGTAAACTGGTCATACTCAAGAATTTACTAACTGTGGCCATTAAACTGAGCTATTCTCATTCTGTGGACAGAGCTTAATGGGTCAAATTTATCACATATACCCTTTCCAAATACTACCACAGATACCATTGTTCATTTATTGAACTTAAACACAATATGGTCTTACTGAATATCCTCTTTCCTTTCAACCTGAACCATTTTTTTGTTGTTAATTATTTTTGGACCTGAAGTATTTCTTACATTTGCAATCTTTGTCTTAACTTTCAACTTTGAAGTCAGTTGTGGTGGTGCCCATTTTTATCTTGCTGAACTGTAGTGGACGATTCTGGTTTCCACACTATATTACTTGGTAGAATGCTAATGTGATCCTCTCATCATTTATTCTCTTTATATAGGAATATCTTACCCAGAGGGACAATTTTCCAATGATTGATTACTTCGTCCGTGGGTGCAAATTAGATCATTACGCTGCTGCATGCGGACTTTATAAATTAAGTGATCCTCATTGTCCCAAGTCCCAACAAACTGTTTGCTTTCTTATACCTATGGGTGCACTATTTTGTGGTCCAAGTTCAACAGGAGTTACAACATCTTTATGTCGTTGACAGAATTTCAGTACAATAAATTTTATATAAGATTAAGTCTCCCAAGCACTGAAAGGGCTAAATGACAGATGAAGCATAAGTGGTCCCTTGTGTACTGTATACTAAATATTCTAAGGATATTTGTACAGTATATTAAATATTCTGAAAATAATTATGTTTATTTTTTAGTCAGGAGCATCTTTATATAACTTCGGATCATGTGTCTAACTACCGAGGAGCATATTTCTCGTTAAAAAAATCAACCTAGGAGTATCTTATCTCTTTAGAATTTAGAAAAGAAGTACATCCTAGTTAAAATCATTTCTGATGTCTCATGGTCCTGATGGATTAAGTTAATATTTTCTCTCTAGTTGGTGCTTTGTTTCAGCCGAATGTTGCTAACTATGGAGGATTGTCCCCCTAGCAGGTTTTTTTCCCAGAAATTTCTCTCACCTTTTCTTAAAATCCCCTTCCAAGTTTTTACCCTTGAGTGAGTTATCAATTTTATCATATTTGGAGTTGAAATAATTTATTTTTTATGGTAAGATCCTTAGGGTGTTGCTTAGGCTTGTCGTAGGTCGAAAACCGGGACATGAGAGAGAGAGGCGGATGTTGGCCATTCGATGAGCCGGCATCCGGAAGAGTAAAGGAGACACTGTCGTTTATACAAGTTTGGATGCTAATAAAGGCGCCCTACTCCTGTCAGTGTACCCTCGGGCTCAGGGTAGAGGGGGTGCCTCCTTGCCTGGGAGTGACCCTGAGGGCACACCAGTTTTGTGTATGTCTTATAATCCATTAGAGTTCGAGTTACAAGTGTGGGTTACAATGAGATTTTATAGGCGCTCGGTTTGGAGCATAAAGACTATCCTACCCTCAGCAGGGTGACTTAGGCATGGGCATATTCGTCCTTCCTGGGAAGTGGCAGTGCATCCCACGTCACCGCTCCCTTGGGGTAGGTCTCTGACTCCAGGGTCCCATGGGGCCCCAAGGCTTGGTCTCCTCCGGGGGCTAGACTTGCGGGGACCACGGGACTTGGTGGCCCCACTTGCGAGTTGATATCGAGTGAGTCGAGAGTGCCCCTCTATTCTTCACAAGCGTTTAGGGGGGTGCCTTAGGGTGTGTTTGGTTCAGAGTCATGGTGGGACGGGATGGATCCAACCCATTTTTTAGGGACGGGACGGGACGGTCCCTGTTTTCTGTTTGGTTTAGGGACAAAAGGTTTAGGATGACAATCTGACATGCGGGTCTACACTCACACCACTCGTCCCACTTCATCCTCACCATCCTCATTTTTGGGGGATAGGAGCATCCCCAATTTGAGAGCATATCCACAGAATATTCCCTAGAGGGATATCCCCCATCCCACCTGACTCTGAACCAAACAGCTCTGGAACAAGGACCGCCCCATCCCATCCCCCATGGTCCCATGAACCAAACACATACTTAGTGGGCTGGGCGTTGAGCTATGTGACATGTTCATTGGTATGAGGCGAAGTGTCCTAGAGGGCCGAGCGTCGTACCATGTGCCCAGTCGGATAGGGCACCCGGCCATATGCCCTACTCGTGGGCTGGAGGCCAAGCGCTGGGGCAAGGGGCTCGCGTACCCCCTTTCCGTAGACTTGTCGAAGTATGGAGCATTTTAGATAGGAGGTGGTAGGATTCCTCCAACAACGTTATTATTTATAGTGGTAGACTGGTAGCTATGCTTTTGAAAGTGGCTAGCCAGAACACCACTAAAGTTTGAGATGTTTGCAAATCAACTTTCAGCATGTTATTAAGGTTTTATGTCAACCGCTCGCACTTTTCCCTTGCATGATCTCCATTTCCTATTATAGTGATCTGATATTGATCCTTCATGCACAAGCAGTTACTAGCATCTTGATATTTCAACTTACTAACTTAAATGCAATTAGCTGATCATGAGTTTTTGATTCTTTAGGTTTCACTTGCTTGTGGAGTTTGATGAGGCCAAGCGCAGCTGTAGAAAGCGCCTTGATGGGCACAACCGTCGCCGCAGGAAGCCACAGCCAGATACCATGAATTCTGCAAGCTTTATCACGAGTCAACATGGTCTTTTTCTATTTTACTACTGCTCTTATTTTAACAGTCCATACATGGTTGGAAACTTGGAATAGGTTCATAGGTTGTCAGACATTCCATCTCTTATTAGACAAGAACAAACAAACATTTGACACAGGTCAAGTGCATACATAAGTCGTGCTAAAAAAGTGGTTCAACTATGATTCAGCTCTTTTAATCTCGACATCTTGTAATGCTGACTCACCTAATACTTTGACATGTTACGTAATCACACCTTCAGCATCTTGCAGCTCTGTAACTCACCTGGTAGGCTGTTACTACACCATATTGCGCATTTCCGCCTTATTCAGCAATTGTTCCTGTGTAAATTGTAATGTCATATAGATGCCTGCCAAGAGTAAATATTGCATTACCTTTTTGGTGTGTTCATTAGATACTGATGTTCACTAGTTGTGGTGCTTAATTCACCGCAAATTCATTCAAGAATTCATATGAGGTATTGAGGTTTCACATTATTCCCATTCTTTTGTTGCACATTTGGGCACATGATAGCTCCAATAAATCTCTGATTGCAGAATGTTATGAATTTACTCATTTCTGTTGCCATATGCATGTCTACCACTCTACCAGTTTTTAGTAGCTTCTTATCGCAACCAATTGATGTTATTTTGAAACTCAGGAACAAGGTTCTCATCATTTACATCTGCAAGACCGGACCCAAACTGGCCAGAGATCATTAAAAGCGAGGAGAATCCGTATTACACACATCAAATCCCTCTAGGTATCAGCAACAGGCAGCACTTTGTTGGCTCTACTTCTACTTACACCAAAGAAGGTCGGCACTTTCCTTTCCTACAGGAAGGCGAAATAAACTTTGCCACTGGTGTGGCACTTGAGGCTTCAGTGTGCCAACCACTTCTCAAGACGGTAGGTCCTCCTGAGAGCAGCAGCAGCAGCAAGATGTTCTCTGATGGGCTGACTCCAGTGCTCGACTCGGATTGTGCTCTCTCTCTTCTGTCAGCTCCAGCGAATTCCTCTGGTATCGATGTCAGCCGGATGGTCCAACCGGCTGAACACATCCCCCTGGCTCAACCTCTGGTCTCTACCCTGCAATTCAGCAGCTCATCCTGGTTTGCGTGCTCTCAGGCTTCCACCGGTGCTGTCTCGACGACCGGATTTTCCTGCCCTGTAGTGGAAAGTGAGCAGCTGAACACTGTCCTAAGCTCGAATGACAATGAGATGAACTACAATGGGATATTTCATGTCGGCGGTGAAGGCCCCTCAGATGGCACCTCGCCTTCTCTACCCTTCTCATGGCAGTAGTTTTCAGTAGCTGTTCTTGCGTGCTTTCATTAGAACTGTTCTCTCTTCTCTCCAGTGATCAACATTGTTTCAGTTCTTTCTGCATTATTCCTTTTTCTTGTCTTCATTTTACTTTGCAAGCATTCGTGTGAACAATTTCAGCATAAATCAGTTCCTCTAAATCTTTGTGAATTATGTTAAGTGTCACCTCTAAGGCTCTAACAGAACATCTGACTCCTGTCAAAAAAAATTCTCGTCTGACACCAGAAGATCACACATTCACATCCATGGTTCATCTAATTTTCATGTCGCTCCCATCAGAAATAAGTCGCTGAATTCGATTTTATTCAGAAAAGAAGAAAATATCTTACCCTGTTCTGTTGTAGCATTAGATTCTTCATGCCAAGGACTGTAGTAGAGAAGGCAGCAGGTGGCCAGCTGCCGAGGTCCAGCTCAGTGAACGCAACCTTGCACCTAGTCATGTGATTGAACGCTCTTGTGTCCAAGTACCAGCGCCATCATGCTCATCCTCCTCCTGCCCAAGGTGCACTTGTGCGTGCACCTCGTCTAGCGCAACGTCAGTGGGTGAGCCATGCACATGCACCTCGTCTAGTGCAACATCAATGAGCACGCTGCGTGTGGCTTCCTGCAGTGTACACACCTAGGCCATCAGCAGCATGGGCTTGTCGTTCTGCACCTGAACCAAATGCACCTGTTCCTTACGCACTCGTCGTGGCTTGTGGCAGTCCCAAGAGAAGTGTCCAAAATTCCCGCAATTATAACACTTCAGCTTGGACTTGTCACGGCTGCTGACAGACCCAGCGATCTCTTTGCCATCACAAACTGCATCTTGCCCGCCTTGTTTGCCACGACCATGACCTTGCTTGCCGCCGTTCCTACTTCCGCCCGAAGAGGAGTCGCCATGCTCTTGCTTCTTGATGCATGCCAGCCACTCCTCCGTGAGGAGAAGACGACCGCTAGCATCACGGCTACCATTGTCGGCCGCCATGTCCACATCATACCTCTCCTCTACAGACTTGAGCCGGCCCACCAACTCTTCTATGGACAAGGTCCGTAGATCGATCAGGTGCTCGATGGAGATCGCCACCTGTGTGAACTTCGAAGGAATGACACGAAGAAATTTTTTGATCGCCATGACGTCCTCCAAAGTTCCGTCGAGAGTGCGGATGTTGTTGACGAGACTGGTTAGATGCATGGCGAAGTCATGCATTGTCTCGTCGCTCTTCATGCAGATCCCATCGAATTCTCTGAGCAAGGCCTGTGTCTTCGCCTCCCGAACATGTTCCATGCCCATGCGCATGGATTTCGCAGCGTCCAGGCCTGTTTGGTGCTATCTTTCACCGCCAGTGTCGCTAGCATCTCTAGCGGCACCACTTGGAGTATGGTCGCCAATGCCATTCTGTCGAGCCGGTACTCTGTGAGCCCCAGCTCAATTGCCTCCCAGACTCCATGAGCCTGAAGATTGACCTCATGAGAAGAGCCCATTCGGTGTAGTTCGTTCGCATGAGGATGGGGTATCACAACGCCACCCCAGTCTCCTTTTGGCATCACCTGCGCCACCACTTCCCGGCCACGACCGCTGCTGGAGGCCTCCCAATGACGGCCACTGCCGCCGAAGGTTTGGGTTGACGTAGGAAATACAAACCTCGCGCCTTGAGGCATCGCCACAAGATCTTTTTGGTATCGCTCTAATACCAACTGCCGGCACTAAGTCGATAAAGACTCTACGCAAACATGAATACACAATGCACAATCGGCAACAAGAACACACGAATATTTTGCATCGCGCAAACCCTGCAACTTTCCAGTTTTTTTCCTGCTATTTATACACAAAGGAGACAAATACATGGAAAGAAACAGAAACGTGGTAACTAATCACGCCGACCAATCTAGTCATGCCATGATCTGGCCTACTGCCAAAAACACAATGGTTTCCTACCGATACGCCATGATCCAGAAGACTCATGGCCAGACATGCCAAAATATGATGCCTGCTAGATAAGCCCAGACGTGTCTCAGGCCAAATAAAAACCACATGCACGTCACACGCACAACGTGCATGTCTCTAAACGAACGGAAAACAAACCAGCGACGAGATTAGTTCAGCACGCCAAGGGCTTCGGCCTTGCCGTTCAACCAGGCACCGTGGTGTGGAGCCATCACCACCACGACTACGCCATCTTCCACGCAAACGAGGCGGAGCTGAGGCTGAAGGCCTGTAACGCCCCCATTTCTAGGAGCGTACGGTTTACCCTCGTAGTTGCCCAGGATTGTTCAGCTGCGAGTACTGTAGCAGAATGTGCACCATTGCCAATGCATGCTTAAGCATAAAAATCAGACTTTATTACAATTTACAAATGTAAGGTTTATCAACCAGTTTTACATAAAGGGGCGTACAACCCAAAGATACATTACCAAAAGAACTTCCACAGGCAGGCCTGAGTGTAGAATAAGCCCTAACACTCGGCGTCGTCTACATCGTAGAGCTCGACGTCGTCTTCCGAGACTCCTTCCTCCTCTTGACAAGCACTTTCTGTTAATGATTTTAGCAAGCCTGAGTACTCCGACCCCGTACTCAACAAGTCACATGGGTAAATCCTGATTTACTATTTGCAAGGTTATTCAATGATGAGAGTATATTGGGTTTATTATATTGGGTGGATGCAGTTTTATTTGCAATCAAGTAAAACTTAAAACATTTGCTCCTTAAGATCAGGGGGTTTTCATTAACAAATTCAGTTCATCACTTATCACATTAAATCATCTCAAATCCTACTTATGCCTCATTGTTGGAATCACCCAATTAACATAGCTTCATTAACCGGAAGCACGGCGTATTCGAATACCATTTATCTCACTCTGCAGAGCTGCTCATCTTTACCCACAAGATCCCTTAACTCCCGCGACAGAGTTAAGA
Organism: Dendrocalamus sinicus; assembly: GCA_036346575.1. Lineage (NCBI taxonomy): Eukaryota > Viridiplantae > Streptophyta > Magnoliopsida > Poales > Poaceae > Dendrocalamus > Dendrocalamus sinicus. The sequence goes on from CM070663.1 coordinate 33,174,732, forward strand.
AAACAAGGTTGTTCACTGCTCATTTCTTCATGAAGACTCTACCCGATAGACCTCCAAACAGACCCGGGGGTCCGCTATCACAGCCAGACACTTTATCTGCCGACACGGCCAGATATTGTTCCCGTCCTGAGAGGAATCTACCGTTGTCCAAAGATGCTTTACCATTTTCATACCGACTTTCTCGCACTGCTAGATCTCAACTCAAACCCGAATATCCGCCATACGCCGGACTACCCGCCCCGAAGGATCTAACGTTGTTCAATATGGTTTTACCGTTTCCATATCAACCGTTGTACTCGTTAGAGATTCAATCGATTTGAGCAGCTACTAAACCAGTTTGACAAGTCAACGCTTGTGGTTGAGCGACATCGTGTCGTTTACTTGGCACAAGGTTCTTGTCCTCATAGTTTTTCGAGGTCCGCAACCTCCACTCTAGGATAAGGCGGTGGCTAAAACCGCGCACGGTCCCCACAAGGCGAAAACCGCCGCACGGTTTCCCACAACACTCTTACCCTACATTTCCCTAAGGTAAAAGTCGTGGCGTAGATCACCACGTGATTCCCACAAGACACCCTTTACCTTAGTACCGTTTTCAAATCCCATCGCCCACACCAACACCTTAGAAGTGCATACCAAAGATCACCGGTCTAGGTACGGTGTCCCATACCACCCTACCCTTTCCGGTTTTCAACTCTCATCGCCAACGGCCGAGTCACTTAGTAGTGTATCATGTGAATGAAATGATCTTGTATACACTTATAGCATATGTTAATTCTTACTAAGGTTGTCAAGGTGAATATGGCCATCAAGGTAAACAGGCTTTTATCGGTGGTAGGATTATCTAGATAGCATGCCATTCTAAATCTTTATTTTAAGCAATTATCGGTTTGCAACTATCAATAATGAAAATACATTAAATAAATAATGTAATTTAATGGGATTCAATATGATCAAAAACATGTGACTTGCCTCATGGACTTATGATTTCGACAATTTCATATTCTTCGATTTCGGGCCTTGATCTTGATCCAAGCTTCGATTCTTGAATCACCGATCCTCGACGTCACGTGCTAGCGCAAAATAAAGAAAACCAATTTAATTCCACGCTCGACGAAAAATGAGCTAGGAATAATAAAATAATAAAATTCAAAAGAATAAAGACATTCTGGAAACTTCACTAAATTGGGTTTTTATGTTTATAGGAGGGCTATATGGGGAATTGGACTTGACATTTGGGTTGGCGGGCTCGAAACAGATCTGGGGAGTATAAACATCAATTTTTGGACTTTGGGTCGGTCACTATTCATTGGGCTCGGTGTACTGTTCATCGGGTCCGGTCTACGCGGTTCGGCGCAACCCGGTCAGTCTGGCTCGGTCGGGCGCGGGCGAGCTGGCTGGGTCCAGCCAAGTCGGCACAGTGCGGTCGGGGGAACAGTGCTCGCGCACTGTTCCTCTTCCTCCTTCGGCCCGCACGCGCGCGCAGGGACAGGGGACGGAGGTGATGGCGGCCGGCGGAGCTACGACGAACCGCGATGCACATCAAGGGTATGGTTGGATTCAGCATGATGCCAGGGTTCCATTTTTGGTGTTTGCGGGCCCGGCGGGGGCGGTAATCGCCGGCGGCGAGGTCATCTTCCTCACGGTGATTTTTGGGATTGCGGTCGACTAGGGGCTTCTTGGGGCAATTAGGTCGGCTTTTGAGCATCTCTGGGGATGAGACAAGACCATGGGAGCGGTGGTTAGGGTTGTGAAGACTTGTGCGGAGCTGGCCACGGTGAGGTGGAGAAGCTCCGAGGCGGCGCTTGGAGCCCGGGAAGGAGAAGCTTCGAGCAGCTAGGGCGGCGATTGGGGCGAGTTTCTGGGAGCTTGGGGGTGCTACCGGAGCGAGGAATCGGGAGATAGGAGGCCGGGGACTAGACATTGGATTAGGGCACAGGATTGGGGTTTTCAGCCATTACCGATAGTGGGGAGAGCAAGAAACTAATTAGGCTGGTGGGGAGCCTCACTGTAACGTGTGGAGAAGCTCAGAGGGGTCCTTGGCCTTCACGGGTGCCCGGAGGCGGTTCGGCGCCAGGAGACGTCATGGCGACGGTGACTCACGGGAGAGAAGGGCCGAGAGGGGCAGCTGGCGGCTCTAGCTGGCGAAGAAGGCTTCCGAAGGGCAAGGTGGCAGGGAGAGGAAGTCGCGGGAACAAGGGCGGTGGCAAAAAGGACGCAGGCGGCGGTGGTTTTCGGACGGCGCACAGTGAGCTCGGCGGCAGCAGCGGAGGGATGCGATGGCGTAGTGATTCGTGCGCAATTTGGGTGTGGATTGGTGAGAATTAGGCTCTAGTTTGAGATTTTGCAATTGCTTTTGGAAATTCAATTCCTTTTCCAATTTTCGAAATTCGGGGATGTTTCAAGGCCGCCGTCTGGGAGGCCGTGGCGGCCGAGCGTGCCCACCGTCTCTGCCTGCAGGTCCCGTCGCCGCGACGCGGGGAGCGCACGTACATGTCAGAGGCCAAGCAGATCCTGCGCACCACCGTCGTAGAGGTTGAAATGGCGCTGCTGCAGCTGCTCCAGGAGAGCTACGCCGTTGCGCAGGAGGAGCAGGTCTTGCGGTACATTATGAACAGAGACACATCATATATCAGCCACCCCCGTACGACCTAAACAACTACAGTACCTGAAATCCTCAAGTCCATAGATCCAAAACCCTAGGAGTATATGTTCAAAAATTAACTCTAAAATACTCACGTAGATCAACAACAATAGATTCGTCTCCTAGGCGCCATAGTTGTCGAATTACCCTGCTCCTGTATGGACCAGACCAACAAAAAGAGTAGCAACTACAACGGCATATGGGCCACGCTAAACTGATCGCCACTGAGCTGCATGTCGTTACCGAGCGGCTGCACGCTGCGAATCGCCGATCGCGCCCTACTCTGCTCTCTATCTACCTCTTATTCTCTCTGTCTCGCTCTCTCCCCATTTGGACTTTGGATAAGGAGCTGTACGTCTGTACTGGTGTAGGCAATTCAGCTCACAAATAGCCCTTTAGCCACTTTTTTTTAAATTTTAACATTCGAACATTCCTTTCTATATAGATTTACCGTACTCAGCAGCACCTGTCGAGCTATAGTAGTTCGGTAGGTCACACTATAGTACCTGTTGAGTTACTATAGTTCGGTAGGTTATCTGCCAGGTTCCTCTAGCTCAGCAGGTGCTGCCGAGTACAGTAGGTCCACCTATAAAGACTATTTTTGTAAAATAAATATTCGAGTGATAAAATTGAATTTTTTTTGCTAGAATCACCTGTCACCGGTCAGCTGGTCTGTCCAAACTGGGGGCCTGTTCTTTTCGGCTACGGCTTATGGCTTTTAGCTGAAATTTTTGAATTTTAGCTGTTTACGGTACAGATTACGAAGAGACAGATACTCACTTGCGATTTTGGCTGGTACAAATGTTGGGCTTTTAACGTGTAGATCATTTAATTTGTAAACCCCGTCTTAAGAAAATACTCCGTTTAAAAGTTAGATACTATAGCAGAAATCAAAAGCCGATTTCAAAAGCCCAAAACAACAGCCCTGGATAACGAGGTGGATTGTATCCAATAGCCTCACGGACCCCTTACATGCGAGGAAGCAGGGCTGGCTCTGGGGGTAGGCCGGAGGGGCGACGGCCTAGGGCCCTGGGCCAGGAGGGCCCACCCCCCGCGCCAGACGGGCGGTCGGCGTCGGCGAGCCAGACTCGAGGCAGCCAGATCGCCTGGGCTTGCAAATTCTGCATGGCGCATGCATGCATTGAGCCATCAGGGTCTCAGGGATCAGCCATGCATACGCTATTAGCCTATTACGCTGATAGACATGCGAGTATGCGACCGCAACGCAGAACCCTAAACGCCGCCGCCGATTGAATCATTGAATTCGCGTCGCGCCGCCGCCGAAGACCGAAGCTCAGACGGCCGCGCGGCTGCGCGTGATCGTCTCCACTCTCCGGCCGCTACGCCGCCACGCCGCTCGGCCGTGGCCGTGAGGCGTGAGGCCGTCGCAGCTCGCAGCGCGAATGGCCATTGCCGCGACCGAGACTCCAAAGTCCAAATCCAAATATCCAACACAGGCAAGGCAATACTCTTATACTCCATCCGTCGCCCCGCCTCTCGATTAGTTAATCCAAATATCAAATATTAGGTTAGGATTTTATAATCCAAATACATCTAGTGATCTACTATCCAATACATCTAGTGATCTACTCATGAACTCATCTACATCTACTTCAAAAATTAGGTTAGAATTTTATGTTCTTGTTGTTTACTTTACTTTTATAAATTACAGGGTTTAGAATGTTGCCTAAGAAGCATATGTCGGGTGCTCAAAAAAGAAACAAAAGAAAACGAGAAGAACGGTTTATATGTGCTGCATTGAGAAGCATATCTTGGACGACATTGATCTCATGTTATTATTAATGATTTTGCATCAAGAAGTGCTAGAAGAAGTTCCTTTTTATGAAAGACATTGGATATTTGTCACTCCTATTTGAGGTAAATTAATTCTTACTAGTTACATTTGGTTTATGAACTAGTTAGTACCTAATTAGTTTATCATGTTAGAACTATTGATTTGTGTTACTTTAGACAATATAAATTTTAAACTGCATATTTTATAAGTAGAAAAAAAATTTATAGTAAAGGGCCCATAGAGTCGAATTCGCCCTAGGGCCTTTGAAAACGTTGAGCCGGCCCTGCGAGGAAGGCAGCGCACAAATCTCAAAATAGATCGGACGGGGCTGAGAATCGATTGAAAGACTAGAAATTTTCGGGCGCCCGAGAAACAGCAAATCTGTACAATCAAATGGCACGAGTCTAAATTTTACCAAATCTTTTTTGGACTTATTTTGAATTACACATGTACCGTACAACGAATGTCATGTATAAGAGAGGTAGTACATACGTAGGCTGTACAACAAACGGACTTGGTCCGTCCCTCACAGAGCAACGCCTAACGGCGGTAGACTAAAGGCCAGCATATAAACCGGCCGGCCTTTCTAAGTTTCGGCCCATGTTATACGTAAACACCAGCCTTTTTTCTCACGAAATAAGCCTGTTTATAGCTGCTTCCGTTTCTTGAAACCAAAGCTAATATAAACGCATTAACTTCTATAAATCGTTTCTATCAGCTACTACTATTTATTAGTTATTATAATATGCATTTTCATTTATTGTAACATACTTTATATTTTATTATATCACAATTTTATAAGTCCTTTGACGGTCCGTACATTGTAGTACCTTTTGTTACTCTATCTTTCTTATATAATGCATTATTATTTATCAGTTGTTTTTATCATTACTACTATTATTTTTTGCCAGGAGCTTCCATGCATTTAACCATGACTATGAGTCATGTTTTAGATCTTAGATCCGTAGTTGTCTAGTTGGTACACTACATTGACAGATGTCAGTGCAACCCTGTTTGGATATAAAACTATCATCAGATTTGATGTTCATTATTATCTTTTGTGGACGTTTTACTGATTGATGTTTTACTGCATCACAGGAATTGATGCCTGGGGGTGTTAATTCACCAGTCCGTGCCTTCAAATCAGTTGGTGGGCAGCCCATAGTTTTTGATTCTGTAAAGGGTTCTCGTATGTGGGATGTCGATGGGAATGAATATTTTGATTATGTTGGTTCCTGGGGTCCTGCAATCATCGGTCATGCAGATGATAAGGTACAGCCTTGTTTTTCTTTTCTGTGTTGTTCGTAAAATGTATGAGATTTGAGTATTTCAACCTTTTTTGGTGTTAGTTGATCAATTGATGGCTTCGTTATTCCCTATGCAAGAGCGGATAATTCGATAATAGAAAGGCTTACTTCTTTTTTATAATATTTATTAGGATTGATTTGACTAGTTTCATTTTATTTTCTAAAGAGAAACGGTACCAGCGGTTAAAGTAGTAACTTGTGATGTGAAATGTTCTTGGTCAGATTATGTAAACCAAAGTGACGGAATGCATGATTGTTGGACTTTTTTGTCACATTAAAATATGTCAACTCAAAACTATTGAACCATCATTGAATATGAACTAAAAGCATCTTTCTTGATTTACATATATTGAGATAGAAACTGGCGACAATGCTGAATCAAAACCATAATACTAAAAATCTTGTTTAATTCAGGTGAATGCTGCATTGATTGAAACTCTGAAGAAAGGAACCAGCTTTGGTGCTCCATGTGTGTTGTCTAAATGAAACTTGTAATTTTGTTACTCTCAAATGAATGAATAAAATACATGTTTATTCTATTTTTCTTGTATTTGTGTATTTTTGTGTACTTCAGTACACTGGCATGTCCGCACCTTATACACCGAGGCAAGAAATCCGTGAGTGATTTCTCGCGTCAAACACTGATAAGTAAAACTGAAAAGGATTTCAGATCAGAATGCTTCTGAATTTTAGCTATATTTCATTAATTCTTTTCATTGGGATGGACTATATGTCAGTAATTCACATTTCAGCCAGAAAGAACATCAAAAATGTTTCAAGCTACTCTACCAGGACATACTGCTATCCAATCTAATTGACACTGTAATGCAACTTATATAAATTTGTTCCTTGTTTTATCTTGACATAAAAGTAGGCAAATCTGATCAGTGGTCACCATTACCGAATTCCATTACATAATTTTTTATACACCAATGCTACACAGTACATACCCTTGACGCTCTAGTAGTTGAGGATGATCTAGTGCCAATGCACTTAGGTGATATATTTGAGGATGGCGTTTTCTCAGCAGCCTCCAGTTCAGGAACACGGGGTGTCCCAGTCGGAGTTAAGAAGCCTGAGGAGTACATCACAAGTTACTTTACATTAGATTAGAAACACATGCTGACATGTATTAACAAGAGGAACAAACAATTAATTAAATGGGAAACCAATTACCAGCCCTTTGCAATAGGAACCAAACAAATTGATGATTGTTTTTCACAGAGAAAAAACATAATTGTTTACCACCATCAGAAACAAATTGATGAGTATAAATGTTTTTTTAATGAATTGCTAATGTGTAGCATGATATAATTAAATTGATGACGATATCTTGCCAGTTAGAAGAAACTACTGATTCAGTTTGCCTTAATTGATTGATGCTTCAAGTACTTGCTGTTATTGTCTTTTGGTACGTTGCCTTAACAGCATTTTGGGTATCTTGGGATGATTCTGCGTGCTCAGGTGTATCACACTGCATGCTACACAAGTCAATTTTACAGGTTGCTCTGAAATGCTCATATGTTGATAGAACTCGTTGTCTGGGGCAATTCTTACTCTTGGTGCAAAGGTACTTCTTACATTTTTCAAGCAGAGTTCTACTTCACCGTATTTGCCAACCTTTCTTTAGGAAGTTATTTGCCAACTGAACCTGCCTATCCGCTATCTTAATCAATGAATTCTGTACTAGGCCAACTGAATCTGAAGAGGTCTGTCGAACCTATTGTTGAATCTGAAGAGGTTCCAGAGGTTGCGTATTAACAAGATATCTTTGGGTAGATGGTGGTAATTGGATAAATAAGACATCTTCTGCATGGATAATGCTTCTACCACCTCCAGATATCTTATATAGTCTAAAGCATCTAAACCATATGAGTCCTACATTATTTGTGATTTCACCTTATTCCCAAGATCGTAGATGAAAGTGCCATAAGGACAGCGGACGGTAGAGAAACTTGCAGACAGCACACATCAAAATCTTTATAGTTGTCACTGGGACCTATTATTACTTACTGCATAAATTATGGACAACACATTACAGTGTATCAAGACATGAAGTTTGTTATAAGTTATAATAGAAAGAACATGTACACAGAAGTTTTTTCAAGGCAGACCTTTTATGTACATTTATAAGCAGGAAAGATAATAGTACTCTATATTTGCACATTTCTTCACTAAATTATTTATATTATTTTATACTTCATGTTTCTACATCTGGAGTGCCATATCACTTCCTTTTTTAATTCATGTGGTAGTGATTATCTCTAAAGAAGTCTAATAGAAGTTTAACTTCTTGACTGCAGATAATTTCACTATCCTTAAATATCTCTGTCAGCTCATTCCTATGACAAAATGAATTACTATAGATATGGCGCATACTATTAGCGATTTTATTTCAGAGTTCACTACCACAGAAAGGATCATTACAGACGATTCAAAATCGTCATCACAGATGATTTCTGACCCATCTAAATTTATGTGTCTATGATAACATGTGGTTATCACAGACAGCTCTCAAAATGTCTATAATAAGTTACAACACAGACGATTTTAGTTGAGAACAGTCTGTGATAATCTAATATTATATACAGTTCTAGTTAAGAACTGTCTGTGATAGTTTATTATCATAAGCAATTATAGTTAAGAACCGTCTATGACTGCGTCCTCGGGTCCTCATAAATAGGCCTCTTTCAGTTCATCAACATTCTCTAATTGCGCTATAAAATAGCACAATCAGATAATACAAATGAACCAAAGTAGGTCTATTCATGATTGGCGTCATGTCTTTGGTGGCTTGTTGTTTAGGTTGTAGGTACTGTTGTTTTGTTGCTTTGGTATACTGTGGTCATAGGCGCATGGTCGCAAGCCATGATCGTATGACATGGTCGTATGTCGTGGTCATAAGATGTGTCATATGCCGTGGTCGTACGCACACGGTCGTAAGTCGTGGTCGTATGCGCCTAGTCTGTTAGCAGCTATGTGCACCACATCGGCAAATTCTGTAAACAAAAGGAGGAAATGACCTATGGTGCAAACAACGACAAGTTTAGAGAGCCGAGAAAGTAAAATGTAAGTTCTCGAAGTAAAGTGGTAGGGGATATATCAACGGCGATGCAAGTTTAGGAAGATAAGATTTACATAGCCAAAACCCTAGCCATCTAGTAATTTCGTAATTTCATATCCAAGCATCAAGGAAGAGAGGGGAGAGGTGGGGGATATATCACCTGTGATGAAGGAGAGGCTGGCGGAGGCAGCGTCACCGTTGTGTCACGACGATGGCACTGCACAAGACACTCTTATGACAAGAATGCATTATGAAGTAAACCGTAGTATCACAACCGGAGGCGAAGGAGCTCGAGGAGGAAGTCAACTAAGTCTTCTATTTTTAAAGGAAAATTTGGCGAGTAGAAGTGGAGGAGAAGTGAGAAAAGAGAGAAAAGGAGATGAGAAGAAGAGGAGTGGAGGAGAAGTGAGAAGAAAGAAGTGGAGTGGAGGAGAAGTGAGAAGAGAGAAGAGGAGAAGAACAACTGAGTCTTCTATTTTAAAAAGCAAATCTAGTGAGACGGGCGAAAAATTCAAATTCGATGAGAGCAAGTAAGTTAAAATATTATCACAGATAGCTCTCGACAAAGAACCGTTTGTATAAGTAGGTCATCATATACGATTTTTTGTATCACAGACGGTTTGAAAAACCCCGTTTATGATAAGTATAGATATCATAGACAATTTTTATTCTGAACTGTCTGTGATATAACAGGCGGTTTAGAATAAAAACCATCTGTGATAAGTAAGTCATCACAGACGATTCTTTTCATCGCGGTGAACTTAGATGGTTCATCTTGTAAAACCATCTATAGTAACTTTATCACTGACAGTTTGTGTTGAACCGTCTATGATGAGATGTCTAGAATAACCCTTTTTGTACTAGTGGTTGCTAATCCTGATAGAAAAACTCAATAGTTGACAAGGTAACTCTTCCTATCTTCTGCAATGGTTGTATCAACTAGTTTAACTGGCACAGACAGTCGCAAGAGCTTTTATGTAATCTGTATATAAAATAAGGCTACATTTTTTGAGAAAGAAATCACACTTTGATTTTTCTCTCTCTTCTGAAAGAATTTAGCAATGAAATCTAAAGGGCAAAAGTAAATAATGTGCTGCTTATTATTAAGGGAGTGTCTATACAGCATTCGACTGTTTTTTAGGGCAAAAACAGTCAGATTTTGAGCCGTTAGATGGAGATCCAACGCCTTAGATCATTTTTTTGGAGGGGGTCATTTTTTTATAAGGGGATTTGTATGGGTGAATCTGTTGGATAGAGATCTAACACTTCAGATCAATCTAACTATTTTTGTCCTTAAAAATAGTTAAATGTTATATAGCATTACTCTATTATTAAAGTACCATTCGATGATGGTTCGAAGGTCGGAATTAACCCAGGTTTGGCTGCCTGCCGTGCTACATACGCCGTGCCGTACGTGTTGCCGCTAGCTAGGTGCATTGTATCGTCTGTGTTTCTGTCAGCTGCCACGCACAGTGCCGCGCTAGCTTCGTAGTGCGGTCGACGCCCTAAGGTGGTGCAGCCACGTAATTTCAGTGCTGTCGAGTGTCGGCACGGTACTAAATGTCTGGGGCATGCAGTTGCGTGTATGGTCCAGATTCTGAACCTTCCAGCGAATAAGATGCAACGCACTGCTGGCATGCACCGGACTGACATGTCGAGTAGTAGTGGCATGTTTGGCTCACGTGCTAAAATTGTCAAAAAAATTTGTTATAATTTTTTTTGCTAAAGGTCATAGATGGCAGACAAGTATCTATATAAGTCATCGTCAAATTGAACACCACCTAAATATATGTCTAACTCAGTTAAATTTAAATTAAACTGTGACAAAATATAGTAATATATAGCTATAAATCGGCCCTAAGCCTTTTCCGAGCGTCTATCTATGGCATCATCATTTTACGATTTGAACGCACGCGTAAGTTTTTCCCAGCTACAAAAGCCTACAAGGCTACATACGGCAATTATACCAACTTTAGATCAACGTATTTATGCCCTCGTAGGTCCCATCTCTCCGTTGTCTTGCGTTGCAGATTTTCTTTTTCTGGCCTCTCTTGAAGCTAGGGGTGGAAACAAGCCAAACTAAGCTCGCTCAAGCCAAGCTGGTTTTGATTTGTATAAACAGTAAGCTCGGCTCAGCTCGTTTCAAAAACGAGCTACGAGAGAGACTCGACTCGACTCGAAATACAGCTCGAGCCGACTCGCGAGCCAAAACAGCTTGCAGATCACAGAGAAGGCAGCAAGCAGCGGTGGTTGAAGCTCCTCCAGATCGAACTAGCTAGTCGCTGTACCTTATCCATGAAGCCATCTATGGGATTTGTTGCCCCCAAAAAAAATGCTGTTTTAGCGAGATACGCCAAATCTTACTATATATGCTAGGAGCTACACAAACCATATCTCCTTACTCTCACTTTATCTTAGCTACGATATTCCCATCCTCTATGAAATATATTCTCTTGAACTCGCGTATGCAAGTTGATAAGGTTCATGCCAGAAAGCTACCGCATGTCATACTCCACTCGATAAGGGCTGAGTTTTTTTTAGTATTACGACTTGACTTTTTAAGATAGAATTTATAAGTTAATTATTTGTTAATATTATTTTAACTTTATCTATATTAGTTAAAATCGTACATAAGTATTTCTCCGCACACTTTCTCACAAATAGCTAGAATTTAAAATTTTAAACTAAAACCATAAATTATAGGAAATCCAAAAGAACCGCGCAAGATCCAAATTCTGCGAAAGCATTACTCCTCTTTCCTCGATTCCATCTTCCATGGAGAGAGGCGGAGAGTGGGAATGATTAAAGCAGTGGTAATGCAGTGCTACTATTCCGGCTGCGTGGGAGGCCAGGGCTCCATTTAGTTTGGGTTAAGGGTGCCTTTGGTTGGATTTTTAGAAGCTGTTTTTGCTTTAAAAAAGCTAAAAGTCAACCAAAGGGGTAGAAATCAGAAACTGTTTTTCAGAAGCAGCTACTTTTGGGTAGTACAGTTTTGAAAACACCTTGGACCCTGTTTTTGGCTTTTGGCTTTCTGCTTTTTGAAATGGTGAAAATAGAGAGCTGTTTTACAATTATTTCAAAGAAAATAGAGATAGGAGATATGTTTTATACTTGTTTGAACCAAACAACTTTACACTTTTTCACACACCCATAACCTACAGCAGTTTTTCCACACCTCACACCACAAAGAGCTTTTGAAAGCCACAGCTCAACCAAACACACCCTAAAAGGTGATTCAGCGATGTAACCCGTCAAACACCTTTGAATTACAAGGATTAACTTAATTTACTCAAAACCTTTTAGACATCATAATCTAGGATTATGGTTTCATCGTTTTGGCTTCAGCTTTTAGCTTCCGGTATATTTTTCACTATTCATAAATTTCGTCTTTTTCTGAACTTTTGGCTTTTTATTGAGCTTTTTTGCCGGTTCATTTTTCTCGTATTTGTTTGTATTATATGTAATGGGCTAACATATTTTTATATTTTTAATTTTTTTAATTTAATTATACTAATAAGTCTCTGTCAGCTACAGTGTTTTTTCAACCAACTACAGTGCTTTTCAGCCGTAAACCATAAAAAAACCTAAATAAGCATCACCTAAGTTGACCACTAAATTACGATTTTCTTCCGTTAACCTAGCTAACCTATATAATATAGCAAACAATAATTCATATAACAAGACTAGTTACTAAACACAAAACGTATATCGAACTAATTTAGCTGGGTTAAGATCGGCTAACCCGAACCAAAAGCGGCCTAGGTATCAGTGTGGCCGATCGCACGTGGAGGGGCAGGGACGTGGACCAAACGCAGACAACTGTATCAGTATTGATGCAACTTCCCCAACCTTATCCAGTTGAGCAGTAACCGTAGTGCCCTGATGTAAAGCTGCCTCCTCTGGGACCGTGCCCATCCAGATCAGTCAATCGGGCGGGACAACCGCTTCAGGTTCACCAGTCGCATCCTACGCGGTTTGTCTGCTTCTGCGCGACTGCAGCACCGTACTACACAGTTAGAAGTTAGAACAGCATGTAACCACTGTTATAGGGTTGGTTTAGGAGAGCTCCACCACTGAAAACGTGGATCTGAAGCAGCAGCTCCACTATGGAGCAGCTTCACCGTAGATCTGAGATCCCACCATGGAGCTGGACAAACTGTTTGGCTTGTACAGCAGCTACAGATCCACGAAATTGAGGTTTTGGTGGAAATGACCACTTTTGCCCTTGGGGTTGTATGGGGTGTGTAACCAGTGGTATTGGTGGGTAATTACCACCCAACTCCACGAGGAGGTACGAAACTAGCGTTTTTAGAGCACCCCTTGAGGAGCTCCATAAAATCCATGGATCTGGCCCTCAGATCCAGAATTTTGGTGGATCCAGATTTCGCGGAGCTGTAGTGTTGGGTAAAATTTCGTGGAGTGGAGCTGTTTTTCGTGGATCTAGAGCTGGTGGAGCTCTTCCAAACAGGCCCATAAGCTTATGTTCCGTTCTGTTTTCTGGAGCATGTTGGTTTTTTAATTTTATTTTTTTGGTTTTTTAGCTTTTAGGCTTTTTTATTTCTTCTTTATTTCTTTGTATTGTTATAAAAAAAATATAATTTTTATTTTTAAAATTTTAAAATTTAATTACTCAAAAAACCTAACGACTGTTACAATATATTTTTATCTAAAAGCTAAAACCCAGAAGTTACTTTAAACACTACTTATAGCTATTCGTCGCTTTCTAAATATAGCAATTACTTTAAATTGATCTAACTGACAGAAGCACTGGGTATGGTGGGATATAACTGACATACCAACCAAGATAGGATGCGTATCCACGGTACGGTGCCTTAGGATGATTTTGGACTGTCGGATTTAAAACCAGAAGTCCAGACCGGGTGCTACAGTAAATTTTGGTAGCGCCGTATTTCAAATAGCTTATGGTTTTTAAAAACAGTATTTAAACAGACTAATTTCTTAATATAATTTCTATAACCAATTTATAGAAGAACGTTTTAAAAAGAAGGTCTTGTTCAAATCTCTCCGGTAACCTACCAAATGGTACGGCTGCCTCTCACTCTTAAATAGTGCCTAAAAAGCATCGCTACCGTGATTTGTGAACAGCATTTACTATAGTGCATGTGAACAGCAGATTTTTCACTCTTCGGGCTGTACGTCTCTGCCATTTCTTCACAAGGTCAGAGGATAGTGAACAGCATTTGCAATAGGGCATGTGAACAGCATTTCCTGCCGTTTTCTCTCCAGATTTTCACTGTTCGGGCTGTACATCTCTGCCATTTCTTCACCACGTTAGAAGATAAAAGACCAAATACGACAGTAGAGAATAAATATTGCTTTCAAATTTTTTTTTAAAATATTCATCATCTTTTACTTTAATAATTACAAAGCTAAAAAAATTACATAAAAAACTACCACGAGATGAGCAGGAGAAGGTGCTAGAATTTTGGAGAAAAATCAACAAAATCGAAAGTACTTTTGTTTGTAATGCATACTTTCAATTTTTGGAAGTACCATTGTTTGCACCGCGGTACTTCTGATTTTTGAAAATACCTATGTTTTTACTACAGTAATTCCTTTCCTCAGAGAATAGTAGTTTTAGCCCAAGTTCAAAGACAAAAATTGAAAAAAAATTGACTCATAGATCCAAATGACAAGAAATTTTGCAAGCATTTTCTCTATGTAATCAAGAACCTATTTCAATAAATGATCATAACAAACATGGCCAAAATTGAGATTTTTTTTAGTTTGCGGAAGGTTGTACCGAAACCGAGCAGCACAAAACCCCAATGGTGAACACAAATTGCTTGTGGGTGTATGATGACCAAGATAGGTCTAGATGTATTCTCACATATCACAACAAGTTAAAACACCAAAGAAACCAAGCCAAAAACCCTCGGATCAAAAGATGGACCAAAAAAAAGGCCAAAATCAAGCAAAATCGGGTTTTCGTGATCTTGCTATCAAAGTGCCTAGATGGTGCAGATGTATTTCCAAGAATTATCTCCATTTCTTACACGTTCTTGGCACTGTAAGATCACAAGAAGGAAGAAGAGAGATCAAAACCAACCAAAAGACAAGTACATTAATCAAAACAAGAGAGACACAGAGTTGCATAATGATTGATGTATTGCTTACTTGAGAAGGTTGGTTTTACAGCTACTCCACCTTCAAGAACAAAGTGCACACAAGATACTCACTCTCAAACTCTAACCCTAGAGTTAAGAGCACATAAGAGGTGTTGGATGGTTAATCTTAAATGTCTTTATCCCAACCCGCTTTATAGGTGGACAACCAACCATCAATACCCCTTAATAGATCCTATCCACTATTACAATGGAGGAACCCGTTAATCCCACACACATGGGTTTTACTTACACAAGTTCACTTATGCACACTTTTCAAAGCGCATAAGTGTGCATTCGCTAAATCTTTAGTTTTGATCCACCTTGATTAAACTAGGTCCACTTTAACCTAAATCGCTCTCCAACGCATTGCCCATGTGCCGCGGTTTTGATCCAAGATGATTTCTGATATTTTGGTCAAACTACCAAAATATCCTTTCTTGACCCGGTCATTACCAACCGCTGCAAACAATCACCATGCTTACCACGTGCAGGTGCACCACTAGCTTGCCATGCGTTGCCAAGTCTCTCATGTCTTAGATTCCACCGAACCATGCTCACTTGCCCCGTGCAAGCCACATGGCACTATCCCGCCATTCGAACTCGCCTTCAATATTTCCCGCCTTTCTTGTGCCATGTTGGGGCTCACTATCTCACCTGGCATCCTCAATCGTTCTGAGCCTCAACTCCTCCATGAGCCTAATCCCGATCATCGTTGTTGACCACAGTTGATTTTAAGCGACCCTGCACATCCAAGACAAAGAAATCGTCTCCAGACACAAGTTATTCTTAACTTGACCTACATTAGTCAAGATATGTATCATACAATCATAATCCAATGACCTAGGTCATCCATATTTAATTCATGACTCAAGTCCCAAACCCTGTTTTTTTTTGCTCTTAACATGTCGGTACTACCGCCTCCTAAAGCAGTACTCCGTATGTTGAAAATCTCGCATGGGCCTCTCTGAAAAAATATACCGCTATCTAATCCGGCACTTCCACCGAGCGGAAATATCGTACTTATACCTACGGTACTTCCTCCCAACGGAACTACCGCACTTATACCTACAGTACTTCCGATTTTCCTGACACTTCTAGAAAACAGCCTAAATCAAACGTACTCTTTGTAAAGTCACTTTACCACTTTATAAAACCTGCAATGATTTATCACAATAATATCATAAAACTTCTAACAAGGTTCTCAGAAAATAGTGAACAACATTTGCTATAGTGCATGTGAACTGTGCTTCCAAAAGAGCAGTGCTTCGTCCATGCTCTTCGCTCGCGTAGACATGCACCAGAAATCTCCGATTCGCCTAAATGGCATTGAATATTTCTCCGTTAGCTCCGTCTAGAACTCGGTCAATCTGGGCGTTTCTTGTGCAATATAGATGTATTTTCGTATGTTTTCACTCATGTCCTTCTTCAACGTTGTCTCCCCTTCAAACTCCTCTCTTCTCCTCATCCGGCATCGCTGAGTGCCGCAAGAAAAGGGTGGCGACAACATCCCATATTTCCCATCCCCCGGCACTGATGATCTAAGCCCGTCGCCTCGATGCCTGTACCCGGCAGACTCAACATCCGCTACCAGTCGACGGCGTGAGGCCCTTCCTGTGGAGCAGCACGCTGCGGCGCGGAGCAGCCCGCAGAAGGTGTGCCTGCTTGCGCAGGGATGGGCCCGTCGGCGTCGAGGATGAGCGAGTATGATGGGCAGAGCGGCAAGGACAACAACGATTGGTTGGACCCGTCGACCCGACGAGCGGGCGCCAGATATTTGCTCGCTAGCCTCGTACCATGGTCCAGCCTCGGGGTCGTCGTCGTCGTCCCCTCCACTTTCTCCCCTCCCGGTCTTGGCCAGATATGCACCATCGCGGTCGCCGTTGTCAGATCTATGACATCGCCGTGTGCACTGTTGCCGCCCCGATCTTCTTTCCAATCCTGGTGGTGAGACGCCACACTGCTGCTATCCACCTCTTCCTCACCGACGAGCTTGGCTCCATTCCTCTGCTGTTGCGCCCCTTCCCTTGCGGCCACTTCGCCAACACTGGAGGAGGAGCTCGCCGATTTTGGAGAATGACGGGCAAAATTGACAAGATGCTAGCCGGAGCGAACCTAGGAAGTATTCGATGCTATTTTTGCAAACAAAAAATTTGAGTGGTATGTTTGCCAACTGCACGAAACGAATACTATAAGAGCAATTTTCCAAATTTTTTTGTGAGGTAGCTGTTCCTAATTGTGAAACACGTAAATTATAGAGCGAGTCAAGGTCAGGCTGTCAGCCACGTGAATAGGTTGCGAATCCAGCATCACAGGAACGGCCGATAATCGCTAAAACCAGTTTTACCGAACACGTTCGTTTAAAGTACAAATTATCTCACATATTTCAGTCTAATTTGAATTTACATCGATTTACAATAATTTGATTTGAAATTTTCGTCCAAAAACTCCAAAATTTGTATTTGAAATTTCAGGCCAAGATCCTCTAAAAGTTTTTAATTATCGGTGAAAATAGTTTAACCGGACCCAGGGTAAAAAATTCAAACCGATTTTCAAAACCCTGCTCCCAAGCACCATAGCTAGCCGTAATGTGACCAGTGACCATACCCCGAGAAGCCCCACTGACACGTGCCAAGGGCAGGCGAGCGACAAGACCAGTCCCCCGCCCTTCTCCTCAACTCCTCCAGGGCAGCAACAATTCTATGGAGGAGTCCATATGCGAGTTGATAGTGCTCGGGCATGGTGGTCGCGCGGGGAGCAAGCGAGGAGATGGCCAGGGGTGGCACAATAGGGAGGATAGCGGAAAAATAGGGATTTGGAGGGGGCAGCAAGATATTGAGGCAGTGAGGTGATGTATCTAGCAGGGAGTAGAGTAGTGAAGAGAAGCAGAATGTGGTGGTGCGATGTAGTGCGGTAGCGGCAGTGATGGTATGGGACTAGGGATGAAAACAAATTGAATACGAATTGAATATTGCCCTTAGTGTATTTGTATTTGTATTTTGTAAACGAATATGAATATTCTCGAATACAAATCGATCGAATATGTAATAAATACGAATTTGAATTGAATATCTACTCAATTCGATTGGATCTAGATATCCTCATAACTTATGTAGTATAAAGACATTAATGATATTTTATCCTTGTACAATCATACTTAATCAATCTAATTCATTTACTTCACCTAAAGAAATATGAAGTCATGTTCAATTAAAAAAGTTATCCAACTAATTAGTTGTATTGTAATAAAATATGCATATTGTTTCATCAAATATGAATACAGATACAGATAGTCTGGATAAAATAACATTTCGGATGATAAAAATCCATACCATATTCGTGTCCATATTTTATATAAAATTCGAATATGAATACAAATCATATAGAAATTATTAATCGGATGAAAAATCTACACTATATTCGTATTCTATCAAATACGATATCCATTTAATATGATAATTGGTATCCGCTTTTCACCGCTATATAGACACCGACAACGCCTGAAGAAGTTTCAAGGGAAGCAAGAGAAAAGGATGGCCTGGCCCTGGGGACTGGGAAGAGGAATAACGTGAGTTGGGAGGTGGGGATCAGTTGGATGGGGGCTGGAGTCGACTCGTCGGCAAGCCAGACCCACCTATCAGCAAGGTGGTGGGATGGCAGTCGGATCATCGCCATCACCTAGCGACACACACTTTGATGTCACCTTGAGAAAGGGCATTCTGTACTGGTCTTTCACCGTCACCGGTATTATCAATTAGTTGGGTGAGGTAGGCTTGTAAAATACGAGGTGTTTCGACGGAGAAAATTGCTTAAAAATAGCATGCAAGCAGACCGATCATGGATAGCAGTTTGGGTAGGCTTTTGGGGCATAGAGATGATACGGACAGCTCTCTGATATTTTAAGAAATACTAGAATGTGACGGGGTTTCAAGCTTTAGAGTGATATTTTTCTCAAAAATTATTCTTGATGGCGGGTCCTCAGTTTCACATGTTTAGAGTGGCATTTCATCGATTTTTTTCCTTTGTGTCAATGCATCGTGAGGACGAAGGATGCCGACAGAATCATATAGACATGTGGCCAAGGGCAAGAAAGACACAAACAGCAAAAGAGCAACCAATGAGAAATCCAGAGGCGAGGGAGGACAAAGGAGGCAACAGAAGAGCAGACGCGCTCCGGCATCGCATCGCTCCACCCCCATCCGCTATAAAGCGCCGGCCAATCGGGGGCGCGGCACGTACGTGGACCCGGCGCGAACTCTTTAATTTTGTCGGGGTGGTGGGACGGACTGTTACCATCCGATGAGCGTGGAGATGGAGCCCCTTCTCCTGCCCTCCACAACTTTCGTAGGAATCTCCAGCCTCGCCTCGTTTCTCCTCTCCTCTCCTCTGATCTCATCTCCTCGCCAGGATTTGCCTCGTACATTTTTCCCTTTATATCCTGCCGCCTCCTCCTCCGAGAGCTAGCTAGCCAGAGGCTAGAGCATCCTCCCGCGGGGTGGTTGGTGGCTTGTGAAGTGAGTACCTAAGCTTGGTTGGGATGGAGGGGGAAGATGCGGCGAGGAGGAGAAGGCAGCAGCAGCAAGGAGGGCAGGCGGCGGCGGCGGGGGAGGTAGGACAGGTGAAGGAGAAGAAGGTGAAGAGGAAGCGCGGGCGGGTGGAGCTGCGGCGGATAGAGGACCGGACGAGCCGGCAGGTGCGCTTCTCCAAGCGCCGGAGCGGGCTGTTCAAGAAGGCCTACGAGCTGTCCGTGCTGTGCGATGCCGAGGTCGCGCTCGTCGTCTTCTCCCCCGCCGGCCGCCTCTACGAGTTCGCCTCCTCCGACTCCAGGTGCTACTAAACCACCTAATTAATCTTAATCCTGTATTCCTGTGGTTTTTCGAGCATGCTGTCCAATGATGGAGCACTATGCACACCAGTAGTTTCATTTGCTTTCCTTTACTGGCCTTCTGCCCTTTTCTCTTGTACGCGGATTGGCCTAGAAATCGTTGCCCTATCAGGCGCCAGGATTCTCCAATGGGCAAGGATCTGTGCAGGCTGCCGCTGATACGCCGGGACCTGTGCGTGGAGCAGTCCAGAGATTTTTTTTTAATTTTATGTCGCATTTCATCATTGTCAAGGGCATCTCTTCATAGACGTGTTATTGACCTTTCAATAAGAGCTACCTGGGTGTTGTGCCTTCTGTCTAAGAATTACTTAGTGGAAAGTGTATATATCACTTGGATGAGTGATCATGTATGTACGTAGCCAAAACTACTGTGCACACGAGCTAGCCTCGAGCGTCATTCATAAGATTAACCAACAGACCCAAACTTGCTGTAAGCCGCAAAAATGTCATGTCTCACCGCTAATAAAGCTACCCTCTTTTTTGTTTTTGTTGTGTGTGTGTGTGGGGTGTTTCAAATTCGTGGAGTCATGCTGTTGTAAGACTGTATTTAAGTGCACTTGTAATAAGATTTACTAATAATATACATGTTGCACTAGAAGATACTACTTGTGGGCCAAATGTTGAGTTAATGCATACTGCATACATAAAATATATATGCGAATACAAAGTAAGGCATGCATTTTTTAATATGGTTTGTTACTGTTCTACACAACAATTGTAGCAAAAAATAATGTCATATATATATAGCCTTTTTTCAAGAAATTTATTGTATCTACTCCATCCAATCATAAATACATATTGTTTTGGACATCGCTACGGTCTCCAAAACACAACTTTGACCACTAATTTCTATTGTAATATATTTACAAAACTCAATAAAATTATAATACTACGAATGTACTTTTCAAGATAAATTTACACATATGATTTTCATATATCCAATCTAAATATTTAACAAGATATCGATATACAAAGTTATGAAAGTTTGACTGTACATATCAAAAATACATGTATTTATGACTGAAGGGAGTATTGATTAACATATAGATGAAACAAAGCTTTATGTACAGGGAAGAAAAAGAAAAGAAAGAAACAAACATGTCACAACTCTCTAGGAGAAAGAAGCATCAATGTTTCTAGCCAATAAAGGATAATTTGTCGATGACCTTCCTTGACTCGGTGCACATGCAGCCAGCTCATTCTTGAAAAGGCTTTTCCAACTAGAAGTATTTGGCATGATGTTCTCGTACACTTTTCATGCCGTTGCTTCCGAATGTGCCAAGCTACGTGAAGTAAGTGAAGTGGATTTATAAGGTTCCTGTATATATAGTTTTTTTTAATATGAACATCATATATAGTGGATTAAGGTAAGTGTGTGAAGGGAATGCATTAAGTTCGTGTGAAGTTCCCTAGAAAAAAATTCATGTGTGAAGTTAGATTATTTTTTAACATTACCGAGCTATTTTCTATATATGTACCCTTTGCTGGATTTGAGTTTTAACTTGCTCTTTTCTGGATTTGAGTTTTAACTTGCTCTTTTTTGACATCTTCCTTGCAGCATTGAGAAACTTTTTGGTCGATACTGGAACATTCCCAACACAATAAATGATCTCAATATTGAAGCGCGAGACTCTCGGGTTGATTGCAATCTACAGGTCAAGCATATATATATAGTTGATAAGTGATATCAGTAATCCAACACATGCATTTTTGTTTATGATCACGCTATCAGTTAACTGAATTAATAGACCTAGACTGTTGGCCCAAATATGTCATTTCTTTATGACCATGACCATCAATGGTAGCACGATTGTTTCGGTAATTCGTACAATCAAAGTTGATATACATGTCGATCTCTCTTATGCCTACAAATTAAGTGGATAAGAAAAAAGAACTTGTTAATTCCATTGAGAGCTCTTTTACAGTGCACCAACGCGCCTCTTAAGAGGTAAGTGTTCTTTTAAATCCTGGCCATTCATTAGTGAGTGATAATATATGTTTTATGTATGATTGCTATAGCCGGCCGGTCATTATTAAAAAGGAAAGTCGGTGGTATTCCCTGCAAATGCATGACAATGGCAAACTGTGGATTAGTCCCATCCACCGCTGATTTAGCACGATGATTACAAATGGTCGTCAAAGTTGTGCATCTAACATTGTGATAAACAACGCTTAAATAATTTTGATTTATAAAAAACTCCTCATGAAGCCCACTTATGCATGTTTAAACCTAGAAATTGATGCTCAGGCTCCATGATTGATTCAGCATACTAAATCAATGACTTCCTTTCCAAATTGATGTCTTTTCGAATTAATGAATATTAACGGATTTGCCTGATATATTACACTTGCACGCATTTAAAAGCAATCCAAAGACAGGGAGGCTTAGCGACTTCTTATTGTGCTGTTTCCTTATAGTTGGCATGCATGTATTGATGTTTTCCTAATATGATATACACACACACACCCCAAAGAAAGATCATGTAATGATGTTTTTTTTCCTTTTATTCTTAATTAAAGACCTATTACCTCATTGGGGATAATAATTACCATAATGAATATGAGCCATCGATCAAACAGAATGAACGTAAACAAAACAGGTGTACCGTAAAATTTCCTTCCATTGAAGATGGCTACTACTTTCATCAAGTTACCATCTGTATATACAACTCTGAGAGAGTGAAAACAAGAAAGTAGAATATTATAATCAAGTTTCAAAGAATGTGTCTTTCAACATTTTACGTTATTTATTTATTTATTTATTTATTTTGAAATTTCAGCTCGTATTCAATTTTTAAGTTGTTTGTATTTGTTATTATTTGTCTTGGGATATTATAAAAAGTGAAGCATCCACCAAATTTAGAACTTTACTTGTTTCAGCCTTAATTTCTGAATTGTAAATTTATGGACCATTCCGTTAGGTACTTAGACACATGATTTTTTTTTTCTCGATTTAAAAGTTATTTGTAAAAGTTTACTTGAATGTATTATGCATTTCAACCAATAAAAACGAAAAATTACATGTAGTGAGCGCTGTAGAGATGGTCAAATCAGGAATAATTGGTTTGGGGGTCTAGGTGCACAATTGTGCATTTACACACCACAGGTAGAAGTTATCACACGTCTGGTTGAAACCTCTATTTGTCACCAATCGAACCATTAATTAGGTGCAACCATGATACCACTTTCTATATGGTGTTGTAGAACCCTTCAAAATTTCAACTTAAAACTCAAAACGTGTTAGAAGAAACAAAAACGATAAATTTTATGTGAATAGTAACACTTTCCTATTTATTTTTTTTCCTTTTCATTTGATTTATCATTTCCACATTTTTCTTATTTTTGGTACTCTTAACATAGAGAAAATTGAGAAGTAAACCTAGAATATTCATTAATTCCAGATTGCACATAATAGTGTGATTCCAGTTTATGTCTCCCCGTCACCTAAACCGATATGTATAGTGGATTACACTCACAGAGGAGGCCAAATAACAACAAACTTGAGGCTAAGGGTCTAATTGAATAAAATCACAATAGTAAGTTGGTCTTAAGTCTAATTTTGCTTTATAAAAGACTGGTTGTGTTTGGTTTGGGGTTAAGATAATTAGGTTAGCTAACCTTAACCTAGATTTTTTGTTTGGCGACTAACCTAGTTGGCCTAAATTAATGTTTGGCTAGATTAGGTGGTTTAGTTAGGTTAGTAGAAAACAGAACTCAAGAGGGTTCACTGCTACAAAAAGGGTCATCACAGATGATTCGGAACTGTCATCACAGATGGTTTTCTGAACCGTCTGAATTTATGTGTCAATGATAATCGGAGGTTATCACAGATGGTTTGTGAGTCGTCTGTGATAAATACAACACAAATAGTTTGTAACTAGAACTGTCTATGAAGAACACTATCACAGATGACTCGAACTAAAACCCGTTTGTGATACTCGCCCATCATAGAACCGTCTGTAATGGGCGAGTATCACAGACGGTTGGTATATAGAACCGTTTGTGATAATTTTTCATCACAGACAGTTGGTAGATAGAACCATCTGTGATGTGCGAGTATCACAAACAGTTTTTTATTTGGACCATTTGTGATAGCCCTTCATAGATGGTTTATGCCACAAAACCGTCTGTGATAGTTCATTTTATACCTAAATATTTCTGTTTTTTGGCTAGCCTCAAGAAATGTTAACTATACCCTTTGAAAATAAGTAAATATAGCAGTAAACACAGCAGCACATTCCATTTCCATTAAAATTAGAATCCCTCATTACAGTATAACAAGATAACGAGCAGGTTACCCATATAACACAACAAGAACATGGTAAGAACACATCTCCTAACCATACGAACCCAACTCTTAAACATGGCATGCAAGAACATACAAGAAGCAGCGCACGAGCTGTATTTGATGCCTGTTGTCGCCAGCAACGACTTGAGCGTCGTCTTGGTAGCTAGTTGCTTTCATAGCGCCTTGCTGCCCGTAGACTTGTGTGCCATCTACTTCGTAAGAGGCCACCAGGGTTGAGGTCGAGGAGGAGGATGGTGTGGAGAGATTTTGTCAAAATTTTGAATGCTGATCCACCACAATCTCGTCCAAATTCAGAGACCTCGACAAAAAGTGGCGGTGGCGGTGAGAGCGAGACAATGAGCTCGCTGATCCACTACACTTTAGGAAGGCAGTAGTTGTGGCACTAGGAGACATGAAGAGGAGGAGGGTGAGGGAGCAGCGAGGCCATGGGTGATTATGTATAGGGTGAGTGGGAAATTTTTTGGCGGAATATGTGCTACAATCCATGGGGTGGGGATTGGTGGGTTTCTATTAGCTGGGATTGGATTGGGGAGGATCGACGGACCCAGCAATCAGGAATATATAATTATCACAGACGGTTTAAACCATAAACCTTCTGTGATAAATCGAAGACAATATATGTATATACTAGTGCAATGTAAATAGCTAGTCTCAAAAGATAAATAGTAAAGTTTTATATGGCTTATATATGCTCGTTTGAAAGCTTTCAACGAGATCCACAACTTTGTAGTTGAGGCAAACCCCAAATTCCGAATGGAATATCAAAAAATTTTGGTAAAAACAAAAACCGAAAACATGCAACGCAAATTTAAGGATAAAGATGGCCGATTCTGGGGGTCTTAGAGGGCAATTAGTGCAAGCGAGTCATTTTTTGGATCAGACTCGTCGTTAGCTTTCCAACGAGTATAAGAACATCGAAAACGGACATCGTATGCAAAAGTTATGCCCGTTTTACTAAAAGTGTCTCGGAACAGAATCCTACTCAGACTTAGACAGGAGATTATAAAATTTTAGAGGATTATGAGGCTGGAAACATATCATATATGATTTTTAATATAAACCGTCTGTGAAGTATCATAGATGATTTAAATAAAAAACCGTCTGTGATACTTCACAGACCGTTCTTACCATAAATCATCTGTGATACTATCTCTTCATAAATAATTTTTAGCACTGGCAGCAATACAGACGATCTTTAAACCTAAATCATCTATAATTGCATTTAACACTGATGGTTTTGATCAACCGTCTGTGATGAGACGTCTAATATAAGGCTTTTTGTGGTAGTGGTTAGTTGTAATGGCCTAGCTTATTCCGCTATTTTGGTGGGTTAACTTAATCCCTAGCTTGTTTTCAGAGGGCATGATTAGCATTTTCTGAGGTTAACCGAAAAACAGGAAATAATATATGTATTTAAATAGCTATCATTGATGGTTTTAGCATTAGCCGTTTGTGATATCGATATCACAAACGGCTATGTCCGAGAACCGTCTATGATATATGACATATCACAGACGATTTTTTTGAAAAATCATCTATGTTATAATTATCACAGACGATTTGAGAGCCGTCTGTGATAATCACCTATTATTAAAGATACATAAATTCAGATGGTTTAAAAACCATCTATGATAAACCTTTATGTAGTAGTGTATTAACCCTCCCTAATCTAAGGGTGTTTGACTGGTCAAATCCCTGTTCCACCTCTTATACTCAGCCTAGATCCCCCCCAAAAGAGTCGAGGGGAGGAGATCCCCACCAGTCCCCACCAGAACGTAGCCTAGATCTTCAATTGTTTTCTAAAGTATCTGATTAAACCCACGGTTCGTTTTTACGACAACATTAATATAGTCACCTTGCTAACAGGCCATGTGAGATTACTTCTCATATCACCTCCTACAGAAAATTTATTAGAACATAAGGGTAAGTTTTCTCAAATCTGGATTTATCACAAGGGAAGTGGTAACAAGCATTTGAATGTTTTTTGGGATTGAGAGTACTTAGATTTTAGGGCGTTGGATCTCCATCCAACGGATCTCCCATACCCCCTCCAAAAAACGAATCTAGGCCATTGAATCTCCATCCAACGGATCCCTACATACCACCCCTCCAAAAAAAATGAGTACTCCGAATCTGGAATGTTGGATCTCTATCTAATGCCTAAAAAATCTGAGTGTTTCCAATCCTAAAAAAAATACTCGAGTGCTCTTTAAACACCACCTTATCACAACACATGTAGGTGGTATCGTTGAGTTGAGTTTTTCATATTTCATTTTAACCTTTCTCGCGCCGCCCCTCCCCAGGCTCCATCGCAATGTCAAAAACTCTTCGCTCGTAAATGCTGTAGACACACCATTCTGTAGTAGAGAACTTAATCTTTCCCTACAAGGATAACTACTGCTAAATGGCCTTCACCATGCATGATAACCAAAACATTTTGTCGACTTCTGTGGCACCAAAAATACTTCGGTGCATTCATCATGTGTGATTATGTGAAACACTTAATTTAGTTTCAGTCATCACCTTTACTGAAGATGGAATAGGTTCATTCAGCTGGGACAAAATCGCATTTTCGTCCTTCACCGACAAGGATATGGGCTAGGATATTTCTTTGGGAAACTGATTATCTCATGTTGCTTTGCAGGTTGCAACAGTACTTTCCAAATGAACTTCCCGATTTTTATCTGGATTATCTTGAGAACTTTGGCACCTTGTGTTTGGATATATTAATAATAATAGTTCCAGCCGACCTATATATGAACTGTCGTAATGCACGGCTGAATCTTCTATCCACATCCATCATCATATGTTCTGAAAAACAAACCACCATGCATGTATGTATTTGTCTGCTTTTATTCCACGGGTCCATCGCTTTAGGTGCAGATCGAACACACCACCAGGATCTGCAATCTTCAGTTTCTGTTCTAGCTAAAGAAAGCTGGCATTTTCACAACCGAATATCCCTTAAAAACTCCATTTCGTGCGATACATGTGTATATAGGTTTTCTGAGAACTGTTAATCTTTCTTCAAGCTCGCACTGTATATTCTAATCATCTATACATTTGATGACTCTTACTACCTTGTTTGGACAGCTTGGTCAGAATGAGCAGTCAGCTCCAGACCCAGTATCTGAGTTGAATCACATTGCTCAATGGTAATGAAACACATGTACCTGGTGGACAACCATTGGTTTTACGTCGAAGATGGTATATTTTGCGACTTTGAGTTACTGTGTAATTGTCCAAGTAAATTTCAGGGCCCTGGAATCAAATGTCAACAAGATGAGCATGGCGGAGATAAGAAATTTTGAGGAAATAGTGACAGACGCTTTGACAGTTATTAAGGTCATACCGGAGCTAATTTGATCTCGATAACGTTTTAGTATATGAAGTGGACCTGCACTTCATTGCAATGTTCATGGTATACACAAGTTTGAGAAGAGCTTAATTTTGTTTTTGCAGAACAAACTGATGACGAAGGTGGCTGGGCTCCCGCAAAAAGAGGTTAGTTTAAAAACCAGTCCAAAGTTCAAGAATTGATTGATTCAGTACACAAAAGGACTGAAAAGAAGCAACCTTTCAAGAAATTATAACATCTGTAAATAACATATATCATGAGAAATTAAGCTGGGAAAATCATGTGCTCAGAGGTTTCTCTGACCACTGGTCTTTAAACGTGTGCTTACTTGATCATTGCTGCGGTTTTCTGTTCATGGCCTAAAGACAAGTCCGCTGAAGACGAGGAATTGGTGGAGTCCAGAGTCAGAAAAGGAGTGAGCAACTTGTTTCAAGGAGAAAAAAACAGGAGTGAGAACCTGGAATGGCGGAGGGGTAGGTACAGTTTGCATCTCCAAACCTGCAAGTGTTGGCGAACAGATCGCCTGGGGCTAGCTCATGCTTGCAACCGCCAGCTTGGTTCAGTAATTGTTTCTGAAAAGTATCGTCTTGTATCAAAAAAACTTACCCTCTACCGTGCGTGTTTCAATTTGCATGTGTGCCGCACTTTGCGCGTGTATATTCGATCCATAGATGCGTCCATATGTAAAACCCTGACGAAGGATGCTGGTTTCGAGGTCACAGATGTATCGGGCCCTTCGAGGACTTACTGTCGTGACTCGTTCAGTAATGTGTCAGGCCGTGGAGATAGTCACTGCGCTGTGCAATGTGAGTTTACTATTACTTCGTTCTTCAGAAACAGACGAGGGGTCACTGAAACATGATTTTATTGAAGCATGGTTCGAGAAACCTCCTGCTCGGTCGCGACGGGTGCGTGCTCTGCTCGATGGGCAATGGCGTGCGTGCCGAAGCCGCAGCCGCCGCGTCCGTGAAAGGCAGCCTTGCCCGCCTGCCTCTGCTAGAGGCAGCGTAGTTAGAAATCAAGCAAGAAAATTGGCAGAGCACTGCACTGATGAGTTAGCACAGGGCGTCTATCTGGTGAAATGGTAGCACAGCCGGTGAACACCGCTCTTGCGACTCCTCGCTGCCGTCGGCGACTCCTCGTCGCCGCAGACCCTGCCTCCCGGCGACTACTGTCGCTAGAGCCACGCTCTCCCAAAAACTAGATTTCACAGATCTTGAGGCAAAAATTATCAGTAGTGGAGTAGTTGGTGGTGTGGCAGATTAGACAGCTTCGAAATTATTTTTGAGTTTGTGCTCGGTGGAACGCTCACCGGTTAGCAATGTGCTAGTGCGAAATCCCATGGGCTGCCGACAAAACAGTGTTTGCGTAATTCTGATGCACCTCTCCAGTTAGCAATTCCCTAGTGCAAAATCGTATGTGTTGCCGACAAAACAGTGTTTGCATGGACATGATTTCTGATGCATCCTGCATCCTACAAACTATACGATTTTGCCGACAAAACTGTGTTTGCATGGACATGATTTCTGATGCATCCTGCATCCCACAAGCTTTTCCCAATAAAAGTTCTCAACTAGGTGCCTGCTTCCCAGGAACTTGACCCACGTGAGGGGAAGAAATTCCTGGAACTGACCATGGTAATTCTTACGTGACTTTTAATATTTATTATGGTTATTATCTGTTTAACTTAATATATAATTATTCTTATTATTGATGCAGTGATAGAAAATAATTTGATACAAAATTTAACTTAAGGAATTAATACTCTAGGTACAGCACAGGGTGGAAATAGCCGGGTTTGTTTTGGAGAATCGACTCTGCAGACTGATGACCCATATGATCATAATAGAATTGATCTCATAAATAATCTGATCATGGCGAATGAATCACACATATATGCTAGGATTAATATATTTTTAAGCTCATAAAACCAACATATCTAATCGTGAATGGTGATATAGTTTACGAGTCTCACGGTGTGCCGAAAATAAGTTGGTCACTTTCTAACATTTAAAAGTGGAATCTATAAATAGATCACTATACTTTAGTCTAATAATACAATTGTGAGTGACACTATGAAAAAACTAGAGAAACAAATGATAGATCAAAAAATCCATACAAAATTAAATTAGAATATGAGAAAACTCAATATTAGCTTCGGAACGAACGTAAGGGGAAAAAAATCATGCAGTCGGTTTTTCCTCGCATGGCCGGCGCTCAGATCGAGGAGAAAAAACGTGAGGTCAAGATGCACAAGCGGCGTCTCTTCGTCCTCGACCTCCATCGCGCGGCCTTGCGTGCGTTGCGTCCAGCAGAAGTAAGCAGGTCCTTCCTCTTGCTTAAGGGTGTGTTTGGTTGCTGGGATAGGGTGGGATGGAATGGGATAGTATCTTTGACCAAGTCTATCCATGTGTTTGGTTTGAGGGATGGGGTGGGATGGAATGGTCCAAAGTGGGATGAGCCTGTGCAAATTTAGAGAATATTCTTCTTAGATGCTGGACCATGTGGTTTCACTTTTTTTGTGGAACCATCTCATCCCATCCCCATCCCATCACATCCCACTCTATCCCAGCAACCAAACGAGAAAGGTCGACGACATCCACTCCTCGCCTCGATCTATGGTCCGAGTGCATCTCACGCGGCGTCACTTCGAAAGCAGAAGCGCTACCTTGATACGACGGGACACGTCCGCAGGGAAGCCATCCCCGTTCGGCGTGATCACTTTATTCTCCAGCCCAATGCATTGAGCCGATAAAGCGAGCATTTATTGCTGAGCCTTCCCGATCTGGTATTGACTAGTACTGCTTATTTCGGTTTAAAATTTTTTTTATTTCTAATTTATTTTTTTATTTATAAATTTTATTTTTTTAATTTTTAAGCTCTTTTGCTGGTTTTTTATATTCATTTACATTGTTTGGGATAGGCTAATCTGTTTTTTATTTTTAAAATTTTTAAATTTAGTTACGTTAAATTAGTCCTCATCAACTATAGTGTAATTTCAGCTAGCTACAATGTAATTGTAACCATAAGCTAGTTTAAGCCCAACCGAGTGGCACCCTAAATCCTACAGATTCACTCGTAACTCTTATTCTCGCGATCACAACCAACAACATTTTTTCTAAACTGCTTAAATCTTACAAATTAGATGGCTCAAATTTTACGGTTTGAAAAAAATTCATGTTTTTACTTTCTGATGAAAACATTGATTATGTAATGGACAAAAACGAAATGGAAGAACCAGAAAAAAAATGCCACTGTTGAGGAAAAGGAAAATTATGCAGAAAAATATAATAATTGGACCAAGGATAATAAAATGGGTTCATATTTTATGTTGGAATCAATGGCTGATTCTTTAGCTATTGAATATGAGGGTGAACAGAATGCACAGAAAATAATCCACAATCTAGAACAAGGTTTTCATGAAGTATCTCTTATTAAAGTACTTAATCTTGTTAATCGTTTTCTTTCTACAAAGATGTATGATAGCACTTCAGTTAATGAGCATCTCAATAAACTCTGTGTTTCAGTGGAGAAATTAAAAAAATATTGGTATCCTTTTTACGAAGAAGTGCAGGTCATGGTTGTTCTAAACTCTTTGCCGAATTCATGACAATATTTTAATATATCTTTCTGTCATTCTAAGAGGATACTTAATATACGCACTTTGAGGCATCATAGCTTATGAAAAAAGATATAAAACTCTCTCAGGGAAAGGAAAAAATACTTATAATTCTAAGTTACACCTTGAAGAGAAAAATATAATAATAATAAATTAGTAAAAACAGGAAGCCTAAGAGTGATTTTTGGGATAAAAGCTTAACGAGAAAAATTTAATAATAAAAAATTCGCAAAATAAGAAGCCTAATAGTGATTTTTTGGGTGAAAAGCTTAACAAGAACGCGATCGAGATGATCGTGAAAATTATAGCTCAGTTTAGAAGAATGATAAGTACAAAAATTTTAAGTGTCATAACTGTGGTTAGTATGGGCATTTCAAAGCTAACTGCAGGAAAAAGAAAAGGCAGAATGAGCAAAAAAATCAAAGGAATCAACCAGTTGAGTGTAAATGCAATTCTTCGCCTGACAATTTGTCTAATATTTTTGCATGCACTGAATCGTTACTTACTACTACTTTTTCAAATAGTTGAGTTATCGATTCTGATGCTATATCTCATATTACTAGAGATCATAGAGCTCTTACTTCTATGCAAACAATTCTAAGGAGTAATAGATATACCTTTTGGGCACTAATGGTAAAGCTAACGTACTTTGAATTGGAAATTATATCCTAAAACTCCCGAATAGAGGAAAATTATTATTACAAGACACTTTATTTTCACCTAGCATGAGAAGGAATTTAATATTTGTTGCTCAGTTAGACTATATTAGCTATGATATACTGTTTGAAAAAGGAAAAATTCAAATATCGCTCAATGGGAAATTAGTGCATACTCAAACTCGTTATGAAAGTCTTTATTTTCTTAATATACTATCAAATGATGACAATATTGATTGCTTTGTTAGTGAAAATATCTTCATAGTAACAAATACTAATGATAGGAACACATACTTGAAATCTTAGTTATAGCATTTACAACTTGGTCACATATCTAAAAACAGAATTAAAATGCTTATTAATCCTGCAATTCTGCACTTTAAGTGAGAGAATTTTGGTATTTGTGAGGCATGTATAATAAGTAAGATGACATGTGCATATTTTCCAAATGCGAAAAGATTTAATGAGATCTAATGAGCCTCTTGCTATATTTATTCTGATATTTATGGTGAGATGTCTACTCCTACTAGAGGTCAAAAGATTTATTTTACTGCATTCATTGGTGATTATTCTAGATTTGGTTATTTGTATTTTTTTAAACATATGTAGGAAGGATTTGATGTATTCAAGACATTTAAAACTGAAGTGGAAAAATAATTGAATAGAAAGATCAAAATTTTGAGAACTGGTCGTGGAGGAGAATACACTTTAGGAATATTAAATGATTTTTTGTAAAGAGTATGAAATTATTCATCCTTATACCATACCTTAAACTTCGCAACAAAATGGTGTTGCTGAGCGGAGGAATAGAACACTTTGGATATGGTTAGGTTTGTGATAGTTTATTCAGATCTTTATCTTTTTAGGGTGAAGCTTTACATACTGTTATTTATTTATTAAATTATTCACCATCTAAGACTGTAACAGTCACTCCTTATGAGTTGTAGACTAGAAGGAAACCCTTACTTTGCCACTTAGTTGTTTAGGGTTGTAATACACAAATTAGAATGCCAAATCAAAACCATACAAAATTATAGCCTAAAAGCACGCCAAGAATTTTTATAGGTTATTTTTTTTGGAATCAAAAGGGTATATATTTTATGATCTAGATAAACTGGTGGAAAGCAAAGCTGAAATATTTTTAGATCAATACACATCTCGCCATGCTAAGCAAGCAATAATGGAATTATTGGCAATTCTACCAAAAACACATATGTATACATTTGTAATTAATTCTCACACTGAAGAAGATTTAGCTTCTGAATAAATATAAATCAAACTCACAATAGTAACATGCTTAGGAGAAGTGGGAGAAATTGAAGTACACCACAATATCTATATAATTATTATTTATTCTTGAGGGAAGTTCACTCTAAAATTTCATATTTAGAGAAAGAACAAAAAACATATAAAGTAGCAATAAATAGCTAGCAATCAAAACTATGAGCGGAAGTAATGCGGCAAAAATTAAACTCGATGAAAAGAAAAATAAAGTTTGGGAACTTATTGATCTACCAAACAACCGTAAGCCCATAGGTTGTAAATGGATTTTTAAAATGAAATTGAATGCAGCGGATTTAATGAAAAAAAATATAAGGCTAGAGTTGTTGCTAAAGGCTGTGCACAAAGAGAAGGTGTTGACTTTGTAAAAACTTTTGTCTTATGTTGCTAAATTTACTTTAATTCGTATTATTAGTGTTTTAATGGCTTATTAAGATCTTAAACTCCACCAAATAGATCAATTTACGGTCTTAAACAAGCTTCACGGCAATGGTATATTCTTTTTTGATAATGCTATTATGTCATATGTTTTTTAATGGCGGAAGGTGATAATTGCTTATATACAAATGTTATGAGTAAATATTTTATATTACTGTCTTTATATGTTGATAATATGTGCATTACTTCTAATGATAAAAATATATTGATGGAAGTAAAAACTTGATTTTTTAAATTTGATATGAAAGATGTGGTTTGAGCTTCCTATGTTTTATAAGTTAAAATACATAAAAATTAGAATAAAAAGATTCTTATGTTGTCCAAAAGGCATATCTTCCAAGCGTTTTAAAATGATTTCTATAGAAAACAACAAATCCATTAATGTACCTATTGTGAAAGGAACTAAACTCAGTGAAAAATATTGTCCAAACACTCATGAGGAAAAAGTTAGTATGAATAAAATTACTTATTCTTCAGTTTTAGGACATCTTATGTATGTTATGTTATTCACATGACTTAACCTTAGCTATACGATTGGAATTATTAGTAGATATCAATAGAACCTAAGAAAGAGCACTGGAAACAAATCAAATATGTAATGCGTTATGTCAACTGTAGATTTTTTATTATGCTTTAATGGTCATAATCTTCAGCTGCAGAGTTATACTAATGGTCATTAGCAAGGAGATTCAGATGACTGGAAATTAATTCATGATTGTCTATTTACTTTAGCATGAGATGCTATTTCTTAATGTAGCAGGAAACAAGATTCAATGACTCTTTCCTCTATGTAAGTTAAAACATATTTATGCATCTTAAGTGCAAAGAAAGGTGTATGACTAAAGGAATTTCTTGTATCATTCAAGGTTGTTGAAAGTATATCATAACATGTCACTACTTTCTGTGATAATCAGGTAACGATCAAAGTCTCCAAGAATTCCAAATTTTATAGTAAAAGTAAACACATTGAAAGAATTTATCACTATTTCGTGATGTAATAAATAGACTCCATGATATACTAGAAACAGATAGGTTATTTTGTAACACTTGAAAATAAAATCTATAAATAGATCTCTACGTCCATAGAAAATATAGAGAAATAAAGGATAGACCGAAAAGACTCCATAAAATCAATCTAAGCTTTGAAAAAAATCCAACAAAACTAACTGACCAACAAAATGCACCTGTGCTTACAAAAGCATGTAAACTATGAGATCTTTTGCGCCAATATGAATCACCGAGCGACAGGTTAGGGGTAAAACACGGCCAGAGAGAGCAAACATGAATAGAATTTCTGGACAGTCTTCATTCACATTCCGCAGAAACAGTGCTGCCCCAAGTAACCAGAGTACATGAGAAACACAAAAGAACAAATCCAGCAGACGCATATCAAGTCTAGCAGTTTCTTCCAATAAGTCGCACCAGTTGAGGAACGAACAAAGAGTCGCAGCATCTCAGTATTAATCATTCAACACAAAACCCTGGACGAGTTCTTTGTTGCAAGAGTTCCCGACTTTCTTTAACCATAATTCAGGCGGAACATGTCGTTCTGCACAAAGAAGCTCCCTCCAGCTGGCAGCAAATGGAACATCTGCAGAAACAGAGAATCACAAGCTTAGAAAACACCAGGCATCCTTACCAAAGTCAACTGAGTAACTTTCTTTTAGAAAAAAACAGAGAACTGCACGATGTAATTTTCATGGACCCTACCAACTCATTGAGACAAACGCCGCCTATCAGAAATAAAAACAATCCAACTTTTGGTGCACTAACCCGATAGCTTCCATACGGAGAGCGCACAACATGGACATGTGAATTAACTAAATGAAATATACTATCCAGAAATTGAAGGCAATCAAGAATCATCTAACAAGAGCTGCACCTATTCTATTAAAAAAAAATGCACCACAAACATCAATCTTATAAAACATGAATTGGTTAGGGGACTACTGAAATTTGATCTAACTTCATTTGTTCATAACATGAGGCGATATGAAATATAAACTACTTTGTTTGGAAGGACCATCAAACATCATCTAATCCAATGAGTAGAGCTTCACTGCATTTGAAACTCCAAAATGCAAACCCAAATGTTCACATGTTGATTACTAGGGGAGGCTTGGTCAAGCCCAAAAGTGTATCTTTTGAGAGATGCATAATGCCACAATATGGCTGGAATCTTACTCCCATATGGCTAGTTACTTGGACGCTGGCACAACTTTAGAGTTCTGTGCATGGCTTCTACACTGTTAAAAATATGCACTAAAGCTATATTTGGAAACTCCTAATTCCACATGAAAGATGCATTTGCAATTATTGAGGTTAGTGCCCGTACGTTGTAACGGATTTCAAATAAGCATAATCTAAGTTATAAACTTAGAAAGTTTTATACAAAATTTGCAACCAATCAACAAGCCATATAGAATCTTATCACAAGCCACATGCACATGTAATCTAATTATCCACAGAAGATCCTTTAAGAAGCATATGCATGTGTGAATATATTTATTCACAAACGATCCCACCAACTCAAAGAGGTGGGGGGCTAGATTGCAGACTCACCACCACCACCACCAGTACAAAATCCTCCTTTTATAATGAGACACAAAAAATGACATACACATGTTATAGCAAATTAGCGTCATTCACCGTCTAACTGAGATGCAGCTTAAGATAGGAAACAGGGGAGATTTTAGGTGTCTTGGCCAATGTAAAAGGTTCTGACATTACATAGGAGCTTGTTTGTCGTTTCAGAGGCATTTTCCTCAACTTCAGGGGGTAATCTCATAATATAAGTTCCATATATTTTTCGGAAATGACACCTGACCATGGATACAACAGACTACTGTCATGAATTTAGTGCACAACAAAAGGATTGCTGAAGTGAAAGGTGATGAAACTAGGACAGAAGCAGTGCGATGGATATACCACTACAATGTAAGATTGTCACAAGGTTGACTTACCAAATTTTTTAAGTGAAACTGAAAATTGCTACTTTAGTATTCTCACTTTTCTAATACGTGGCAAAAACTTATCCTAACATTCGAAGACAATGACTTCCACCTGATTGAAGATACAAAAATAATTCAAGCTAATATATGTGCCATGCATCACAAGAGCAAGGGCAAACACAAGCACAATACACATCTGTAACTCCTAGTTTCCACAATCAAGTGAAACAAGAACAAAAAGATGCAAAGCATCTTGCATCTCATGTTACCCCACCAAGAAAAAAGGGATACCAGCAATCAGATTAATATTTGATCAAGCAGAAACCATTTCATCCACTAGTCTAGAAATCATGCAAAAATGTGATCAGTCTAGAAATCATGCAAGAAATGTAGAACTAATGAAACAGAATACAAACAATTATCTACTCTCAGCAGGAAATCACCATACACACTGCCAAACCCAGTGACTGAGCCATAGAACTTAAGCCACAAAACAATAAAAGGTCACACTCTCAACCACAGCATCGACTAGATATGATCCGACAGAAAATCGAATGATACAGCAACGTACAAAGCCCTACAGATGAAACAACCTAAAGGTTATTAAGTCGGTAAGTCAAGTCGAGTTGCCAAGGTACCGACTTGCTGACTAGTCGGTCAACTACTTGTCGACTTGCCAGCATACCACCCTTGGACGATAGCAAACTAAAAATAGCATGAAATGAACAAGACTTGAATAAATTCAGATCGTGTTACCTCATCTTCTACAACAGAACAGAGCAGCTGCTACCATCACATCTGCTACTACTACCACTGATACTCTGCTGCTACTATACTACTACTAGTCTAGTAGTACTACATTAGTATTTAGTACATTACTACTTGCTGGCCACTGCTGCTACTACTAGATCTACAAGAGGTTGAGAGCATTATAGCACAACAGAGAAGATCAACATTCAGCAAAACAGGGCAGCAATGCAGATGGAAGGGAGCTCAGGAGAAAAAGGATCTAAAGGCCAAGGCGACACTTGCCGACGACAGTCTGAGCCAGGGGCAAAGGCGACAGGTGGTGTGAGACGGCCGGAAGGGAGGGAACCAACAGTGCAGAGGCAAGAACCAGTGGCGGCTGTTTGCTAGTTGCTATGGTTTGGGTGACAAGACCCTTTATCCTCTTCAGTTTTCAACCTACCGCTGGGCCACCCCAAATCACGCACCAAGTCGCAGAAAGTGCGCCAAGTCACGCACTCTTTCCCACACTTGTCCACAAGTCGCTCAACTTGCTCAACTAGTAGAGTCGGTGGCTCCAGTCGAGCGCCGCCGGCCGACTGGATGACTACTTAATAACAATGGCTAAAGCAATACATAACAAACATGATGACCAGTACAAAATTACACGCCAATACATTCGAAAACAAGTTACCAACTCTTTGTCTGATTGAAGAATTCTGGAAATACTTGACTATGGAATTGAATTGAAAACCAACAGATCGTAGAAACAACTAGACACCAACTCTACGCCAAGCAAAAGTAAATCTGGAAACATTGCAACGAAACAACAGAACTACCAAAAGGAACAGCAGGTACTACAAATGCACCGAGACGGAGATCTAAATGTCTCAACTCACGACTCCGACATACGGCTCGCGGGCCAAACAAATAGTACCATACCAAGCAACGTAGAATTGTCTATAGATTACAGAAGGCTAGGAGATTGTGACCGACAACCATCATAACAGCAAGCACAGATCAGACAAACAATTCTTACTAACAAATTGAGAGCCTTCTAGTGAAGTCAGCAAGATTGGGACCAACCCAATAATCGCACCAGCGGTCACAGATTAGATCAGATCGGATCAGTACAGAGTGGACTATAAACAAACAAGGGAAGCCTTATGCGCGGAAAGGATGAGAGGAAGTGAATCGTGTGTGTGCAGACCTGGGAGAACTTGAGGGGATGCTCCCCGGGGCCGGTGGTGATGGTGCCGGAGACGAAGACGAGCACGCCGCCCTGGGGCCCCGAGGGCTGGCAGTCGACGGTGTCGATCTTGTGCTGGCACTGCGCGAAGGGGAGGGAGCCGAGCTTGCCGGCGATGGCGGCGGGGCCGAGGAACTTGTTGCCCTCGAAGGTGAGCATGGACCCGTCCTGGTACAGCCCCACCAGCGCGGCGCGGTTGGTGTCGAACGTCCGGTAGTAGTGCTCCACGAACGCCGTCGCCACCGCGTCCAGGTCCATGGCCTCGCCGCGCCGGGAGCTTGACCTCCTCGCCTAGGGTTTGGAGCTATGGGTGCGATTTGCTGGGAGGCTTCGGCGTTCGGAGCGTGAGGAGACGACGGGTTCGTGTGAAGGGAATTGGCTGGCGTGGGAAGGACGCTAGCCTGTCGGGCCGGGCCCCCAGACGGGAGGGGTGCACGTCTGGGCCCAAGTGGCTGGTGCTCATGGGCGGGGTTCGTTTCAGGTGACCGAGTATTGAATAGACTAGGGGATGGGGCGACTATCGTTTCTTGTCAAAATAGACGGTTTTTTAAAGTGAATTTTTAAACGATTTTTTAAGTTTAAAATCATGTATATCGTCTACATTAGTATCTTCGTCATTTACTGTCATCTCCAAAAATGCAAGCAAAAACTAGCGATCATAGTCCAAAAGAACATAACCTATATACTATGCACACAACCCATAGCAACAAATCGCCGACCTAAACCGTGGACCACATGTTCAGCAAGCCAGTGTACGAGCTTTTGGAGCTGAATATCTGTGCGTTGCTATAAATAAAAATATTTTGAAAGGTTATACAAATTTGTGAAACGCATAGTTAACTAATTAGCTAATAGGCAAAAGGATGCGTGTGTTGTGCTAGTTGGAAGATATGAATCATCAACAAACATGGTACAGTTATGAACATATAGCCAGGCAATGCATCGTCATGTTTACTGGTGGTGGCAATCAAACATGCAGAGCATTCATTTTTATATCACTGAACAAATTCAGTTGTTAAAGGCCTTGCTGGCAAGTGTTGATCTTCGAGACATGGACATCATTTTCTTCCACCAGCTTGTGTTGAAAGCCTTTTAATTTCTCGTGCAGCTCTCGGCTGCCACAAGCATCCTTCAGACCGCTCGCACAGATCACCCCAATAAATATTTCATCAAATGCTTTCAGTATTAAGTAATGTTAGCTTAATGGGATCAAACTTCATGAGTATGACTTTCTACTTACTCCCTTTGCCCAGCACCAATTGCTTGCTTACCTACTGCGTGTTTCATCAAATGCTTACACTCATGCCATACCCCCCCCCCCCCTAGGTTAATGAACTAATGTTACGTTAGTTTTTGTATCGTTTCAATCCAAATTAGAAATAAATGCACAATCATCACAGGAGCCAGTGAAATTAACAATTCCTAATTTTTCACAATGAGCCTATTGAGAGCTAACCCGACTGAAATACGAACCCACCACATGCCCACGCATAGAGGTAAAGACAGGGAGGGGAAGACGTATCAATAGCCACAAAAAGAAACTCGAAGCCCCTGACGCTGTTGAGAACGACCTCAGGTTATCGAGACCCCAGGTCACAAAAGACCAAGATAGAGAAATTGTCTAAAGAGCCTGAGCTAGTTGATGTATTTGCCGGTTATGAAACTGACATTGTACACATTTTTGAACCAGATTCTTGGCGTCACTGAGGGCTTACCAACAAGATAAGCCACTTGGGAGCTGGTGGAATCATTTCAACGACAGTATCCGCAATTCCAGCTCAAGGGCGAGCTACTTTTGCAGGAGGGGAGAAATGTTGTGGACTTATATTGGAAAAAAAAACATATCAAAGGAGGTCACGGAAACTACTGCAAGCTCAATCGGACTCCACGGCAGCAAACGGCAATATTTGACGAGCTACAGTCGGTTCGGGAGATTCCCAGGAGTCCGAAAGGCACACGGTAGCTATACTTCAATAGGAGTCTTGAGTTATAGTTTGAGTAGGGAAATCTATGTTATACTAAGGGTGTAAAACTTATATAAAGGAGATACCTCATGTATTCAGGGGTCACGAAAGAAATAGACATCCTCTTCCAGTATATTCTGCTACCGTATCCCCTGCTTGCTCTGTTTCCCGTCCTTTTGCTTCGCCCGGGGATTTCCTTCCTGCATCACGGCGTCTCTCCGCCGTGGACGCCCTTGTCCACCAGTATCTCACTCGTATAACCTGCGCAGCAGATCGGATGACAACAGAATCCCACGTAAGCTTGTCTAAGCTCAATATCTGAAGGATATATAAAAGATGAGATCACTAAATTAGCTCAAAAGTCAAAACTCACATAAGGCCATGTAACATAAGCAGATGAACCTTTAGAAACATAACATCCATTACCTATTTACCTTCGTATCATCCAGCAAATGATGACCGGAATCGCCACCAATTTACTGACCATATACACCTAGCATCAACATGTTGTTTCCTAATCAGCCAATCTAGCAAGAAGCATTCACCACCGCTGTACCGCATAGGCGGTTCTACATCTAGAAGGCAGAACGGCTGCAGGGCGGGGTCGACAACTACTTTATTGCCCCCAACCGTTTCCCGTACCTCTATAGAAACAGAAGGGTTTCATGTTCTTTCATCGATTGGGTATTCCTCTCCTTTTGTATCTCTTTATCCAATTTCGGTCTCGATTAGTTCACAAGATTGAATGGCCAAGTGTCAACATCTAATCTTTACTAGGCTTTCTGTCTTTTACTATTACTATTCTTTAGAGAAAGGCATCTTCTCTATTCTCTAAGTTTTGTGTTGTTTTGATCCCTAAGGTTTTTTTTATTTGCAAATGTGATCCTGGTGTCTTTTTTTTGCGAATGTAGCCACTTCTCTACCACAGATGATCTGACAGCTGATGTGTGGGTAGTTCCGCACCTTCAGAGCACGGAATTCCTAGCGAGCGCGGGAGTTCATTGAAGGACGCAAAGTTGGCG
Source organism: Dendrocalamus sinicus (assembly GCA_036346575.1). Lineage (NCBI taxonomy): Eukaryota > Viridiplantae > Streptophyta > Magnoliopsida > Poales > Poaceae > Dendrocalamus > Dendrocalamus sinicus. Next base: position 33,216,122 of record CM070663.1, read on the forward strand.
GGCCCACGGAGGTCATGCTGCTTTGGACCGCGAGAGGTCTTTTCCGCGCTGCGCGGAACGCGCTTGCGTGGGGCCATCCGGCTCAACTTGTGATCCTCCTCCTGGCACAAGAATACCAGCCAGCGGCATTATTCGCTCCTCCTCGTCCTCGTCTCCGTCTCGACCTCGAGCTCTCCAAGTCGGCAAAAATATTGTGTTACGTATGTACTCCACTGTTGGTCATTCACTAGACTAGCTTGATAATCAATAATGGTAATGGACTAATGGTAATATCATGTGGCCCAAGCTTAGACAACTGGGATGCATGGAGATCGGAGAGGAAGACTGGAATTTAAATACTTTCATAAACCCTTGTGGCATCCACCACGAGGAGGATCACAAGCCGAGCCGCATGACCCCACGCGCGCGCGTTCCGCACTCCCCCTGCGCGGAAAAGACCTCCCATGGTCCGAAGCTGCATGATCTCCATGGGCTCCGGCAACTTCGCATCCGACGACGAACTCCTACGCTCGCCAGGAATTCCGCACTCCGGAGGCGCAGAACCACCCACACGTTAGCTGCCAAATCAACCGCGGTAGAGAAGGGGCTACATTCGCAAAAAATGACATCAGGGTCACATTTGCAAAAAAAATGCTATAGGTGGTCAAAACAACACAAAACTCGGGTCAACTACTAGCCATCGTTGAGCTCAGGCACCGCCGAAGAGGGAGGATCTCATGTGTCGCTAGGGACTAGGAAGGGACGAGGAGCTTGCGCGCCGTCGTGGTAGTCAGTTCCGAGATTGCACAACCAGGGGAGAGGATGACGAGGCGCACGCCGAGGAGAGGCTTCAAGGCAGAACTGACAGCAACTTGGGGCGGCGGCTTGGGGCAGAGGTGGCAGTGCCAGCTTGGTGCGGAGGACATGGCAAGAACGGAAACCTATTGTGCCCAAAGCCGCCACCAAATGACCGAGTGAGCTGATTGCCCTTTTCGCCGCATCATATACTCCCCGCCTCGCTGCCCAGGCAGTCGCCCCACCTCCTAGTCGGACGCACTACCGCCAACCGCCGAGCACACCTTGGACCACCTACCAGCCTAGGCAGCACTGTTGACCCACCTAGGCACCACGCCGCCTAGATCGCCGACTACACCCGAAGGCGTGGCAAGGGGTGGCGCACAGCGCTTAGGCGCACCGCCTAGGCGCCCAGCTAGCCTGATTTCTTGAACAGTGCTTCTGGGATCTTTTTTGTACTTTGGTTTCGCCCGCATGATCTTCTGATATCTGTTGTGGACCAAAATTGATACGATCGTGACCTGCCGAAACCAAAATTTAGCTCACTAACTTGGAATGATTCTAAATGCCTCCCATGATGTTATAAGGTATGGAGAAAGTACACTCGCCAAAGTTTGGTACTAAGTTCCCTTCCGTGCCTCGGTTTTGCCCACACAAGCATTTGATACCAGTTGTGGACCAAAATTGATACCCATCGTGACCTACCATGAACCAAAATTCGTTTTACTAACTAGGAATGGTTCAAAATGCCTCCCATGATATCATAACACATGCAAGAAGCACACTCGCCAAAGTTTAGTACCAAGTGCATTATTATGCCCCGGTTTTACTTGCACGAGCTTCTGGTACCCGTCATGACCTACCGTTCACCTCAATTTAGCTCTGAGTAGGAATAGTTTCAAATGCATCCAATGATGTTATAAGGTATGCAAGAAGGGCACTCGCCAAAGTTTGCTAGTTGGATCTTTTTCGTATCTTAGTTTCGTCCGCATGAGCTTCTGGTACCTATTGTGTACAAAATTTCTACCAATCATGACATGTGGTAGACCAAAATCCAGCGCATTGATTAGCAATAGTTCCTAATGTCTCCATAGCTACCTATTTAGAACACTTTCACACGTATCTCTAGCATTTTTGACGGACGAACAAACGTAACTTTGGACCCTGCAGTGGCCATGGGCACCAGGCGCCCAGTGCCACACAGGGGAGCAGCTCTTCACGTCAGTCGTCATTTCACGTGTGTTTTTGCCGTTTTCACATGTGTTTTGCGGTAAGCTCAAGGCCTCGCTCGGTTAGGCTGAAATACTGTGGCTTATGGCTACAATTACACTGTAGCGGCTGAAATTTCATTGTAGCTGAAGGTGGCTTATTTAGCATAATTAAATTTTAAAAAATTAAAAAATAGAAAAAATATGCTAGCTCATCTCGGACAACGCAAATGAATACAGGAAAAAAAGAACTGGCAAAAAAGCTCAAAAAAAGCCAAAAGTTCATAAAAAAGACGAAATTTATTAATAATGAAAAATAAGCCAAAATTTAGAAACTGAAGACGAAATGAGCGGAGCCTTAAATTATGAGGGAATATAAGGGAAAAGACAAGTTAATATTTGCTGTAAACTTCTCTTTGTTTTTTGTTCTCAGTATTAACATCAAATGAGTTATAACTTGATACTTTAATGGTCGTAGTACCTTAAATTGTTTCAAAAATTTTGTGGTGATTTGGTAGCCAAACTGAAATAGCTTGGATGACTACACCTAGCTATTTGGTTGCAGCAGTAGATATGTCCTCGTTAGTATACGCCTAACATGTTCAACAAAGAGTTATCAAATTACCTTGCGGGTAACCAAAACGTGGGAGCAATGTCAATCTAGAAGGTACCGCCGTGTCCTTTCAAACATTTTCGAACATCTGGTAGTGAAAGAAGCAACAAGTTTAGCCATATAACAATGTGGACATGAAGTACCGTTAGCAAGGTCCTAGTTTGGACTATAAGAAACAGGATAACGAATGGTTTGGCTGTGAACCTGTAGAGCAATACATATCACTGCTTGGACAAGATACTAGTTAGGAATAACATGAGAAGCCAGAACCCTAAAAGGAAAGTATATGGTAGCCAATCTGAAAAAAGGGTGAAGAGTCAAGCGTGCACAAATATCAAATCACCAAGAGGCAAGAACTACATACCTTTTCCAACATTGCCGTTCTCTCGCGAACTACCATTTGCCAAATGCCAATTAGTTAATAAGAGAGATCTACAGGTGGTCCAGTAGAGCACAGGTGACAGGACAGACAGCCTGCTGGGTGGCTTCAGAAGCTATCTTGCTATGTCTCTCAACTTCAACGAATTAGCAGCTGTGCCATAAAACAATGAATTAATATTTACCTATAGCCTCATGGCGGATCTTAAAAAGGGTAGATAGAAAGCTAAATGCAGATTTAGCAGATTGAAATAGTATTAGGAAGCGGCAAATCACTACTCACCCATATGGAGCACAATAATCTTCCATATGTACTTGTAGCAATTACTGGATAGAAAGTATTTTTCAATCCTGCGTATAAAAAATGATTAAGATCAAGGAAAAATAAGTACTGTCACTAATTATTACAACGTGTTAAAACCTAAGTTAAACAATGCTGAAGGCAAACACTAAAGTAAGGCTGGTACAGATGCCACAAACTGCCATTAAAGATGATGCACACTTCATCTGACAATTGCGAAAGCTAGCAGTAAAAACTGCACGTCTAACATCCTACTGGGAGGACGTTCAGTTCCAGTAATCAAAAGATTTACTCAACCACCAAAATATTCCAAAATACAAAGTCACATATATTTTCTTCAAGCAGATTGCGATAGTTCAGCTTTCCACAATATGCCAAACGATGAAGCAAAAAAAATTATAGCAACCGAGATGCCAAACTAGTCCACAGTCACTGTCATGAACTAATCCTGTAGAGGACAAAATTACCGAATTTTGGGTTATCTTTAATTACTAAAAGTAAGCTCAATACCAATTTTAAGACACCATAATCTAGTTTGGAAGTAATTGACATTTCACCCTGAAAAATCAATGTCAAGAACTTCACCTTCAGAATAGCACCACCTGCATATCAATCAGGACTGTTCTCATTTAGAAAAGCAGCTGCAAACCAAAATAAAGCATTGCCATTGGATATAACTTTATGAGACGAGTAGATAAGGCTGCTGGGTTCTTTTGTCAGCAGCAACAAAGTCTTGATACTGCAAAGAGTGCATAGATCCCATCCAATCAGTGTGCGACTGCTGAAGCCAATTTTTGCCAACTTCACCTGACAAAACAAAGAAGTAACCTACAGAACAATGATCATGAGAATTAGTCTGGCACCCATCAACAAATATTACCACTAGAATCTTTTCCTCCCTCTGCAGTCTGAATCACTCCTACAAAAACAAAGCAGCTCAATTGGCAGATGACCTAGAGCTTTTACCTTTCTAAATGAATCAGATTTCTTTTGCCAATAACCCCAAATAATTTAGATGCCCAATACTCGAAGAAAAATTCTGATCCGGGCCTGAAGTGGTAAATGAAATGGCTTCTTTTTGAACAGCTTCATTTGATAAGAATTCAGAAACCCCACGATTCCTGATTCAATTCACCTCCTGAAGTTATCGAAAATAAGACCTAATGCAGATGGAGGGTACGTACAGAGCACAATGAAAAGCTTGAAAACCACCATCCTTATAATAATGCAGAAGTAAACTGGATACCAAAAGAGCAAGCCTAGTAGTTGCTGTCCAGCTGAAGATCTTAGCAGCTCCTATAAAACATTTTATCATCCCAATTCTCATATGGGACGTGATGGATACCCCTCTGAGCTCCACACCAAGATTGTCGAGCCATGTAAATTATAATTTTTAATCATGGAGAACTGCAGTACGTACCAAACCAAATTGACAACAGAGAATAAAACATCATAAGTCAACAGATATCAGAAAAAATGATACACCTATGTACACTCTCCTAAGATTGTTCCACAAGCATTGAACATAGAACATAGAATGTCTGGATCATGGGACTTTTGACTCAAAAAATCCAACAGTACACAAATCCTTATCCTCGTATCTTCTTCTGACTACAGAGCCCATTTCAACAATTTAAAAATCCACATGCCCAATGTCCAAGAAAAGAGGCTCAAAACCTTCATTATCCGCTCATGAGGGGTGATCGTTTGAAATTTAAGACCATTTTGACATAAAAATCTAAGGAACACACCAGCTGAAAACGATCACAACAGATCTTTTTCAAATACGCAAGCAACATTTAGAAGGGATCACAGCAATACCAAGTCACACTCTAGCACACTTTTGGTGTAATGATTGAAATGTCCTGCGAATAAGTACAACAATAGCAACAAAGCTTTTTGTCCCAAACAAGTTGAACGAGGCTACGAATAAAACATTCTCAAGATCAATGAGATGAGAACCTTAAAATAAAATCTACAATGCTAAACCCTACGCCGTACATCCTGCTATCTGAGCCGAGAGCCTAAAACACTGTTCCTAACTTTCTTATGGTTCTGGTACGTGGATCATTAACTTCCATGCGCTTCTATCCAAAACTAATTCTTTAGATACATTCTAATCCCTTAAGTCTCTTTTAACTACTTCCTTCCACATCAGTCTTGGTCGACCTCTATCTCTTCTTACGTTTTCAGTACATCTTACAATTCTACTACGTACCAATGTCTCGGGAGGCTTTCGTTGGAGATGTTCAAACCATCTCAAGCGATGTTAGACAAACTTCTCTTTAATTGATGCCACTCCAACCCTATCACGTATATCATCATTGCGAATGCGATTCCGCCTTGTGTGACCACAGATCCACCGCGGCATCCTCATCTCCGCTACACTCATTTTTTGTATATATTGTCTTTTAGTTGCCCAACATTCTGCTCCATATAGCATGGAGGGTTTGATCATCATCTTATAGAACTTACCCTTTAACTTTTGAGAAACTTTTTTATCACATAGGACACTAGATGCTTGACGCCATTACATCCACCCCGCTCTTATCCTGTGGCTCACGTCTTCATCAATCTCATCGTCCCACTGTAGCATGAAATATCCCGTGAATAAGTAACATTTGAAAACTGACAGTCAAATATGATCTCAAGAGTATTCTCTAACTTGGCCAATTAAGATGATGCAGTAATGGAGATATCACTTTTGTTAAGTATATCAAGGCCCATATACTATAGGCCCATGAGGCCCATGTGGTTATCTATATATTGGCATCTCCACTATTGGAGTCATTGTCTTCTCAAATCCCCAAAGTAAGTCACATGGTATCAGAGCTATGGATTAGGGTTAGGTTAGGATTATTTTTAGTCCTTCTCTCCCACAATGAGGTTGCTGTGATGAATAAGTCTCTGTACTGTGGTCTTTGTGGGGCTGTGGTAGTTTTTGTTTTTGATCGCTTTAGGACAAGATCGCTTAGGACAGACATCTGCTTTGCTTTAGGACAGCATCTGCTTTTAGGACAGACATGCGCTTAGGACAGCAGATGCGCTTAGGACAAGATTCTTTAGGACAGCATATTGACCGCTTTAGGACAGCATCTAGGATAGCATCGTAGCATATGCTTGGCTGGTTCTCACCTATAAATTTGTATCCCCAACCCTCAAAGTTGGCATGGCATTGTGTGAGAAATAAACAAGAAAACTTGCCCCATCTCCTAGTGTCATCCTCTCCATGAGAGTAAGGATCTTGCTATCACCAAGAGCAAGAGTCCAATGACTAACAAGTGGTATCGAGCCTTAGTATCCTGTAGCTCGAGCATCTCCTCGCTCATCTCCTTCTCCGCCTCGCAGCAGCCCCACCCAAGAGCAGCAGCAGCAGCCCCATTGTCCCGCCACTCTCTCCGAGACGGCAGCGGCTCGTCGAAGCAGCCCTCTCTCCACGCAGCGGCCTCGAAGCGCGCCATGTCCGCAGGCGATCTCGGCCCTTCGGCCGCCTCGAGCATGCGGCGTCGTGACGGCCGAGCTCGCGCAGAGCAGCGAGCGAAGCGGCGCGGCAGACGACGCGCGCGCGAAAGGGCGTCAAGGCCGGGGCGGCGGAGCCGGGCAGCAGCGAGCAGCGGAGGTGGAAGCGGCGGCGGCAGATGCAGCGTCGCGGCGGCAGCAGAGGTCAAGGCTCTGCGGCAGCAGCAAGCGGCTCGGCCTGATGATGACAGGCGACGCGACCCTCACCGCTGGAGAGGAGGCAGGCGCAAGGCGAAGCGGCGCAATGGGCAGCCGCGACGCCACGGCAGCGCGGCGGCAGCCGACAGGATAGCGGGACGCGCCGGCGGCGCTCGAAGAGGCGCACGGCGGTGGCGCTCACGGAGGAGGCACGCGACGGCGGCGGCAGACGGTCGACGGAGAGCGCGCCTCACAGTAACGCGGCTCTCCCGGTTCGCACCGTGGTCACCACGAGTACGGTGTCGTCGCCGGACGTCGGCCGGCGGCGGGTGGCCTACCTCACCAAGACCAACTACGCCGAGCGGGCTGCGGTGATGAGGTGAAGCTCAGCGCGGCATATGTGGGATGCGATCCGGTGCGGCGACGTCGACTACGACCAGATCGACGGGCGCTGGATGCTCTCATCGCCGCAGCCCCGCCCGAGATGCGCTTCGCTACCAACAAGCGGATCGCCAAAGAGGCTTGGGACGCCATCGCCGCAAAGACGACGGCGGCGACCGCGCCCGCAAGTCTACACCGCAGCACTACGCGACGGAGTGGGAGAACTCGCCTTCAAGCGGTGAAGACGTTGATGACTTTGCTCTCCGCCTCAACACTCTGTTGCGGTTGGTGCAGTTCGGTGGCGACACCTACGGCGAGAGAGAGCTATGGAGAAGCTCTTCCGCCGCGCCCCCGAAGTACAAGCGGATGGCTCGCTCGATCGGGTCTCGCTGGACCTTTCCACGATGACCATCGAGGAGGCGCGGTCGCCTCAAGGTCGTCGACATCGATGAGCCACAGAGCCTCTCGACCCGTCACCATTGGCGGAAGCTCCTCCTCACTCGGGAGCGGTGGGCGCGGCCAAGGTGACAAGAAGAAGGAGCCTTCTTCCACGACAGCGCCGCAAGAGTGGCAAGCGCGCAAGCGCGCAAAGGCGCCAGTGGCGGCGATGCCGGCAAGCAAAGCGACGAGACGACTCTTGCCACAATCGCGCAAGCTTGGTCATTGGGCCAAGGAGTGTCGGCGACCACGACGCGGCCAGCCCACGCCGCGCAAGCGGAGGAGGAGGAGGCCGGTCTGTTCATTGCTCATGCGAGCATCGAACTACCTCGGCGGCACCGCCGCAGTGGCTCTCCTCCACCTTGACGAGCCAAAGCACACGCCTCCTCGGCGACGCCCGCAATGACAAGACCGACGGTGGTGCTCGACACCGGCGCCACCCACCACATGACCGGCGGCGGGAGTTCTTCTCGAGCTCGACTCAGCGCTCGAGGCACCGCTGCAAGGCGACGCCCGCCGTGGAGATGGAGATCAAGGCGTCGGCTCTGTCGTCTTCGCCGCCAAGATCGCGAGCACCGCCGCCACCGGCGCCTACTACATCCCCGACCTGCGGAACTCCATCATCGCCTTGGGACACCTGGATGAGAACGGCTCGCGTGTCGAGATCGAGCACGGGTGCTGCGGATTTGGGATCTTCGACGCCGCCTCCTTGCCAAGGTAACTAGAGGCGCAAATCGACTCTACACTCTTCACACGCAGTGGCACAACCCTCTGTCTCGCAGCTCGTCGGGACGACGAGGCGTGGCGAGCGGCACGAGCGCTTTGGGCACCTTCACTTCGAGGCCCCGGCGGCTCTGCCACGAAATGGTGCGAGGCTGCCGTGCCTTGACCATGTGGAGCAGCTCGCGACGTCTGCGTGTTGACGGCGCAGGCGACTCCTTTCCCAAAGAAGCGAAGTTTCCGAGCCAAGGAGAGGCTCGAGCTCGTGCGGGACTTGTGGGCCCGGTGACACCGCCACACCGGAGGATGACGCTACTTCCGCCGCTCGTCGACGACCTCTCCCGCTACATGTGGGTGATGGTCCTCGGCAGCAAGGAGAGGCGGACGCCATCAGCGCACGCAGCCGCCGCGGAGGCGAGCGCGTCGCAAGCCGCGCGTGTTGCGCATGCACAACGGCGGCGAACCACGGCGGCCGATTCGCGCCGCATCGCGCCGATGAGGGCATTGGCGCCACTACTCCGCGCCGTACAGCCCGCGCAGCAGAACGGCGTCGCCGAGCGACGCAACCGCACGGTTGTGGGGATGGCTCGCCCTCCTCAGCGAGGGGATGCCGGTGTCTTCGGGAGAGGCGGTGGTGACCGCCGCCTACATCCTCAACCGCCGCTTACCAAGGCGCTCGACGGCAGGACGCCGCACGAGGCCCGCATGGGTGCAAGCCGGCGGTCTCCCACTTGCGGGTCTTGGCTCCTCGCGTTCGCCAAGGAGCTTGGCCACATCGGCAAGCTCGACGGCAGAGCACTCGGAGTGTTCATCGGCCACGCGGAGGGCTCGAAGGCCTACCGCATCCTCGACCTGTCACACCGCAAGGCCCGCATCTCGTGACGCTGTTCGACGGCGGCGAGGCGGACGTGGGACAAGGCGGTGGACGATGGTTCGCCTCGACTCGGGGACTTTGTTGTCGACTACGCCCACCGAGAGAGCCGGGAGCTAGCGGCTGTCTTCACCGAGCTCGCCCACTCGACACCTTGCTCGCCACCGGCTCCGGCGAGTGCTCCACCACCTTCGGCACGCCACGCCCACCCTTCACCACCGGCCACCACTCTCCCGCACCGGCGCCACACCACCGGAATCGCCCCCCAGCCTTCGGTCCACGATGAGGAGCGCATGGTGGAGTTCGCTACTCGCTGTCCCACGACGAGGACGCGCCGACGCCTACCACGACGACGCGAGCCTCTGCGCTATCGTACCATGGACAACATCTCGGCGAGCTGCCCGCCCTCGGATCGGGCGCAGCGCGATCGCGAGGCGAGCCGCACTTGGCATACGACGGCGAGCCCCGCCTCCTTCGCCGAGCGGAGGAGACGCGGCGTGGCGTGTCGCGATAAGCGAGAGATGGACGCCGCCGAGCGGAACCGGACGTGGGAGCCGGGCGGATCTTCCGCCGGCCACCGCGATCACCCTTAAGTGGGTGTTCGCCGAAGCGGGATGAAGCCGGCGCCATCGCAAGCACAAGGCTCGCTTGGTGGCACGAGGCTTCGTGCGGCAGAGAGGGTCGACCGATGACGCCGCACCCGTCGCACGGATGGAGTCCGTCGCGACTCCTCCTGCGCTAGCTGCCCGTGAAGGTGGCGTGTTCATCACATGGATGTCAAGTCGGCATTTCTTAACGGCGACTTGAAGGAGGAGGTCTACGTGCATCACCGCCGGATTTGCGATCCCGGCAAGGAGGGCAGGTGCTCCGCCGCGCAAGGCCCTCTATGGCTTGCGACAGCACCGAGGGCGTGGAACGCTAAGTGGACTCCACCTCAAGCAAATGGGGTTCCAGCAGAGCGCACACGAGGTCGCAGCTCACCGGCGGGGCAAAGGCGGCAACGCCTGGCGGTGGGTGTCACGCCGACGACTTGGTGATCACCGGCACCAAGGATGCGAGGTGGCGGCATTCAAGGAAGAGATGAAGGCCACCTTCCGGATGAGTGACACAGGGTCTCTCCTTCTACTTAGGGATCGAGGTGCACCGGGATGATTCCGGATCAAGCTTCGACGCACCGCCACGCCAAGCGCGCCGTTGAGCTAGCCGGGCTCACCGATCGCAACCCGCCTCTCACCCAATGGAGGAGAGGTGAAGCCGAGCCGCGACAAAGACGACGGAGGAGGTGGACGCCACGCAGATCGGCGTCTTGTGGGAGCCTTCGCTACCTCGCCCACACACGACCGGACTTGGCATTCTCCGTCGGCCACGTTAGTCGGCTCATGCAACGACCGACGACGAGCATCGCAGGTCGTGAAGAGGATCATCCGCCACGCTGCGGGGACCCTTGACCACGGCCTCCATTACCCGAGGTGTCTGGCGCGCACACTTCGTCGCACAAATGACGGTGACCACGCGGCGACATTGACACCAAAGCAAGAGCACAAGCGGATTCTCTTCTTCCTCGGCAAGTGTCTCGTTCATCGGCGATCGATCAAGCGGCGGTGGTGGCCCTGTCGGTGTGAGGCCGAGTACATAGCGGCTTCCACCGCTCGACTCGAGCACTCGCTCGCCGATCGCTGGTGATCTCTCGGCGAGGACACTAAGCGATGGAGCTCGGGGTGGACAACAAGTCCGCTCTAGCCTCGCAAAGAACCCGTTTTTCATGAACGGAGTAAGCACATCCGGTGAAGTACCATTTCATCCGAGGTCGCTGGATGAAGGAAGCATCAAGGCAAGCTACATCAACACAACGGATCAGCTTATGGATCCGCTCACCAAGCCTCTTGGAAGGATCAAGTTCCTTGAGCTCGCTCCAAGATCAGCCGGTTCAACCCTCCCACAAGACGACGCACAAGACTTAGGGGAGAATGATGAATAAGTCTCTGCATCGTGGTCTTTGTGGGGCCGTGGTAGTTTTTGTTTTTGATCGCTTTAGACAAGATTCGCTTAGGACAGCATCTGCTTTGCTTTAGGACAAGATTCGCTTTTAGGACAACATCGCTTTTAGGACAACATCTCGCTTAGGACAAGATCTCGCTTTAGGACAGCATATTGACCGCTTTAGGACAGCATCTAGGATAGCATCGTAGCATATGCTTGGCTGGTTCTCACCTATAAATTTGTATCCCCAACCCTCAGTTGGCATGGCATTGTGTGAGAAATAAACAAGAAAACTTGCCCCATCTCCTAGTGTCATCCTCTCCATGAGAGTAAGGATCTTGCTATCACCAAGAGCAAGAGTCCAGCGACTAACAAGCTGAACGCAAGCATCGTCATCTGCTTGAGACTGCTCGCACTCTTCTCCTTTCCTCTCACATTCCACCACAGTTCTGGGCGAAGGCTATTTCTACGGCTGCATATCTCATCACTATGCAGCCTTCCATTGCTCTTAAGGATATTAGTCCTATAGAGCGTCTCTACTCTAGAGCCCTCCAGTACAGTCACCTTCATGTTTTTGGTTGCACCTGTTTTATCCTGCTACAGCCTCATGAGCGCACCAAACTATCAGCCCAGTCAATTGAGTGTGTGTTTCTTGAGTATAGTTCTGAGCATAAGGGTTATCGCTGCTATGATCCTTCTGGTCAACGGATTAAGATTTCACAAGACGTTGTCTTTGATGAATCTCGACCTTTCTTCTATCGAGATTCAGCTCCTCGTCCTGGTTCCACCATCAAGACGATCTCCTGATTGTCTCTCCCTGACTCTTCACCCATTTCTCCCCTTTCACAGCCTTCCTCTAGCCTGTCTTCGATGGTTCCTTCTGTACCTTCACCTCCTGTGTTGCCTTCTGCAGCACCACCGTCTCGTTTTTCTGGGGTGCACTACTTCAGACGTCCTCGTTCTTCACCAGACTCATCTTCTGATATCTTGCCGACACCAACGTCTGATTCCTCTAATGATGCTCCTCGTTACGCTCTTTGTGACCGAACAACCCTTCCACCTCCTGATCGTCTTGGCTTTACTTCGACCACTCATACTCTCTCTATCATTGAGTCTAGTTCTTATCATAAGGCTGCTTCTCATTCTAAGTGGCAACTCACTACAGCAGGGGAGCTTGATACTCTTAGATGTACAGAGACTTAGAATATTGTACCGACGCCTGTACATTCTCGTCCTATCATGTGCAAATAGGTGTACAAGATTAAGACCAGGTCTAATGGTACTATTGAACGCTACAAGACTCGTCTTGTGGCTCGTGGCTTCCAGCAGGAGTATGGTCGTGATCACGATGAGACGTTTGCTTATGTTGTCTATATGACCACTGTTCACACTCTTGTTGCAGTTGCCCTTTGAGCCTCATGAATAGACACACAATATTCATAACAATCCCTACAATCTGGTTTGGGCCTAAAATTACGAAACATAAGTTCAAACAAACATATACAGTATACATGCATGCACTTCAAATATGAATCAACAAATTTGAACCAGATAAATAATGTTAGATATGTATACATAACTGTGTATTTACCCTATTGTATGAGGGGTTTTCTGCATATTTGCCACACCTGTACATATATATATTGGTCTATTGGCCTCATAATGGATGCATGCGCTATTCATAACATGGTATCAGAGCCAAGTTTAGGGTTAGGGTTTTTCGTCACCGTCGCTGCTTTTGGGCCACTGGTTCTTCCTCCAGCCCCTACCACCGCCAACTTTGCCCGCCCCTACCGCCGCTGGCTTTGCCCCCTGTCGGCTTCTTCCAGCCGGGTCGCCCGCCGCTCTCGTAAATCCGAACCTGAGATCCGGAGGAAGCCGCAACCCGCTCGTGAGGTCGCCACCCTTCGGAGACGCCCGACTCGGAGGTGCTGCTCGCTGGCCGTCGCTGCCTTGGATCTGCCTGTGCGGTCTTCCGCCGCCATCTGAATCGACTGGATCCAGATCTGCCGCCGGCCGACAGGTCTTTCCGCCCGAGGCCGCCAAAGCATCGCCGCCGCTCGGGGTCTCCGCCCGAGGCCACCTGCGGCGCCGTTGCTCGCGCCCATCATCGGGGGCTCGCTCGAGGCCGCCAAAGATCGCTGCCGGCCGCCACCGAGACCGCCGCCCGCTGATTCGCCGCCGGCCGACAGTCTTTCCGCCCGAGGCCGCCAAAGATCGCCGCCGCCGGGTCTCCGCCGAGGCCACCGGCGTCGCCGCTGCCGCCGCGCTGCCATCGTGGGCTCTCCGCCCGAGGCCGCCAAAGATCGCCGTCCGCCGCCGCCGAGATCGCCGCCGTCGCCGATCCTCTTTTGCTTCGGTGAAGGTGTGACCGAGTATCGGTCGGTTTTTGTAGACTCGATTCTGTAAACCGAGCCAAAAAGAGGCAAAAAGGCAAAAATGTCTTCTTTGCGTGCACCGCTTCGCTCTCGTTGCCGGTGATCTTCGATGGTCTCAATTATCGGGACTGGTTTCAGCACATGCGCATCGACATGCGTGGTCAACGCCTTTGGGACTTTCTTACTGGCGAGTTGCCTTGCCCGTCTCGTCCTACTCCACCTGTTGAGCCTGTTCTCCCGAGGGATGCTTCCGAAGATGCTCGTACAAAGGCTTCTGAGGCTTTTGAGGATATCATGGAGACTTTTTAGACTCAGTATGCTGCTTACAAGACATGGATTGATGAAGATGCTCGTGCCTCTGCTATTTTGGTTGCTAGCATGGAGGACATGCGATGTGGACGCATCTACGCAGCCGCTATGAGCCATCTGGTGATTCTTTATACCTTGTCACAGCGACAGAGCAATCACTACAAAGAACGAGATGCCACCGTGGATGAGTTCTATGCTCGCTGTCCGCGATGGCCATCATCACGATCCCAGATCGCTTGAGAAATTGCAGCTAGGGCTCCTTGGTCTTTCTCCTCTTCGACCGCAAAGACGCCCTCAATCGCGCCACACTCCCAACGAGCGCAAGAGGATCTTCATCTTCACGGCCCACACGCCGTAGTTTGAGTCATTGAGCATCGGATATTGAATTGGCACGGCTGCGCTTCTGATCGATGCCTTCCGAAGACGATGCCCGAAGCCGCCGGTGGAGCTCTCGGCAATGAGCCCTCCCCGCCCCGTCGCTTGACATCGCCCTCGACGAACGAAGCTCTAATACCAAATGTTGGCGCAGAGAATGATAAATCACACACAAACACAGGTGGACAAACACACAGTGGAAAAACTCAGGTGTTTGCGCTGAACAAACTACGCACAGTTTTCTGTATTTCACTTGATAATGGACGGGCTACAATTTTTCCACTACTCTGTCCCAAAAGAGACTCAAAACTACTGCTAATCAACAGAGTCTTCCTGCTAACTGAAAACTACCGAAAAACAAGCAAATAACACCCAAGACTCGGCCACGTCCCTAACAGTTCGGATCGTGGACCAGACTAACAAACTAACAACTGACTACTCGTTTTCAGTGAAAACAGACTTCGACTGAACCAAAACAAACTCCGACTGAAACTAACTCTGCTGTCTGCTTCTCGGCCAAGTGCCTTCCTCCAGCAGCATTTATTCAGAACATCAAACTGGGCACTATGAACTGAATAGAACAAGCAAGATAACAAGATTAACTTCATCATTTCTCCTCCTTAATCTTGTTTTCTTAGCTTTACATCCTCCACACCAATCTTTTGCCTCATTTCCAGAAATCTGGTCCGTCCCAAAGCCTTTGCCAATATATCAGCCCGTCGTTCTTCAGAGCAAACATACTCCACTTCAATCCTTCCAGACTCAACACAGTCTCAGATAAAATGGTACCTCATTTCAATATGCTTGCTTCTATCATGGTGTACCGGGTTTTTGCACAAAGAAATAGCTGATTTATTATCCACTTTCAAACCAACCTTTTCTTGTTCCTTTCCCAGCAGGCTGCCCAAGAGCCGAGCAAGCCATATTCCTTGGCACGCCGTTGCCGTTGCAGCAATATACTCCGCCTCGCAAGACAAGAGAGCCACGACTTTTTGTTTCGTGGATGCCAAGTAATGAGGTTTGATCCAAAGAAAACACACTCTGGATGTGCTTTTCCTATCATCTATGTCTCCTCCCAAGTCACTATCACAGAAGCCATGAAGTTTTGGTTCCTCTTCTCCTCTTCTACCATAGAAACAGCCATAGTTCAAAGTACCATTCACATACCTCAAAATGTGTTTAACCGTAGTAAAATGTTGAGTCGTAGGCACTTCCATGTATCTACTGACCATCCCCACAGCAAATGCAATGTCCGGCCTTGTATGCACCAAGTATCGTAGGCTCCCAACAATACTCCGGTACTTCGTAGCATCTACTAGTGGGTCTTCTATTTTCTTGCTCAACTTCAAGCGATTTTCCATCGGTGTCAAGCACGGATTACACCCCTTCAAGCCGGCTAACTCAACAATTCTTTCGGCATAACTGCTTGGCACAATGAAACTCCATCAGCTGATTGCTTGACTTCAATGCCTAGATAGTAACTCAACAAGCCCAAATCACTCATATTGAACTTTTCCTTCATCTGGCTCTTGAACACTTCAATGTCACTTGCAGCTGACCCAGTGATAATCAGGTCATCGACATAAACCCCCACAAGCAACACTGACTTGTCACGCATTCTCTTGTAGACTGCATGATCGTGAGGGCTCTTCTCAAATCCTAATGAGAGAAGTGTCTTGTCCAACTTGAAGTTCCACGCCCTCGGGGCTTGCCTCAACCCATAAAGTGCCTTCTTCAGTTTCAGCACCATATTCGGCCTCTTGTCGTCAACAAAACCGGGCGGTTGGGTGACATACACTTCTTCACTCGATTCTCCGTTCAGAAAAAGCGGATTTGACGTCCATGTGGTGTATTTCCCAACTCTCATGAGCAGCAAGTGCAAGAATCAATCTCACGGTTTCAATTCTTGCAACCGGCGCAAACACCTCCTCAAAATCAACTCCTTGCTTCTGTGAGTAGCCCTTTGCGACAAGGCGGGCTTTATGCTTCACCACTTGGCCTGCTGCATCCTTCTTCAATTTGAACACCCACTTCAACCCAATTGCCTTATGGCCTGCTGGCAATTGTGAGATCTCCCATGTTTTGTTCCCTACTATGGAGTCCATCTCCTCTTTCATGGCTGTCCTCTAGTGAATTTCCTTCAGTGCTTCCTGAAAATTCACTGGCTCCTCCATAGCTAGCATGCACAAGTGAGAATATTCGATCTCCACCTCCTCTGTGTTGTCATATAGGTCTTGGATGGTTCGGTACCTTGTCATTCCTTCAGGAGATGGGGTTTGGGAGGTTGTTGCTGCTGCAGAATTCTCCATGTGGGCTGGCGACAACATGGGTGGACTTGAGGAAGATGCAGTTGCAGCAGGGACTCCAGGCTCCACTGCGGCCGGAGAAGACGAGAGGTTTGCATATGTTTCTTCTGCCGCGTCACCTGCAGAACCTACCACGGCAGGTAATTCTCCTACCACGGCAGACTCATCTTGCAGTCCTCCTTCCTGACCTGTTCCATCAATCAGTGCTGTGTTGGTCTCCCAATTCACCACAAACGCACCAGCCGGTCCACCTTCTTCTTCTTCAGAATGTGGCCAATTCCAAGCTCTTCCTTCATCAAACACTGCATCTCGGCTCACTATCACCTTTCTTGTGCTAGGACTATAGAATCTGTAGGCTTTTGAGCCTTGTTCATAGCCTATGAAAACACATGGAGTGCTGCGATCATCAAGTTTATGCAGATATGGGTGTGGTACCTTAACATGAGCAACACATCCAAATACACGCAGGTGATACACCTTCGGCTTTCTCTGGTAATACGCTTCATATGGAGTCATACCACTCAAGCTTCGTGTCAAAGCTCGATTCAGGAGGTATACAGCAGTACTTACAGCTTCTCCCCAAAACCTCCCTGGAACCTGTTTGTTCTTCAGCAAACTCCTAGCAGCGCCAACAATAGTCCGATTTCGACGTTCGGCAACGCCGTTTTGTTGTGGACTATATGGTGCAGTTAGGAACCTTTGCACACCTTGCTCTTCACAGAACGTCATGAACTCCTTCGACACGAACTCTCCACCACGATCAGTTCGCAAAGCCTTCACTTTGGTGCCTGTCTGAACTTCTAGCTTCTTCTTGATTCCTTTGAACGCAGCAAAAGCTTCATCTTTACTCTTGATCAGGGCACACCACATGAACCAGGAGGTCTGGGATGAAGTACACCCCGGTGAGAACCTTGTGTTCTTCATTTGTTCCCTTTAGCAACACTGCACCTTTGCCGCAGATTTCAACCACTGAACCGTCGCCGAACTTGACCGAGCCCTTTACCTCCTTGTCAATACTGACGAACACTTCCTCACACCCTGTCATGTGATTGCTTGCCCCTATGTCCAGATACCACTTATCAGCATTTCTCGGTCCGCTTCCCAGTTCAGGCTTCACATTGTGTTCATTGAGGAGTACAAACTCTGTGCCCTGTTCCACTGCTTCAACTTCTCTGCAGGATTCAATCATCAACAGAGTTGGCTCATGATCTCGGCACTTCTCGACGTAATGTGCTTTTTCCTTCTTGGGTTTGGTACATTCAGCAGCAAAATGGCCAAAATCATTGCAGTTGTAACATTTGATCTTGGACTTGTCAAACTTGCGGTTGGTTCTCTTCTCGGGTTCATTTCCTCCCCTTCCACCTTGGCTGCGGCCACGATCACATCCACCGACGCGTCCGCCACCTCCTCTTGTGCCGCTGCTCGAGCCTTCACTGCCTCCTTTCTTCTCATTGACAATCATGGCTTCCCATTGCTCACGTGTAAACAGCAGCTGTTCTCCATCCTGCTTGTTGTGGCGACGTCCCTTAAGACTTACTTCATAAGCCGTTAGACGTCCAATGGCTTCCGTCGTTGACATAGAAGACAAATCTCCCCACTGCTCAATGGTACTTATGATGGGGAGAAATTTGTCTGGGACTGCCCTGAATAACTTCTCAACTACAGTGCATTCCTTGAGTTCGCCTCCTAATGACCGCATCTCACCTACTATGGTGGTGAGTCTCTGCGAGAAACCACTGATGGTTTCGTTGTCATCCATATATAGCCGATCAAATTGCCTCTTCAATGCTTGCACTCTTGCTTGTTTGACTCGATCCTCACCAACTCGCATCTGTTTGATTGCTTCCCAAGCCTCCTTCGCCGTTTCTTTCTCCGCGATGGCCATCATCACGGTATCCGGCACTGCTTGAGAAATTGCAGCTAGGGCTCCTTGGTGCCCACACTTCCTTCGATTTTGGTGGCTTCTCCGGCTTCTACACCCGCTGTGCCTTTGTCTCCACCAGCTGTGCCTCCACCAACGACAGCTGCTGTTGGTAAAGGCCTTCACTGCATCTATTGCAATAAGGATGGACATGTGGAACAGTTTTGCTACAAGAAGAAGAAGGATCTTCGTCGTGGTGCTCGTCCTCCGAGGGGCACTGGAGGTTCCTCCTCTCAGCACAGTTCTGGTACTCCTGACACTCAGCATCTTCTCACATTGCTAGGTCGCATGGTTGCTTCTGCATCATCTGGTTCTGCTGGTTCTGCTGCTCAGTCTTCCGGTGAGAGACCACCTTCTACTACTTCTTCCTCAGGTACATCACCTTGGATTCTTGATTCTAGTGCTTCTTCTTATATGACATCCGATTCCACCTGTCTTACTTCCATTAATCCTTTAGCTGCTCCTATCACTGTCCACACAGCAGATGGTACCTCTCTTTCTGTCACAGGACGAGGCACCCTTTCAAATTCCTCTTTTCATGTTCCTGCTGTTTCTCATGTTCCAAAACTAACCATGCAGCTCATATATGCTGGCCAACTCACTGATCATGGTTGTCGTGTTATTTTCAATTCTGATTCTTATTGTGTTCAGGATCATCGCACGGGGACTCTGGTTGGTACTGGCCCTCGCCGCCGTGACTCCCAATGGCTCTGGGAGCTTGACTGGCTTCGCCTTCCTTCCGCTGCCCCAGTCAGTTTGATCTTGTTCATTCTAATGTATGGGGACCAGCTCCTTTTGTTTCGAAAGGAGGTAATCGATATTATATCATTTTTATTGATGATTTTTCTCGACATACATGGATATACTTTATGTCATCACGTAGTGAGGTTTTATCTATCTACAAGACCTTTGCCACCATGATTCGCACTCAGTTTGACTCTCCTATTCGTGTTTTTCGCGCCGATTCCGCTAGAGAGTATTTGTCGAGTCCTTCATGGTTTTCTTGGCCGAGCAGGCACTCTCTCGATTTTCTTGTCCAGTGCCCATGCTCGTAATGGTATGGTGAACGCAAGCATCGCCATCTTCTTGAGACACTCGTGCTCTCATGATTGCTTTTGTCGCTCCACCACATTTTTGGGCCGAGGTCGCTTTATCGCCACTTTCTTGATCAACATTCAGCCCTCCTCTCGCTCCGCAGGTGGGATCCCGCTTGAGCGCCTCGTGGCGCACTCGATTATTCCAGTCTTCGCCTCTTTGGGTGCGTATGCTATGTTCTTCTTGCACCTCGTGAGCGCACCAAACTGACCGCCACCGCTTGAGTGCGTTTTCTCGGGCACTGATCGAGCACAAGGGATATCGTTGTTGGGATCCTGTTGGCCAACGGATGCGAATTTCTCGGGATGTTACCTTTGATGAGTCTCGTCCTTTCTATCCTCGTCCTTCTCCTTCCTCCACTTCAACTTCTGTTGTTGAGCCGCTTTCATTTCTGACTTTTCCTTTCAGTCCTATAGTCACCACTCCACCACAGCCTTTGGTCTCTCCAGTGCCTCCTTCTCAGTCAGCCCCTTCTTCACCACCGGCATCCTTTCCCGAGGTTGCTCCTGATCTTGTTCCTTCTTATCCTTTCTACTATACTCGTCATCCGCGAGTTGAGGATCCTTCTGATATACCCTCCCCTTCTGACGGGTCATCCCCTTCGGCCACTCCTCGTTATGCTCTTCGTGATCGCCAATCTACTCGGCCTCCTGAGTGCTTTGGCTTTGTCGCCGCTGCTCTTGCCGAACCGATTTCTTATCGTGATGCTGTTGTTCATCAGGAGTGGCAGCATGCGATGGCGGAGGAGATCGCTGCCCTTGAGCGTACTGGCACGTGGGACCTTGTTCCTCTTCCCCGCGTGTTACTCCTATCACGCAAGTGGGTGTATAAGGTTAAGACTCGCTCGATGGTTCTCTTGAGCGTTACAAGGCTGCCTTGTAGCGCGTGGTTTTCAGCAGGAGCATGGTCGTGACTATGATGAGACTTTTGCTCCTCGCCGCTCACATGACCACCGCTCGACTCTTCTTGCCGTGGCCTCTCGCTCGACGCTGGTCTATCTCTCAGTTGGATGTCAAGAATGCCTTCCTCAATGGCGAGTTGCGTGAAGAAGTCTACATGCAGCCACCCCCTGGGTATTCTGTTTCCAAGGGTATAGTTTGTCGTCTTCGCCGATCTCTCTATGACCTCAAGCAAGCTCCTCGTGCCTGGTTTGATCGTTTCTCCTCTGTTGTCACTGCAGCTGGTTTCTCGGCCAGTGCTCATGATCCTGCTCTTTTCATCCACACTTCATCTCGTGGTCGGACACCTCTCCTTTTGTATGTTGATGATATGATCATTACTGGAGATGACTCTCAGTATATCACTTTTGTCAAGGAGCGTCTTCATGAGCAGTTTCTTATGTCTGATCTGGGTCCTCTTCGCTACTTTCTTGGGATTGAGGTTATTTCTACTCCTGAGGGTTTCTATCTGTCCCAAGAAAAGTATATCCAGGATCTTCTTGATCGTGCATCTCTTACTGATCAGCGCACAGCTGAGACTCCCATGGAGCTTAATGTTCATCTTCGTTACTGATGGTGAGCCTCTTGTTGATTCTACTCGCTATCGTCATCTTGTTGGGAGCCTTGTTTATCTTGATGTCACTCGTCCTGACATTTCATATCCTGTGCATATCTTGAGTCAGTTTGTTTCTGCTCCCACTCAGCTCCACTATAGTCATCTTCTTCGTGTTCTACGATATCTTCGTGGAACTATCTCTCGTCGTCTCTTTTTCTCTCGCTCTAGTTCTTTACAGCTCCAGGCATATTCTAATGCCACCGGCTAGTGATCCTCCGACGCGGTCTCTCTCGCTTATTGCGCTTTTTCTTGGTGGTTCTCTCATTGCTCTAAGACTAAGCGCATGACAGCAGTTTCGCTCAATGCCGAGGCCGAGTTGCAAGCTATGGCTTTGTTGATGCGGAGGTTACTTGGCTACGGTGGTTACTTGAGGACTTTGGTGTTTCGTTTTGCACCGCACCGACCTCTTTTGTCCGACAAAGACAGTGCTATTAGCATTACTAAAGATCCGGTGAAGAATGAGCTTACAAAGCATATTTGTCACAGGCCTTGGATCGCAGGTTGTAGCTGTGACTCACCGCCGGGAGATCTCGGCCCTTGCGGCGGCCAAGTCTTCCCTGGCCGTGCGCCGCCAACAGGTCGTCAAGAACAGGGGAGGAGGTAAACTAACTAAAACTCTTTATTACTTCTTCTTATCCCCAATGTTTGAGGTTACAAGGATATATATAAGACCTAATACTGAAAGGAGTCCATCTTCAAAGCAGTCCGACTCTAACTCAAATAACCGAATACGACTCTAACTCAAATAACTGGCTAAGACTAGAAACCATAAGGAAATAGGTGGTATCCAGCCGAATTACGGCTTGCTATGACGCCTACGAGTATATACTATAACATCTCTCCCCTCCTCGCGAAGCAGCTCGTCCTCGAGCTGGAATGTTGGATAAGTCTCGCGGAAAAGGGTCAATGGAACCCAAGAAGCATCAGCCACAGTAGTGCCGGTCCACTGGATGAGGATTTGTAGCTGACCTTGGCGGCGTTCAGTCTTCAATGCACGCAAAGGGGAGGGAAGCACCCGACCATGTTGGAGAAGAGGCAGTGGTGGTAGTGTGGATGGAGGAACCCCCTGGAATTTTTTCAAGAGCCCGACATGGAAGACGTTGTGCAGTCTAGCAGACGGTGGTAATTCCAGCTTGTACGCAACTGAGCCAATGCACTCCAGGATCTTGTAGGGGCCAAAATATTTAGGTCCCAGTTTGGTACCGACTGAAAAGCCAAGAGAGGCGGCTGGACGGTGAAGAAGGCGCAGCCAAACAAAATCTCCGACGGCAAAAGTGATTTCGCGATGCTTTTGATCATAATACTTTTTGGCATACTCTTGAGCCTGAAGAAGACGGTCGCGGATATCGTGAAGAAATTGGTCACGGGCAAGCAAAGAAGCTTCCACAGATTGTACTGCAGCTGTGCCCTTGTCATAAGAAAGCAATGTTGGTGGATCTCGTCCGTAGACTACTTTGAAAGGAGTCTCACGCAATGCTGAATGAAATGAGGTGTTATAACAATATTCCGCCCAAGGTAACCATTCCAACCACTGACGAGGCCGATCCCCTGTCAAACAGCGCAAATACATGGAAATGACTTTGTTGACGGCTTCAGTTTGACCATCCGATTGAGGGTGATAAGCTGAGCTCAGGTGAAGGTGAACGCCTGCTAGGCGAAACAAATCCTGCCAAAAATTGCTAGTAAAAACTGGGTCGCGGTCACTAACAATTGAGGATGGGATCCCATGCAAGCGCACAATCTCATCGAAGAAAACCCGAGCCACTGTTGTAGCTGAATATGGGTGAGCCAATGGAAGGAAGTGTGCATACTTGGAAAAACGATCGATGACTGAGAGGATGACCGTTTTACCATGAACGCGTGGGAGGCCCTCAATAAAATCCATTGCAATATCGGACCACGGCTGCGATGGGACTTCCAAGGGTTGAAGGAGACCAGCTGGGTGTAGATGTTCAATTTTGTTACATTGGCACACAAGACAAGTGCGCACAAACTCCTGAACAAGCTTTTTAGCTCCTGGAACGTGAAAGTCCTTGCGCAATCGGCAGAGCGCTTTTGAATGCCCTCATGAGTGCATGGGCCGGGCGAGGATGGATCAGAATGAGGCGGCGACGCCGCACATAAACACGGTTGGAACGGAGGATGAGGCCATCTTTATAGACCATGGACTGCCCAGTATGCCGGCCTCAATGTCAGATCGTAGCTGCTGCAACTCTGGTGTGGACAAAATCTCATTGCGTAATTCGGGAAAAATGGCAAGGGTTGGTGAAGAGATGGCCATCAGACTTGGTGGAGGACAGTCCCGGCGAGATAACGCATCGACGACTATATTAAGGCGGCCCGGCCGGAATTCCACCTTGAAATCAAATCCAAACAGCTTACTCACCTAGTGGTGTTGTGGAACGGTGGAAAGGCGTTGATCCAACAAGAACTTCAAACTGTAATGGTCAGTGCAAATAAGAAAAGTGCGACCCCATAGATATGGTCTCCAATGACGAACTGCCTGGACGAGACCAATTAGTTCTCGCTCATAAGCTGGGAGCTTGGCATGGCGAGGTACCATCGGGCGACTGAAGAAAGCGATTGGTCCTGAGCCTTGATGAATGACTGCCCCAATCCCCGTGCCGGAAGCATCGCATTCGACAATGAATTGTTGCTAGAAATCGGGCATGTGTAAAACCGCGCGGCATTGCCACAATGCGCTCTTCGAGCTTGTAGGCTTGCGCGCGCGGAGACCATCCAAATGCGTCTTTCTTAAGTAGATTGGCGAGGGGTGCCGATCGCTGCTATCTTCCCAAAATCGCGAATAAATTTGCGATAATAGCCAGCGAGGCCTAGAAATCCACGCAATGCTTTGATTGTCCTAGGCTGTGGCCAATCCGCAATTGCCTGGACTTTGGATGGATCCATGGCAACTCCGCCTTTTGAAATCACATGGCCCAGGTAGGAGACCGAAGAGAGCCCAAAGGAACACTTCGATTGCTTGAGGTATAGTTGATGTTGCCGAAGGAGAAGAAGAACCTGGCGGATGTGTTGCAAGTGTTTCGCCAAGAAGCATGTCAGATTAAGATATCATCGAAAACCAAAACGGCGTCGTAAGAAGGGCCGAGGACACCGCATCAAGGCCCGAAAGTGGCCGAGCGTTAGTCAATCCAAAAGGCATGACCAAGAATTCGAAAAGACCCTCATGTGTGCGGAATGCTGTTTTAAAGATATCAGCCGGGTGCATGCGGACTTGGTGATAACCGGACCGAAGATTGAGCTTTGTGAAGAACCGAGCGCCCCGAAGTTCATCCAAAAGCTCATTGACCACTGGTATTGGAAACTTGTCTTTGATGGTCAACTCATTGAGTGCCCGATAATCGACACAGAAACGCCAAGTGTTATCATGTTTTTTGACCAATAAAACCGGAGAGGAAAAACAAGAATGGCTCCGCTGAATGATGCCGCGTTTGAGCATGTCGGCGCATTGGCGTTCCAATTCATCCTTCTGATGGTGTGGGTATCGGTATGGGCGGACAGATACTGGTGTTGCCCCTGGCTTGAGATGGATACGATGGTCTAGTGGCCGAATTGGAGGAAGTCCTGACGGTTCAACAAAGAGGTCATCAAATTCCTTCAGGAGAGGGTGGAGCGAGTCCTGGTCGTTCTGAAAGAGAGCATGCAAGGTTGGAGCAGTCGTTAACCCCTGCCATTGCACTCGGCGACCCGCTAGCCAGAACATCATCGTAAGGTCATCAAAATCCCAAAGAATTGGCCCCAGTGTCTTTAACCATTGGACCCCCAGGACGATGTCAAAACCATTTAAGGGTATGCCATAAGCTTGAATGCTAAATCGGGTATTGTTCACCATGATCCAAGATTGCCGCAAAATCCCGCAGCTAGTTTGTCGCCGTTTGCTATTCTGGACGCTGAGGTTCGACGGGAAGTAGTTGCGCATCGGCCAATTGGACAGCTCGAACGCTCAAAAAGTTGTGAGTAGAGCCTGAGTCGACGAGGGCGACGAAGGACTGAGTACCAATTGTTACTGTCAGCTGCATAGTGCCCCCGTTGGATGCTCCTGTGACTGCGTGGAGAGATATCTCAGGGGAGGGTTCTTCGGCCTCAATAGCATGCAGTCCCTGCTGGTCCATGCCTGTGTCGTTGTCTTCATTCATATCAATATATGCCAGAAAGGGTTGTTTGCAACGGTGCCCCGGCAGGAATTTGTCGTCGCAGTTGTAACATAAGCCTTTTGAACGGCGATCGGCTAATTCCGTCGGTGTCAGTCGGCGAAATGGTTTGGCCGGACGACCCCCCACTGCTGCCCCCAGCGGTGGTGTTTCATGCGGGTGTCCTGGAGCCGGCACTGGTGTAGAAGGATGTCGCTGTTGTGGACGCCAAGGACGTGGTGCTGATGATGTGTTGGCCGTGATTTGCGCACGGCGCTCATAGGCACGGGCGAGACTCATGGCCACCTGGAGACTGGCTGGTTGTTGCAGCTCTACGTCGGTTCGAATAGGCTCGACAAGGCCCGCGGTGAAGATTTGCACCTGGTGCAGGGGTAGTAGGCGATCAGCTCGGCAAAGTAAGGCCAGGAAGTTGGTCTGATACTCGCTAACTGATCCCGTTTGACATAGACGAGTTAATTCTCCCAAGGGATTACTGCGGGTTGGCGGACCAAACCTCATGTGGCAGAGATCTGTGAACTGGCGCCATGTTGGCTGTCCTTCGTCACGCTCCAACTGAAAATACCATTGCTGCGCGATTCCCGTGAGGTGGTAGGCGGCGAGCCAAACCTTATCACCCTCCTCTGTGCGCTGGCCGCGAAAAAATTGTTCACATCGGTTGAGCCAGGACAGAGGGTCTTCTGTGCCGTCGTAAGTGGGAAATTCCAGCCGGTGGTATCGCGGAGCAGTGGAATATGTATTTGATGTCAACTGTTGGCGCGAGCCCGTGGAAACTAGTGATGGCACGCGGTTCTTGAAGAAATCGTTGACGGCGGTTCTTCGGAGGAATTGGGGAATGGGCGGCGGAAGTCGGAACATGATATCGCCTGGTAAAGCCGGGTGGCTCTGAGTGGATGTAGATGGTGGTGCGTAACCGGCGGAGGCGGAAAAACCCGAAGGGTCTGCGGGAGCGGAGATGGGCGGCAAGGAGGCGATGCCGGCGGATTGATTTGGGAGAGTCCCGGATGCAACGAAGGAGGGAAACTTCTCCGATTCAAGGGCAACAATCTTGGAGTTGGTGGCGATGCTTTGGCGGGCCAGATCGGAAATCTTGTCTTGCATCTCCGCCATCTGCGCCTGCAGAGCCTTGAACATTGCGCTCATGGAGGAGGCATCATCCCCAGAATCCGAGTTGGGCATTGCTGATACCAAGTTGTCACAGGCCTTGGATCGCAGGTTGTAGCTGTGACTCACCGCCGGGAGATCTCAACCCTTGCGGCGGCCAAGTCTTCCCTGGCCGTGCGCCGCCAGCAGGTCGTCAAGAACAGGGGAGGAGGTAAACTAACTAAAACTCTTTATTACTTCTTCTTATCCCCAATGTTTGAGGTTACAAGGATATATATAAGACCTAATACCGGAAAGGAGTCCATCTCTGAAACAGAGTCCGACTCTAACTCAAATAACCGAATACGACTCTAACTCAAATAACTGGCTAAGACTAGAAACCATAAGGAAATAGGTGGTATCCAGCCGAATTACGGCTTGCTATGACGCCTACGAGTATATACTATAACAATATTGGTGTTGATGCTTCTTACATGCGGACACAGGTGCAGGAACAGGTTGTTGCTCTTCAATATGTGCCTTCCGAGTTTTAGTTGGCAGATTTTTTCACAAAGGCACAAACCAGGGCCCAGCATAGTTTTCACCTCTCCAAACTTCATGTTGTTGATCCACCATAAATTTGAGGGGGGTGTTAGATATGTATACATAGCTGTGTATTTACCCTATTGTATGAGGGTTTTTCTGCATATTTGACACGCCTGTACATGTATATATATTGGCTTATTGGGCTCATAATGGATGCATGCGCTATTCATAACAAATAATACTAAACAAATTTTAACATAAAAGGTCAAACCATTACCAAACAGTTATCTTTTTGCAAACAAATCAATATTGTTGAGGTCACATCAAAAGAGAACAGTGGAATTTAAAACACATGAACAAATATGACAATCATCTCGTTTTTGTTGCCACAATCATCAAACTCCAATATAGCCAAACATGCATGAACGCACATCAGATTAGAACTAACAGTGGAAGCAAAACTTTATACAGAGCTCAATTCCAGGAATAATAAAATAAAATCAAACTATTACTGAACAACTAGGTTTCAATATTAACCAAAAGATTCACGATGCACTAATCCACCCAAGCACTGAAGCAATGGGACACAGACATATGCATGAAACATAAAAAGAGATTTGGAACGCATTTGCTCCTTGTTGAACTAAACCATTTCAGTGTTGACTTTTAAACCATCTTAGAAGAAACTAGGCAACTGCAATATACCTCAGAAGAAGAAAAATGAATGCAAATATGGAATACAACATGATCATATGATAAAGAAATATGAACATTGCAAGACACTCCAAAACCCACATATATGCCACAGTTGGACAAAGATGCCATTTGCAACTTGGCGTCAACAAGTCAAGTGCAAGTCACTTTTGGCGATGAATATACTATTCAAGATCTCAATATGCCTGCTGATGAGATCTCAAGAAAAGAGAGTGGCTCTCAGATTTAAAAGCAGCTATAGAAATAAAGCTGCTAAATCGAAATATCAGCTTAATAATGATCAAACAAGATCTCCTGATTATAGCAATATAAGCCTCAACCATCATGAATTTCCATTTTGGAACAGCAGCTAGTGAAAATTTGTAATTGAAACGAGACAACAAAGCCACCAAACCAGCTGCTATAGTTAATAAGCTACTAGCAGGAGATAAGTTATACAAAGCCCACCACTTTCACAAACTTAAGCCGGTTATCATCATAGAGCCAACAACCTGCGCATATCTGAACCAACTCATCTCATGTATGTTCATATTTGAATCATTTGATATAAGTGATTCAAAACCTGCAATTTGAAACATATTTGCTCGTATCTGAATCAATCAATCACCATGTTGAAAGAAATGTCAAAGTGGTGTACTAAGCAAGATGTGATGTTTAAATGTTTTTAATGTCATAATCAACAACCACATTTAGGAGTAACTAGGCAACTGTGACAGTACAAGCATAGAATTCAATATTATCGTAAGACACTCCAACAGCCACATATATGCCATAATCAGGTGAAGCACATCCTTTTGCAGCTTGACACCAACAAGTCAAGCACAACTTGCTTTTGGCATTCAATATACTGTTCAAGATTTTGGTACACTATGTGACACAATCTCAAGAACAGAGAATGGCTCTTAGATTTATATGCATCTATATAAGCAAGCAAATAAATCTGTGGGACGCAAGCACCAGCTTAAGAATGATCACAACAATATCAAAGTTCAAATGTACCCAAGTATCTCCTAATTAGGCCAATACAATCCTCAAACGCTGCAGTGTTCAGACGGGACAGCAGCTAGTAATATTTGCTCTATTTGATATGAGCCCGCTAGGCCACACAACCAGCTGAAGAAATTATCAAGCTATTAACAGGAGATAAGATACACAAAGCTTTAGTTCACAAATTTAGGCTAGTGAACATCACATAGCCAATGTACACATGCACAAATCAAACAAATAAAGTTCAAAAGCCTAATAGCAATGGCGCAAACTCACAGTTCAACAGCATCTTAAGAAGCAGTAAAAGGAGAAATGAGATCTCAAAGCGCATAATATGACAGTAGTCAAAACCATCAAAGGTCAAGCGTGTCTCAGAAAGAATGTCCAAGACAGTCATTACATTCCGAGTGAACCACGACGATGCTGCCGCAGACAGCCGCCACAAACAGCCCAAGGAGGCACATGCCATCGCCGGCCACTAAGTAACGCTCCTATTTCTCAGGTGACCTCTTAGTAAGTAACTCACCTCCAGGTTACCCTTATACATCAATTTGCTGCCGTACCAGTACCGCAATACGTATTGGATGGTATCACCAACTCAACCAAGAATATGAGCACATGCATCGTGACATCTGAATCAGAACCAACCAACTAGAACCAAACAAGTCAAAACTAACCAATTAAACCAGTACAAGGCAATTTGAAACACAGTTAAATTTAATTATGCTCTAACGACTAGTAGATCGAGGTTTCAGGAGGCACAAATAAGCAACCAGGCACTAATCCAATCAAGCGCAAGCACACACACACACAT
This sequence comes from Dendrocalamus sinicus, assembly GCA_036346575.1. Lineage (NCBI taxonomy): Eukaryota > Viridiplantae > Streptophyta > Magnoliopsida > Poales > Poaceae > Dendrocalamus > Dendrocalamus sinicus. Next base: position 33,245,694 of record CM070663.1, read on the forward strand.
ACCAGCACAAGGCAATTTGAAACAGACATATGCACATCCAACCAGCAACATATCAGTACAAGGCAGCTTGAACTACGAGTGCGCACCAAATCGGAACACAGCCATGCTTAGGAATGCACTTGCAGGCCAAACACAAGCAAACCAAATTGAAACGTTTACAACCAAACCGAAGCGAACTGAGATGTGTATGATCCAATTCGACCCGATTTAGCGTCCACCAAAATTACTTGTACTACTTCCCTATGTCATTCATTCGAGAAGTGGGGAGCACCAGCAAACACCAAATCAAACAAGCCAGGACGCATCGCGCATGCACATCAGATAAGGGATTCAAAACATGTAAGCACATTGAATCAACAAGCACAAATCAAGTCGGATCGCGTGCCTCCGTCAAATTCGAACGAAGCAACTCGAAACGCACATGCACGTCTAACCAAGTCGAAGCAAATCTAATCGCGTACGCGCATCAAATTCGACCGAATCAACTAGAAACGCACAGGCACCTATACCAAAATCAAAGCAAATAGAATCGCGTATGGGACCAAACCAAAGGAAATAGAAATGCGCGCGCTCGAATTTGATCGACCTAGTTTCCACAAAACACACACACTACTCGCGAGTCGCGACTAGACCACCCTGTTTGAGTTGGGGAGTCGCTGATCAACAAATCAAACAAGCAAACACATCAAATCAAAACCAACCAAATCACCAAATCAGACGAACGCTAGATGTAAGAGTTACTGACGATTCGCGAACACGCGCGCACGGACGAACAACGAAGAGGATTACCAGGGGAAGCGCGCGATTCCGGCTCGGTGCACCGACGAAAACCACGCGCGAGCTCGTGGCGAGGGGAACGCGAGGACGTCGAGGCAGTGGGGAATTTGAGTTGCGAACTGCGGTGAGAGAGAGAGAGAGAGAGGAGTGGGGAATCAGAGTTTCGGAAGAGGAGTGGATGGTTTATGTAGGTTGGGTTTCAGTATTTCCGCTCCAGTGGAAAAGCGGGAGAGGAAAGGCAGCGAGCCAGCAGAACTGGAGGGACCTTTTTCAAATTTGGGGGGTTTTTTTGGAAAAGATTCATGCCAGTGTAAAACTTACCGATTCTAAAAATGTCACTCTAAAAGAATAAATTGAAAAAAAAATACTACTCCAAAACTTGCATTCTTTATATAAGCACCCTAGGATTGTTTTGCACTTGGGCCCCTGCTTTCTTCCCACCAGCCATTATCCTGGCCTACTTCTTCCTCCGATGTTGCATACCTACACCATGTCCTTGAGACCATCGCATCCAACTACAACTACCTCGTTGTCGCCGCCCATGGCTTCCTCACCTCATGAGGGCCACATCAACTTTGACATCTCCATCGCCTTCCCCACCTCGTCGCTCCTCGACATGCCCTAGGGGCTCATGCCAGCTCCTCCACTTCGGCCTTCGCATGCTCGTCCTCGAGGGCCACGCCGGACTTTGCCGCAGCACGTCTGCTCCTTTGCTTCAACCTCCGCATGCTCATCCTCAAGGGTTGTGCTACCCGGTGGCCACACGGGGCTCACCGCTACGTGCCAGCTCCTCCGCTTCGCCCTTCGCCGCCAAAGGAAATATTTTTTGCAACTTGCAGTACGGCCACCTTCATCGTATCCACACCGAGGCTACTGACGCTCTACGACGTGGGAGGACAAACACCGTCGATCGCCTCCTAGACTCCATACGTGCCATCTACTACGACGCGGTGGCAAGAATGAGGGCCATCAGTTGTGGTCAACACAGCAACGTTGTCGTACAGCGAGGCGGACACCAAGGACAGCCTCCACCCCTAGCACCCTCCGCGCCTCCCTCCGCATGTCCGTCACACTCCTGCAGTCATCCCAGCTACAGTTGCTTGTCCTCCATGTGCCTCAACCCAACAGTATAACAGTTGCTACCTTGCAACATATCTCTCACTACCGTTTTTTCTTGCAGCTTTTATGAGGGGATAGTAGTTTGCTATAACCGTTGGCATCACAAAAGGAGACACAGGACTAGACATCCTCGCCGGGCTGACAAGGGCCGACTCCTAATAGCAACCCTAACTCACCCCAACATTTGAAGGACGCGTTACCCACGTTCACACATGGCCTTCAGCGCCTGGCTTGAGTGCGACCAGTGGTTGACTAGATGTACAAATGATACACCGTATAGCAGTGCACCGGCGATTGGCCTAGAGGATCATCGTTCGCACAGCCGCATACACTGGTACGCTGTAACATACTTAACACAACATATGTCTATGCTACGCTGCGCTAACGCATTTCACAAAATCCGCATGTCGGGACATAGCAATTCGGATATCAAGGGTTGGGTTAGTCGGTCGTCCGCACTTCCAACTCTCCAGGTACATGCCTTACAATAGTTCTATGCACTACAAATGTCGCAATGTCTGTCCTAGCCTAGTTGTACCTTCTGAGCAAAATGTGGACCGTCTACGATGAACTGGCTAAGCTCTATTCTCATCCCTCCGTCGTACCCCTACACAAAGTCGTCCACAACCTCGCCTCTGACGCAGCCCTTGCACTATGAGTTCCGACACGCACACCGCTATCTTGCCAGGTTCACCTTCTCTTAGGATCACCTATGCCGTATGAGGAAGCGATGGCTGGATGCACTATGAGTTCTTGTATACTATCTTTGGTAGAGTCACGTTGTTACCTACATTACTTTGTATGATATATGTCTGTAAAATGCATGTCCATGCAACCTTGTGTAAATAACATTCTTCTCATTGAAATGTGCTTATCAAATTCTTTTGCCAATCAAAAAGACATCATTGGAATACACTACCTTTTTGTAAATAACATTAAATTTAATGGAAAAATAATTAACCTTCATGTCTCTGTCGCTTAAAATACAATTTAAATTCAAGTATACCTTGCACATGAATCAGATGTCTCTAAAAATAATTTGTACGCCACTATCTTTTTGTCAAATCCAAACATCTTTAGTGAAAGAGTAATGATAAAATGCAATCTTGCCTAAAGTAATAACCGTCCTATCTCTATCTTAGCGAGGTAGCTTTCCACAATGACGTGACTCAATAACGCAGCTTCTCACAGTGACATGACCTAACAAAGCAGTTTTGCACACCGATGTGACCCAATGCTAGCACAAGTACCTCCTTGGGCCTACTGCCTCGTGGACACGAAAATGCATCAACGAAGTTGCACTTTATCCATATACGATCTAGTCATCCATTGGTGTACGATCCAGTCATCCATATTTATCTTCACGACACTAAAAACCATAGCGTATTTTAACAGGCACGAATATGCATTACGCAAACATAGATCGTACAAAGTAGTGCAGGTAACAACGTGAATCATAACAAAACTCACAGCAAGCATTACACTTTCAAGATAACGACCACCACAAGAAAGAAAACAACACATAACATTAAGTTTATCTTGCTCTCCAGTCTATCAAAATGATGCCTCATCTCCACCATTTGACTACCCCCATCACAACTTTCTCCATTGGAACAATACCATGCCTAATGCTCATTTCATCTTCCCACACCCAGAATTGGCAACCGTCTAGGCCATCTTGCAATTCAATAAACAAAAAAAGGTTTCCTAACATCTACAGAACGATTCAAATCAATCCAAACCAAACTGACTCACCGAGTGAAAGGGACACTTGTAGTAATGGCGTCTAAGATTCGCTGCCGTTCGTGAGGTCTTATGTTTCACAAGTATGTTGCATTTCGAGCAAATAACTACGGGTGCCAACGAAGAGGCGCTTACTTGGCTCATCTCAACATCAGGTGGAGGGAGAAGCAAGGCCAAGGTAGAGGGAATGGAGAGAAATGCTTGAGGAGGGGAAGGAGAACAATGCAGGGGAAGTGCCTAAGGAATGGCTCCTTTTTGTAGCCTAAACTCCACTCCTTTGCCACCAAACAACCACTCCTTTAGTGCCAACAAGCAGGCACTTCGCAAGGGCAAAATGGTTTTTTCGTATCTCTAATGGAAGATACATAATGGTCAGTTTGAGTCACTGTAGATAGTTGAAGTTACAGTAAATGGGGTAGTGACAAGACTAAACGATGTAGCTTTGCGCACTAACAAGACTAAATGAGACAACCTTGTGCAGTGATAAGACCAAACGGGATAGGTTTATGCAGTGACAAGACCCAATAAGATAGCCTTGCACAGTGACAAGACCAAATAGAATAGCTTTGCGCAGTGACAAGATCAAATGAGACAGCCTTGTGTAGTAACAAGACCAAACATAACAGCTTTACGTAGTGACAAAACCTAATGAAAACAACCTTACACACTAACAAGGCCAAACGGGGCAGCTTTATGCAGTGATAAGAGCAAATAAGACAACCTTGCACAGTGACAAATGGGGCAACTTTGCGCAGTGACAAGAGCAAATAAGACAGCCTTACGCAATGACAAGACCAAACATGGCAGCTTTGTGCAGCAATGTGATACTACCCTGGTCCACGAATCATCCGTCATGCTGTTGCCTCATGGATGCCAATTTGCCCAAATCAAATTGGACTTGCAACGCGTACACCACGTTGGCTTATCCTATAAGTACTACCCATTCTGTAGTTGGTTTCCCTGCACTATGGCTGCAACACTACATCGCTAGTATGGATAAACAATGGGAGGAGATCACCCGACTTGCAAGGGCTGCTATAGCCCAGGACGAACAAGTGGAGTGTGCTAGGAGGCCACCTCCCCGAAGCGAAGCCCTCTGTACTTCCAACCCCAACCCATACCTCAATGTTCCCACTGAGCATTCGTCGCAGACTCATCCGCAGGGAGATGCCCGCCTCTGCTAGTGGAGGAACACATGCAAGTTCTTCAAATCCAAGAAACGGTTGAGCTTGGGCATGCATTACTGGTGTTGCGGTGACTATGCCTGCGATTATCGCGACTAGCATTGGGACACACCGCTACCGTAGCTGGTAAGGACGGGTTACAATACATTCCCTACCATGTTTCTTCTATGCCATGCACTAACAAGCTCTCCTCTCTTCCTGTAGACTCCGTACCCGCTATGCGTGTATCGCAAATGGATCGACCGGAACATCCACCCGCACGACTAATGGCATCTGGACTATGAGGAGTGGGACACTGAGATGGCATGCGAGAGTAGGGAGGAGCTACGCCGCAGTGAAGATCAAAGCGAGCGTATCCGATGGGAGACGCAAACTCATCTGAAGGTGTGTAGATATAGGGAGCGTGAGAGAAAGCGCGAACTGGTGACCAAGGCGAGGGTGACCAATGAGGACTATAACACCGACCCGGGAGGAAGGGCAAATGGTCACGGTCTATGTAGTAGATTGGGCCATTCCGTAATAGCCCATCATTCTACCCGTCGAGCTATTTCTTTCTCCAATATGCGTGCACTCCTACCATTGTAGTAGCGTTGTTGAAAACAAAATTCAATGAGCAAGTTTTCTCCTAACATGTAAAATTATTATTCGCCATATATTAATCTTGCTAATGCGTGGGGGCGCGGAAGGACTTTCCAAAATAAATCATAATGTCTAGACCTCTTCTCCCATATTAAAAAATTTCTATAAATAATACACATAACTAATTTTGTGATAAAAAATCAGAATGGTTAAAATTATGAAAAAAAATACACAATCAAATATATTGTATCGGAAGGCTCCACAAAAAATTTATTCTTTTTTGAGCTCATTTGTTATATTTAAAAATTCTTACAAAAATATTTAAATGGATTTTCCTCTGAAATTGGTACTGTGGGGCCAAAAAATTGTTGCTAATTGGGGTTTAGCTTTTAGTTTCTAGCTTCTTAATTTCATTTTTGTCTTTTTTTAGCTTTATTGGCCTTTTCTTTTTTCCCCGGTATTCCTTTGCATTGTCAATAATGACAGAAACTGTTTTTATTTTTAAAATTTTCTAAATTTAATTACATCAAAAAGCTTATATTTGCTAAAGTAAAAAGCCTCAAACAATACCAAAAAATGAGAAATAAGCCCAAAAGCCAAAAGCTTATGCCAACTTGACCACGGCTAAAAATTTATGACGGCTGAAATCTCGCACGCACCCCGAGGGCATGACCCCGCGCTCAGCTACCGCGGTCCCGGCAGGCCATTTCCACGCCCCACCGTAGCTCTTTGGTGGGCCTAGCCGTTTGTGAGAGCGCGCTGGTGGCAGGCAAAAGGTTGTGCTCCCCGGCCACTGCTGCTCGCCCCCCGGGCCGCGAGAATGCCATGTGTCGACCGTCAGTGGATCCGTGGCCAGAAGGAGGCCAATCGCAATCGCGCAACAAAATGCCACCCCGTACTGCATCTGCAAACAAGGTCAAGGTGACCGAAAGGAAAAAAATAGTAATAGAATGGCCCAGAAGGGCCAGAAGCATGATGTTTCTCCATAGCTTATTGGGATGGATAGCCCGGAAACACCATATAATTCTCAAATTTTGATGGCCTGTAATTCTCAAATTTTGATGGGCTTCGAGTGCGGCTGAGCTTATTGGACTACCCCTCTCCTGTACAATACATTTTCTTTTGTACAAATTTCTTGCCTACCACAGTATCATTGGGGCCCTCTCAATGAAAAAAGAACAGTATCATTGGGGCCACCAACGAGACAGACAGCCGGACAGAGCAGGGCGCGTAAAATAAATAAATAAATATTATTATCATTTCTATTATAAAAGAATGAGTTGGTGATTGTACGTCCGTTCTTTTCTAACCGTCTCATTCTCAACTTCTCACCACTCTCGCTTTTCAACTGATCAGAGTAGTCCTATTCCATAGCATAATTCTCTATATGTCGAATAAATTTCGTTGCAATGAGCAGGTGACTAGTATCTTCACAAATAAAAAAAATAAAAAACACACGTGTTCCAAACGAAGAGTAAAACGCACGGAAACAGACGTTCTCGGGTCGGAATTCCGTTCCCTGCGTGCGTTGGAAATTTGCGCCACCGCGCCGTTGCCATCGCCGATGCGCGACTGACAAGCGACAACACACACTCGCCCGGCGTCACACGCGACGACGTACATATCCACACGCATTACGGCGGCCGCGAGCTCGTCCCATCCCGTCATCCGGCACCGCCGTCTCCCCATCCATCCCTCGCGAGTCCCGTCGCCTCGTTTTGCCTCTCCCCCTGTCTCCCCCAATGCGCGACACCTACGCGAGAGCGGAGCGCGCTGTCATAATGCTGTGCCCATCGACCGCGCACCGGAGAAAAAGTTTGCGCACAGTGGCTCGTCAAAGCCCGTGTTTGTCGCCTTGCCTCCTCTCGCCATCGCCCGCTACCGCCCCCGTCCATCCATAAAAACGAGCTCAAATTCACCGATTTTTTTTCCAAACCGCTCTTGCCTGCCCGCCCGATCATTCTAGATGCCTGTCATTGCTGAATCGACATACCAATCCGCGGCTCCTCTCGGGATCGTCCTCAAGATCCCAATTACCGCTTTCGGCGTGTAATTTCTTCGGGTTGCTGTCCAGTGCGGATTCTAGGATTGTTCCAATCTTGATTTCGATCGGAGTTCTGTTTGGGTTTGGGAGAGCTGCTGCAATGGTGGAGGTGGGGAGCCGAGTGCTTGGGTTCCTTGTGACACCCCGCCCGTCCTCTGGGCTAGGATGCTACCACCACTGCATACTCATACCATTATCAACACTAGAAGAATTTAAATCAACTCTGAATGATACTTAAATTGCTACGTTCAGATACCACATAGCATCCTTAACAATTACTCTAGCCTAGTAAAGCTAAAGTAATCGGCAAAAGTGATACAAAGTGTCACGGGCCGTGTTGATTATTCATGTGCTACTCCCGCCGAGCAAGACATCCTCAACGGTCACCTAAAAACATCAACAAAGCAAGGGTGAGTCTCAAGACTCAACAAGTACATAATAGAACAATAGACACTACCAACATAAGTAAGCATATAACCATAATGCACATATATCATCATGTTCATAACATCATTCTCATAGCCAAGCAATGCAATGCCATCAATGCCATGTCTCATTGCTCTTCATGCTCATATGCTCTTCACTTTGCAAGTGCAGATCGCTGAGTGAACACCGTCGATGTTCACCCATCGTGGGCCCGCCTCATAGGCACGGGCCCTCCACTCCCGTGGAGGCCTACCAAGTAGGTCTTACTCAAGAGCACTCGGATTAGTCCACTAGCTTTACTCATAGCTAGGAACTTTCTCACCGCCTCACTCTTGAGTGCTCCTCATGCAAATGCACATGCCCATGATCATATTCACGCTCATCACTAGCATTACTAGTAGACAAGCATCTTTGCCTACCTCCATCATCATTGCCATCATTTACCATGCAACCTTATGTCGTAAATATCACATTTCCACATAGATATCATGTAATCAACGCATTTCTACATAGATATCATCATACCAAATAAACATCGATATTCATAACCCTTGGTCTACCGCTCTACCATGTACTTGCTCGCTAACCAAACGAAGTGGGCGTCAGGTGGACGGCGTCGGCTCGGGACCTCCACCGACAAACAAATAGTCCGATTTAACGATCTTACGAGACCAGAGATTAAATGGGCAACGCACGATACTATATGCATAAACTGTTCGGGCGTAAAGCGCGCGCTTTGAGGGTCTTCATGCGGCACCAAAACTCCCAAATTTTCTAATTTTTCCCTTTTCTTTTCTTTTTCTCCTCTTTTCTTTTCTCTTCTCTTCTTTCCTTTCTCTCTTTTTTTTTTTTTCCTTCTTTCCTTCCCTTCTTACCCTGGTCGGCTCCCTTCCTCCCTTTTTTTCTCACCCAGTGGCCCTCTTTCTTCCTCACCTACCCTCTCTCTCTCTCATTTCCACTCAGTAAACGGCCTCGGCCTCCTCCTCCTCTGGGGCAGGCGCGGCGGGCGGTGGCCGGCGTCGGCGGCCTCCCGCCCTCCCCCGCCTCCTCCTCTCCCACCTCTCTCTCTCTGGGGCGTGGTGGCGGCGGCGGCCGACGACGGAGGCTCGCCGGTCTGCGGCTTGCCGGCCCGGCCCTCTCTCCGCCGACCCCTCCTACCTCCTCCTCGCGCGACCGAAGCGGTCGGCCGCCTCCTGGCGACGCGGTGGCGCTCGCGCGCGCGGCCGCCCGCGCCTTCTCTGCGCAGCCCCACCTACCTCGCCGCGGATCCGGCTGCCCGACCGGATCCACGCCCCATGGCATGCGCGCGCGGGTGGGCTGCTGGGCGCCGCCGCCCGATCGGCTCGGCGGCCGCTTTGGCCGCCGTCCTCGGCCGGTTGGCGCCATCACGCCTCCTCGGCTCGCACCAGTACACTCTCCCTCTCTTCCCTTTAGGCTACGGCGAGGAGACCTACAGGTACGGCTTGGACGAAGGTGTGGCTATGAGGGGCTTGTGCAGGGAGAGGAAGAGAAGAGTATTGAGCCGAAGTGTGGCGAGAGGTGCTAAAATGGGGGTATTGGCTTCGCAGAAGCAAGGCACAGTGGCATGCATGCACGCTAGGACAGCCCGAGGTCGCCACATCCCCACGGCGGTGGGTGAGGTGTTACATTCTACCTCTTAACAGAATTCGACCCACTCGCATTCAACAATCCGCACGAAAGAACAAAATAAACATAATCGCTCTTGACATAACATTAACTCGCACCAAGAGAACAACTCGGGTACTTCTCGCGCATGCGAGACTCCAACTCCCATGTCGCTTCGCCACCGATGCGACCAAAGCACTTTAATATACTTTATCGCTTTATTCTCAACACCTTCTCGATTCCTCCGTAATCCGAATCGACGGGACTCAAAGGTGAGGTCTTGTTTTAAGGACACCGTTCTAACACAATCTCATGCTCGATCTCGCAAGAACTTTCTCAACATCGAAACATGGAACACATTATGCACTCCTCGCATGGAGTCGGGGAGATCCAAACGGTATGCCAACTTTCCAATCCGTTCGCACTGGAAATGGCCCAATGTACCTCGGGCTAAGCTTTCTTTGGTACCAAATCGCACTATGCCTTTAGTGGGAGATACTCTAAGCACACGTTCCCCACTTTGAACTCTAGTTCTCGCCCGACATCGGCGTAGCTCTTACGCCTACTCGGGCAGCCAACAGATTTTGTCTAATTTCGCCACTGCTCCATCGCTTGCTGGACCCAACTGGGCCCAAACGGCCTTCTCGCCCACGGCATCCCAACAAAGTGGCGATCTACACCTTCGCCATACGAGAACCTCGAATGGTGCCGCCGAACACCGGAGTGGTAGCTGTTATTATAAGCAAACTCGCAAGTGCCAAATGATCCTCCCACTACCCTTCCAGACAAAACACAGGACCTCAACATGTCCTCTAGTGTGCGAATGGTGCGTTCGACCGCCCATCCGTCTCGAGGGTGGAAAGCAAGATCAATCTGGAGTTTCGTGCCTGAGCGCCCCGCAAGCTCTCCCAAAACTTGAGACAAACTTGGCGTCTCGTCCAAACTATGGTCCGAGGCACTCCATGCAACCTTACTATTTCTCGCACATATATGGTGCCAACTCACTCATTGAGTTCGCCGTGCGAATGGGGATGAAGTGTGCAGACTTGCTGAATCGGTCCACCACTACCCAAATCGCATCCTTACCTCGCGAGTACGAGGTAAACCGACTACGAAATCCATGGTAATATCATCCCATGGCCATCTGGGAACCTCCAAAGGCGCAATAGCCCCAATGACGCCTATGCTCACCTTTACTTGCCGGGCAAACCCGCAAGATGCCACATACTTGGCGATATCCAATTTCATCCTCTTCCACCGAAGCTCTTCTTGAGATCACGGTACATCTTGGTTTCACCCGGATGCACTTTGTGTAGGGGTACTGGTGGGCTTCCTCAAAATGTCATCTTTGACTTGAGCCTCATGCGACGCAAAGGCGGCCTTTAAATCGCAAAGCACCTGAATCATCGAGGCTGAAATCCCCCGTTTTTCCTTCATTAAGGCGCTTCCTCACTTGCTGAAGCAACCGATCATGCTGTTGCGCCTCCTTTACTCGCTCCGGAATCGCTGATTCCAGCAACAGTTGTGTCTCAGCCTGTGCTGTACCAGCAAAACAATAGGAAATTCCCATCCGTTCAAAGTCAGCAACGAGACAACCTAGAGTAGAGGGTGTCAGCTTGCGACTAAGAGCATCAGCAACCACATTTGCCTTGCCCGGATGGTACTGCAGAGTGAGATCATAGTCTTTGATAAGCTCCAACCACCTCCGTTGCCTCAAATTTAGCTCCTTCTGAGTGAAAATGTATTTGAGGCTTTTGTGGTCAGTGAAGATATCACAAGATTCTCCATATAAGTAATGCCTCCAAATCTTTAGAGCAAAAACCACAGCGGCAAGCTCCAAATCATGAGTTGGGTAGTTCTGCTCATGCTTCTTCAATTGTCGCGAGGCATATGCGATCACTTTATTATCTTGCATAAGCACACAACCCAGACCCACTCGAGATGCATCTGAGTAGACCGTGTAACGCTTCCCTGGCTCAGGAAGTGTAAGCACAGGAGCGGTTACCAACTTCTCCTTCAGAGTGTTGAAATTGCGCTCACATTCATCGGTCCACTGGAATTTCACACCCTTAGTGTGAGTTGAGACATTGGCTTGGCAATGAGTGAGAAGTCTTTACGAAACGCCCGGTAGTAACCGGCTAGGCCAAGAAAACTTCTCACTTCTTTAACACTAGATGGCCTCTTCCATTCCACGACAAAGTGGAAATCTTGCTTGGATCAATCAAACGCCTTCTGGTTAATCACATGTCCCAGAAGCTCACTTGTAAATCCAAAACTCGCACTTCTTCGATTTGGCAAAGAATTGATTCTTCCTCGAGTCTCAAGCACAAGCCTCAAATCTTGCTCATGCTCTTCCTCCGTCTTGAATAAATCAAGATATCATCGATGAACACCACAACAAAGTCATCCAGATACTTGTGTAGCATAATCGTTCATCGTCTCCATGAAGACAATGAGGGCATTCGTCACCCAAAGGACATAGCAGTAAACTCATAGTGCCCATACCTTGTGGAGAAAGTCGTTTTTCGATGTCTTGCTCGCGCGACTCGGATTTGATTATACCTGCATCGCAGATCAATTTTGGAGAACACCTTGGCCCTTTCAATTGATCAAACGGGTCCTCGATGCGAGGCAATGGGTATTTATTCTTGATGGTCACCTGATTGAGAGCACGGTAATCTATACACATGCGCCAACTCCCATCCTTTTTCTTAGTAAATAGGACAGGGGCTCCCCAAGGTGACACACTGCGACGAATCAAGCCTTTGGACAACAACTCGTCCAACTGCTTTTTCAACTCCTCTTGCAAGGGTCGTGCCAAACGGTAGGGAGACATGGAGATAGGTCTTGTGCTAGGAACAAGATCAATTCGAACTCCACATCCCGCTGGGTGGCATACCGGAAGCTCTTCAGAAACACATCGGGATACTCCGCACCACAGAATGTCCTCAATGTGCAACGGCGCGCTTGGCTTCTCCGTAAGGGCTAGAAGTAGCCTGACTTCATTGTCGTCGGCGAGGAACAGTGGCCAACACGAAGAGGAACACGAGGTGCATTCCCCTGAAAGATTATCTCCTTCCCCGAAGGAGCTTGCAAAGTGACTGTCCTCCAGAAGCAGGAAATCACAGCTTGGTAGCGATGCAACCAATCCATGCCCAGGATAACATCAAATGGCTCTAACTGAATCACCATAAGGTTGGCAACAAATTCCTCGCCATCTATTGCAACCACACAGCCAGGGCATACTACGGAGCTAGCAATGATACCCCTTGGAGTACTAACAACAACCGATTGAGAAATTTGCTGGACACTCAACTTGGCCTTTCTAACAAACTCCCGGGACACAAAGGAATAAGTAGCACCAGAGTCGAAAAGAACAAAGGCTTCACATGAGTCCACTAACAAGGTACCTGTCATCACGTCAGGACGAATCTGCGGACTCGACAACGTGCAATGAGTAAACTCGGGTGGTGTCGGGCGGCGAGCCGGCGACGCTTTGTGGCGGCAAAGGGATTGGAGGCGCGTAACATGCCGGAATGAAGGAGTCGGTGTAGGATGCGAGAAATAGCCGCGGGTGGAGCCCATGAGAGTGGAGGCTGCAGAGCGAGGGCACCGCCATCATCCGGATCGACCCGAGGTGTAGTACCGATGAAGTTGAAGCGGCTCCCACTTGATAATCTTTGGAGGGTTCGACGACAAACCCGCTCCATGTGGCTCGATCGGCCGCGCGTCGACACTCCCGCCCAGAGCACTCGCGACACGGTGCCCACCTCCACACTTGAAACAAATCATGCCCCGCCGGAACAGACGCAAGGTGGGGTCGTCGATGAAGTGCGTGGCGCCAAGACGACGGCCTCAAGTTTTGGACTTGGATGATTGTGGGGATCTTGGCCCACTTGGACTTCTTAGAGCGGGCGCCGAGATGACCCACCCCGCCGGTGAAACTTCTCTTCGGTCACCACCAAGCGCCGAACCACAGAGGGTTGCGGCCCTTTAGTGAGCCGCATCTCCATCTCCATCCCCGGCTCGCTCTACCACGATCGAAAGTTACGTGGCGCAGAGCTCCCATGACATGCCGGAACTCGAGTTGAGCCCTCGGCGGAACCTTTGGCCTTCTCAAGGTCATTGTTCGCGACCGATGGCACAAGCGGACGGTTATTGAATGCCGCCTCGCACTCACCACGGTCATCTTTCACTGTCTGCGAAGGTCGTCGAGGCGACCTCCATACTCTCCACAAATGAATGGGTAATACTTCGCCTTGAATCGCTCGGTAAAGATTTCCCGGTGGCGGGACCTCAGGGGCAGAGTCTGGTGAGAGAACCCCTTCCCACCAAATGTCCGCTTTGACCCTTCAATTGAAAAGCCACGAAGCGAGCTTTCAGCTGCGAGCTCATCTCAAGGGCTTCAATTGCCTCTCCATGTAGCGCAACCAATCGCGGCACTGGTGGTGTGCCCGAACCATCAAAGGTATCTAACCGCAAGGCTAACCACTCACGAGGCCCATTCTTGCCTCAGTGCGCGGAGCGAATAAAGAACAGGCAGCGGATGGAGCGGCGGCGTGCTGCCGCCCCCCTTGACAGCGCACGGACCTCCTCTAAGAACTCCTGCAGCAAGGTGAAGACCTTGCCGGATCCTCGGCTACGATTCGTTCAACGGAAGCAACCGCATCGGTGCCTCTGCTGAACCTCAGCGGCGCTCCGATTGGGCACGGCCACGACCACGCCGCGACCTCCACGGCCACGCCGCGTCCTCTCGCTCTCGGCATATCGATCGAGACGGATAGCCAATCACTCAACAAGCCCATAAGCACCCATTTCAACAACACACATCAACATCAATGCTAACGAAAGCGTATAAGCAATGCAAGACCCACTCCCCATCCTATGGTGCACCAGTGTGTCAAATTTTAATTTAATTGTTGGCCTAAGTCAAATTTTGTTGAATATTTAAACTAAGTTATCACATTTCTTTACCACGGACCTAACGCCCGCTCTGATACCAACTGTGACACCCCGCCCGTCCTCTGGGCCAGGATGCTACCACCACTGCATACTCATACCATTATCAACACTAGAAGAATTTAAATCAACTCTGAATGATACTTAAATTGCTACGTTCAGATACCACATAGCATCCTTAACAATTACTCTAGCCTAGTAAAGCTAAAGTAGCGGCAAAAGTGATACAAAAGTTTCTTTGGCCGTGTTGATTATTCATGTGCTACTCACTTGAGCAAGACATCCTCAACGGTCACCTAAAAACATCAACAAAGCAAGGGTGAGTCCAAGACTCAACAAGTACATAATAGAACAATAGACACTACCAACATAAGTAAGCATATAACCATAATGCACATATATCATCATGTTCATAACATCATTCTCATAGCCAAGCAATGCAATGCCATCAATGCCATGTCTCATTGCTCTTCATGCTCATATGCTCTTCACTTTGCAAGTCAGATCTGCTGAGTGAACACCGTCGATGTTCACCCATCGTGGGCCCGCCCTCATAGGCACGGGCCCTCCACTCCGTGGAGGCCTCACCAAGTAGGTCTTACTCAAGAGCACTCGGATTAGTCCACTAGCTTTACTCATAGCTAGGAACTTTCTCACCGCCCTCACTCTTGAGTGCTCCTCATGCAAATGCACATGCCCATGATCATATTCACGCTCATCACTAGCATTACTAGTAGACAAGCATCTTTGCCTACCTCCATCATCATTGCCATCATTTACCATGCAACCTTATGTCAGGTAAATATCACATTTCCACATAGATATCATGTAATCAACGCATTTCTACATAGATATCATCATACCAAATAAACATCGCATATTCATAACCCTTGGTCTACCGCTCTACCATGTACTTGCCTGCTAACCAAACGAAGTGGAGCGTCGTGTGGACGGCGTCGGCTCGGGACCTCCACTGGACAAACAAATAGTCCGATTTAACGCATCTTACGAGACCGGAGATTAAATGGGCAACGACGATACTATATGCATAAACTGGTTGGGCGTAAACGCGCGCTTTCAGGGTCTTCCGCGCGGCACCAAAACTCCCAAATTTTCTAATTTTTCCCTTTTCTTTTCTTTTTCTCCTCTTTTCTTTTCTCTTCTCTTCTTTTCCTTTCTCTCTTTTCTTTTTTTTTTCCTTCTTTCCCTTCCCTTCTTACCCGGTCGGCTCCGCAGGTGGGTGAGGGTTCCTGCAGAACCGGTGGCTGGTGTTCGTGGCGGCGATGTGGATGCAGTCGTGCGCCGGGGTGGGGTACCTGTTCGGCAGCCTCTCGCCGGTGATCAAGAGCTCGCTGGGGTACAACCAGCGCCAGGTGGCAGGCCTCGGCGTCGCCAAGGACCTCGGCGACAGCGTCGGCTTCCTCGCCGGCACGCTCTGCGCCGTGCTCCCGCTCTGGGCCGCGCTCCTCATCGGCGCCGCGCAGAACCTCGTCGGCTACGGCTGGGTCTGGCTCGCCGTCACCCGCCGCGTCCCCGTGCCCCCGCTCTGGGCGGTGAGATCCGTTACCCTCCTCTAATTTAGTCTTTCCGTTTCCGATGCTTTCGTTTCCTCTTCCCTCGTATTGGTTGCATGGTCGCGCTCATCTGTCCTGTTCTTGCAGCCGCATGTGCTCCTGATCATTGCATGTTCTTTCTAATGCTTACTTGTACTAATTTTCTTTATCCTTTTCTGCCTGTGACTTTTGTTAATTGAAGCGTGCACGATGGTTACTCTGGAATTCGTGGTTTAAATTTAGGAACTTAAGGTTGTTGGGGTTTCAGTGTCATATGATGGTGTGATACTGTGCTGTTCCGATACAGTTCTGCTGGTTTTTTTCTTGTACAGTACGGTTGGAGTCTCTAAGATTGGGATTGGAAACTAATCATGTCCCGTGTCGAATGTTCTTTATTCAAGCAGTATACTAGATACCTTTAGGGGCTGTTTGGTTGCCTGCATCGGGGTGACTCGCATGAGCGTATGCAGGGAGATGGTGTTTGGTTGTCTGCATCAGGATGAGAGCCTGTATAAGCGGATGCAAAAAATCAACTGGACCCAGGCTGAGGAAAAACGTGGCTGAGGACCTTCTCTACTCAGCCTGTCCACGTTCATGCAGTTGCATCAGCTCATGCAGGCAACCAAACAGGCCCTTAGGGGCCCTTAGGGGCTGTTTGATTGCCTGCATGTGCTCATGCGCGTGGCGTGCCGAGGAGGAAGCTCATCACCACGTTTTCTCTCGGCATGGCTCGATTGATTTTTGCATCCACTCGTCGAACTCTCTCCTCCATGCAGGTAACCAAACACTATCTCTCTGCATACGCGGGTGCGAGCCATCTGCATGCAGGCAATCAAACAACCCCTTAGTGAACGCACGAGGCTAGTGTTCTGGTCATTGCAAAACAAATATCGGTCAATCACGCATCCTAATTGGAATTTTCTTATAAATATTAAATATACACTGCATGTCTGCCTGCGAGGATGGAGAGTTGTCGTTCGACTTTCGTTTAGAAAAGACGGCAAATCCCTTGTTTTGGAATATTGTTGCAGTTGGACTTCAAAGCTTTCTATTAGTCGTATTAAAATGCAGTATTTATTCACCTTGGAAATTAAATTCTGTTCATCCAAAATACTGAAGGTTATATATATTCAGAAATCATTCTCAGATCTCCATTGGCTCAAACAATTGATTTTTTTCTATTGTATGACATTTACGAATAATAGTTTTTTTTGCGAAAAAGCAGGAGGTTTACGTTTCATTCATTAAGAAACGCGGAGATACAATCATGAGTTACTGGTGAGAAAGAAGGAACCGAAAGAATACAGCAGAGAAACTACTAACAAGGGAGATACTCATTAAGAAGCGAGGAGATACAACCATGAGTTACTGGTGAGAAAGGAGGAACCGAAAGAATACAGCAATACAGCAGAGGAACTACTAAAAGGGAGATACGACCGATTAGAGAAGAAAAGAAAAGAAAAGAAAAGAAAAGAAGAAACTAAGCCGGCTGAGGGGACTGCCCAAGAAACACGTTGCAACAGAGTGTGCCCAGGTTGGATTTGGCGGCTGACGACCAGGCGAAAAAATCGTGCTTGATGCAAAGAACAGACTCGTCGATGTGTGGCTTTCCTTGATCATGTCACAGTCTGTTCCTGCTCCTTCCAAATCATCCAAACTAGTAGAATTATTAAGGAATCCATTCCTTTATGCTTAGAGGTGGGCGTCAACTCTCTGATAGCTTCCCATTGCTCTTGTAGTGTCTGTTTGGAGAAAGAATAGGAGCTGCGGAGTGACAACCAAGCGAATGTACGATGCCATAGTTGCTTTGCCACAGGACAAGAGATAAGAAGGTGATCGACCGTCTCGGTTTCCTGCTCGCAGAAGATGCAATCGGGAGGCGCCGGGATGTTGTGTTTTCTCAGCCTCGAGAAAGTCCAGACTCGATGTTTGAGGGCCAACCATGTGAATAAATTTGCTTTTAGAGCACCTGCACTTTTCCAAAGCTCATTAGCACAGGGGAAGCAAACCGAACCTTGATGTAAAATTGTGTAAGCCGACTTGGGGGAGTAACCGCCGTCCGATGTCCAACGCCAAGAGACGACGTCTCTGACCCCCTCTTGAAGTTGAATTTGGCTTAGTGCGGAGTACAGACTTAGAAAGTCAGAAATGACTTGAGCGGTGAATGGACCTTGCAGATCAGATATCCACCTGTGGTTATGCAAAGCTTCCTTTACCAGGGTTCCTCTTGCAAGAGTTCTTCACCTTTGACCATATTGCCGGAGCTAGATCTCACAGGCCTTTTCCATGGAACCATCTGTCAGTCCAGAAGAGAGCGGAAGAGCCATCCCCTAACTGGATTAATGTTGAAGCATAGAACAGGCCTTTAGTAGCAGCATCTTCCAGCAACTGAACACTATGCCACAGATGGCATGGTTCAACGCGTGCGAGCCACTCCCAATGCATTTGGAACGCAATCCTGGCAAGCCTGAGATCTGCAATGCCGAGACCTCCATACCTGTAGCTTTAACTGCCCAGTCGGGGAATACCAAGGTGAGTAGAGGGTAGATAGCCATTGAGGTGAATACCTCCTGCCATTGATAGCAGGCGAGCCTTCCAGGTAGGTAAAGAAGTCTGAATTTTGTCGATGTAGGGTTGAAAATTCCTTCTTCTCAACTTGGTGGGTGCCAGCGGCATGCCAAGAATAGTTTAACATACGACCTGTCGAATGTGTTTCCTTGTCGTCTGAGGTGTACTTTTTCTTCTTTTTCTTTTTTTGGAGAAAAAAGGTGTACTTTTTCTTAGAAATTGTTAGTGGTCGCTTTCTTGCTTCTCATGTGCCTTTGGTTATCCCGTCATTATCTAATCTCCTGAAAACACTCTGATGTTCAAATAGTTCATATCAATCCTTTGGCCTCAAGATCTTTCTGCACTCCATTGAGCAATGTTCAACCTCGAACTTCACTCTGGATTATTATTAGTATGTCCAATACAGCTGCAACAGAACAACCTAAAATTTTGTTGAACTAAAAATTAGTATTCCTTCAATTATTTTTATGATCAGTGTCACTTGGTTCTTGAACTAAAAATTTCTCGTCTCCCCGCAGATGTGCATTCTAATCTTTGTTGGTAATAATGGTGAGACATACTTCAATACTGCTGCGCTCGTGTCATGTGTTCAGAACTTTCCCAAGAGCCGTGGACCAATTGTTGGTATCCTAAAGGGTTTTGCTGGTTTGAGTGGTGCAATCCTAACACAGATTTATGCAATGATACACTCACCTGATCACGCTGCACTGATCTTCATGGTTGCAGTTGGCCCAACATTGGTAGTTATTGCATTAATGTTCCTTGTCAGACCAGTTGGAGGCCACAGACAAGTACGGCCTTCTGATGGTACAAGTTTCACAGTTGTATACAGTGTTTGCTTGCTCTTGGCCGCTTATCTAATGGGTGTGATGATACTGGAAGACCTTGTTGACTTGAGCCATACAGTGATGGTCTTGTTTACCATCATTCTAATCGTCCTCTTGCTAGTTCCAATAGTCATCCCTATTATACTCAGTTTCTTTTCAGATGACGATGAGAGTGTCTACGCACTACTGTTGCCATCACCTCGGAGAGAAGAAGCTAGTGCATCAGCACTGTCTGAAGATCAAAATGAGGTTATACTCAGTGAGGTGGAGGATGAAAAGCCAAAGGAAGTTGATCTACTTCCAGCCTCAGAAAGGCAAAAGAGGATTGCAGAATTGCAGGCAAAGCTATTCCAGGCAGCTGCTGTTGGCGCCGTCAGGGTTAAAAGGAGGAAAGGACCACGACGAGGAGAGGATTTCACATTGATGCAGGCGCTGATCAAGGCAGATTTTTGGCTTCTATTTTTTTCCCTTCTGCTGGGCTCAGGATCAGGTCTCACTGTTATCGATAATCTCGGGCAAATGAGCCAGTCATTGGGCTATGAGGAAACACACATTTTTGTGTCGATGATTAGCATTTGGAACTTCCTTGGACGTATTGGTGGGGGCTACTTTTCAGAGATTATTGTCAAGTAAGAAATATGTAGTAGCTCTTTACTGACAAACCAAAAACCTTTTGTGTGCCATCTGATGAGTATTTTTTTTTGTTTAGTTCATATGGAAGAGCATTCTTCAATGGTGAATTGCATGACAGGCAAATGCTTTTCTGCAGCACAAATTTAATGTGCTGACTAGCTCACACCCCTTGCCGACCTATTTTTTTCTTAAACCATAAGGGGTCCTTTATTCCCTTCAATTTTTTTATATTAAAATGCATTTCTTTTCCAGCCTGATATAGCTTATTCCTGTATATTAAAAAGGGAAAAAGGTCAGTACATCAGCCTGGGAATTACAAAGTAGAGAAGCATAAGTAATCAAAACACAGAACACACTAAGACAAAGATTAAATGCCTGGGCTAACAAAACTAACAAAACTAACTGCAGGCAGATAGTAGGAAATATCTACATTATCTGTTTGGTCGATCATGAGCAATATTCTCGTGATAAATTAATGCAAAGAGTCTCTGAGTAGGTCAACTCCAAATATAGGTTGTGTCTTTGTATTTAGGGACTTGCTCCCCATTTTGTCTCATCTTGTCTATTGATGGTTTCCTTCTCACCTTTTTTTCAGGGATTATACATATCCAAGGGCAATTGCATTAGCGACAGCTCAAGTGTTGATGGCAATTGGGCACTTCTCCTTCGCAATGGCTTGGCCTGGCACAATGTACATCGGCACACTGCTTATCGGACTTGGCTATGGCGCCCACTGGGCAATTGTGCCAGCCGCTGCCTCCGAACTTTTTGGCCTGAAAAATTTCGGAGCATTGTACAACTTCCTTACAGTCGCAAACCCAGCTGGCTCCCTGGTTTTCTCAGGCATTATTGCCAGCGGCATCTATGACTATGAAGCTGAGAAGCAGGCTGGCCAGCACCACAACTCAACATTGCTGGCAATGCCTGGCAGATTGCTTGACGTGGTCTCTGATGTCGCTCCGCCACTTAAGTGTGAGGGAGCCATCTGCTTCTTCCTCTCGTCTCTGATCATGTCAGGGTTCTGCATCATTGCCGTTGTCTTGAGCTTGATCCTGGTCTACCGGACGAAGATTGTGTACACGAATCTATACGGTAGACCACAGACATGATCAGTCGTCAAGAGCCAAATGGCATTAAAGCTCCAGAGTTGTCAAAACATGTTTCTATCTCGAATCTTCCCTTGTTCTGCTGATTCTTTGGAGAGCAGGAGGGTGAAGTTTTGCATCTTCCTTCTGTTTATGAGTTATATACTTGTGGTACCACAAATTCCTGCTGATGGACATGGCAGAATGGCACTCATACTCCCACAAGAATCCTACTGGATAGCTCAATATTCATCATCAGTGGCTCTACAGGTGTGAAGTTCAGTATCTACAGGTGTGAAGTTCAGTATCTTGAAGTATCGAAGTGTATGGTGGTATTGTGTTTTTGTCTGAACTTTTCCAGTATTGAGCTGGAAATTTGCGTATACATGTAGTAAGCTTGAAAAGAGTTTTAAGTATCATCAGTATGTCTGGGAGGAAACATTATTCTTTCTGATTTGTTAAAATACAATAAACTTTTGAACTCTGAAAATATTAATTCTCAATCATCTGTAATCTGAGACAAACCACATGGTGATAGCTATGTATAAGTTGATGTTAAGGTTACATGTTTAATTTTCACTAAGACAGGTAAGGAGTAAGATTTGATTTGTTTTTATAGAGAACGTAATTCATGCTTACATCTTTTCCAAAAGATATGACAAAACCAAAACACAGGGATGTGCACCATTTGATCGTAACAGTATGATTCTATCCATGCCGCATCTGCAGATTGCAAGAATGCAAGTTCCTCGCTTCCCGAGTTCCCCGTGCAGAAGAACGCAGACTTTTTTTTTTTGGAAAAAAGAATATTTCGAACCGCCTAAAGTCGGTGGACGCCATCACACGAGAAAAAAAAATTCTATGCGGCTGGACCGTAACTCCCACCCTTTGAGGCCCTACTCAGATTTTCGCCGCATGTCAATCACCAATCTCAAAGTTTCTCATGCCTTCCTCTATTTTACCTTTCTCCCCTCTCCCTTCCGTTCAACACCCCCCCCCTCACTCTATCCTCTCTCATCACCGGCGATGACGAGGGTGAGGTCACCGGTCGGGTAGCTCCGAGTCCTGCCACATGTCAGTCACCAATTTCAAAGCTTCTCATCCCTCCTCCATTTTACCTCCTCCCCTCTCTCTTCCGTTCACTCCCTCCTCCCTCTCCCCTCTCTCATTGCCGGTGAGGCCGAGGGCGGGGTCACCGACTGGGTAGCTCCAGGGCAAGGCCCGCGTCCACGGCCACTGGATCTGCTGCTTCCCGCGGCACCTCGCCGCCACGACATCGCCACCCCGCCGACCCAAATCTAGCGCCGCTGCCATGTCTGCCATGGTTGACAGCCTCCGACGCCATAACTCCTCCTCTGCTGCTGCCTCCGCACACTGTCACTAGCCGCCTCCTCACGCCACCGCTCACACGGGCCCATCTACCGACATTCCATCTACAGACTCCACACTCTCGACGGACTCAACTCCAGAGCCAGGACCTCGTTGGCCAATAGCCGGAGATGGCCGCACATCGCCGGAGCATAGTCTACTCCAACACCGATGCCACCATCTTTGCCCTTCACCTGCTCATCGCCACCTCCTCATCCTATTCGCCATCCCAGGAGCAGGACAAGTCGGCGCTCCTCCAGGTCAAGAACGGGCTCTACTCCGGCTCCGGTGAGCTTCCTGACCACTGGTCACCGGAATCTGGTGGCCACCACTGCTCCTGGGCGGGGGCGAGCTACCATGCATGTTCTCGCGAGGAGGAGAGATATGAGGATCCACTCCAGGAGCGCGTAGGCGAGCACCCGCGTGACCCAGTTGCTCTTCTTGCACAGCGTCGCGGTGAGGTTAGCACCCGACGCCATGGGTGCCTCCGAGACCATCTCCCCAGCTCGGCTCTCGGCAACCGGAGGAAATGCGATTTGCTGCACCGGAGGTGGGTCTTGAACGCTTGCACGTCCTCCCGCCGCTCCACGCGGTCTGTGGAGGAAATGAGCTGCCATTATAGCACCAAAGGGGAAGCATTTAATTCAGGAATCCATGGCGGCGATAGCAAGAAGAAATTGCGATCGAGCAGCTGGCGCGGGCCGGCGGGGTTACCTGAATCGACGGTGGTTATGATTAGGGAGGAGCCGGGGATTCAAAGCACGGTGAAGACACTGCACACAGTGAGCACGAGCTGCGTACCTGCCACAGCCGACGCCCCACAGAAGAGGAGAAACTTTGAGATTGGTGATTGATATATGATGAAAATTTGAGTAGGACCTCAAAGGATGACAGTTACGGCCCAGCTCCATATAGTTTTCCCTCATCACATGTAACTAGCAGCAGTAGCATAGCGTCACGCCTCGCTAGCTACCGTATGAACCAAAGTGTATAAACAAAGTAAAGAAGCTGATAATTCGTGAGGAGCATTTTCTATAGAAAGCAAGAGTATGTAATTCCAGAAATGCCAAAGACTTTTCTGCTAAAAACTAAGGATTCATACATAATTTTAGAAAAATCACGAGTGCTATCAAGCAAAAGGGGGCTTCCATAAAAATTTAACGGTTTACATGTAATTTCTGAAATAGAGGGCTTTTTCACGAAAACTGAGGACCCTTACGCTATTTTACAAATTCTGGAGGTCTTTTTGTAGAACTGAGGTCGGTACTGCCCCATCTCTAATGTAGCGGACTAGCGGTGATGATTCGAGCCAAGGCAGCCGTCATAATTGGTAACGAACGCCGCTTCGAGTTGGCCCTCGATTCTAATCCCCGCATCTTTTTCTTCCGCCGCAAGCCTGCCCTTCCCATCAGCCTCCGCCGCCGCGCCGCCGGCCGCGCGCACGATGGAGTCGACGTGCTGGTCGTGCGGCGAGGGCGCGGTGGTGTCGGACCCCGACTCGGGCGCGCTTGTCTGCACCTCCTGCGGCCGCGTCCACGACGCCGGCGCCGCGGAGTTCGTCCACCAGGCCTCCTTCACCGAAGAGGGCCGGCCCGACATCCGCGCCTCCTCCTTCGTTCACCACCACTCCCAGTCGCCCTACCGCGACCAAAAGCTCGCCGCTGCCTCCGCCGCCATCACCTCCATCGCCGCCCGCCTCGGCCTCTCGCCCACCCGCGTCGAGGAGGTCCTCTGCATGGCCAACTCTGCCACCGGAGGAAACCTCGCCTCCCCGGGCACCGCCTTCCTCCCCGCCCTCGCCGCCGCCTGCGCCTTGCTCGTCGCGCGATCCCACCGCATCCCGATCTCCCTCGCCGAGGCCGCCGAGGCCGCGTTCTGCTCCACGGCCTCGTTGGCCGACCTCGCCTCCCG
The DNA here is from genome assembly GCA_036346575.1 of Dendrocalamus sinicus. Taxonomy (NCBI): domain Eukaryota; kingdom Viridiplantae; phylum Streptophyta; class Magnoliopsida; order Poales; family Poaceae; genus Dendrocalamus; species Dendrocalamus sinicus. The sequence continues at coordinate 33,270,096 of CM070663.1, forward strand.
CATCGCCTCCCACCTCTCCCTTCCCCCGCTCCGATCCTTCGACTACGCCGCCGCGCTCGACCGCGCCGTGCGTTTCTCGCCCTCGCTCTCCGCCGCCGCGGGTGAAAAGACGGAGGTGATTCTCTCCCAAGCCCGATTCCTCCTCCGCTGCGCCTCCAAGTGGTCGCTCACCACCGGCCGGCACCCGCTCCCCCTCGTCGCTGGCCTTGTGGCCTTCGCCGCGGAGGTGAACGGGGTCACCTCTGTCTCTTTGGAAGACATTGCCCAAGACATCTCGGCGGGGTTGCACACCAGCCTCCGCCGGTACAAGGAGCTCGTTGGTGTGCTGGTGCGTGTCGCGCGGGAGTTGCTTCCGTGGGGTGCCGACGTCAATGCCAAGAACTTGCTCTTGAACGCGCCCGTGCTACTCCGGCTCATGGAGATGCGGTCACAGTCCGACCCGTCGGAACGGTTTCTTGAGAGCTTCGCTCCGGACTTTGCCGGCATTGTGCAGGCGTACTCATCCGTTGACGAGGACGAGTCCAAGTACCTCCAGATTGTTCCCTTGGGTGTTGATGATTTGGATTTCAAGGATTCTGGGGAAAAGGGGAAGGAATCGGAGGATTTGAAGATCTCAGAGGGGTGCCTGTCAGATGCTTACCAAAATGTCTTAAAGAGGCTCGCTCAGCTACAAAAACATGGGGAGGTTGGTAAAGGTGCTAACAAGAGGAAGCAGTGGAGGGGAGGGCTGGAGCTGGAGCCATGGATGGATTCGCTGGATGATGGCTGGACCAAGGACATGGCGCTTGAGGAGGTAGTGGATATTGACATTGGCTATGATGCACCTCCGCCATCGTTTTCTGCTGGAATGGAGTTGCAGAAGCGAAGGAGAGCACGGATTGAAGCTGCTAAGTGCCGAATCCATGCAATTAGGAAGGCTTCTGTTGCTTCTGCTGTGAATGCAAATGATTCACAGGCTGTTCCAAGAAATGAAGATGACTGTCCACCACAAAAATTGGTCAGAAAGAGGATAGACGGTGGCGATCATATCACTCACGAAAACCATCCGGCAGAGATGCCAGATAGTCCAGATGGTAGGAAGAAGAGACGGAAAAGAGGCCCCTGCGATGGTATTGATTGGGAAGATTGTGTTATCGAGCTCCTGCTATTACATGGTGCAAATGAGGCAGAGATCGAACAAGGCCATTACAGAAGACTGTTAGAGTTGCATGTCTTCTGTGCAGTAAGTGGAGGCAGATGAAAACATGGTGGTGCAGTGTCTTCCTTGGTTGCTGAAAATAGGTTCTCACTGTTCTAAACCGTGCACATTTCACAGAGAAAGCGCACGTGGAGTGCATTTTTGTGAAGTTCAATCAAGCTGATTGTGAAAATAACCTATTGTGATGAAATATGACAGTACAAGGCAGGGGTTTTGTTTTCCCCTGCTAAAATAGACAGAAAATACAACTTAGGAATGATACGGTCCCTAGCTACTTCGATTGCTTAGATGACTGGGTATGTGTCATTTTGTGTACATTGCTTACATAGAGCTTATGAATGACATACTGTGTTTGGCTCATAGTCGTAAATTCTTATTCTACTACTAATATGAATGTGTCATAGCTGAAGTCACAAAGTGAAAATGTGGCTTGGCGGAATGTACTTTTCTGAAGAAACTTGTGTTCTAATGGCATGTTATTTGGAAGTGAGTTATGGTGTGGGTGTGTGTCGGGTGGGTGGGTGGGTGGGTGTTGAGGCAATGGGTATGCTTTTAAGCTTTGACACCAGTTTCACATTTAAGTAGAGTATATGTGCTCTAATTGCTATTGGTTATATATCCTTGTGGATGATAAGACCATTTGGTGTCTGATCACGCAAAGCCGGGCCTACTATTGTTCTCTGTTTATTTGCTATCTACTTTGTGCAGTTGTTCTTGTATCTTGCTGAAGGGCTGAAGGACTGAGCTATGTTAGCAGTTCATGTGCAGTGTATCTTTTCACTAGGTACTGAACTGAAATGCTATCTTCATTTTCTTCTGGGGGTCTTGTTTTTGTAACCGGAGTTTCAAGAGTGAGGAGCTCGTGTTGTATACAAATGCATCATTTTTTCTAGAATCAGATCATTGTCTAGAGTTAATGTGCATTCTTCTGATGGACATCGGCATTACTGATCAATTGGTCATTCAGTCAGGGAATTGGAATTCTTAGCTCTTACACTGGTTCTTCTGTTGCAATGCACTGTTGATTCCATATTCTGACATCCTTAACTCTTGGTTACTGTTTATGTACTTGCCACTTGGTGGAGTGAATCCATCAGATAGATGTATGAAAAGGTTAAAACAGAGAAGGGAAGAGACTCTTCAAGTGTTTCCGATAATCTTTAAAATCTGAGAGAGACGGCGATGTGCCTCCAGAGAAGATGAGAGATGTGAGCAATTGATGGTGCACCTGTTCCCCCAGGCTCTTCAGAAATCTGTTCCAGTGGTCACCTCCAGTTTTAAGCTGCATCTACTACATCTGGGTTGCATCTTCAGATGGTCCTAGACGCGGAGGAATCAGCAATCAGGAATCTGAGGCAACAGCACATTAAAGTAGCGATGCTGATTTCAGGCACAGTTTTTTATTCGACATTCTGTAGCAAGCATTTCCTTATGTTTGATCAGTGCTCATAGTTATCAAACTTCTGTTGTACGAGTGGCGATTACGGAATGTATTGTGCGACTGGCTATTCAGAACTCGGAATCAACTTGATATGCAGAACTCAGAAGCAGCCTCGTGAGCTCTTTCAGGTCAGTAGTGACTAAACTTTTTCCAAAGGCCAGCGTTTAGTTTCACATTTTCAATGTTATGCCTCAGCATATGTTTTACTTGATGAACATGCTCATACCTTAATTCTTCTTATTTCTTTCCTTTTTGGGATAATACTGAAGTTCTTAAATTCGCCCAATCAATTAAGTGACGTCTAGTTCTATTGTTCATTTTATTTTTGCCACACGCACGCGCGCGCACGCAGGCATATACGTACATACATGCATGCATGCATCCATCCATACATAGATACATACATGCATCCATCCATCCATCCAAGATGATCATCATTTGGTTATAAACGTGCATTTAAACAAACTGAATCATAAGCCTGCTTGGCTGCTTCTAAAAAACTGAATCATAAGCTAAAATCATTTCCTTTATTAGCCCTATTCATCAGATTAACATTTTCAAGTGAGAATCGTCAAGGTGTCCATGGTGTTACACTTCAGGCTGTACAAAAATGCATCAAAAAAAATAGTAAGCACAAAAGGGGAAAAACGGAAGGGGAAAAAACACCCTCAATCTTTGAAAACCGTATGCAAAAGAATCAAACTCAGAGCAGTACATTGAATTACAATTGCTTTCTGCAGCCACCTAGTGGTTGAAAGCGGTGCAGACTCTTCTGATATCTCCATCGTTGCCGGTCTTCACCCCTACTCTCCCTAGCTTGATCATGGAGTTTACGAACGCCTCGAAGAACGTCGTCTGGTTCGTGGCAAACTCCTCCACCGTCGCCCGCGACGTCTTGTCGGTGTAGAGCACCTCGTCGGAGGTGAAGAGCCCGAGGCCGTTGACGAGGTTGGAGTAATAGACGTTGTCGAAGGTGACGGGGCTGACGGGGTCCATGTTGACGGCGATGGTCGGGCCGACGTTGCGCGGGCACGCCTGCATGAGCTGCTGCGCGTAGTCCTCGTTGAAGGACGGGTCCGTCGGCGTGCTGCTGCTGTAGTTGTACAGCCGGTTGGTGAAGCGGGTGCAGTGCGCGAACCCGACGGTGTGCGCGCCGGAGAGCGCAATCATGTCGAGCATGGACAGCCCGTTCTTCTCGAAGACGGCGGCGAGCTCCTTTACGTGCATGTCCGGGCCGGGTAGCTTGCCCTCGACGTCGCTGGCCTTGGAGACGCGGCCGTCGCGCCGGCCGAGCTCCACGGGCCAGTAGGGGCCGGACGCCTGCAACCAAATTGCCGGACATTGTCAGGTACAAAGGTTTCAGAAATTAAGGACGGGCATTGCCGGACATTGTCAGGTATGTATGTGTTGTGCTTACCAGGTAGACGACGTCTCTGGCGGCGAGGGCGAGGATGTCGGTGCAGGAGACCACGCCGGGGCACTTCTGCTCGACGGCGGCCTTGACCCGGTTGACCGTGTCGAAGCCGTCGCCAGCGAGGGACATGTTGTCGGAGGCATCCTTCTCGGCGTCGTCTTGGGGGGATGCTATCAGGACTGAAGCATCACAGCCCTGTGATTGGAGGGAAAATGAACTTTTTAATCACAGTTTTAGACTGAAAAATGCGACGGCGTGAAACAGGAACATGGATGAAGTAATGAATGGTGACAACCCATGAATTTGTAATTTTGTATGACCATACTAGTAACATAGTAACATAAAGACATCAGAGTCCTCTGATTACTTTTAGGATAACAAATAGACGACTTTTCGTAATTCAACAGTGACTGTTTTTAAGACCATCCTCACATGGGGGAAATCTCCACATATATATAGTTTTTCTCAAGAGAAAGGTTCGATTCCTTGGTAGCTTTTTCTTCTTCTTCTTCTTTTTTTTTTTGAATTTGGTAGCTTCTAATTGCCGTTTATTTTACGAGGACAAAGTTTCAGTAGAAAATGCTTAAGGCTTCACTTCAAACAGCTTCAATTTCTGGCTTTTTAATTTTGACTCTTTTGGTTTTTTAGGCTTTTTTTTTTTTAATTTCTTTGCATTGTATGTGATGATATAAATTTGTTTATTTTTAAATTTAATTACTCAAAAAAGTTAATAGTCGTTGCCGTGTATTTTTAGCCACTACAGTACCAAAAAAATAGAAGCCACGGTTTATGAGCCAGTTGAAGTGGACCAATATAGGGGCCGCTCCAAACGGCTTCCAGTTCTCGACTGAAATTGTATTGTAGGGACTGTTAGATTTTTCTAAGTCATTCAACTAAAGGGAAATGAACAAAAATAAGAAAAAAAATAAAAATACCTTATATCTCTATGGATAATGCAAAAGAAAACAATAACAAAAACAGAAAAGTTAAAATTAAAAACTGACACCTTTAAAATGATTTCTAGCTTAAAAAAGTTGATCATGTATGGAGTGAGACCATGGGCTATAAGTGGGGGCCGATACAACTGGTGCTCAACATGCGTTCACGCTGCATCCTAGTCCTATACTCCTATGGGTCTGTTCTTTTCAGCTGCGGCTTATGACTTTTGGCTGAAATTTTTGAATTTTGGCTGTTTACGGTACAGATTACGGAGAGACAGATACCCACTTACGATTTTGGCTGGTACAGATGTTGGGCTTTTAACGTGTAGATCGTTTAACTTGTAGACTCCGTCTTGAGAAAATACTCTGTTTAAAAGTTAGGTACTGTAGTAGAAGCCAAAAGCCACTTTTAAAAGCCCAAAAGAACACCCCCTATGGCTGTGTACGTCAACCAAAAAAGAAGGGGGAAAAAAGGAAAAGATGAGATGCCAGCTGCATGCATGATTGCCAGAATGCCACTAAACATCATTATGCGCTAGACAGAGGCATCTCTTTAATCTTTATTCTTCCGGAGTTAGTTGCACTAAAATGCTGGTCAGTAATTTTATTTTTAACTAAAGAAAACAGCTACAGTTGACGTTTTGAGACGGCTGAAAAAATTTCCTGCAGACGCACAGTATATTTGTGCTCTACGAGATTCCAAAACTTAAATACTAGTGGTAGGTATTTTTTTCTTCTTCTTTATTTTCGGTGCGCGCGAGGAATTCCTTGCTCGGAAACGACGAACGTTGAGCTGAGCTGATTAGTGGCATGATTTACGAACAACACGCGAGGAGATGGATCCGACACGGCTGCAATTTGATAATGATCGTAGCAGATGAAAAGTCGCGCTGTCACATGCACAACCGACGACCATGCGAGGCAATCGAGCTGTTCCAGCTCCCACACTAAACAATGCAGCTAATCCCCGGGGTAGCTTTTTAATTACTAATAGAAAGAAATCAGATTTTTTTATTGCTAACATCTGAAGAGAAATGGCTAATGGGAATATGGGAGCCTGCAGGCTACAGCTGGAAAGCAGTGGAAACTTGCAGCTTTATACCGTTGGAAATGAAATGGCTTCTCGAATAAGAGAGGAGGAATAATGTTTCCAATGTTTGCCAAAAATAAAACAAACAAAGCTGAGCAAGTTGAAGAACTGGTGAAGCTAAGAAGAAACTGATGAGTAATTAAGGAATCAAAACACAACAGATGAATCAAATGCTGCTGACTTTGATCACATCACCAGCCATCCCCATGCTGTAATTAAAGCGCACTGCATCTGATCAGAGCACGGCTTAATCAAGCAAGAACCAGAGCAGAGCACAGGCAAACATGCGTCCAATGCAGAACAGAAGTACCAATCCAAAGCTAGCGTGTATATGTATGTACAGGTATTCGATCGATGATGAACTCACTGACATTAACGAGGCAGTCGTGGAAGAAGAGCCTGAGAACCGCCGGGATCGTGACGACCGTCTCGTTGATCTTCTTGGACACCTCCCACCGCACGATGGACTCCAGGTTGGGGCACGACGACTTGTAGTGGTCCGGCGACACGCTCGCGCCGCCGTACGCCGCCTCGCCGGGCGACGGCATTGTGGCGATCAAGGCCGCCGCCGCCGCCACCACCAGTACGGCGCGAAGGCTTCCTCTCCGTTTCTCCATATTTGTCGTCCTAGCGACTTGCTTTAGTGATACGGCGAATGGAGGGGGGAGGGGACGCGAGGGCCCGGGAGACGGAACGGAAGGGTGTATCCGGGGTATGTATGCATGAATTATGATAGCGGTGGTGAGAGCTGAGTGGGTAAGTTCTTGTGTGAGGCTTCGGCCGGGGATGTTTAAGATACCCTTTTCTCCCATCCGAATTATTTAAGCTAGAATTTATTTAAAACATATCAGTTTTTAATTTCAGTATTTTTGACTTTTTGGCCTTTTTATTTTTGCTTTTTTCTTTATATTGTCCGTGAGATAATAGTGTTTTCAATTTTTTTTCATTTTTCTAACTTTCGTTTCAAACGGCTCCAACTTTCAGCTTTTTCTAGCTTCTATTTTATTTAAGCTAGAAACCTATTGGAATGCGTCTACTTATAATTATGTCTTTTATTTTTTTTTGTCTTTTGTCTTTATTTCTTTGTATTATCTTTCTAAGGGTATGTTCTTTTTTGCTACGGCTTATGGTTTTTAGCTGCGGCTTTTGGCTTTTGGCCTGTTCATGTAAGAGATTACAAAGTAACAGAAACTCACGTGTGATTTTTGCAGATATAAATGAAGTCGGTACAGTATGTACTATAATTAACTAGTAGATCCTATTTTGAAAAGATACTCCGTTTAAAAGCTAGTTATTGTAGAAAATCAAAAACAACTTTTAAAAGCTGAAAAGAACAGGGTCTAAAGATATATCTTTTTTTATGTTTTTCTCTCTTTTTTATCTTTTCTCACTTTGCTATTTAAAAAAAAACTAAAAGCCACAGCAGAAGTTTAACCTAAAAGTTAGTTAAGGCAGGCCTCACTCTGTGGAGCAGCCCTTAATTTCCGCTTAGAAGTTGATGAAATAGCGGAAAAGCCAAAAGTGCCCGGTGGGCATTTGAGCCGGAAATCTGTAACGTTGACGATGCTTCGAGAGTTGTGCTCTTGTTTGTATTTGCACTCCGTGAGTCTTTTGTTTATTGTTGTATTTGGATTTTTTTGTGTATAATACCTATATTATAGCCGGGACTCCCCGGCCGCTAGGCGTGGCCACGTTAACATTTATGCGAAAAAGCCATTGTGTTTTCCGAAATTACGTAAAGGCCCTCCGTTCTCGTAAAAAGGTCCCTGCCAGTGCCAGGTTTGTTTCCGGAAAGCACCCTCCATTTCACCGAAATTGTGTATTCTTTGTTGGATAGCGCCTCACGGTTTTTCAAAATTACGTATAGGTCCTTATTTACTTACATACAAGTCCTTACAGTCCTCAGTTTTTTACGAAAAAGGCCTTTGATTTTTCCAAATTGTGCATGCGTCCTCGATTTTTTTATGAAACTCCTCACGAATTATCGTCTCTTTTACTTCGGTCCACACTGTAGCTAGCGCGACGTGCGCCGCGCTTACGCAGCTAGTATTTGATAAGAGAGGGGAAATTCTCGTTGGTCACGGTTACCAACTTTGAAGTGGAGTTAACGGGAATAATTCAACAAAAGCAAGTTGAATGGTAAAATTGGTCTACAAAAATAGACATGTTCTTTTGGATTGCGTCCTATGGCTTTTAACCATAGTGCTAGTACTCAGGCGAATAAATCGAAAGTTGATAAATCGCTTTTAAAAGGCTATCTTGATAAGCCACTTTAAAACGGTGACAGAGATATTATTTTGTTTGTTTGTTCAAGAGAAGTCATAAGCTATAAGTTAAAATAAGCTAAAAAAGAACATGCTATCATAATTTCCACTATACGTAAGTGTTTTAGATAGATCAATAACTAGCCAAAAGAAAACAGCAATCTGGTGTAAATGATTAAGGCCCTGTTCTTTTTGGCTTTTCAGACGGATTTTTGCTTTGACTTTTATCAGTCGATACGATTTATCAGACCTATCAACTTAACTAAAAGTCACCAGTCACAGGAAAAAGAGCATGACCTAATTGGTTGCTAAAGTGTGCCTACCTAGGACGTTGGATCTAGCTTGAGCCGCTTGGATCTCTTGCGAGATGTGTCGGGTGGTGCCGTGTGGATCTCTTGCGCCCATGGAGTCGGCTGAGGACCAAAGGGGGTGGCGTGACGACGTTGACAAGGGGCGATGAGGGTTAGACGGTGGCGGTGCTTCGAGGGGAACGAGAGAGAAATGGGGAAAGGGGATTGAGTTGGGAAGCCATGGGGAACCAACAAAGGGAGGGCGAAGGAGTACTGAGATGGAGACCTTTTCGCGTGAATTTGTCACTGCTTGGGGTTCTCTGCAAAATTCCATAAGTGTATTAGAGTTCCCATTCGTCTCCATCGGACCCAGATCCAACGCCCTGACTTTTGCATCTTACCACCAAATTCGTATTTACACTAGATATGTTGCCAAAGAAAACCCCTTAAAACATTAACGAAAAAAATTTGTTTTATTGGCATATATAAGTGATATCATCGTCAGTTTCGTCTTTAAAGAAATTTTCATACAATCATGACTTTGTGGTTATTCCTATTAACAATATATTGTAATTGGGCTTCAAATTTCAATTTTGGATACCGTGAAAGGTCAAATTGTGTTTTACATTTGCGACGGAGAGTCAAGCTCTGTCTACTTGAGCTTCTATGATCTAAAAGCCCATTCTTTTCAGCTTATGATTTACGGTTACGATATGACAATATGGTTTCCGTGTTGATTTTGTCGGATCTATGGAGAACTCCCGAAGCTCAAACCATGTAGAGCCATGAATCAGCATGCGCCTTGTGAAGCACATCTAGGGGGGGCTGTTCCAATTCGTCAACTCATCTACGCAGGTTGCATTGGGACCAAAACTTGACCCCAGTTTCAGGCTTCGATCCCGGAATTCCTGGCGCAACGGGCGCCAGATAGGTCACCACATGCATCATGCATTGTGGCAGCTAATCCAGTAAATTCGTACAGAAATTGGTTCGTGTGTTCCTGTGGAGCTCCAAGAACCAGGATCTTCTCCGCGTGGACATACCGATATACAATCTAAAACTGTTTTATGAACTATCTGGATAAATTTTTTTATGAAACATAGAGCCATCTTGATATTTTTTTTGAAACGTAGAACCATCTTGATAATAAGGGAGTGCAAATATAATCCCTCATCCGAATGAACTAAATTTGTCTGAACTACACCTTGAGACATCAACAATGCCCCCATGATCGAACATATGATGAACATGAGTTTTTTTTTAAAGAACTGGCAGGAGCTCTGCCTTCGCACTAATAGAAGAAGGAACAAAATACAACGTTTAGCATATATCTGGGCAACACCACTGCACTTGAAATTCAAAAGAAAGAAGAACAGTAGAGAATCAACAAGCAAGGGCAGGAAACAACCAACTAAAGGCCAATAGAAAACTGCGACCCGACTGCTCTTTTAAATGAGTTTGAATTATCATCAGGCTCTAAGAATGATTCTCATTATACGTCCATATGATGCCGAATACAAAATTACAAATAACACCATATCTTACAAGTATAACAAACCTAAAGTTCAATCGATTCAAATAAAGCGTGAATCATGGCCATGACATTGATACGTGGACCACAGGTAGACAGAGGCGACAACTTCCCCCAAACAAAACAAAGGTTTGTTCGAGATTCCTATCGAGGCAAATGCCATTCAAACTGGGGTCGATCCAAATGTGATCGCTCAGCGCGTCACCCACTCATCTGAGCCGTTATCTGTTCCTCTCTTTCGTTCTGAGCGGTTGCGCTAATCATTGTTGGTGCCGTGTGGCACCACCAGAAAGTCAATCTGATCTAAGCTAAACTAAGGCTTCTTGGTAATGGCATACCAGCAAGAAAGGGTGTTCCAGGCAATGGAAGAGTCGCACATGGGTTACAACTGTTTCATCGCCAGACGCTGAATTATTTCAGGCGACGATCGAGCGGGCAATCAATCTCTCGGATTGGGGGTGGGTGATTTCCAGTTGTATAATCCTGACAGTTAAGGGCGATAATAGCAGGGCTAAGGCCATGTGCAACGCTCCATCTCAGCCGTCTGAACAGCCCCGCCCGTCGGAGCGAGGCTGAGGTAGAGGGGGGAGAGGGAGTGAGAGACGGCTTATGCCGTCCATCATGGACACGACGGCTGCTCGCGGGAACCAAGACGTCAATAGATAGTATGCCCACAGTTGTGAAGAGCTCGTTGATCCTGATGCGTTTTTGTTGAGTAATCTCATCACCTTAGTTTTCTTTTCCAGTATGTAAAGAACGTTGGTTTCTTAGGATTGTATTATTACAATCATAATTGGTTGCACATGGCTGACGTGACGTGTGTGTTTATGTTAGAGTGTTTTAGTTTCTTAATGAATAGCATTTGTGCCAATTATATTATAAGCAATGTTAGTTTGTACTTCTAATATAAGGAATATAAAATAAGAAAAGCTGTAAGCAGTTATCGCGGCATAAAGTCCTTGTGTGTGCTTCTCTTCAAAGTGATCTCGTGTGAGTTGGATGGTCTGAGTCGTCGACCAGTGTGTGTGATCGAGTTTTTGCCATAGTCGGAAGACTCGAGTACCTAGTAGCGATCGAGTCGAGTACTCCGAGCACTGTTCATCTGAGCATTGTTCAGTCGAGTACTCTGAGCACTGTTTATCTGAGTACTCTAAGTACCGTTCGTCCGAGCACTGTTCATCCGAATACTGTAGCAGTCGGAGTCTTTACGAGCACTCGAGCTCATGACCACATGAAAAAGATTTGAATTCTTCAAGTACTCTATCTCATGATCACATGAGGTACTCGGAGCTCACGACCACGTGAGGCAGATTCAACAATTGGTATTAGAGCCCAAACGTCTAACATCTCCCTGAGTCCCTGGTTGCAAAAGTGCACAACTAATGTGTGAGGAGGAGAATGTTGAGAATAATCCCACATTAATTGTGAGAAAAAAAACATAACTTATAAACGTGCTGAGAAGTCTTGAGGCGAATGCGCCGCACGACATGGATTCGTTTCTCGGCGGATCAAAAGTATCGCGCGTCGCGCGCACGATTTCTTCATCCAATTCGTCCTCGCCGGCCGTCTCCTTAGAATCTTAAATGTCCGGTGCCAAGTTAAATCGTGTTTGTACCAAGTCGGCAAGCGTAGTACGTGGGTATATGTCACTCGTTTAGAAGCAATGCAAGTACTACTCGTCATCGCGTTGAGCTGTCACAACTCACAAGGCATTCCAAATTCTTGCCAACACACCTGCTGGCCCCATGAATTTCAGGACGCGTACAGCCAATTTGTGAGCATCTTGGATTGCCATTTGGATTTGATTAGTCGTTGCAGTGCAGTGCAGTGCAGTCAAGCAGAGGTAGCTCATGACCAGCTATCCCGAGGCACGGACAGGAGCAAATGGGACAGAGAAGGATGGAAGGGATGCCTGTCAAAAGCGTACGATCCATAGCACGAGTCACATAGGTGAATGACTTTTTAAAAAAATTCTTCAAAATATTTTCTTTAGGGGTTGAATGATTTTTTCAAAATATTTTTTTAGATATTTTCAACTCAATACAGCGGAAATAAACTAACAATCTCACCAAATCCAAGAGTCAAGGTGCACCCAAGACACAATCTCCTCCGGTTAGATCGTCGGCCAGGGGAAGTTGGACTGCTTAGCCGGTCTAACCGCTAAGTCACTGGTCTAAACAATTGCTCGCCCGATCTGATCGCTAGGGTGTCGGCCTGACCGAGATCAGCTGGTATGACCGCTCAACTCACTGCGGTGTGATCACTCATCGAGGACAGAAGCCCAGAGCAGAACTGCACATAATCCAAGAAAAAAGTTAAAACTTCTAAATAATTGATCCAAACACGGTGAAACTTGGCACAAGACCTTCTTAAGATGTCAGGAACCTATTTCTATTATGAATCAAGAAGATCAATGCAAAAATTCTAAACTTTATCCAAAACAAGAAGAGTTGCACCAATTCGGACAAAAGAGAAAAACCTTAATCTACACTTACTCTTGAGTTATAGATGATCTAGATGGCTTTGGATGTGTTATAACATGTTATAACAAATTAGATCACAGCACGAACTTAAGCCAAATCGACCACAAGAGCAAAACCCTAAATTCACCTCTCTTTTGAGGAAAATCGGGCAACCACAAGAACTTCCCTTAGAATGTGTTTAGATGGATGGGATCTGATCTCTAAGAGATATCTCCATCTCTTACACGTCCTTAACACCAAGAGAAATCAGAAGGAGATAAAATCTAAACAAAAAAACCAAGCAAATCAAAAGCACAAGGAGTAATACAAGATATAACTCATTTGGACGAATTTTGGATGTTCATTTCACTTTAAGAGAAAAGCTTTACAGCCACTCTCTCATAGAAGACAGAGTTCTAACCCTATAGCACACACATACAAGTCTCTAACGCATGAAAACTCTAATCTCTCCTCACAAGACATATCTCTCTCAACTCACATAAAGGTGTATATAGTGGAGGCTACTTACCTCACATGAAACCTTAAACAAACAATCATTTTTAGTGGATATATCCATTTATAAATGGAGAAACCTAGTAACCCACACACAAATGAGTTATTCAATTATGCACACTTACATGCTTTTCAAAACGTGACTTTCATTGCTCCAATAACCTGATAAGACACTCTTTAAGACGTAACCTAAATCACTTAGGCCACCACAGCAATTTTGCAAACCGCTTCTCCAATCTGTATTAGATAATTTCCTCAATTGCATCCATCGGACTCTACAATGATTCTTCTCAAAGTAACCTTCATACGAAGATGTGATACCCAATGGCTCATCGTCAAGATCGTACGTCTCCTCCAGAGAACCATCACTACTTGAAACACCCAAGTCCTATGATGCCGCACTACATCATAGTCCATGATGCTCAATTACTTGCCACCAAGATCGTATATCTACTCCGAGGATCATCACCACTTTAAACGCATAAGTCCAATTGGCATACCACATGCATACAGTTTTCTCCTCACAATCCTTATCTTTCTCTCGTGTTTCTCCGCTTGAGATGATACTTTACCTGGACTCACTCAACACGCGATGGCCTTAGGAAACCTTCTCTAGTTTCGGTCTTATCGTTGACTGTAACAAACATCAAGCGCTATGCATATCAAAGACAAAGTAATAATTCCGAGACAAATAACATACATTTGGCTCTCATCAGTAAAACAACACATACATAGACTCATGCCATGACTCACACTTCTACATGCATGGACTCCCACCATGATCCACATTGCCAAAACCAACAACTCATTGAAAATCACTAAAGGCTGGTTTGATAGCCAACCATCGGCCATTTAGATTGCCAACAAACCGACCTACTCATCTCGGAAATAGGAGCCGGGCTGACCGTGTCAATCAAACTGGTCGATCGCCCTACTCCACTGGCTAAACCGCTAGGCAAGGTTAGTCAGACCGTCTCTTCAAATTAGTCTGACTGCCACTGCTTAGCGGTCAGACCACCTAAGTAGGCTGGTTGACCGTTGTCTCCCAGATAGCAGAACCAGAGAGCAAGCAATACAAAATCAAACTCAAATTACGAAACATAAGTATAGTCAAATACTCATCACAAATAAAAGATAACCTCCATATAGTTTCACACAAAAGCAAGCAGGCAGGCTAGGCTTTAAAGGAGGAGTGCGCGCGCTTGTCTGAGGTTGCAGCACAGCCCCACAAACAAAGAGGAGTTGCCTTCTTTTTTTCACTTTGCAAAGCTTCCAAGTGACTCCCTATGGGGCATGCCTGTCATGAGCCTGAAGCCCTGAACAGTTGAGTATCAGAAAAGATGAAACGGAGACTTACGCAAAGTTACCAGTGTAAGTTGCTCGCAGAAATGTTCTCGCAGAAATGTTCTGAAAGAAGCTACTCACAGAAATAGACTTTGATAGGCTAGTTAGTGTAAGCAACAGTCAATTGATTTAGTACTACAGAAAGCACAGTTAAAACTATAGGTCTGTTTGTTGCTCTAACATTTTTGTCTATAAGCACACAGCTTGTGTGTATTCAGACTGTAGGCCAAGAACATAACCACATTTTTTTAAAGAAAAAAAAAACCACATTTTTTCCCAGGATATCATGGTGGAACCATCAACTCATCATGCCAAAAGAAAACAAAGTCTCAACTTTCAATCTGTTTGTCTGGGTACAAAATAGTACATCAGAGCGAATCTGCATACCACATGATTACCAACCAACCAAGCATTGTAGCGTTGCAAATTGCAAAGGGACAAGCAAGATAAGAAAGGGAGAAGCGAGAAGGGCGACTGGTTCTTGAGAAATCAGAAGAAGATGGATGAGAAGACTGCAGAAACCACGGCAGCCGCGACGCTGTAATGGAGCCCCGTCTGAACCTTGAAGCCACCGGCAGTGCTGTCACTCCCCGGGGTGACACTTGACGGAGTAACTGCAGTAGAAAAGAAAACGAGCAGGTATTCAGCTGATAATTATGCACTCGTTCCATCTACTATTTGGTATTGTGATAAACTGATCATATATAGTACTGGTGGCGGCGAGGTAATGTATTCAGAAAACTCACTCTTGGATGCGTTTGCGAAAACAGCGTAGTCCGGCGAGCTCGGGGTCAGGTGCAGCAGATCTATCAGGGGAGGGCATCATCAAACATCACATTATAACGAGCAAGAAAATGACAGCCATTGTCAAACTCGCATACCAACAGAGTCATCTACATTAATTTAGTTATGATTAACAGTGTGATGTAAGAATGAGCACTCCTGATTCAGTAAGTAGTCAAAGATATGTAAAGATCAAACAGAGAGGAAAAGCAAGTCATCTTAAGCACTCTGATTCACTGATTAAACTAATCATCATTATCATTACTATTATAAAAGAACGAGTTGGTGGTTGTACGTTCATTCTCCTCCAACCGCTCTATTTCCTCAACTTCTCACTATTCTCCATTTTCCAACCGATCAAAGTAACTTTCTTCTATAGCATAATTCTCTATACATTCAATAAGTTTTGTTGCAAGAACAGATACGTAACTAGTAATTGTAAAAAAAAGAGAGAGAGAGAGAGAGGGAAATTGCGGACGGTAGGAACGTGGGCTTAATCTTGTACTACATCAAGACCAGAACAACCGCAGCTCGGCCCAACACGCACACATGGCCTGCTTGGCACAGATAGTTATGCTAGTTGGATAATTCTCGAATTCTAAACTCACAGCACATGATACAAGCAACTGTTGATTCTGATCTCAACATGCAAAAAGTAACAAATCCATAGAATACCCTCACTTTTCTTTTTCGAATATCACCCACTTCTTTTTCTCCATAAAAAATAAGCTGATTAAAATTCATCAACACAAGTTTGTTTTCTTAAAAAAAACATCTTGCTAATGTCGAGTACTACTGCAGGTAAAGAGATGTTAAAATTCAGATGCATAAACTCCCAACTAGGCAGATACTAAGTGAAGCTTGTGAGACTCACTGATGCAGAGCGTGACGTTGGCGTTGGCGAGCTTGCAGGCGGCGGGCAGCGCGAGGAGGCGGTCGAAGCGCAGGCCGAGCGACTGCACCTCGTGCCGGCCGCTGTGGACCTGCTGGATGATGTAGCACAGGCACTCGGGCCGCGCCTTCTGGGTGCCCGCCGTGTCGTCGCAGCACGTCGACGACGGCGCGTCCACGTGCCCCGTCGCGTAGTCCATGCAGTCCGTCAGCTTCCCGAAGTCCTCCTGGCACTTGCTCTGCAGCGCGTCCTGCGCCGACACGGCCGCCGCCGCCGCCGCCGCCGCCACAACGGCAAACACCGCCAACCACCGCGCCATCTCCGCTCGCCTGTTTGTTTGGCTTAGCTTGGGTGGCCTCGATCGATCTACGTCTGACTCCGTGGAGTATGAACACTCCGAGCTAGCTAGAAGAGAGGAGGCGGCGTGGCCGGCCGGCCGGCGTTTATAGCCATACGAGTGGCGAGGGCATTCAAGCGGGGTGCTGTAGTTAGGTGTTGCATTTAAGACTGGTTAGTTCGTTCCGTGTCCTCGTCACGTTAGATCAGCCGCTGTGATGGTACCACGTGTCTCGTTTTTGCCTCATCTCCATTCCGACATTTGCCTCGTGTTGAACTTCCTCGTTTAAGGATCTCGTCCTAGAAAAAATGATGCCGATTAGTCATGCAAGTGTTTTCTAGGATGTAAACCATGTTCCAAGCCGATTCTGCTTCTAGCTCTCCTTCTAAAAACATGCCGGTTTCTTAGTTTTGTTTTTTAGTTTTGTTATTCTTTTACATTGCCGTGATGTTATAATTTTTAAAAAATTTAATTACTTAAAAATGCAATAATCACTACAGTAAAAAATAGAAGCCTACAGCTGTCTAGAGCAGTAGAGCACTTCAAAAATTTTGACAGGTACTCCTCCGTTTCACAATAGTTGTTCATACTCATCGTACGCGTATATAGGGTGTGTTTAGTTACCCGAATGTGGATGACCTGATACCAGCTGGACCGTATTTTGCCAAAAAAAGGATGTTTGGTTGGATGAATATACTGTAGCATCCAGGATCCGCTCGTCCAACATACGGTCTCATCCGGGATCCCCAGTGAAGGTCATTTCGGCCGAAGCTAGCAGTCCAGGACCGAGGGATTCCAGAGAAGGGCGGGCTAGGGTTACCTCTCGCGCGCTCTCCTCCCTCCTCTGGATCCGGCGAAGGCCTTCGGGTTGGAGTCGCCGCCGCCTCCCGCGGGTGGAGTCGCCGCCGCTCCCGCCATGCCCGCTCTCCCCCGCTGCCGTCGCTCCTGCGGTTGCCTCCCTTCTGCGCGGTTGCCGGGTCTCCATGCTGCCGCTCGCCCGCCGCCACTGCGCGGCGCGCCGCGCCCTCTCTCCCGCTTCTCTCCTCCTTGGTCGGATCCGGCCGCTCTCCCGCGCGCCGCAGCGCGGCGCGAAGGTCGGGAAGGCGGAGCCGAACGGTGGCGCGGCGCGGGAGGGCGTGGCGCGGGGTGAGGAGAATCGGAAGGAGAGAGAGCGCGAGAAGGGGAGGAGCTCAGGCGTTGGTGAAACCGAGAGAAGTGAAAAGAAAAATAAAAATAGGGAAGAAAAAGGGGAAATGTAAAATAAAGTAGGAGAAATAAAAATATGTGCAAAAAAAATGAAAAAACATGTGAAGGGGGTAATTACACCATCTCTCATATTCGGGGGTCACTATATCCCATTATACAGCCAATCAAACACCTTCTCAGCCTACGGTATCCGCTCATACAGCCTCATATACAGCCTACCAATCACAGACTCATTCAGCCTGTATCCACAGATACATCAAACCAAACACTCTTCTTTTTCAAAATACAGCCCTCCTCATCCAGCTTCCCCTCATCCAGGATATACGATTCTACTACCCAAAAGCAACCAAACACACCCATAGATACTAAAACTTCATTCTCATCGTACGCGTATATAGATACTAAAACATCAAACTAAAAAAGTCAATAAGAAATGGCACTGTAACTTGGGCTAGTGGACTGTGCATTCATCGAATCTGAAATGGCAAGGTTGCCTTGAATGCTGAGGTGGGTGGGGCGGTTCGGGTGCCGGGCGGTGGCGGTGTCTCAGAAGAAACGCGTTGCTCGGTTATTTTGGTGTGCGCACGCGAGCGCCGCGCTGGGCCGCTGGCCCGCACGTCATGGCTGGCCGTTGGAAGCTCGCAATGGATACGTCGCCGCGTTGGGAATTGGGATCGTTGGAACGGTTGGGAGTTTAAAACCGATTGGACTTCTGGTCTTAGAGCACTCATAATGCAGATACTATGGATAATTTCTATGGTATTAAATAAGGTGCTAAGTAAGCAAAATGCTGATATATCATTGGAGTTAAAGATGAGAGATAAGGAAATAGTTTCTTATATAGACACCATGTCTACACAGGAACCAAGATAGAAAGAGCTGTAATAGGTAGATGATAGGAGAGAGAAGATAGATGATTGGATGAAAATTTTATTTGTAGAAACTATCCATTGGGAGTATAGTTTCTATGGGTAGTGTCTACATTAATTGGTAAGTATAGAAACTATCTCATAGTTTCTGCATTAGGAGTGCCCTTTATGGCACTCCCGAAACTATAGATGGTTTCTATGGCATTAAATAAGGTGCCATGTAAGCAAAATGCTGATGTGTCATTGGAGTTAAGGAGGAGAGATAAGGAAATGGTTTTTATATAGAAACCATGTCTCACATTAATTACATTTTGCCTACGTGGAACCAAGATAGAAAAATCAATACACCATTGGAATTGCCCTTATAGAAACCATGTCTACACGAGAACCAAGATAGTGATAGGTAGATGATAGAGAGAGAAGATAGATGATTGGATGAAAATTTTATTTGTAGAAACTATCCATTGGGAGTATAGTTTCCATGGGTAGTATCTACATTAATTGGCAAGTATAGAAATTACCTCACAGTTTCTGCATTGGGAGTGCTCTTAGGTCCGTTTATTTGGATTTAAATTTCTGGTTTTTTTGTTTATTTTTAAATTTTGTCCTTTTATGATTTTTTTAGTTTTTTGAGCTTTTTCTTCTTTTTTCATATTCATTTGCATTGTTCATGATAGATTAATCTATTTTTTATTTTTAAATTTTTTAAAATTTAGTTACATCAAATAATCCACTATCAGTTACAATATAATTTCAGTTAATTATAGTATAATTTTAACTATAAAATAACTTATTTTAAACCAATCGAACGACATCTTAGCAGCAATAGCAATTACAAAGTCTTGTTGCCTAGAATGTCACGTGTGGTTCATCACATCAGTTCCTACCCGTCCTTGAGCCTTTGAGCTGTACAGATTATGCTCCATTGATTAGGCGGTCAGAGTTCTAGAAGTGCGCTGCTTGCTCTCATGCGCTGGCACAGTGCAGCAGCATAGACATAAACATGTGTTTTGCCACTGGTATTTACTTCTATTAGTACCAGTACTACCTTAATTCCTTCTAGTTCATTTATTGCTTTCTAAGAATTGGTTGCATGCATCTCTTCTGGATGCTCACGCCGAACAGCTAGCTCTACAGCATTTATCTGGTCTACAATGCAGGGCCGTTGCTTAATTTCATCCGAAATTGGCTGTTTGGTTGATGTGAATCTTCTTTGCATATAAGGTGCTGCTCGGTTGGGCGAAAAAAAATAGCTTATGATTAAAATTTTATTGTAGCTAACTAAAATTATACTATAGCTGATTGTGTTTTATTTGGTATAACTAAATTTTAAAAATTAAAAAAGAAAAACAGGTTAGCTCATCACGGACAACGCAAATGAATACGAAAAAAGAACTAGCAAAAAAGCTAAAAATCCAAAAAGTTAGAAAAAAGACGAAATTTATAAATAGTAAAAAATAAGTCAGAAATCAAAAACTCAAGCTGGAACAAGCAGGGTCTACGATAGGAGTACTACTGCTAACTACATTTCAGACTAGACACCCAGTAGTAATGACAAAGGTTTGACATAGATGAGGGCAGAGTGGCAGACCATACGGAGCAAGCCAGGCAAACTGTGTCTGCAGTTGTCGTCTTGGCTTAGAGAATCGATCAGTAACTGATTTCAGACTGGGCGGTTGGGTGTTCAATCTGTGGGGCAGGGCCGCAAGTAAGCTCCAAGTGCATGAGTGCATGCGGTTCCAACTTCCATTGATATTTTGATGCCACCAGTTAAAGAGTGGCAGGTTTGGGCTGGCAATCCTTCTAGACCTATCCATGTATGATTTATTGTCCAGAAAACAACTCTTCACTTCTGTAAGATCAGTAGCAATGCAATTAGTACAAAACACTTCCATCGTACAGGAAACGATTTTTGTCAAGCCGTCCATTCTGGGGAGGTTGCCCCCAAGAAAAAATTGAACTCGTACAAGCAACGTGTTTGGAAGCTCTAACAGAACTGAAGCGAATCTGAGCGGGGAGAGTGAAAAAGATGTGAAGGAAAATGGCCCGTTCTTTTTGGGTTTTTAGCTGCCTTTTAATTTTGATTTTTTTTTCAGTTATCACTATTTATTATACTAATAAGTTATAGAAAAAAACAGGCATAAGTGCTAGTGTATGGTACCGACAGTTTAGTTTTCAGAGTCCTCATCTATGGAATCACAAACGATCATGTAACAGGAATCCACAAACAAGTAATAGCAGATCTAGCAACCACACAATTCAGTATTACAGTTTAGATGCGATGATGATTAGAGGCGTTTTTATTGGCTTTTGTTTATGCTTTTTTGCTATAGTTTATAGCTGAAAATAAATAGTAATAACTGAAAGAAGTGTTTTTTAGAAAGAAGGAATGAGCGGTGAAAAAATGAGATAGATACGTGCGTGTGATGGGAGTAGAAGGAGTAAGGTGTGTGATATACCTATAACCTCTTGGTTTATATCTGGGAAGAGGTGATAGCAAGATAAGTGGAGAAACTACTTCGAGAAACAAGATGATTATATTGATATTTGGTTTTTCTAAGTAGAATCTAATACAAACAAATCTGATAAGGTAGAGATTCCTACTGGAGTATGTAGACCCAAGATGTCCCCAACTTAAACTCAAAGAGGCGGCGCAATAGATAGACCTGTGAATAACGCCGGCTTCAATCAGCGCAGAAGATCCGGAGAGCGCCTTGCGGACAGACCTCCTGCACCTGTTCTCGTTCACTGCATCACAACAGGAAAGACACGATTAGTTGCTCATGTGATGACACCAAACTTGACACAAAGATTAGAGTAGCAGCTCGTAAGCCAAGAGAAAATAGAAAAATTGAGCGGCTGCTTCGGCCGCAATCATGATATCATACATTGAAGTTACAATTATATTAAAAAAAAAGGCAAGCAAAAGAAGAAGACAACCGGGAAAAAAAAGACTGATTACCAGTTCCCAGATTTCTTGACAAAGGATGGGACTAGGTTAACCATAGCTAAATCCCTGAGTTATAACAAGTTATCTCAAGTATAAATCCCAGAGTTATAACAAGTTATCTCAAGTATTTGATAATTAAAGCTTATTCTGGAACTTTTCGAACCTATTCATCCAAGAAAACATATTATTACTCATTGTATTTGCAGAAATTAGAAAAGAGCTCGGAACTCTGTGTTTGACAGCCTTTTGCAAACACTGGCCAATCCTAAGTCACTTGCTGTCTTGACTACTGGTAAAATTTTAGACAACTCAACTTGTGGGTTGCTGGGGTAATTCCTACCTGGCCATCGACCACCAAGAACTGGCCAAGAACAGGTATTATGTCACAACAGTGTAGCCAGAAACATGAAATCCTTTTTCAGGTTATAACATAAACATTTAATAATGGATATCACTTAACAAGTTGAAGATGTAAATGACCAGAAAAGGTTGGTAAATACTGGTGGTTTCAGCTAAATAACTAGTGTAGCTCTCAAGGAGAAACCAGTTATAATAGTAAAAAAGGACATGATCACTGGTTAAGTATAAATTTTTCTAGACAAAACGGAAACAGAGAGGGCTTACATATTGCTTACCGGTCAGTTTGGGCATCTAGCCAGTGCTGCTCGAACTGAATGTTGTAAACCTCTTCATCTAAGTATGAAAAATGGCCAACATGCACATCAAAGTCTATGGTTTCATGATACAGGGATTTATTGGTGAAGCAGAATGGACACCTCTCTTCTGAACTATGAACTGAAACTTATGACTAGTCTTATCACGAGAATCACGGATTTTGAGTGCCAGTAGGATCTTTAACCTGTCATTAGTCAAGATGGAGCCAGCTTAATTGTCGGTTATAATATAACCTGGTGAGTACATCGAAAATAGAATGCTTCCAAGGTAGGGGCAAATGGAACGGATATTTTCTGACTGACCATTTTAATTTAGAATAAATTTTTGGATATCCGGAATATTTATCGCATACGAAAACGGAAACAGATTTTTTTTTGGCCAGATACGAAAGCGGATTAAAAAAAAATACTATCCGCTGTTCGGATAATTTGTCGGGTCCGGAAAAAACCGCGCAAACCACAAAGGCCGAAACTAATGCTCATAATTCATGCAACGGCCCACTAATGCGGCAACCCTAGCGTCACTACTCGCTATCCTATCCAGTCGGCTGAGGCGCTGAGCTCACCACGACGCCGCCGCCACTCGATTCTCCTCCCCCACGGCACGGCGCCGCCGCTCCCGTGACCTCCACGTCTCCCACCCCCATCACTCGCCGCCGCCTGCTTGTGGAGCAGCCGCACGAAGCGGAGGCACTCGCCGCGGGGGCCGCTCCCACAGCCGGGGAGCGCGACCCGCTCCTCCTCGCCGCCCTCCGTGCCACCCGTCTCCGCGACGAGGAGTCCCGCCGCCCAGGTCAGCGATAAGCATACCACTTGAATCTGTTACCAAAGTGTTTCTGTGATCTGGGTCATTGTATTGTAAATGAAAAATGCCCAAATAGTGACCACTTGAATCTTAATAAGCTTCGGTCGTTGTTACTGTCATACCGTGTCATGGTTGAATCTAGCATTTCTGTGCATTGATATTTGTTCTTGCCTGGATGCCATTAGGCTTTAGGATTATGATTCACAGCTTGATCCTCCTAATGCACCCCTTATAGATTAAACTTGAGACTGAGCCATTGTTGCTATATGCTTATTGTCAATTTGTCATTTTGGTTTCCGTGTTCTTGTGCTGAAGATGCAACCTTATTGTCATTAACACCACCAGCTTGATGATTCATTTCAGTTCCCACGTCATGCTTGAAGATACAATGTTGTTGCCATTCATGTCATTGCTTTGACAATTTGAACGACTTGAGTCACTCTGGCATGGCAAAGTTTCAAATTGCATGTCTTAATTGTTTACCCTTACTGACAAAAGCAACATGTAATATTATTGGATTTGTGCCACTGGTGGTTTTACACATTTCGCATGGCGACAGGCTGAAAACTCAGAACTGCGCCCTAACGTTGCCTAAAGCTATGTTGTGAGATAAAATTTCTCATTATCTGGTCTCGCTGTTTGATACTAGATAAGGCAAGACACCTAAATACGAAATCATGTCAGCATGCAAGTTTGAATTCCTATGTGTATGTGTTTGTGAAGGTGCTTCTATTTTCATTTCCTTTGGTTTGTAACTTGTATTGACGGTGTGATGTACTGAAATTCTAGCTTATAAAGCGTAAGGCTTAACGACTGGTACAGAGGATGCATTCTAATGCTTTATATATGGACCAGAGTATGTTTGGACAGAGTATGTAACAGATATTAACTGTTCTATATGGACATCAGTTATCTGTTCTTTGTTTTTCCAGAATCCAGAGACTAATCTCTTATTAGATTAGTATTTTTGTGTTGGATTACTGTGTTTCCTAGCATGGTGTTGTGATATTGTCATATGAAGTCACTGTTGACTGACTAGCATGTACTGCTTCTTTGAAGAGCTTGAGGACCAGGACGTTGCTTCTCCTGCCAAAGGATGTGCATCATCAGCGACAGTGCCATCGCCTGACGTGATGAGTGACTAGAAGGGGTATGAAGCAAGGTTTGTGGCTAACCTTTTCGAAGGTGAGATTAAACTTCTCTTATGTTGAGCACCACTCTGCACTCTTACACTATCCTGGAGGATTACATTTCAGTTTCCTGTTGTAATATTACATTTCAGTAAGGCCATTGAGGATTACATGAGAATCATATCCTAATTTACTCCTACAATAGTATGATAATACATAGGATGGTGGGAGCTTCTCGTTTTCTTGTAGTATTTTATGATTTATGCTATAATGTTTTATTCATCACCTCTGAGGTCACATTGTCGGCATGATGCGCTTGGGTTCTCTATTTGGTACTGTTATGCCAACATGAAATTGATGCTCCATTTTGTAGTGTTTGCCTACCATCTGTAGCATATATGGTGGACTCCATGGAAGGAAAACCTCAAGAAAATCTAAGCTTGTTATTAGTATTTAGTACCCTATAAATAATACAATGTAATATGATGTGACTATTATTACTCTTGGCTAGCCGTGTTTCGATAGGTCAACTTGATTCCATTGTTTCGATAGTTAGGTCAGTTTGCTTCCCCCGATTGATAATAATTTAATCAAAACTGTTACCCTTGGTTAACCTTCTGTAATACAGACCTAGTCCTCTAATATCTAGTATTAGTTGCCTTGCCACTAGGGTACCAAGGGGTAGCAGCAGGCAGGAAGTGTACCTCCTCACCTAGCTCGGCTGCCACGATGCGTCCTGTGCGCCTTGCCCGCGTGATCCCTCTCGTCCACACCAACACCATAACAACCGCCGCGCTGTCCACATGGGTGCTCAAGGTGGGCGACGCGCTGCGCTTGCGGCGGCGGTTCACGGAGGGGGATGTGGCGGCGTACGCGGGGGTGAGCGGCGATCGCAACCCTGTCCACCTGGACGACGCCGTCGCCCGCGAGGTCGGCTTGTTCGACCGTGGCCGCGTCGTGCACGGCATGCTCGTCGCCTCCCTCTTCCCCACCCTCATCGCCTCCCACTTCGTAAGCTCGGCTCCTTATTACCCCTCTTTGCATTTTGTCAAACAGCTAGGGCCTGTTTGGTTGGAGGCCTCCCAGGCAAATGCCTGCTAGGCAACACATCCTGATCCCAGGCATCTAAAATCGAACGCCTGGGATGCATGCCTGGCCCAGGCAGCTTTTTCCAGCCTCCAACCAAACAGGCCCCTAGTGCGTGAGCACGGCAACATGATCTGATCTTTGATTTCTGACGTGATGTGATGGTTTTGCGATGGATGCAGCCTGGAGCGGTGTACGCAAGCCAGTCCCTCAAGTTTGCGGTGCCGGTGTACATCGGAGACGAGGTGCTTGCTCAAGTCCAAGCGTTCCATATCAGGGCAGCAGCGGCCACCACCACAAGATACATGTATCTATCTCGCTCTCTCGCTATCTACGTAGCTACCTGCACCAATCTTTACATTTGTTTCTTTGAAAGAATTCCTCGTCTTCCTTGCGCTAATTCTTCTTCTTCTTACAATCTCTCCATTCCACTCTCTTGGCAGTGTCAAGTTCACAACCAAGTGCTTCACGAATGACAACCACTCCCTTGCGATTGATGGTGAAGCCATGGCTCTCGTGCCCACTCTGACATTGCAGCTCAGAGACAACTAAGTGAGGGCACAAGTATGCTAATGAGTAATGAGTACTGCATGTCCTGATTGTAAACGAACGCTTCTTCTTCGTTTCCACTTAGGAATAGGCAGGTACCTGTGCTTCTTCTCTCATACACACCATGAAATGAGATTTATTTGCTCGTCAGGTTCACATGTCCATGCTGTGAGAAATGATGAATTCCCAACAAAGTTTCTGGGTAACAAATGCTCCAATACTCTTGTCTTATGACTCACACAGCCTACTGCTTTTTTTATTTTATCGCAAACCAAGTATCACGCACTCATCTGTTATGCCCACGGATGCTCGTGTAGAGAACTTGTAATTTGCAAACAATTGTAACCAATTAGCTTGATGTGCAAACAGCAGTATTTATATTTTGTATAACTTCTGATGAATCAATTACACTAATGGCAAAATTGATTGTTGCACAGGGCTGTTCAGCTTTCTTTGGGTTGCATGGATCATGAAAATAAATACAATGTAAAGTGCCAAATTGAACAGCAAACATCTCGATTCTACACAATATTCAAATGCGCATTACATGTAAAATAGAATGTTGGCCGAGTTAAGTACCTTCATATCCTTGTAAAATCCATGCATTATCACTCAATTATAAAAATGGTACACTTGCTCAAAAAGGTGGGAATGAAGTACAAGGGATTTAGCCATATTCTAAACCCACTCCTACCTCCATCCAAGAGGGTATCCTCACCACCCACAAGAAGAGGTGAGCAAACTCAGGCCACATGCAGCCATCCAAACGTCATCTCTTAGAGCAAGTCTAATAATAGAGCCAAGTGTTTGGCTATAAGTCAAATTATAAGAGCCAAGTTATACAATAATCTGTCTTCTATTTGTCTACAAAAGATTTTTTTATTATTATGTGGTACCATATCTCACATTCTCTTTCCTACTCCTCCTCACATACATTTATTATCTGGACTCACCACTGTATAGGCTCCCGTGTGCAGCTTGTTGCTTGCATGAGAGCCAAGCTCTCCTCTCTCTCCTCTCTTCTCTCCTCCACATCAACAAAAATGCTGACTAGCTTGGCTATAAGACCATTGTTGTACTTGCTCTTACATCCAGACATCCATCCACCCCTGCTAATGGAGAGATTTTACTGTGTCACCATTGCACAGCCGACTTTGTGCCATAAACCAATCCGGAGCACAGCCGACTTTGTGCCATAAACCAATCCGAGCGGCCACGGGCGAGAATCATCATGCAGATCTTTGTAGTGGTGCATTGTAGTCGTATGCAATCTGCACCGACCATTATGTTATTAGTTTTAATGGTCGCTCTGATGCCAATACGAGATGTGTGTCACGTGTTACAGTCTCATCTGCTTATTACACCAACTCGGTTGTACCACCATTGCATATTAGAATTTTTCCTGCTAATGCACTTCACCGAACAGCTTCTCAGCACAGCCAGGCCCAATATAAATAGGCTAGCTTGGATGGCTCATACGGGCCAGGCTAGGATGCTGCAGCCAACCAATCAGACCCGTATCGCACGCGGTCATAGAATAGGCAGCCGTGTTGTTTGCGCAAAAAAAAGGCCAATTTTGTTTGGAGCGCAGGACCTAAGAGCATCTCCAAGAGATGCCCAATAAATTCACACCCTAAATCTCTTTTTACAGATCCTAACCACGATATAAGGTCTCAAAATAATCATTCCCTCCAACAGATACTCTAAACCAGAAAAACAGTATTGGGAGCCTAGATCATCCTCTATAAGTAGAGAGCGAGAGCCCATTTTTTGGGTGTGTTCTATTTTTGGGAGTCTATTTGGGAATCTGTTGGAGCTACTTCTTACCCTTCAACTCTAAAATTTAAATATTAAGAGCCATATAGAGTATCTCTTGGAGATGCTCTAAAGGCACTTCGTTGTGGCGAGTGCTCGTGTAGCTAGTCGAAGAGACCCGGTGTTGCTTTGGAAATTTGTCTCTGCAGGAAGCTTTGTGCATCAGCTATTGCTTGTGCCAGTGTAGGATGGAGGGGCTGAGCTGGAGAATTGTGTGCTTCTTGGTTCTCTGCATCATGCCGTTCTTGCGCCCAGCCGCAGGTATCCACTTTGTAATTGATATCTATTGTGGCTACAGACTAAACAATAGAGAGAATGAGTGGAAGAGGAGAGTCAATAGAGAAAGACGATATGTGGGAAAATGAATTCTCCGCACGTCCCTCTTGAGGGTTTATATATATGAGTAGGGTAGGATAGGAAATTACCATCCTACCCCTTAATAATTACATAAAGTAGGAGTACATTGATACATTTCTCTATATTATTGGGTCTGTTACATATTGGACTAGTTGTAAGATCCAGTCATGAAAGGTTGGCTCACCCATATGACCGGACTCGGCCAACATTCTATTTTACAACAGGAAACTGCATTCTGTAATTTCCTCCAGGATAGCGTAAGAATGCAGAGCGGTGCTCAACATAAGAGACGTTTAATCTCACCTTGGAAAAAGTTAGCCACAAACCTTGCTTCATACCCCTTCTAGTCACTCATCACGTCAGGCGATGGCACTGTCGCTGATGATGCACATCCTTTGGCACGAGAAGCGACGTCCTGGTCCTCAAGCTCTTCAAAGAAGCAGTACAAGCTAGTCAGTCAACAGTGACTTCATATGACAATATCACAATACCATGCTAGGAAACACAGTAATCCGACAGAAAAATACTAATCTAATAAGAGATTAGTCTCTGGATTCGGGAAAAACAAAGAGCAGAATAGCAGATAACTGATGTCCATATAGAACAGTTAATATCTGTCACATACTCTGTCCAAACATACTCTGGTCCATTATAAAGCATTAGAATGCGGGCCTGTTCTTTTTAGCTGCGGCTTATGGTTTTTGGCTGAAATTTTTAAATTTTTGCTGTTTACGGTACAGATTACAGAGAGATCGATATTCACTTGCGATTTTGACTGGTACAGATGTTGGGTTTTTAAAGTGTACTACGTTTAACTTGTAGACCCCGTCTTGAGAAAATACTCCGTTTAAAAGTTAGGTACTGTAGCGGCTGCCAAAAGCCGGCCAGCTTATGCCCTGCCGAACAGGGCCGCATCCTCTGTACCAGTCGTTAAGTCTTACGCTTTATAAGCTAGAATTTCAGTGCATCACACCGTCAATACAAGTTACAAACCAAAGGAAAGGAAAATAGAAGCACCTTCACAACACACATACACATAGGAATTCAAACTTGCATGCTGACATGATTTCGTATTTAGGTAATTTCATATGCAGTAATCCCATGTTATCCTTCTACTAAAACCTACTACATGTCTACATCTAAAATATTGATGGCTACTTCTAGCATTTCACAGGCAGAAAAATTCCGACTAGTTCAATTTTTTTAGACACTTCATGCCACTCACAAATCTGACCCCTCAGAGAAGAATTCCACTAGTTCAGTGAAATATAAGAGAAAAATGAGGGAAAATGACAACCTCAATGATTTTTTGCATAAGAAAGGAGCAAATTTAGTGTTCAATTAAGAGGGCCTACCAACTTAGGCTGTACTTGGAAGATTTGAAGTGAGCTTGCAGCCGTAGGCAGCTAGAATTGTGTCGGACCCCAAGTTTAATACCTGGAATCCTCTGTGATAATACTGCATTATTCCCGGATCAGTAGATAATGCTCACAGATACATCGCTGCATCATTTCATACACGATAACTTCATACATTACAATACCAGAGTTCAAATAGACCACGTCGGGCCAGGGTTACAATAGAGCCGTCAGGCCAAATGTCTTACAATACATAAAAGCGGAAGCGTACATAGCGTAGGGGCACAACTCACCACAGGCAAGCGACTAGGACAACCCGAGTACCAACGCTATTAATTAGGGACCTGACTAATAACGAAGGCACCCGCCAAGACTAGCCTGGTCAACTTTACTGAGGCGAGAGGCAAGACTACCGAAGCCTATTCTAATAACCACCATCTTCATTTCCTTCGGCATCCTGATCCTCATGATATGCGTAATGCTCTTGATTCACATCTTCTGAAAGGGGGGTTAAGAGCGAGTTTGAGCACAAACAACCGTGCTCTGCGAGCCAACACACAGAATGCATATAATTATAGATGCAAGGCTATTCAAGGAAGGCTTGGGTTCTTTTATTTGCATAAAGCGACATTTGGAAATACCATAACTTAAAATCTCTATGACTTAGCATTTTTCAAGAACTTATGATTTAAATACTGAAAGTGTGCAATAAACGGGTAGTTTCAATTCCAAATTTTATGGTTACATCCACCATATTTTATGGTTACATCCACCAATTACTAACATTTTTGCATAGCAGTTACATCCACCTTAATTCCAACACTGGAGTACATCCCTCCGGGACAAATTACCAAAGCAGTTACATCCACCTTAATACCAACAACGAGTACATCCTCCAGGACAAATTACCAAAGTCAGTTACATCCGCTTTGACGCTTTTCTCCCACCCACAATAGTTTTTAAACAGAACTAACTCGAGGAGGATTTCCATGTTCGCCCTTGACCAGTGGGCACGGCTATTCGAATAGTTTGTGTAGTACTGCAGAGACTGTACATCTTTACCCACAAGAGATAATTGTCCCGATGGTTCTACATGATTCCTTGGACATGCAGATCGAGAGAATATCACGAGGCCTTTACAATACCTCGCACTCTAGCATTTCACTCCTATGGGGTTACGTCCATAGGTTGTGCGGGATGCCCACCATAGGTTAGCGCAGTCGGACTCCACTCTCCACATACGCTATCCTAGGCGACGTCACCTACATCCGGTGTCCCATTCCAAGTGGGGCTTTCATTACCCACCTACACACGTTCTCCGTGAAATGACTAGAGCGTTCAAGAAATTATTTAGCCAAGCCTACAATATGCCGACTTGTGGTTGTCTTTGTTATACGGAGGGTCCACACAGGATTAAGTCCTTAGGTTGTCTGGGCGGTTCATTCCACAATCCCATGTGTTACATCCACACCCACCGTTCTTTCCACCCGCCCAAACAGGTTTAGCAGTTTTTAGGGTTTTGAGAAGCATAACACAATTTAACATAGTTATTCAGCCACGTACATCCCATGACTGTCCCAAAACTAGTTTCCATGATTAAAGAATGATTATCGTGGTTACTAGAACCTGGACTTGACAAGCCTAGCATGGCAATAATAAGACTTATAACTACCATAGTTATTGTTTATATCTAGGCGACAATGGTCGTGTATGTTCAAATGTTACTGATGGTGTATTATATCATTAGGTGGACATAGGGCTGCTAGCTACCTTAAGAGTGACATACTTTTGCATATAAAGTAACGCATGCAAGTTTGATATTTTAAAAGAACATAGTTTCACATGAAATATAGGCGCAACATGATCAAAGTATTGACTCGCCTGGATCGAAGGCTTGGGGGTCTTGCGCTGCTTCAAGCGGAGGCTCGTTCGCGTCGTCGAACTCTACTCGGACGGGAGAAACCGGAAAAAGCAACACGAGAAAACGAGAGCCGAATAAGAACCAAATAAAATAAAACAACTCAAATGAACTCAGAATTGAACCAAACCAGAACCATTAGACAGGTCTTGATTTTAGAAAATTTTAGAAGTTGGTTTCGTTAAGTTCGGAGTTATGGTTAAAAAGTTATAGTGCTTTGAAGTTTTAAATGCTGGAAAATCCGAAAAATAAATAAATGCCTTATGGACAGTGGCGCCGGATCTCGCAGCCCAACACCAGACATGTGGGGCTTTAATACAGTGACATTGCTCTTTTAAGTGCCGGCTTAGGCAAATTGAATGTGGGTTTGGGCAGCAAATTAATGAGCTAAGGTGCTTAGCTCTCCTCCGCCTTGTTCGTCCCGACCGCATGGGAGGCGAGTCGGCCGGCGGCGGGGGGTACGGCGCGCGGCGCGGCCGCAATGGGCCACCCACTTCGTGCGCACCTCGGGAGAAGCCAATCGGCGGTCTCGCAGCGGCGGCGTGCGCGGCGCTAAAGCGGCGGAGCGGAGCGGATTTGGCGCGGCGCCTCGGGCTGTGGGGCCCAATTCATCGCGGTGGAGCATCACCGAGGCACCGACCTCACCTGGAGTCCAAACGGCGGCCGGGATGAAGCGGGAGGGCGGCGGCGTGGATGGGCTCAGCGGTGAGGAGGAGACGACGACGGCGGCATTGGCGGGCGGGTCCGGCGAGGTGAGGTCGAGCTTAGGGTGGTCGGTGGTGCTCAGCGCGCCAATCGCCTGGCGTGCGGTGGTTCACCGAGCGGCTCCAATGCCGGGTCGGTGAAGAACGGCGTCGCCGGCGGCTGCGAGGATGGAGAGATCGATTAGGCCGGGAGGAGGAGAGGGAGTAATGGCGAGCGGGGAGAGCTCAAGGGGTTCCGCGGCGGCCGGTGGTGTTGAGAGAGGATTCGGTGGCGCCGACCTGCGAGGAGGCGATGGTGAGCTCGGCGTTCTTTATGGAGGGCGAGGATGGCTCGTCGGGGACAAGGCGGGAGTCGTGCAAGCTCGCTGCACGCGGCGGCGCATCGTGGCGAGGAGCAGCAAGCGGCGATGACGGGGCGGCGTGATCAGCGTACTACGGTGGCGCAGCAACAGGACGGCGACATGCACGCAACGTCTCACGAGGCGAGGCCGCTGCCATTGTCGCACGCGATGGCGAGGAGAGGCGCTGAAGACGAGGGCGACACCGCAATAACTCGCCGACGGAGTTGGTGGCGCAAGACGACAATCTTTGCTCTGCGAGAGGAGGAGAATGGAGTGTTGGTCGGGAAGGTTTGGGAGGAAAATCCTACCATTAGCATACATACATACTCATATATGTATACGGGTATATATACATATATACATGGATATATCTTTTCTTAACATTCTCGAGCCTCTGAATCCTTTAATCCATGAAGTATATTTCATATTTTAGATTTTATGAGATTAACTTGATTTTCTTCCCTGGAGAAGGAGCAAAGTTTTTATTTTAAAGGACTTTCGCATTTTCTAGGATATACACATATATGCATATATATACATATATACATATATATGTATTTGGAAGCAAAAAGAATAGCCAACTGAGAATAAAAGCTTTCAATTTCATTAACATAGGTTTGAATTTTTACATTTATACAAATTGCGAAAATGGGATGTTACAAATTGGGGTTGTTCGGCGACGGAGATCTAGGAGAGCTGGGGAATGCAGCGGCCGTGTGGAGTCGAAGGAGGAGCGGGAGCTCGACGGTGGAGAGCAAAAGGAGGAGGGGACATCGACGACAGCAGAGATCGAGGTAGGAGGGCTACGTGGCGGTCGATCTAGGCCTTGCCATCGTGGTCGGCGTCCTGGGTGTCGAGGCCGGGGGAAGATTGGGGTAGGGCGTCGGGAACTCGGGCAGTCGACGGCAAGAGGTGCAGACCGGCAGAGGGCATTAGGGAGGAAAGGGAACTCAAATCTGGCCATTCCGAGTCTTGGTGGAATGGCTATGGCTGCCGGCGGCATCGAGGCGGGGGGAAGATTTGGGGTGGGCGTCAGGAACTCGGGCCGTCTGGTGCCGGCGGCAAAACTCAAGTTTCACGAGGTGCAGAGCTAGCAGAGGGCATTAGGGTTAGGGATCTGGGGAGGGAGTGGGGAATGGGGATCGCTAGTCTTGGCTCAGGTGGGTTGGGGTTGGGGCGTTGGGCAGTGCAATGCTGCAGTGGTTAGGAATAGGATAAGGTTGAGTGAGGACTAGGCTGAGAGGTCAGGAGTCAGGACTTGGTTTGACCTATAACCAAATTAATGAGATAAGATTTATCGAACTATTTAAGCTCGGGCTGATTAGGCTCATGAGCTTATAATGGGGTTTAAGCTCGGTTTGTTGTAAATTCGAAGTTGAACTCGAATTGAGTCTAGAACGATCCAAGCTCGAACAGTCCACGAGCCTTGAGTTTTTTTACAGCCCTAGGTGGCGGTGGTGGTGGCGGCAGTGATTTACACTAGGAACCCTAGCCGCTCAGTGGCGGCGACGATTTACACTAGAAACCCTAGCCTCTCCACTCGATTCACTCGGCACTTCGGCAATCCGCAATCGGCAACAAGTAGCCAAGAACCCATGTCAGCCCACAGAGAGAAAACCCATGGGGTTGATCCCATTTGAACCCAAAATATTTGAACCCACCCCAAATCAATCCAACCCATTTTAAGTGCAAACCCAATCTATTAGGTGCCTTAAACCGTTTATACCCATTCAAAGCTAATCCAAATAAAAACCCAACCCGCTTGCCTTTTAATCCAACCTATTAGAGCAAGGCTAATAATACAGCCTTCAGCTGACTGTATGGGCACTTACAGCCTACTTATCAGTCCATTCATATAGTAGTTTACAATTGAAGGCATGACCCACCCTTTCTCTCACAAAGTTTCTTGGTTCTGGACGTCTACCTCTCTTCTCTCTCCTCCTCTCTCTCCTCCACCTCACACGAGACCTCTTATTATACTTGAGGACCTACAGGACGTCTTCTTCTCACACGAGAAGGCATATGGGAAACCATGGGGACATGGATCGTGCGACCATGTATAGGAGAATTTGGGCCCCGTTCGTTTTTTCATGGGCAGTATGACCGCACAAGCAGCAAGCATGTTAGGTATGTTATAGATTATGGGTAGTTCTTTTTTAACTGTAGCTGATGATTTTTTGTTACGTCTGATAGATCTGATGAATAATACCGATTGATAGGAGTCGAAACTAAAATCCAGCTATAGGTGGGATGAAAAGTACTGAGAGGCTGGCTTTCGACTACGCAGAACCATTAGTGGTCATTTTGGTTCACAGCATCGGAGAGCTTCCAAGACCTTCTAATCAGTTCATGTCACGCTTCTATGGCAAAACATTGTGTCCATCTTTAGCGGTTATTTCATCGAACGACTTGCTGACGAGCTGTTCTGGCTGTAACAAAGGTGCCCTGCTAAAACTCTGCATTTCTAAAGGTGACATATCCAAAACTTCCATGGTAATTAGGTATATTTGCATATGCATGGACCTAATTAAATTCGTTGCCTTGCCTGGGTTGGCCTTGAAAACCATGCCTTTCCACTGTTAGATTGCACGGAAGCACAACCTATTTGTCCCGGCTTGAAATAATGGATCGGGACGTGGAGCCGAGATTTGGAAAAAAAAAAATCCATGAGGGAGGCCATATGTGTATAATACATATAGATTAAGTGAGTACTTAGTAATTCTTAAGGGTTCTTAAGGGATCTTTTTGGGAGGGGGCAGGACACTGACAGCCAACCCACCCCTTCGAAAAAACTTCTCCTTGGAGGCCCCTAATCCCTCTCCTTAGAGGCCACATCTTAGATTTTGCCACCTAACCTAGACCACGTATCTCAAAGTGATCCTCTCTTCTCTTCTCCATGCCCCTCTCCTCTTCTCCATCCCCATGTCATGGCGCGGTGTGGTGGGGGATGGCGAGGCAGTGCGGCTTCATGGCTGGGCGACAACAAGGCTGGGGTGCAAAGGAGGCTGCGAAGTGGCGAGCGAGCGGAGGAGGCTGCGGCGAGGAGGTAGGTGGCTCGGCTTCGGGGGAGAGGCGGTGTGGCACAGTGGAGGCGAGGCGATGCACGGTGGACGGCGATGAAGCGCGAGGAGGCTGGGTGGTGACACATGTGCAACTCTGATGTGCCAGGGTGGGAGAGAGGTGGAGAAGACATGTGCATGGAGAAGACATGGGATGAAAAGAGAAGGGGATGAATTGCATTTAGATTCGTGTTGACTAGGTGGCACAATCTAAATGGAGCATGGAGCCTCTAAGGAGGGGGATTAGGGCCTCCCTCAGATAAATTCCCCATAGGAAAAAATCTCTTGGAAGGCCCCTAAATCCCCTCTTTAGAGGCCCTATCTCAGATCTTGTCACCTAGCCATCAACACCAATCTCAAAGCAATTCCCTTCTTTTCTCTATCCCCTTCTCTAAACCTGTCTCCCCATGTCTCTCCCTTATCTCCCATCTCTCTCTTCCCCAGTTCCCCTTATCTTGTCTGTCGATGTAGGGCGCACCTGGCCTCCTTCGCGCCCACGGCACACCGTCATAGGCCTCCTCCACGCTAATGCCGTGGCATCATCGGCTTCCTTCGCTTCCTCGCCTTCGCCTGTCGTGCTGCACCACACCATGATGTAGCCGCGCACGGCTCACCTGAGCTCAAGACAGGAGAGGGTTCAGAGTGCATCCATGGAAAAAAAAACTTGAGATGGTCAAGAAAGAGGATTGCTTTGATATTGGTATTGGCAGCTAGATAACAAAATCTGAAAAAGAGGGGGTTTACAGGCCTCCCCTAGAGAATCCCCCACCCTCATGGCACATGTCGGGAGGTCTTCTACATATGGCACATAAGAATCAGACCATGCATGTAACGTGACAAAGGAGGATAAAAAAGAGAGCGATCACGAGGAGTGGCGCACACGTCGGTGCCCCAGTCAGTCACGCCGCTGCACGCACGCACACTGATACACCAGGCCCCACATCTGGTGTTACGCTAGCTGCAGGGCCGCACATGCACGTCACAGCCCAAATCCCTTTAAATAACCAACCAATTCAAGCGATCAGTTCGTGTATAGCAGTATAGGTAGGGGTGGGAAATGGTAACGAATAATTTATTTTATCTGATATTTGTATCCAAAAAATACGAATGTGGTAAGTAAAATTTGTATTCAAAAATGTTCGTATTCGAGGATATTCGTATCCGTATTTAAGAATATTTGTATCCGTATTCGTATTTGAGACTATTTGATTCGTATTCGATCCGCTTCTAGAACCCATGAAAAATCCGTACGAATTTTGTGATTCAAAATTTAAATTTAGGCGGTTTAAAACCGGTAACCAGTCAAAAACCGGTGAAAAATCAGTAAAATCGCTAGGAATCCGTTCTATCCGATATTTGTATCCGAGAAAATCCGTATTCCATATTCGTATTCGAGAATATTCGTATCCGTATTTAAGAATATTCGAATTCATATTCGTATTCATTTTAAAAATATAAATTTGTATTTATATTTGAGACTATTCGACCATATTCGAACCGTTTCTACCCCTATGTATGGGATCATCTTAGTTTATACAACTATCGCTGCACCGCGGGAGAGAGAGAGAGAGAGAGAGAGAGGGAGGGAGGGAGGGAGTCAAGTGCGTGCCCTGCCGTGCCTTCCTCTCGCTCGTGGCCGCGGATGGCGCAGAGATTCGCGGTGCGGCACGCATGCATGTCCAGGCGCATATGCGCGAGCAGTGCTTGCTCTGCACTTCGGTCGTGGACAAAGTAAGGTTCAAAGTCCAAAGGGATCAAGGTTGGGAGAGCAGCCGAGCAGCAGGAGGTTCCTCGAGGCCGGACCCCGAATCTTCCATCTTCTGCGCATATATAGGTCCGGTGTGTTAGTGTAGTTTAGGGAGTGTTTGGTTGCCCGAATCTTCTTCGTCCTGGTTGGGTGGATCTGTATAATCTGAGAAAGAGCCTGTTTGGTTACCTGTATGAGTGGATGCAGCCTGCATGAGCGGATGCAAAAATACGCCCTCATTCTGGATGGGTGGATACGCTCAAAATGAGCTTCACTGGCCATCCTGGATGGGTTGATGCAGTGTATCTTATGCGGTCCCACGTGTCAGCCTCTCAGGTTTGGTAGACTGCATCCGCTCATACAGGCAACCAAACAACATCTCAGTTTTTTTTGCATTCGCTCATACAACCTCACCAAACATCTTCTTTTTCTGAAATATGATTCCACTCAGCCTGCATCCACTCAGTCAGAATATACGATACAACCTCCATCCACGAACCAAACACACCCACTGACCTTGATGCCGTTTTTAACTGCTCCATGTGGCCAATAGGGATGGTGATCTTTGTACCATCGGCTGGCTCCTTATTGTGTTAATTTAATTTAATCTAATCTAATCCATTCGACAAGCTGCTGGCTGGCTTGGCAGTGGGTGTAGGAGCGGAGAATATTTGTCACAAAGGACAGTTACGTTTATTAGCTGACCAGTGCCTCAGCCTGCTTTGCTTGAGATCTTTACTGTTTCGGCCTCTTAGCGCTATCTCTTTTGCAGTTCTAGTTTTTAGAGGAATTTTTCTGCAAATTTAGCCCTCTTTAGAGTGCAGAATTACGCGAAGTCGGCACATGGTATTCCGTGCCAGGAGAGCTGGAAATGCCATTTCCGTGGTACTGTAGCGCGGATTTTTTTACTGTAGCTACAGTATGCTTTCTGTGCTTACTTGGTGCGGAATTTACTCACATAATTTCGTAGTTAGGAGGAGGCTAAATTTAAAAAAATTTGAAAAAATTTGCTGTAAAAGTTAGAAATGCAAAATAGATAGCACCGGGGCAAAAACAGTAAAGATTTCGCTTTGCTTGCTAGCACTCTAGCAGCCTAGCTAGCTCAGCTAGTGCTGGTGTGATCGTTTTAGCTTCAGCTTTTAGCTTCTAGCTTATTTTTCACTATTTATAAATTTCATCTTTTTATGAACTTTTGGCTTTTTGTTGAGCTTTTTTGCCGGTTCTTTTTTCCCCGTATTTGTTTGTATTATACGTAATGGGCTAACATATTTTTTAATTTTTTAAATTTAATTATGCTAAATAAGGCTCTGTCAGCTACAGTGTTTTTTCAGCCATAAGCCACCAAAAATAAGCCCAAATGATCACCATATAAATTTTCAGTGTCAGCCTTCTCCTGCTTACCCTTTTCTATCTCTTCTTGGACTCCCTCTTCCTCCTTAATTAATCTGGTGTTTGGATGCATGGATGCCATGCGGTGCACCAGGCAGCAACTGGATAACACTTTGTGTACTTTGAACTGCAGATTGATCTCCTGTAGAGGCTAGCTAGGTTTGGCACTTGCATGCCGGGTTAACTAGTTTCCATAGTACTACTAATATATATACCAGTAACACCATGATTAGTTTCAGGCCATCTACGTGGCCTAGTAGCAGAGGACAGTATACTTGTGGTTGAGGCTGGGTAAGAAGGCCACTCTCATTCTTAAGGCATACAAAGATACGTAGCTCCTTGTGAGTATCTTCTTTCTTTTTTCATTTTTTACTACAGGCAACCTTTATTACAATCCAAAGAATAGAAACATCATCCACAAGAGTGGTTACAAGAAAAGTCGAAAGTACATCCATCCATATATCATTAGACTTCAACACAATCATATGACGAGCTAATTCGTGAGCCGCCTTGTTAGCTTCTCGTGGACAATGTTTAAAGGCTAGAAATTGCTATGTTAATTAGAGGATAAAGAGAAAGATCTACACCGTACAAATTAATCACATATAAAACTAAGACTTGTTATAGATGTATAGGAAATACAATTATGTTTCGAGTTGTATAACAAGTACAAGTCTATAGTTTGATATAAACATATGTATCCTAGTATTTAGCCGTGCAATTACATAGAAAATTCGGCTAGTTTATCCTAATGATCAAACACACAGCATATTACTAATGTAGTAGACGATCAACTGATTTGGAGAAATTTCGATATTTGACACTGAATACGTGCACTTCTCAACTTTTAACCCCCAATTCGCACGCCTTTGGAAATTTAACTCTGTCACTGCGAATTCTTTTGATTCAAGAGATTCTCTTCATTTTCGCAGTGACAAGTGTCAAAATATAAAAGGAGAGAAAATGAGGAGAATCTCTTGAATCAAAAGAATTCACAGTGACAGGGTTAAATTTGCAAAGACGTGCGAATTGGGGGTTAAAAGTTGAGAGGCGCGCGTATTCAATATCAAATATCGAAATTTCTCACTGATTTGCACCCAAAAGAAAAAAAAAACAAAGAAAAAGGGTTGCACCTTATATCACGAGAAGAAGCGCACATGGCATCCGGTCACCCACTTACGCTACACAACAAAAGCGCAATGTGGCAAGGTGTCACACATGTTGGGTTGAAGTACAGCCAAGCTTTTCACAGAGAGCAAAAGCAGGGCACGTACGAGACAAGCCATATGGCTAGCTAGCAATAGCAATTTGCTGATAGGAAGAGACTTTTGTTTCGAGGGGGCATGTAGGCGAGATCGAAGAAGGTTTGGAAGGCGTCGCCTCGTCGTCCTGATTTTGGAGGCGCGATCGATGATGGCGTCGCCTGCGGAGCGAATAGGCTTGCGGCGAGCGAGCAAGTGGGCAAATGCTGCAGAGGCGCGCGCGCGGCGTCCCATGATTCGTCGGCTCGGCTAGCTCCACAGCGCGTGCTTGCCGCGCGCGTGCATGCAACTCGTGCTCCGATCAACAATCCAACTCTGCATCAACGTACGTACTAGTACAAGTCTATTACAGTAATGCTGTAGAAATGTGTATTTTTTTTTTAGAATTTTGGGCAAAAATAGTACGGTTGATCACCAGAATATCAGATCTAGTCTCTAAACAACTGCAATTCTATTTATAGCCCCTCCCCTACCGCACGATTTCGAGGCGCTGACACGTGTTAATCGTGTAGTCACTGTTCACGAGGAGATCGTGCGGTTGGGGACCGCACAACCACTGTTCAGGGCCGAGTCATGCGGTCCCCGACCGTACGACCTGTGTGTTGTCGCGTCCAGCCACCGAAACCCGTATTTCCTGCATTTCCGTCGCTTCATGCTGGCTTTCTTTCTGGTTGCTGCCGCCCATGCTTTTCCCTTTTCTCTTTCTCTTGCAGCACATGCACACGCGTAAGCACGTTGCATGCAGAATTGGCCGTCCCCTACTGCGTTGTCTGCATTTCAGTGACATGAGACGCGCGATAAAATACAAAGGATGGCCTGCGTTTGGGAGACTTGAGTGTTGCATGCGTAGATAGAGCAAGAAAATTGCAGAGCAAGAGAGGGAGCGAAGTGAAGGAAGGAAGAACTGCAAACACGAGATTTTGAGTAATTTTTGTTTGATATCTGAAGTTTTTGCAATTATGAAAGTTGTAGATCGTCTCGTGAGCTTCAAGAAAAGGTAAATATCCTCCCCATGCGACTATAATCTTATCGTGAGTGATTAGCACGTCATTAGCGTAAATGTTATTCACGGAAGTTGCTACATGTCAATCTTTGAAAAATATTTGTTGAAGCGTAACCCTCCATATATGAAGCATGTTGTATTGTAGTGTAGTGTATTTTTATTTTTGTGAAGACCTTTTTTTTACTGTTGTAGTGAGTGCAGATCATGTAATCGTTAAAACAAGTAGTATTTAAGTAGTTGTATTTGTATACGGTAGCACGAGTTGCCAGATTAGAAACAAAAAAGTCACAGTTAGTTAGATTAAGAAAAAAGTAGACAGCATTGTTGGGTGCTAGAAATAAAGAGCAACTAACTGTGAATGAGTAGAATAAAATTACATTAGAAAAATTGTAATGTAATTTGTATATGAATTCGATTGTTGGTTCCGTAAATAACAGATTGAAAAAATTAGTTATTTGATTTACATAAGAATTAATAAGTAAAAAATGAAGAAAAATTACTAGTTGGATTTGTGAATTAATTCGAACAATAATAATACAGATTAGGAGTGAAAATAAAAGAAAATTTGTAATTTAATTTTTCATTGAAATTCTGAAATAAGATCCGTAAAAAAGAGAATTGGAAAAAAAATACATTACATTAGTAATTTGATTTATATAGGAATTTGTTAGTGCATTCCTAAACAAATAAAAAAATTAGAATTACAAATAAATAAAAATTATAAATCGTATTTGTAGGTGATAGGCAAAACAACAAAATTAAGATGGAAATCTTACAGTGCGGTAGCTGCTGTATGCTGGTACGCTTGTTGCATGTTATATACTAAGAGGGTTCAGTATACACTTATGTTAGGTACACCATAGGTGACATTCAAGACTTGTTCGTGTTCTACGGAAGTGGTCTCGTACGCGACGGGCCGTACGGGACGGACCTGTCAAATTGTGACTAGATCGTGATCCGAGCACCCAATCTGAACTCCATGAGCCTGTCTGAGCTACGGAGATGCGTGCATTCTGCATTCGATCAGGACACCGCAAGGAATAAATTACGGATCAAGGCAATGTATGCCTCAGTGGTAGGTGCTACAGGGGAGACCATGTGACAACTTTTGAAGGTGACCAGTGACGCTTCATGGGCAAACTACATGGAGGTCGTATGCAACCCTGCCGCAGCAATATATGCCAGGCCAATGGTGTATGTTCACTTCGTAGAGAGGACAGAATTATCCGCCACGGGTGGTTCTAGTGATGCTTTGAGATGTAGTGTCTAGGTTGGTCTCTGACGCTCATGAAGATGCCGGTGCAGGAGAAGAAGTCGGCGAGGCAATGGGCGATGGAGACCTGAGGAGGCGTGTGAAGAATTTTAGGCGAATGAAGGTGCGGAGAGATGGTGGGCTGTTTGTATTGATTGTCACGAGTACCTTGTGGACCAGGTGGAACAAGTGCACAGTGAGGAGGAGGAGGATGTGCAAACAACCAGTTCAGGAGAGGATGAAGATGGCAAAGCTACAGCAGGAGGTGTGTTAGGTAGTGTTGTGACCACCGACGTTGCGTACGTGTCATCCAGACTGGATGACATCGCAGCAGAATCCCTAGTTTTGCCACAGGCAGAGGAGGCAAAGTGGGGGTTCAACGAGGGCACACTCCTTTTAGGGTAGTGATTCTGTAACAAGAGTGCTACCCAGCAAGCTATTGCTAGATACGCTATCAACATTAGCCGGACGTATCAGGTGCACAGGTCCAACCCGAACACCTACATCGTCAAATGTGTCGATGGCTCCTGTCCTGGTAAGGTCTACACGCAGCGGTTCAGGGGCGCTGCCACGGACTTCCGGATAACGGTGTTGAAGGATCACAGTTGCGAACTTGCGGCATCACTACATAGGCACCACAACATGACGTCATATGTTGCGGAGGTGATAAGCCACCTCGTGGTGGCAGATGTGTCTATTTCTCTGAAGCTTCTGTTGGCAAATGTAGCGAATATGGTGGGGTTCGATGTTAGCTACAAGAAGGTATGGCAGGTGAAACGGAAGGTGCTGCAACGTATGTTCGGGACGTAGGAAGAGGCGTATGATCTGGCCCCAAGAATGCTGCATCAAATTGTAAAATCAAACCCATGCACATACATTAACAGGAAGGAGCGGATTCATCCTATGCAAGGCCCGAATTATTTTGTTCTTAACAGAGTATTCTGGGCCTTTCGTCAGGCAATAGAAGGGTTCAAGTGGTGCCGCCTAGTGCTAACGATGGACGGGACATTCCTATTTGACAAGTACAAGGGTACTATCCTCACTGCGATTGCAGCTGACGCCAATTACCAGTTACTCCCCGTAGCCTTTGCAATTATGGAGAATGAGAATACCGATAGCTGGCTATGGTTCCTGGCTAATGTGAAGCAGGTCGTTGTGCAAGATCATACAGATGTGTGTATCATCTCGGACCGCAATGCAGGCTTGTTGCTCGTGTTACGCACGATGTAAAACGGGACGCATCCCCCCTTCCAGTGGAATGATATGAAGAACCGTTGGTGCATGAGGCATCTCACGGTGAACTTCCACAAAAGGTTTCATAGTAAGGATCTAATGAAGATGTTCAAGAAAGTTTGTATGCAGAACCAGAAGTAGAAGTTCGAGGCCTTGTTGAGGCAGCTCAATCAGGAGACCAGCAAGCATATACTGCGTCTCAAGTAGGCTGAAGCTGGGACCGTGGAGGGAGGCTCCACGAGAGTTGGAGAGTTCACGCAATGGGTTCAGTCGAATGCATCTGACTTGGAGATGTGGTCTCTACTACACGACACCGGTGGAGTAAGGTATGGAATCATGACAACTAACATATCCGAGGTGTACAACGGTGTCCTGAAGGGTGTCAAATCCCTACCGATTA
Source organism: Dendrocalamus sinicus (assembly GCA_036346575.1). NCBI lineage: Eukaryota > Viridiplantae > Streptophyta > Magnoliopsida > Poales > Poaceae > Dendrocalamus > Dendrocalamus sinicus. Next base: position 33,313,703 of record CM070663.1, read on the forward strand.
CGGCAATCGTGGAGGAGAGTCGGAACCATTCTAAGAGCAACTCCAGCAGTAGCCCTCAAATCAGGGCCCCTACTTTTGATTTGAGGGCTCCTCCTATTTTTGAGGGCCCAATTTTTTTTGCATCTACTCTAACAGCACCCCTCAAATTTAAGCCCTCAAATCCATTCCACTACACACTGACACATGGGACCCATTCCTCAAATCCGGTCGGAGGCGAGCGGAAGCCCCGGGCGAGTGGGGGATTTTGGCGGCGACGGCGACGGGCGGAGGCTGAAAGCATCTAGGCCCCTAAAAATATTGGTTTTGGTAATTAATGACACTGTGTGATCATGGGACTAATTTGTGTGTTAAGTGTTTGCAAGAATTAGTCTCAAGGTAAAAGGAAAGAGGCACATAAAAAGATGTCGCAAGATTCAAAGGGCTCCAAGTCGACAAGGTAAATAGTTTAGGGATCTTTTATTTTTACCGGTCTTGGAGAATGGTTGGAAGACCCGATTATAGATTAGATGCCGTACTATTAAGAGGGATCATGGTAAAATGTTTGATCATGTGCTTATGGGCCTTATGGATCAATTTAGGGTCATGCATGCATTTAGAAATTAAAATTGAATCAAAATCATGCATTGCCAGAAATTTCGGTAGTAACGGCGTTCTATGGGCGGAACTACCGTATGGCTGGAAGTACCAGGCCTTCGAGCGGAACGTTAATTCCAGAGAGCGCCCGGAATCAAACTTAGTCTCTCGGAAATCGGAAGTACCGCGGGTTGAATGGCGGAACTACCGCAAGAGCGGAAGTTCCGGCCTCCCAAGCGGAACTTTAATTCCAGAGAGCGCCCGGAATCAAACTTAGCCTCTGGAAAAACGGAAGTACCGCGGATTGAACTGCGGAACTACCGCAAGGTCGGTAGTTCCGGACATTTGAGCGGAACTTTATTTCCAGAGAGCGCCCTGAGTTGGAGTTAACCTCGCTGAGATCGGAAGTACCGGGGCAAGGAGCGGAACTTCCGGAAATCTGGAAGTACCGCGTTTTCAACGGCGGTAGTACCGCACTCATTGTCCAACAATCACTTCTGAGCGTCTGACATAGCCGTTCTGTAGAGTCGGCGGAAATCCGGAAGTACCGCCCTTACAACGGCGATAGTTCCGTTTTACCTGAAATTTCAGGATTATTTATTGCAACAACTATTTGAGGCTAGTGAGGGTATAAATTCAACCCCACCAGCACTTGTACTGGTTGTTGAACTCCCATTAAACATTCATAAGCATAGAGCAACCTCTTACACCTCATTTGCACACTTGAGCATTCAATTGAGGTAGTTGAGCCTTTTCGAGTGCATTGCATCCTAGTTTGATCCATTTGGCACTTGAGAGTGATCAAGCCCACTGTGATTTGTTACTCTTGGTGCTTGCTGGCACCTAGACGGCTTGGCGGAGGTTCCGGTGATCTTCTCAAGAAGATTATGAGAAGGCCCGGAAGATTGTGAAGGCTCGGATCTCGCCTACCCGGAGAGGGAAAGGGCTACCGCTAGTGATCGAGGTGATTAGGCTCAATTCGTGTAGACGGTCCGATTCGTTCGGGCTTACCTCAACGTGGACTAGGGAGACCGGCAAGTCTCCGATCACCACGGTAAAAAGTGATTGTGTCAATTGTGGTTTGCTCTCTTGTGCTTACTTTCATTCAAGGAATACTCTTCATTTGAATAATTTGATTGCTTGCTTAGTTAGAGTAGCACACTTTGACCTAAGCTAATTGTTATTGCTTTTAGTCAATTACTTGTACTAGTGATCAATTGAGCCTTTCTAGATTGTCTAGTAGTACTATTGTTTACTTGCTCTAGGAAATCATTAAGTTTAAAATTGCTAATTGAAATTAGACGAAAATTTTAAAACCGCCTATTCACCCCCCCTCTAGTCGGCCTCCTCGATCTTACAGAGGCGTCGGGCGAGGCGACGGGCGGAGGCGTCGGGCGAGGCAACAGGCGAGGCGACGGCGACGGGCGAACGGAGGAGTCGGGCGGCGGGGTGGCGAAGCGGTAGAGCAGGGATTTCGGTGGCGCAGAGGACACGGCGGCGGCGGAGAGTCGGGCAAGCGGGGTGGCGAAGCAGCGGAGGCGAGGTATTTTGGCGCGCGGGGACACGGGCGGTGGCGGAGAGTCGGGCGAGGCGGCGAGCGAGCGAGGAGTCGGGCGAGGCGAGGCGAGCGGCGGCGGATTTTGGGGCGGGGATTTTGGGGCGCGGGAAGTTTCACCGAGCGGGGAAAAAACCGAAGGATGAGAGCCAGGAGAGGGCCCCTAGGAATGAGGGCTTGGAGATCTCATTTGAGAGGCCTCCTATTTTTGAGAGCCAAGTAGGGGCCCTGTTGGAGCTGAGTTTTTGCTCTGGCTCTCAAATTTGAGTTTGAGAGGCCAAGTAGGGGCCTTGCTGGAGTTGCTCTAAGGAAGTTGCGAAGTGAAAAGGTTGGAATGGGCAAAAGAGGAAAGAGAGGAGAGATAGAGGGTGGCTTCGAACAGCTGAAGGCTTTTGGCTTTTGGCTTTTGTCATTCGTTATGGTAACTAGATTTTAAACGATACATCTTTTTAAGGTGGGGTTTATAAATTGATTGTAGTAGATATTATACCGAGTTCAGCTATACTGGCTAAAATTGTATTCAACTGTCTCTCTCTTCGTACTCTCTCGCGAACAGCCAGAATTCAAAAACCATAAACCAAAAGTCATAAGTCACAGCCAAAAAGACCCACCCAGAGGATAGAACCAAAGAGAAGATGGCAGGGGCATCCTAGCTGGGCCCATATGAGAGATCTGCTCACAGGGGTAATGCTAATACTCTAGTCTCTTCCTTTTCAGTTCATAGTTTCCCCCAAAATGGTTTATCAAGAAGTATTTTTTATCGGTATTCGATTTATTTGTATAAACGTATACGTTAAAATCATAAATCATTAGCTATAACCAAAAAAACACACTCCTCGTTGGCTAGATGTGGAAGAAGATCGACAAAATGGGGGACCATTGCTCTCCCCTATCTCCTTGCCCTCAGTCCCAGGATTTGCCACGCAGTGATGCTCATCCTATTGAGATATGTGGAGCAATCAGTATGTCCGTGCAGTTTGTTTGATTGGAAATTAATGCTCAAGATCGTCCTGAGAAATTGATTAACTTTTACAATAAGATAATTCTGTCCATTGAATTTTCCCCGGATAAATTATACTCAGCAAAAAAAAACTGTAAGAGAAAGTGACCCTCCAAGGAGGAAACGGCCGGTGGCGGAGCAAAAAATTTGGAAGGTGTCTAAGCAAAACTTAAATGCTATTTTATTTATATTTTTAGCCCTTGGATCCAAATCCAATGGATCTGCACCATGTCATTTGTCTCTTTTTTTGTCGGAGCGATGAGTCAACTGTCATGCTCATAAGCGCGTTCAGAATTATGCTTGTCGCTCAATTATCATATGACAGTTAAGTGGTACACTCCTATGTTAATTGTAAGACTATCTGTGTGGCATATTAGCCACTCCGTGGTCATTTTCAATATGTAATATGTTGCAAGAGAACAAGTTCTCTATGAGGAAAGGCGCCCACAATACAAGTCCATGGTTGACCTTTTGCAAAGTTTGGCTATATTATACCATGGGCCTATGTTAATTTTTTTCTCTCTCTGTAACCTAAGCACGACCAATGCCATAGTGCCACGTCACCAACGCATCCCATACAACGTTTGCCACCCTAGTCTCATTTTAGTACCGATCCAAGAGGGCAAGAGCCGTGCATGGCCGTTCATTCTGGTTTTGGCTTTTTAATTTTAATTTCTTTTATTTTTTATATTTAATTAAATAACTTAGAAAAAGGTTAATAATCACTGTAGTGTAACGGAGCCATATCTGTCGCTGCAGTTTTCTATGGTGCGACCACGGCTTGCAGATAAACATACAACGTGAGCAGTCCAAAAGTCAGAGACGTCTTACACAATTTGACATGTGAGAATATCACACTCGAGATACACTCTATTACTCTATATATACGTCCGAGATCCAAACTGATACCTCATTCCATTCAACCAAATTTCACCATACATATACAGATGCAACGCCCATTTAGATCCTTACTTTTCAGTTGAAACAACACAAAGCATAGCTCTCTAAGCATTTAAGCCCTAATAAAAACAGAGCGTCCAAGTTTGAGGCAAACTGAAAGGTTTTAAATACTCAAGAGCGTATCAGGATTTGTTCAATCTCCATAGAGGGGAGGTAGTACACCATTACATAGTACTTACACATATCCCCAATAGATACAGTAAATGATACTACTACATACACATGCTGTGCAATCAAATGAAGTATGATCCAAATGAGCACAGGGCCACCCCGGGATCAGTATATAGTAACATGCAACCATGTCCAATATGGACAGGCACAGAAACAAGGACCCCATTGGGATGGGTCTTTTCCCCCCAAACATCTCCCTTTAAACCAGTGAAGGGACACCAACTAAACCACTTCCTGCCCACAAAGCCACACACATGACACAACAAGCAGGCAGCCACCATGAGATGAGAGAGAAAATGCACAACACAAAAATCCTCAAGTAGACATGTCCTCCTCCCCCATAACCAAAATATATATGCTAGGACTAGGTGAGCTGCTTCAGACTTCAGCGAACAGGGGAAGAGGAGAAGTATCCCTTTTGCCTCGCCACCTTCTCTAGCTAGCTTCTTCACTTGTGCAAGCAAGAAAACAAAGGCCTCGAACAATGATGGCCTCTGGGTCTCCAAGTACTGAGGTGGTTGATGAGTTCGAGAAGCTGGTCATTAGAATGAACCCTCCAAGGTTTAGTCCTCTTTCGTTTTTTTCCCTCCCCATGTTTCTTTCTGCCCTTTGACCTGTGTCCTTTGTTAACTGTGCTAGTTCTTCGCGTTTGGTAACTTGCAGGGTCACCGTGGATAATACATCAGACATGACTGCCACCTTGGTGAAGGCAAGCAACGCAGCTTTTAGAGCTTTGCTCTGTGTTCTTGGTTCTTGCAAATTCTTGCAGGTTGCAAGCATTATTTCTTGGCAGAAAATTTCTCACACTTTCTTTCTGCAGGTGGACAGTGCAAATAAGTATGGGACCTTGCTGGATGTAGTTCAGGTGCTGACTGATCTGAAGCTGACCACAAAGAGGGCCTACATTTCCTCTGATGGGGAGTGGTTCATGGATGGTAAGTGCTTTGCATCCTTCTATCTTGGAAAGATTAAGGAGAAAGCTGGTGCCTTTCTGGGCTCATGTGGAGAGGGGCTTTCTGTTTGGATGTAATCTTTTGATCTGGAGGCGGGCGTTGCTTTGTTTCACCTTTGTGCAGTGTTCCATGTCGTGGATCAGGAGGGGAATAAACTTTATGATGGCCAGGTCATCGACAGAATTGAACAGGTAAAGAACAAAGAATCCTAGCTCTTTCCGCAGCTCCTCTCACTCCTCGCCATTTCCTCAGACTTCACTGAAGCAATGACTAGCTTCCTAGCTTGTGTGGCTGACTATGGTTCACTTCCAAGAACAGAACAAACTGTAGAGCAATCTGCAGTTGTACTTAGTGAGCTCATTGCCATGCACATTTCTAGTGCTACGTGAAGTGATGTGAAGAACATGGTTGATTTTGTTCTGTTGATTTCAGTCTCTGGGAGCGGGATCACTCAGTTTCCGGGCCCCGGACCGGTCGGTCGGCGTCGAGGTCGACGCGGAGGCGGCGCAGACGGCCATCGAGCTGATCGGCAGGGACCGGCCGGGCCTCCTGTCCGAGGTCTTCGCCGTGCTCACCGACCTCAAGTGCAATATCGTGGCGTCCGAGGTGTGGACGCACGACGCCCGCATGGCCGCGCTGGTGTACGTGACGGACGCCGAGACCCGCGGCGCCATCGACGACCGGGAGCGGCTTGACACGGTGAAGCGGCTGCTCCGGCACGTCCTGCGGGGCAGCCGGGATAAGAAGACAGCCCGCGCCGCCATCTCGGCGCGCGTGGCGCACGCGCAGCGCCGGCTGCACCAGATGATGCACGCGGACCGGAGCATCCACCGCGGCGAGGACAGCGAGGGAGCCAGCGCCGACGCCGAGGCGGCGTACGGGAGCCGTAGCCGACCGGTCGTCGCGGTGGAGGACTGCGCCGAGAGGGGGTACACGCTGGTGAACGTGCGGTGCCGCGACCGGCCGAAGCTGCTGTTCGACACGGTCTGCACCCTCACCGACATGCAGTACGTAGTCTTCCACGGCACCGTCATCGCCGAGGGATCAGAGGCATACCAGGTGCACGCCTTGCCTTTTTCTTACTTTGCTTTGCTTCTTGAGACTGTTACATCGGTGCATTGCATTGGTAGTCTAGCTCATAGCATTCCACTGCGCGTACGCAAAAGATGGCAAGCTCTCGGTTTCGATGCTCACATTTGACCGGTACTGGAGAATTGAGATGCCTCGGTTGTTAGATACCGCTAGATCTTGGCATGTGAAGCAGGGGGATCCTAGTTTTGTGTGACATTGGTGACCTCTCCTGCACAACAACGAGAAAAATAATTGTTTTATCGGTAGAAAGGGACACATGCTCATATAGTACACATCTTGCTGCTGGTCTTGCAGGAGTACTACATCAGGCACCTCGGCGACAGCGCCGTCACCTCCGGCGAAGACCGGGAGCGGCTCGGCCGGTGCCTCGAAGCCGCCATCCAACGGAGAAACACAGAGGTTACACTGCACCACGCTCGTGTAGTCATGTGACCTCCGACACAAACATTCTACCGTGCTGCCCTGCACTGCACAATTCTCTTTTACTTACGTTTTAGAATCCGTTCTATCAATTTTTTTAAAAATTTTGATCATCAATACGTTGAAAATTATCTATATTGGCTATATGAAATTTATATCATTAAGTTTATAATTGAAAATACTTTTAGAATATTATAATTTTATTAGTTTATTTTGACTTAAAGTTATAAAAAGTAATGATTAAGGTCATATCTTAAAGACCGTAAAAAACATAAGTAAAAGAGAATAGTCACATGTAATTAACATGAGTTAATTGGTGTCTGCGTCGCACGTTTCATTCAGGGGCTGAGGCTCGAGCTGTGCTGCGAGGACAGGGTCGGGCTGCTGTCCGACGTGACGCGCATGTTCCGGGAGCACGGCCTGTCGGTCACGCACGCCGAGGTGGCGACGAGGGGGTCGCGGGCGGCGAACGTGTTCTACGTGGTGGACGCGTCGGGGGAGCCCGTGCAGGGCCAGGTCGTCGAGGCCGTCAGGACGGAGATCGGCGAGCAGATCCTGTTCGTCAGGGAGGACGCCGGCCCCAAGTCGCCGCCGGGCCGCGACCGGCGCTCGCTCGGGAACATGATCAGGTCCCGGTCGGAGAAGTTCCTGTACAATCTGGGGCTGATCAGGTCGTGCTCGTAGGTCGAGCAGGTTAAGCATTCAGGCTCCAGGGCAATGTAGCCACTAGCTAAGCTAGCTAGGGCGCAGTTGCTATCAATGGCGCGTTGATCCATGTCAAATTCTTGGATGAAAGGAACCTGCTTGATCAGCAGCTGTGTAAATGTTGTCCTAGCTCGTCTGTTTGATCGTTCGTTTGGTTTCATCTGTTGCTTGCTTCTACCGTCGCTTATTTCTCCTACTGCCCTGATCGACGGCGCGGAGTTAAAACACAAATTACGAAAACTAGATGTTGACCTATCTAATCGACGAAAGAATGAACTAAGACGACTGAGCGAAGGAGGATATACACACAATGTTACACTATTCTGCGTTGTCATAAAGTTACTGCTATATATGAGTAAAGTTACTACCAAATATATGTAGAGTTACTGTCAGTTGTAATACTACATGTGTTTGACGATAACTTCATTTACGCATGTCAGCTGACAGTCACTTTCCGGCTGTATTCTACACCTGCGCGCGGAATAATATATACCCACAATCAAACTATCATTAAAAAAGGCAACTATAATTCAAAATTTAGTTCAAACTTGTTTGAACTAGTTAGTAACTAGTTGAACTTGACATCCAAGAAATTTTGAATTTTTTTGCACATGATACATACATATTTTAGACTATGGTGTTCGGACACCAAGGAGCACTCGTTATTTTTATTATACACACACACATTCATACATACATATATACATACATACATATACATATATATAGTACAATATGACTTAGATATCAAGTTAATCTAATCTAATATAGATATAAAAGGCTATTAGAGATATGAAAAAAAAACCATATCAGATATAAATCCTAACTAATTCTATTCTATCACTAATAATTTTGTCATACAAGTTGTATATTCTAACATCCCCCGTAGGCAGAGTGGGAGCGTTGTGAACGCTCAAGCTGAAAAAGAAGAAGCTGATAAGGAGCACCATGCAAAGAGCTGATGGTGGAGTTATCTGCCGTGGAGGTGGTCATCGAAGTAGGATTGCTGATGATGAAGAGTGGGGTCGTTGACAAATAAATCATGGGAGGTTGCCGTAGATGAAAAAGACATCAAAATGTAACGAGAAGTTGATGTCGAGATTATCGCAGCCAAGGAAGATCGCTGTAGTCGAGGTAGCACAGGTCAGCTAGCAATGTCAAGGGAGAAGCAGGAACAAAATAGCAGGAGGACTCAGTGATAGTGATAGTGCAAGAGAGAGGATCGTGTAACATGACAGTTGCTGGAGCAAACGATGGTGCACACATATAACCCAAAAAAAGACGGACACTAGAGGCAAATATGTGTTGGCTACTGAGAACAGCAAGGGACGACGGCAAAGAAGAGTGCCAGAGAAGTCGCTGGAGGAGCTGAACGTGAATCGCGCACATGTATCGGCGAAGTAGAGAAAAAGCTAAGGAAAAAGTTCGGTGGCGGACGCCAACAGCGTGCATAGTGGCCGAGAGTTACAGAGAATAGAGGAACGTCACCGGCATACGAGGTGTGCATGTGGATGCATATATGCATGCGACGATGCAACAAATAGAAGGTAAACCAAAAAAAAAGACAAAGTGGCAAGAAGCACGAATGTGGATGGGTTGAGAACAAAAGAAAGAAAGAAAACCAAGGAAGGATGCATGCATGCAGCCAAGAGAAACGGCAAGAAGGAGATCACGGTGAAAGATGCCGATGAAGAAAGAAGCCGTGCGCAGATGGTAGCGGCATTGCACATCAAGACCCACATAGAAAAAGGGGCTGAGGAGCATGATCAGATTGATGTGGAGGACGACGCCGGCGGAGTGCATGGTGGCTGGGAAGACAAAGGGAGAGACGACAAAGTGGCAGTCAGCATGGTCGACAGGGATGGTCAATAGTGAATAAGAAGCTATATAAAAAAAGGTATAGTTATTAGACTCGGATCGGCTTGGCGGTTGGACCCAAAAACCCAAACCCAGAGACTACGTCAGACCGATCACAGTCATAGGACCGCCGATGTAGTTGACCCGGGAAATCCGATCGACTCGGCCTGGTTTTAAATGACCTGGCAACCCGGCTGGGTTATGTTCATGAGGGCAAAATACATAAGTACCCTCAAATTTAAGACATTCTCATGAGAAATGGATGGGCAAACTTGTCTTTTGGAATAGGGGGAGTTACTAGGGTTTTTCACATTTTTGACTTACCCAACACCCAACCATGCACCTTCAGTGACTCAGTGAGCCAGTCCACACCTCTTCTGCTCCACCACGATTCTGTATCTCTTTTGCTAGTTAGGAACTTAAGATGCAATGCAAGTAATCAGATTATCAGATTTTAAGATGCAATGTTGCACTACAACAACTCCTTTGTTCAGATTATCGGAACTTAAGAATGTGGGATTCACTTGTTCTTGCTTGATTTCATCTTACGGACTTATGCATGAATTTATTGCTTATTGATCATGGACCAATGAACCTCGGCTCATGGTATCACACTATCAATGGCTATGCTATTTGTCATTTAGTTTTTAGGGTTGCTTATTGGCCATGGACCACATGGTTCTATACTTCTATTATTGTAATGTTGATTTTTCCCTATTTTTTGAGATATATATTTATTTATTTTAAATACATGCGGTCCGATTGATGACCCACCGGTTCGACCACCGAGTCAGTGACACGAGACCTCGGCCAGGTCGCTGGCCGATCCGGGTTTGATAACACTGAAAAAAGGATCTGATCTATTGATCAAACGAAAGAATCGATCTTTTGATCGATAAAAAAGAAATCGATCTATTGATCGGAGAGGAAAAGGAGAGGTCATCTATCTACAATAAATGCACACTCCCTAGGAGAATACATCGCCTCTCTCGGGGCGGCGCGTAGTGAAGATTTGGTGGTGGCTAAGAACAGGTCTAGATGCGAATCCACTCTGATACTATGTATGAGGATAGCATAGCTGGAATACTTGGATGATTGTGTTGCTTGAGCCTCAAAAAACATATATAGAGTACAATGTGACTTAGATATCAAATCAATCTAATATAGATATTGACGATTACTAGAGATATAGAAAGAACCATATTGGATATAAATCCTAACTGATTCTATTATATCTCTAATAATCTTACCATACAAATCATGTACTCTAACACTGAGAAGGAATGGAGATCGTTTTGTGCAAGATCAAAGCAAGGGGAGAAGGGGTTATTTTGAATCAACAAGTGCGAACCTATATATTGTGGCAGTGCTCAAAGTAACTTTTAGTTGAAAAAGTACCAGCGTATGCAAATACACTGTATCGGTTATTAGATTTTTTTGAGTAATTAAATTTTAAAATATAAAAAAATTATATCATCATAGTTAATGTAAAGAAATAATAAAAACCAAAACCAAAAACTAAATTAAAATAACATTGAAAAACCGACGTGATTCAAAAGTCAGAAGCCAAATCGTTTACAGCGGACATGTAACTATATATTCAACTGCAAAACATGTACGACGTTTTTATTCAACATTGTCCAGTTTAGTTTAGTCGAGGACATATGACAAGACTAGACAGCTGGACGTCAGGACCTCTATAAGAACACTAACAGTCGTCTAACACCAAGCCCTAAAACACACTGAAAATTTTGACATCTTTTACAATAAATAAGTGGTGTTATCTGATGATCAATGCCACCTATTATCTGTACTTGCTACTTCCCCTGGCGTGAGGATATAAATCTAATCTACATAAGGGAAGCCTGAAAGAATGAATGCGAGACGTATATTGGTCATGACAGGTTAACTTATAAGTTCAAATCAGAGTACAGCAGAGAGAGAAATCTCAGTCAAAGAAGAGAAAGAAAATACTAATAACAAAGCCATGAGCTCCAAGACTTCGAGTTTCCAGGGAACAGGAGATGCATCGAGGACAAGAAGGGCGGTTGGATGCACAGCACAGGAAGGGCATTGTGATTCATATTAAGGTGGTGATCGGTTCGGCTGAAAGCCTCATAGCTTATAGCTGAAAACACTGTAGCTGATTGAAAAAAGCATTGTAGCTGACAGAGGCTTATTTACCATAATTAAATTTAAAAAAATTTAAAAAATAGAAAAAACATATTAGCCCATCACGTATAATGTAAACAAATACGAGGAAAAAAGAACCGGTAAAAAAACTAAAAAAAAAGCCAAAAGTTCAGAAAAAGACGAAATTTATGAATAGTGCAAAAATAAGCTGAAGCAAGAAGCTGAAGTCATATTGATCAGGGCCTTAAGAATCCCAAAACAGTTTGCCCCTGTAGAGGGTAGTGCTAAGGGGATGCTTTAATCGGCTCTAAATGAAACGGTAACGGTTGCAAAAAAAATAGTTTTTAAAATAAATTTTAAAAATAGCTTTTAAAAAATGTGGACGCGACGATGAAGACCATCGATTTTTGAGAGTGGCTTAAAGAAATCGTTTTTGAAAGCGAGTTAGAAAGCTGCTTTTAAAGATTAAAGTGCTCAAATCGGACTGGGAGAAATTGCTTTCAATTTCTTTAATCAGAAGCTATAAACTAAACCAATTCGAACGGCCGCTGGACCTCAGAGCGACGCGACAAAACTGCCTGCGACTTTGATTGCCAGGACTCGCGACGTGGCAGCAGGACGCACCACCTTTTCATGCCGAATGTAATTCCATGACAACAAAAATCCCAGGGCTCGAGTGGGGCTCAGACGACGCGACACAAAGGTTTCTCTCCCCTGCTGTCCCTTTCGTGGCACGCCACTTTTGCATCGCCATCGAGCCTCAAAACTCTCCAAAATCCCAATACAAGCTGATTTTATTTTATTTTTCCGCACGTAGAGTAAGGTCGTACCACCGCGCCATACCGTCGAGTCCAACGCCCAAGAGCACGCAGCGCAGGCCGTGTCGTATCGTATCTACCCCGCGCAACGCAATCCAATCCGCCGGCCCGGCGCGCGCGCGGCACAGTGAGGAGTGGTCACGGCACGGCACGGAACGGACGCGCGGTCGCGATCGAGCTCACGCGCACGCGCAATGAGGAGGCAGCAGCGAGACGACCCGGCGCGCTCGATCGAATCTAGGCGCGCGCGTGTGTATCTTCTTCCTAGAGATGGCAGGCGAGCGCGATCCCACGCCCATGCCACGACAGCCGACGGGTCCCGTCCGCCTCCGCGCGCCCGGCTTTGGAACGTAGTTTGGCTGCGCGCTGTTCGGCGGCGTCGGGAGCGGCGGCCGGGGCGACGAGTCGGGCGCGCGTTGGAGGCCGTGGCTGCCCGCCGCACGCCTAGGATCCGATGCCTGGCGCGGACCGCCGGGCAAGTGGCGCCCTGCTTCGTCTGTAGTGTGTTTGGTTGCCTGAATCTCTTTCGTCCTGGATGGGTGGATCCGTATAATCTGAGAAAGAGCCTGTTTGGTTGCCTGTATGAGCGGATACAGCCTGTATGAGCGGATGCAAAAATACGCCTCATCCCGGATGGGTGGATACGCTCAAAATGAGCTTCACTAGCCATCCCTGGATGAGTGGATGCGATGTATCTTATGCGGTCCCACGTGTCGACCTCTCGAGTTTGGTAGATCTGCATCCGCTCATCTGAGCAACCAAACAACATCTCGATTTTTGTATCCGCTCATACAGCCTCACCAAACATCTTCTTTTTCTGAAATACGATTCCACTCAGCCTGCATCCACTCATCCAGGATATACGATACAACCTCCATCCACGAACCAAACACATTTAGGGGTATGGAGCGAGTGGTACAGGAGTGGCTATTTTTTTTTGCCGATTTCTTTGTTGGGGTTTATGGACGGTCGTTGTACGTGCTTGGGCGTTTTTCGGCCGACCAAAAGCCCCGTCCTGACCGTGCGGGAAGATGCGTTCTCATCTCCGTGGAACACGAGCATTTCTCCCATGTGTTCTTTAAAAAGATAGTTCCGAGTGTCTTTGCCGGAGTAAACTTGTTTTCTCGGCGGAATTTACGTGAAATCCCTACCTTACATTACGTAGAGGCACGTAGTTGTCTCTATATCAACCGTGCATAGTGAACGGCTGTGCCATGTGTGTGCGTTCCGACTTAAGACCAGAGAGGATTCGGTCCACTCTAACTGGCTTACGACTTAAGTTTCTAACTGTGACTTTGGTTTATACCTAAAATTGTAATGTAGCGGCTGTTACTTTTTATATATATATATATATATATATATATATATACACACACACACGGATAATAAAAAAAAGATAAAAAGAAAAGATAAAAAACTTAAAGAAATCTTAAAAGACCAAAATCTCTACTATTTAAAAAGAAGTAGGTGATGATTATCCACTTCTGATGGTGATTTATTTATATCTTCATCTTCTCTTCTCTCTTTGTTAGTTTTGTCCCGATAGATGGGCCACCACTTCTGCGCATGTTCTCCATACGCCTACACCTCCCAACCCTTGCCCCTCACGCAGCCACCTCCCCTCGATCTGTCACTTGCTCCGTTCCCCTCACGTGGTCACCTCCCCTCAATCGAAAATTTCTATTGTATACCGGTGACACAATAAATTTGTGTAACGAGCGAATAAGGTGGCGACACGCAGCAAGAACACGACAGCAAATGTACTGTAGCAATACTGTAGCCCCGTACAAAAAATAATAATTGTACCTTTGCTACCGTACCAGTCGTATGGGAAATATTTTTATAATAGCTGCTACAGTACTTTTACTACGTGTCACTATGTCAATCACGCGTTACACAAAGTGGACTGTGTCACCGGTATACGATACCGATAGAAATCTTCCCCTCGATCCGTTGCTCGCCCCGTTCCTCTCGTCGCCGGAAGGAAGATGGCGGTGCGGCGACCTGGGTCCAACCGGATCTCGGTGGTGGCTCCCATTCCTTCTTTCCGCCGCCGCCACAAAAATCCTCCAAGCCGATATGCCTCCTCGTCGGCGCTGCGGGCCACCGTCGCGGACGCGGGCGATCCGGGCGGTGAGGCCCGCCTCCGCTTCCTTGTCCATCCCCATCGCCTCCGACGAGTTCAGCCCTGCGTCCAACACGCACACCGAGTCCATCTAGGACACCGTCAAGCACGACCTCTCCCTCATCGTCAGCAACTTCAAGCTCGTCATCTTCCCCAACCCCTTCCGCGAGGACCCCGGCAAGGAGCTCCGCGGCTGGGATCTCTGGGGGCCGTTCTTCTTCATGGTCTTCCTTAGCCTCATCCTCTCTTGGTCGGCCTCCGTGAAGAAGGTAGCCACAGCATCTGAACAGTTTGATTTCCTTGCATTCGTTCGGTTATGTGAAATCTAAGTCCGATCAGTATTCAATTACATTTACTACGATGCTGCCCGTGTATCTGAATTCCTAAACATGCCTGAATACAAACTCTCAAGCAGTTCAATCATCAAACCCCAACTCTAGCTAGCAGCCTACCCCATCTCCACCATAGGAAAAATACCAACGCTAGGTTCTGGATCGCTACCATGATGTGAACACAATAATCTCTGTGTATGTCTCTCTAGACCTTGGATCTTTCTTGGAGGTTAGGATTTACACGAGTTCATGTAGTACTTGTCAGATGCGTTGATAACATTGTTGGTGTCTGGCACTGTCAGTCCATTGGGTATTGTTTCTTCTCAAATGTTACATCTCATTGTCATTATACAATTGTAGATGCACCAGGGGATGGCCGATGGCATATCCTTAATTAAAGGCCAAACAAAGCAAAGACATACCATTTTATATATATTCCGTCAAACTCTTTTACAAACCTCCTTTTGCTATCTTGGTGTCCTGCTTCTTACAACGACAAAAAAGGATCCTCATCCATCTTTGAGTGACCCCGTATATAAACTGAAGAAAATTGCGCTGAATGGTGATAGGTAGAAGCTACTAGAGCAGAAGGGTATCAAAATGGTGCAGGATTTTGTATGGTTGTACACTAAGGTAAGAACAAACTGTGTGAAGTATGAGAATAAGTTCTATTATCTGCTAATTTGCTTATGTTCTCATCTAACATGTTCTGATATTAATAGGTATCTGACAAAACATGTATCCTATCATCTTGTATAGGTTTGTGGAAGTATCCCAAATCGTGATTGCAACATCATTGTTGGACATTGCTCTGAGTTGTAATCCAGGACATGGATTTTATTCGTACTGCATTCCGGAGATGGATGCTACCATTTTCTTCAGCTCTCTTGATAACATTGTTGGTGCATAATTTAATGGTATATACATTTCTTACGAAGAACTTAACAATACTCAGAAGGTAATTATTATGCTTATTTTTACTACCTTTTATACTTAAATTAAATTTCACTTGAATGGATTTTCATTTATTCTGTCTTTTTTTTCTTGAGGTGAGCATAAATGCAATTCAAAATGTCATGTCCTGGCATATTGTGTATTAAATGGAGCTGCTATTTAGTGAAAAGCTCTCATCTATGTACTTCTCATGTTTATGGACAGCTAAGAATGTTTAAGGGAATATGGTTTCACACTTTTACTAAAATACAGAATTAAGGAGCTACCTCTTCAGTCTTTACAAGGCTTTGCTACTAACTATTGTTTGATATCCTGCTCTTCACCTTGTGTTTTGAACAAGAAAGCCATGAATTAATTGTAAATCTTACTTGCTATTTTTTTGGGCGAGGACTTACCTGTTGTTTCTCTGAATTAGCTATATCAGACCATGAGACCATGCACTTGCAAAGCTGTAATCCTTATATAGAAGTACTACAACTATGGGAGGTATCTGGTGCAAACCTTGACCAACTCATATCGAAGTATGATATTGTAGGATATCAATCTACGTAATCTGATCGTTATATGAATTCATCTACCAAATACAAAATATCCAGGGGAAATTTTGGTGGACTCTAAATAATTTATGTGTATCATGTCTTGTTTCTCATGATTAAGATGAGTATATGGTAATTTCTAGACCCAACTTTTAGTACTTATGCACCTTTATATGTTACCTCAAGAAAAGAGAGCATGCACCTTATATAATTACATAAAATCCAAGCAATTTTTGTATAATCTCAGCTTTCACCTAATCAAAGTTGCTCTAAAAATCATACATGTTATTATTTAAGATGACACAGAAGCACACCTATATAGCCATACAGGCATGATCCTTGCACATATATTTCTAATCTTCAAATATTTTAGCTTGTTGAGACATCAATATTTTTCTCTATATATTCAGGGTTTACTGGAAGAGTGCAGGGCAATTGCATATGACACAATTTGAAAGTTGTCCAATATGAAGACGAAAATGCACATAGAACATAAGCTGATATTTGAGATAAGGGTAATTGTTACCTGCAGGGATCATGCTCAATGCTACCATGTCCTACTCTGCCAACCAAGTTTCATGGTCAGTATCTGGTTTATTCTCACTAGCTTGGTCTCTTCCCATTATTTGATTATTTCCAATGTTTTAGATTTTTTCTGCTCACTTTACTTGCTTGTAAATAAGAAAAAACTTCTTACCTCTCTTGATTATCTTCTTTTGTTATGAGAAATATGCGAAAATCTTTGAGAACAAGTTGGTATCCAAGTTAAGCACACACAAATTTATTTATAGGCCATGAACCATGATCTGGTGCGCCTGCAAAGATTGTCCAATGTGGGTTATTGCAATGGAGATTCAAAATTTTGGAATGTTGCTTTTCAGACTTTCAAAACTGAGCACATTTGGAGTTTAGACAAGCAACAATATTGTGGATCTTTTGAACGTTCAAAATAATTTTGGAAAGCATAAACTGGTTCTTACGTGCCAATCCAAGCTTGTAAACCCATATGTGTCGATTATAGCATATGAATGAGCTCTTTTGTAAATAAACCGTTTATCTTCCTGGATGTAAAACATTGATTAATGAAGTGTAACTTTGTCTTATGCTTAATATTGGCTCTTGTAGCTGGTCATTAGCTACGTCTAAATAGAGAAAGTTCTAAATGGATTTAGTTACCTCTTTATAACGGTTATATGGATGGCCCTTTCACAGTGTCGATTAGTAAACAAAATTTGTGGCCATGATTCTCTTGATACAAGTTAAACGTCTATGATCATTTTGATGATGTCATGTAATGACATTCTCAATTCTTCTTTGTCTGAAAAGCAAAAAAAAAAATCTCAAGTCTTGGCTTCTTGCTTTTGGTTGTATGTAATTTTAGAGGTAGGTCATAGGTCAAGCAAAAACAAACTTCTATTTCTTTCATAAAAATATATAACTACAACACAATATTTACTCCTAAGTTTTATTTTTCATTGCAACATATGGATAACATGCATGAACTAATTAACTCGTGGTTGGGTTGTGAAGAGATCAAGTGCATAGGACATGGACCTATGCGTTTGTGAAATGAGCAGGAGGCAAGCAAGCAGCTGGTGTCTGGAAGCGGCCATAGGCTCGTTGGCATGCTTATGGGGGGCTTAGGCTACTGCGTTGATGGTGGCCATGGTCGACAGCAGCAATGAGGCCATATGCACATCAAAGCTTACAGGTTGCTTATTGAAATGTCTACAGGCATCAAATATGACAGTAGTAAGCTTGAATGAATCTACAAATTTTAATTGGCAAAAAGAACATATCAGATGATACTGAGATTTTTATTTACTGATTTTCTGTCTCAGTGGAGCTCGACCAGGCATGGTGGTGGAGCCAAAGGAGTGGTGTAGACCGAGCATGGTGGTGAAGACGTTTGAGACACACCTCGGTCATGCGTTGCAGCAGAGCCGATGGCGAGGCACAGTCCAAGCCCAGGGAGGGCGGATCAATGTATTGGGTAATATGGTTTTATTATCTATAACAATACAAATAATGTGATTTCTTTTATCTGTAGCAGCGCATGAGCAGAAGTGTGATATGTTGACACCGGCCAAGGCAGAGCTTGGCCAAGCGCAATGGCAAAGCCGAGGGTGTAGAGCAAACCGAGCCTGATGATGACATGTTAGGATAATACGATTTTTTAATCCGTAACAAAGTACGGACATTAAACTAGTAAGCGAAAATTAGAAACTGTCATGTTGCAAGTAACTTTTAGTTTAAATAAGTCGAAAGCTCAAATAAACCAAAAGTTAAAATTATTGGAGCGGGATCAAACAGATGAATAGTACTTTAGTTTGGAGATGAGGTGACTGGAATCCACGTGTCTATCATGTGATAGCACAACCTTTACATGGGGTTCCACTATGCCATTTATCTGTCGAAGTTAGTACAAATAATGACTCGTTAAAAAATGCAGATGTGTGCTCGATCACGTTAATTAATTAATGGATAGAATGATGTTCTATTCATGCGCGAAAATGAAAAGAAAAAAAAACACTTGTGATTTCATATCGATGGTATTTTTTAATGCACAGGAACGTTTTACCTATGTTTCAATAGGTTCAATCACGTTTTGAAGAATTTCAAACATATTTCAGAGGATTTCAGCCCGATTTAAATCTTAAAGTTTCAACGAGTTTGAAATCTAAAACTACAAAATTCCCGCAGATTCAAACCTAGTATTGATTAAAAACAAGTTTTAGAGGAATAAGAGGGGTTGGGAAAATGCATCTCATGAGAATGGTTGTGGCCGTTGGATACCTTGGATCTCACGCGCAACACCTATCCCATTGGTTTGGCCTTCAACGGTATATCGTTGGATAATATTTCTCTTTTCTTTATGGTTTCCTATCCTTTTATCATGATGGAAATGTTTTTCCCTTCTTTTTTATGAGATTTCTACTTCGATAAGAAAATTTTCATGTTTTTGGGAGAAAATTTGCACTTTGTTATTTTCAAAGGTTTGAGAGATTAAAGTCTTGGCGCTTGAATTAGTGTAAAATAAACATTACTCACTTCACATATGTTTGCAGTAGTTCGGTAGTCAATAGAGAGAACGGGTAGGTTTTGTACCACACGGAGGGAACGCTGCAATTTGCATGAGCAATAATTGTACGTTCATGGTTTGTTGCAAAAATGTCCGAGAAGTCATACCGGCCGTATCGATGCGATACCACCAATCCGTACTCCTTGATTCTGTTAAAGACGGCTTCCTCGAGGAACGGTTGCTAATGAATTCAGTGATATCGATTTCTCCTATAAAAAAAATAAATCAAATATAGATAATACAAAATAATAAATTGAACACAGAGAAATAAGAGGAGAACTTCTTTCTTTCTTCATTGCTTTTCTCTTTTCCAAAAGGTACAAGAACAATAATTGAGACCTCTGTATATAGACTAAGATGTGAGGTGTCCACCATAAGCCAAAACCTCAGGCCCAGTCCCAAGTTTTCCAACACTACCCTTAGGCACTCATCCAACACATTCATGCATCATCAAAACTCCATAAAAACCCAGTGAAAAAATTGGATAAAGAGTAATTGCATTATTAAAAATCTTGGCCGAGAAACTTCAGAAAATCTCGTCAAAGGAAAAAGAGTACAATTCAACCAAATTTATTTAATCTACATAATTTATTCTTTGAGTACTTTCTTCATGATCAAGTTTTAATAGTAAGCTCGAGAAGAATCTCCCCCTGAGTTATGCACTTCTCTAAGTCTCAACATTCTAATTCCACATATACATCTTTCAAAGTTAGATGCTGGAATTGACTTAGTGAATAAATCTACAAGATTTTCACATAACTTAGTATACATATCTTAATTTTGTCCATCTTTTTGTAATTCATGAGTATAGAAGACCTTAGAATTAATATACTTTATGAGATGACTCTTCACGTAACCTGTCTGTACTTGTACAATACAAGCTGCATTATCTTCATAGATAATTGTGAGAGCTTGTACAATATTCAATCCACATGACTACTAGATGTGATGAATCATTCGTCGAAGCCAAGTACATTCTCGTGCGGCTTTGTACAGCACTATGCTTTCTAAATGGTTCGTCGAAATTGATACAAGACTTGATTAGACAATTTTCATGAAATTGTAGCTCCACTACACAGGAATACATAGCCTGTTTGTAACTTAATTGTATACGGGTCCGACAGATACTCGGTATCTGTATAACCAATCATATTCAAGTCTTGGTTCTTTCTATAAAATAATCGAAGGTCTTTGCTTTCTTGGAGGTATCGGAAGATGTCCTTTATTCTTTACCAATGCTTTTTGGTGGGTTCTGTACTATATCTTGCTAATAGATTTATGGCAAATGCAATATCCGGTTTAGTGCAGTTTGCTAAATACATAAGTGCTCCTATTGTACTTAAGTATGGAAATTTCGATCACAGGACTTCCTCCCCCTCTTTCCTAGGTTGGTACGGATCCCTATCTTGTTGTAAAGATCTCCAATCATGATACTTTCGATGGGTACGCCTTTTCAAAACTGAATATTTTTAACACCTTTTGAGTGTCTGCAGACTGATGTACTAATATTCCTTTAGAGACATACTCAAGCTATAAATCTAAGCAATATTTAATTTTATTTAAATCTTTCATTTCAAATTTTGACTCTAGGTAAAAACTCATGGCAAATTGTTCCAAGTGATATTATACAAAAGTACCATGTTGATTGATGGGGCACGTGATGTAAAAAAATCCTCGCAAAAAAAAATAAAAAAGGAATAATTGCTTTAGGCCCATCTAATCATCCTCGTGGGACCTTCGAAGTACGCTCCTAGAAAATCCTAGTATCCACAGTAGAGTGGCGATCAATGCAACTGCAATACTGATGCAATCCTGAAAGAAAATCTCAGTGTTAGCCCTACCGTATGAGTGGTGATGCAGCATGGTGCAATAGTGGTGGATATTTTGGTCATGTTTTTTGGATTGTAGCTGGTAGATTATGACTGTATTTTTTAAGATTGTAGTGGACTGCTAAAATATAGATATAGTTGGCACACACGTCGATAGACTCGGATAACCATTTTGAGAAAGAACTTTAAAAAATCATTTGAAAAAATTCTTCCATTTATTTCAGTTTTTAAGTCATCCTAAAATCCAAAAGAAGAGGGTCTTTAGTGTCGCACTCAAACACCATACGGGCTAATCGCATAACCACACGATCTTGGTGTTGAGTTGAGCCGATGCAGCGATGATGGAACATCGTCACCACTCCATCGTGCCGACCATCAGTGGCGTGCATTGCATGCCCTACACCGGCTTGTTGCCGTGTCGACGTCGAATTAGTAGAGCCTGGATATCTCTCGTCCCTAACTTGCTCTTTTTTCTTTCTTCTTGTTCTTTTTTACGAAGAAGTTGTCACGCAACTGCTCTGTTAGATACCCCACAATACGTTTATATTTGAAATAAATAGAGCTGTATTTGTTACTCTAATGCTTAGAATTGAAAATCATGTTACATTTCTTATGCGATTATAACAGTTCTCATGTATACTATCTGCACCTTTATAATATGGCAAGCGGTGCATGTTTTTTTCTTTGATTATGGTAGGAATTTCTAGGCTAATATAGGCGAATTTCTGACCTAATATGGCCCTGATCAACTCGGATTCGGCTTATAACTTTTGGCTTATTTTTCACTATTCATAAGTTTCGTCTTTTTCTGAACTTTTGGCTTTTCGTTGAGCTTTTTTGCCGATTCTTTTTTTTCCGTATTTGTTTGTATTATATGTAATGTGCTAACATATTTTTTATTTTTAAATTTTTTAAATTTTTTAAATATAATTATGCTAAATAAGTCTCTGTCAGCTACAGTGCTTTTTTCAACCAGCTACAATGTTTTCAGCCATAAGCCACGAGCTTTTCAGCCGAACCGATCACCACCATAGGCGCATGTTACAGATCTTGTCACCGTTAAAAGTAATACTTGACAGGCTAGGTCATTTGAGACCGGTACAACAGTTTTGGGATGAAGAAATGGAGAAGGTATATGACGCGATTGCTTTACATTTTGCGCTTGACACGTAGGTATCTGCTTTGTAAGAGGGCGCATACCATATGCATGCCATAGAATTTTTTCCCCGACATCTAAGTTCGGGTGTGTCGTCAAACCGTCGAAATTCTATTACATCAGCTTGCAATTAACAGAGGTTCTGAAGGAAAGTTCAGAGAGGGAGAGATGCTGAAGACTAGACAATTCAGGTGAACTTGTCCAGTTGACGTTCTCCAGCCGAAGGAACATTCAGAGATCATCGCATCGCACACGATTCGATCGGCAAGTATATATGAACAGCTAGCAAGATCATCGTGGCACACAAGTAGAATGAAGCTGGGCTATGGGCCTGTTTGTTTCAGCTTCTGGCAGCTGTAGTTACTCCCAGAATCTGCAGCTCTCCCAAACAGTCCAGATTTTCATCCAGATTCTGAGTAGCCAGAAGCTACAGAATCCAGAAAATGAACTAGTAGCCAGAAGCTGGGGTTATCCAGCTTCTCCAGATTCTAACCAACTGGATACTCGTCAGCTACTTCTCAGAATCTACAGCTGAAATAAACATGCCCTTATATATGCTCAGTAGAATCCCCTTAACTTTGGGCGCCGGTGCGCGCTAGCTAGCTCCAAAATAAAAGGCACCAATTCCGAACAAATATTGGCGACATGATATCTTGATAACAAACTCCACTTGCGCTAAGGAAATATTACTTTGCTATAATTCCTAGAACAATTCCGGATTTTGATTCCCCTTCACATGGTGAATCTGTAAGCAGCTCCCTCTTTTCTAGAGGTTGGTTGCTGCTTTCGCCTAGTACGTTGCATATGCACAATACATTAGCTAATAGGAACCCTCTACGTACCAAGCTGGCGCAATTGCGTTGGGTGCTGAATGCCAAGATTCTATTTCTATTCTATCCATGCATATGATAGATTAGGGTGCCGCTGGGTTAGGCTGAAAAAGTTATTTATGATTGAAATTTTACTGTAACTGACTGAAATTACATTGTAGCTGATGATGGCTTATTTAGTCTAACTAAATTTAAAAAAATTAAAATAGAAAAAACAGGTTAGCCCATCACGAACAATGCAAACGAATACAGGAAAAAAATAGGCAAAAAAAAGATCAAAAAAGCCAAAAAGTTAGAAAAAGATAAAATTTATAAATAATAAAAAAATAAGTCAGAAACTCAAGCTGAAATGAGCAGAACCACTTGCCACCATCTAGAACTAGAAGCTTGCACTTCACTTTTGGCCTCTTGGGCATAATACTTCTTTGGTAGCCATGCATGCTTCCCCGGCTGGTTCATCATCTACCTAGCTATCTTTCACTCTTTCATTATTTCATCCCTTGTTTGCTCCATTTGATCTCCACGTGTTCGCTGTCTTTTGCATGATTGCAAAAGACATGGAAGAAATTACAAACAGGCGTGCAGCACGTGAGATGATATTTACATAATATTCACTTACGATGAACACTGCATCCATGTTGTAGCCAGCCACGAGACACAAGCTAGTGCTTTGTACGTAAATGCTTCTTCTCACCCTTGGCCTTCTAAAACAGGTATAAGGGTGGCCATCTCTGTTACTGAAGATGCTTCTCCTTTCCCTTCTACGTTACAAAATAGCGTCATGCTTGCACGATTCACGCCGATGATTATCGGCACTTAGTCGAATTCAAGCTCTAACAAACTTGATTATATCTGCGATAATCCGATCGATCGAACTCAACATTTCACAGTGACCTGCATATGTCAGCTTCAGTTCGTACGAATCGAACGCCCTTGTAAGCACAGAGTTTTCCGGTGCTGAATCAAGCTTCCCTGTTCTCTTTTCTGTGTTTCCTCACACGTGACAGCAGTCTAGGAGGGATGAGTACTATTGCAGACTCCACAAAAAGTAAAGTAGAACGAATAAGCTGCTGACACATATAAGGAAACATGAACGGAAATAGGGAAGCTGCTGACACGTACGAGAGAACAGGAACGGAAATAGGAAAGCGGAACAAGGAAGCTGCATTCGTCCTAGCTTGGGCACAAGTCGCACAGTACCTGCACTAGTAATTAACAGTGTGCATGCTCGCATGCGCCTCCGCACTGGGAAACAATTTGTCAGGCTTCTTCGCCAATTGCTTCTGCAGTTGCCACTCGATCGATCCCGTCCTCGTCGCCAAAGATCATACTTGGCGACGTTCTCTCCGAGCTGGAAAATTTGGCCCCATGATACTAAATGCCGTTCGTTGTCCAACAAGTTGGTTTCGCTCTCTCTTTCGCAAGATTCTCTCGGATACGCAAGATAGTTGAAAGATATAGTATATCTTGTGCTACCAACGGGTTCCCTGTAGCAACACGATGTCTGATATGGTTATATTAATCTGCCGTTTACTCACAAGGCGCATGAGGTTGCCTTCTACTTAACGGTTTGATCAGAACTAGAACGATCCAGTTAAGTTGAGCTAGAGGCATATTCATCTCACTCCAGAGGTGCGTGTTCATCTCATAGAAAACCTTAATTTCTGTAATTCTACTTATCTCAAATTCTCAATCTATATATCCATTCATCAATCGTACTCATCTTCCTCCGTGAATCCTGAAATAGAATAATATATTAGACAAAAACTCTGCAGGAGATTGCGTGTGAGATACCGCTGACTTAAAAGAAAAAGCAGGACTTAAAGTTAGGTTATACTTGTACTGTCTATAATAACTAGTTTTTAAATATTGTGTCTTTTTAAGATAGACTCAATAAAAAGTGTACTGAGTTCAGCTGTACTTGCTAAAATCATATACGACTATTTCTCTCTACGTTCTGTCTCATAAATAGATAGAATTCAAATATTTAAGCCATAAGCCATAACTAAAAAAACCTCACCCTTTGTCCAATCAAAGAGCACTAAGAGACTAGACATATTACGTTAGAGCAAGTCCAATAATGGTCTTATAACCAAGCTAGTCAGCATTTTTACTGATGTGGAGGAGAGAAGAGATGAGAGAGATGAGAGCTTGTCTCTCATGTAAGCAACAAGCTAGACACGGGAGCCTATGCAGTGGTGAGCTCAGATATTAAATGTATGTGAGGAGAAATAGGAAAGAGAATGTGAGATATGGTACCACATAATAATAAAAAACCTTTTGTACACAAATAGAAGACAAATTATTGTATAACTTGGCTCTTATAATTTGACTTATAGCTAAATACTTAACTCTATTATTGGACTGGCTCTTGGGCACTGGATCTCGGGGCACTCAAGACTAGTGATAACGGGGATCCTAGACCTGTAAGAGCTAGACTCGCACGAGGTAGCACTGTTTCCAATCAAACTAGCGAGCTTAAGAAATGCATACGTCGATTGAATTGAAAGGTGATGTGGATCTGGATTCGGAAGAAATATGTGCTGTGCTCCTAGCGAAAAAGAAAGAGTTTTAGGTGCCGCTTATTTAGGTTGAAAAATAGCTTATAGCTAAAATTTTACTGTAACTGACTGAAATTGTACTGTAACTGATGGTGGCTTATTTGATGCAATTAAATTTTAAAAAATTTAAAAATAGAAAAAACATATTAGCCTATCACGGACAATACAGGAAAAAAGAACCGACAAAAAACCTCAAAAAAGCCAAAAAATCAGAAAAGGATGAAATTTAAAAATAGTAAAAAATAAGTTAAAAACTGAAAGTTCAAGCTAAAATAAGCGGGGCCTCAGATCTTTCGCTCTGCTCTTTTTTTGCTACCACTTCATAATTGGACTTTTGTTTCACGCTCTTTATTTTCCGAAGCAGTATTTCATACTTACGTAGCAAATATCGATTTGGGTCGTAATTATTTTCTTTAATATTACGTTAGTCAGATTTTAACTTATTACAACCTCTTGACTTTAATACTTTATTCAATTATATATACCAATCAATTCTTTCAAAGTCTTAAGCCAAAAAGCATATGTAGACAATATATACTTCAACAAATTACAAAATGTGCACGCAAGTTCTTCGCAACAAAGTGCTACTCGCGGCGAGCTGTCTATGGCACGGACTCGAACGGCCGAAGCTGGTTCCACGAACGCGTGGGCCCATGCAGGTGACGTGGCCGAACCCCACACCGTCGCGCCATCTCGGATGAACCACCGCGTGACGTTCCTCCCTTGTCAATCTGCCCGTCAATCTAACGTACGGGGGCCCGTTGCGTCCGACGCGCCACGTCACGGTACACGGCAACAGTTCACCTACTGGCACACCCATGCGCGGAAAAAACCGGCATTAAAAAAATTTGGGGGTTACCAAGATTTATCTCAGCGTGGTATCCCCCGCAGTTTTCAAGTTTGAAATTTTCTGTCGTGTGCAGGCCATGGGAGCATGTATATTCACTCATTTATCGTGCACGAGGCTCTCAGAAGTTAACCCGCTGACGTCTAATGCACACTCTATATGTCTACCAGCACTATCCTGTCCGACATCACACTGTGCGGGAGGGTCACCGTGGCCACGTCCACCACGCCCTGACGAGGCTAGAAGGTCAGTATGGGCATGGCCTCGTACACCGCCAGTGCAGTAGTTCGTGCATCCTCTGGGCTTCTCCCGCTTTCCCATGCAGGGCACGTTTGACGTGTCATTCTACCCTTCGGACAGCTTTGACCACGCCATGGTGCTAGACAAAGGTACGCCATGTCTCCGTTTGTTTGCTTCCATCCCTTTACTAGACGAACTAGTGATATTTGCAATGCAGGTCTTATTTCCCTGAGGGATTTAGGGTCTCCCCAGGCAAGGACGACACGGACTGCTATCTTGCAGATTGGGCTAACCAGGAGACGGGCACGGAACCTCAATGCACACCCCCAAAGGTTCTCTTTGGGTCACAACTCAGTGGTGCACCAGTACCCACACAGCTGGCACTACAGTCCACCCCTCCAGTTTTGGAACCTCATGTTCACAGGTCTCCTAAACGTCTTACCTTGTCGAGGCCCTGACACCCAACACAAAAGAGGAGGGCGAAGTAGGACCGTACGGGAAGACACAAACGTGGAGCCGGAGTGGGCCAAGGTAGTGATGGAGGGGGTGCTGGGGGTTCTTTTAAGGGGTTTAGTACAGGCCTTCTGCCTACGCTAGCTGTATTTTGGTTCTTCCTTTATTACTTACATTTTTACATTTCTTACTTACTATGTTATGTTTGCAATTTCAGTGCGTTCTGATTTGTACTCTTTACGATGTCTGTTTGTTTGATCTATGTCAACGCCTCTAGTTCAATGCAGGCGACGCACTGCTGGAACAGTCCACTCAACAAGTAGCAATCGCAATGATGCGTAAAACATTCAATTACATGCTTTAGGACATTGAACATAACTGCGAATAACAGGGGAGAGTACTATGATACAACCTTGTCCGTACATGTCTACTGGTAGAATGTGCCTTACACTACCCACATGGAGTGCTGCAGAGAGGGGTGCATCGGACGTGGCTGCCCATCGTTATAGTGGCACGTACATATGCATCTAGGAATTGTGTAGTAGCATGTCAGATCATATAAACTTCCTATGTTGACGACCTCCTCGTTGCCCCTCCCACGCTGTATCTACTGACGAAGGTCATCGTTTTCCTCTTTGAGACTTTCAATCCGCACCTCCAAGTCAAAGATTTACTTTCACAATGTATCCACGTACCTCACAACATAGCGTTCATGAGGAGAATTGATCCAGCGGACAAATTCGTATTTCGTAATCTGTTGCAAAGGAGGGTTAGCATCGACACTCTATTAACAGTAATATAAAATAAATGATTGCCTATTTGTACCCCTAGAGTGTAGGCATCAGAAGAAATGTTGCCCGACATCGAAATGGCTATCTGCAATCTGCATGACCGCTTCCTCCCTATGTCTGCATTCCGGCCACATCGATTGAGCTTGCCTGTTTGGCATCAAACGGTAGTTAGGGTCGAAATCCTCTATCCTTTCTAGGGGAAGGTCTATCTTTGGTGATCCATGTTCGACTAACCCCTCGGCGTCTGCCATGGTAGGTTGCTTTACGACAAACAAGGTAGTTCTTCCTATGGTTCACTGCATCAAGTGCTCCTACTCTCAAGGGGGTGGGCATGCATTTTATAGCCGGTGGGGGGAGGTGGCATGCTTTATGTCAAACCAGATCATGTGCTAGCTTCATACAGCTTTGCCCCAAAGAGAATTGGCAAAACTACACCCTCACCTTTTTAGACCGAAAAGACAGACCTCTGCAAAGCAGGATGTGACAACGAAAGGTGTGCAGCCTTGCGTAGTGACAAGATCAAATGAGTCAGTTTGTGCAGTGACAGGATCAGACGGGGTAGCTTTATGCAGTGCCAAGACCACACGGGGCAGCTTCTAGATGGGGCAGCTTTGCACAATGACAATACCAGATAAAATAGCTTTGCACAGTGACAAGACCAAATAGTGCAGATTTGTGCGCTAACAAGACCAGACGAGGTAGCTTTGCGCAGTGACAAGACCAAAGAGTGTAGCTTTGCACAGTGACAAAACTAAAGAGGACAGCTTTACGTTGTGACAACACTCAACCTCGTTAACTTTTCAGATCGACATGACAACGCTACACCTCCTCAACTTTTTAGACCGAAAAGACATAACTCTCCAAAGTACGACGTAACAGCTCTCTACACCAAGCCAACCCTTTGGCCTATAAAATGAGGTGGAAGAGATCTGAGAGAAAACATTATACAAACAAACCCAATACTACACCAGAGTTTGGTTCACCACGTTGGGATGAACAAAAAGCAGAAGAAGCAATGATACAAGATGATGAAACAATGGGAGGAGACTCGTGGACTAGCACGGTTTGTTGCGGCCCGTGACAAACAAACATGGGGCACGGCGGCCCGTGACAAACAAGCGGAGCGTGCTAGGAGGGCACCTCCCCGAAATGATCCCCCGTAGCAGCAACCCCATCTCGAACGTTCCAACCGAGTATTTACTGCAACAACCACCCGAGTGGGAAACGCCGCCCCTCTATGGGTGCAAGGACCCATGCACCCATTCAAATCTAAGCAACAACTCAGCCTGGGCATGCATAACTAGGGTTGCACAAACTATTCCTGTGACTATTCCGACCATCGTCAGGACATGAGCAGCTATCGGCAGCCGGTAAAGACCAATTGCATTGTGTTCCCCCTACTAATTGTCTTTCAAAGTATGCACTAATAACCTCTCCCATCTACCCGCAGTCCCCGAAACCACTATGTGGCTACCGCAAGTGGATCGACCTAGAGATCCACCCACATGACTAGTGGACTCTCGATTTCGAGGAGTGAAATGTCAAAAAGGTCTGCGAGATTCGGAAGGAGGAGCACCACAACGATGAGCAAACCGAGCGTATATGTCGAAAGATGAAAGCTCATCTTGACGCGTGTACGCGCAGAGAGCGTGAGGCTCGTGAGGAGTGTGAGAAAAAGAGGAAAATAGCGACTAAGGCGAAAGAGACTACCTAGGAGTTGAACGTCAAACTCGCAAGAAAGGGAAAATAGCCCCGGTCCACGCAGTAGGTTGGACCGTCCCGCAATAGTCTCCCGAAGGTCGAATTTATTTCTATTCCAGAAAGGCGCATATGTACATAGAAGTACTTCGATTTGTTGTATCATGCAAGATGTTGTTTCTTACGCACGTAAACAAACCCTGTGCGTCATGTTATTCCCAGCTTATTATGAGTCTATTTAAATTCGCAACATCGCATGTCATCGTCTTTTCGTATTCAATTCTTCACAATATCACTTACATTCGTACTTACCAATCGTTGTTGTCTCAATCGTCCTCAGAAAAAATTTCTAAAAATTTCTTGCATTACAATAATATATGACAATCACAAATTGTTATCGCGAATCTAACAGATTTTGTACCATTCATAATCTATGAAAATCACAAATAAATCATCCAACATTATCTACCGTTTTTTTCCACAAAATACGAATTATACATAAAATTTAGTAAATATCACCTACCTACAGTAATTGTCATTTATCCACATGCGCTGTTGGGGGGCCAATTGCGAAAAATGGGCTGAGGTGGCAGTCGCTGACCGGTCAGGCGACTGAACCTGTAGTTGCCGAACAGTTCAGTGACAGGTCGCGATCGCCCGACCGTTCGGTGACTGGATCATGTCGCCCAACGGCTCATCGACTGAATTTGTGTCGCGTGGCCATTGTGCGACATGTTTTGGTCGCCTAACGGTTGGATGATTGTATTCTGTTCCTATAAAAAAAATTGCACGAGTGTATTACCTTAATTTTGAATGAAAAATTGATTATTTTAAAAAAATCCACGCGCTCTTGTCTATAAACCACGGCTTGCGTTTTCTCCCTCCCTCCGCAAGGCGGGGCAGGCTGCCTTTACTCCGCCCGCATCCCTCGTTCACCGACCTCGTACCGCTGTTAATGGAAACAGCGCGGCGTTTCATTTCCCCCCTCCTCCCTTCCGACTCCTCCCACCCCATCCTTCCCTCGTCCTCCTCCTGCTATTACTGCTACTATCCTTCTTCCTCCTCCTCCCACGCGTCCTTTTCCCTCCGCTTCACAACTCCGCTGCTCCGCTCCTTCCCCTACAGATAAATTAGCTAGAGCCTTTGGCTCCTTGTTGTGTTGAGTTCTTGTTTTGCGCTGTGTTATCATGGTGAGGTGCGGGGAGTTGGAGGAGGAGATGGTGGAGGACGACGAGTATGCCAAGTTGGTCAGGAGGATGAACCCACCCAGGTACTAGACTACTGGTTTGTACTGTTGGTATATGTTTATGGCTTCTTTGTCTCCTTTGATTTTGATTTGTCTGTGGCAACTTATCGTTGTTGGATTTTGGGATTGGATTTGGACTTGGTAAGAATTTTCATGTGATAAACACTTTATTGCTTTTGTAATAGCCGTTTGGACAACTTTGTCCACATTTACATTTTTTCCCTTCGTTTCTGCAAATTGCTACAGTGGAATTTTACTCCGGTTTGCCTATTGTCCTTCTCTCATCGCAGTTAGCATATGCGTAGTTTTTCTACGGATTTTTGCACTCCAGACGTTTCTTCCTCTGTTCATGGAATCCATTTTGCTGAATCTTAACCGATCCTTGGGATTGATTTAATCTTTACTGCCCGTATTCCCAATCTCTATCCAATCAATCCTTAATTTTCTCAACTCAAATCACAACACAAATCTTTCCTGCATATCTAATGTTCCCAGAAAAAAATCTGTCCCCTGTTCTCCTTTATTCTTTGCCATATTCGTAGCTCTGTCGTGCTGTCTGAAGCTCAGACGTCCTTCCTGGATTCCCCTCTCCTTTTGCCAAAGGGCTATCTGGAATCTGTGATTCTTATTATGCTGCCTGCTGTAAAGAGGCTTTACAATCCAACTGTCGCTCTAATCAACTTCCAAACCCGACTGTTTGTCGATAATCAATTCCAAATCAGCTGACCTAGTAGTAGCGTTAGTTATTATCACTGCCACAATGCAACGTCCCTGCTTAATTAGTTACTGTGTGAATCTGTGAATCTTTTGCAGGGTTGTGATAGACAATGACTCGTGCGACAATGCAACTGTCATCCGGGTAAGATTGTACTTCCCTTGCAGGACCATGCATACTAACAACTAAATACCTAACCAACCCCTCTACCTTTGCACTGGTTATTGATTGACAAAGCTTGAGACTTTTCTTCTTCTATCTTGCCCAGGTTGATAGGGTCAAGAAGCACGGCATTTTACTGGAAGCCGTCCAAGTCCTCGTGGACCTCAACCTCGTCGTCACCAAGGCTTACATTTCCTCCGACGGCAACTGGTTCATGGACGGTATGATAATACTAAGTCTCTTAAACTTTTGATTTGATTTGATAAGTTTCTTGGCAGTAAGGTTGCTTGACTTGCTTGTGATCGACTTGGCTCATGTCATGTTCAGTGTTCAATGTGACCGATCAGGACGGGAGCAAGCTCGTGAACCGGGAGATCATTGACTGCATTCAGAGAGTGAGTGTGCATTTACTGACTCTGATGTTGCTAACCTGAGCTACTTTGCGAGATGCCTTACCTTGATAATCTTCATCTGCAGTGTCTAGAATCAGAGGATGGTTACCTTGTGCCCCCGGCAAGCGGGCCGGCTGCTGGCGTTGGGCCGTCGGAGGAGTACACCTCTATTGAGCTCACCGGCACCGACAGGCCGGGCCTCCTGTCCGAGGTGTGCGCCGTGCTCGCTTCCCTCAGCTGCAACATTGTGAAGGCCGAGGTGTGGACGCACGACAGGCGCGCCGCCGCCGTTATCCAGATCACCGACGAGGCCACCGGGCTCCCCATCCGCGACGCGGGCCGGCTGTCCAAGGTGCAGGAGCTTCTCTGCAACGTAATGCAGGGAGACGGCGGTGGCTGCGGCTGCAGCGGCGGCGGCGTTGCCAAGAAAGGCAACACAGCCGTGTCCGTGGGCGCGGCGCACGCCGAGAGGCGCCTGCATAGGCTAATGCTCGACGACGGAGACGGCGGCGGCGGGCAGGACCCCGGCGGCGAGGAGAGGAGCGGCAAGGTTGTGAAGCCCAAGGCCAAGGTCGCGGTCATGGACTGCACGGAGCGGCGCTACACGGTGGTCATCCTGCGGTGCAAGGATCGGCCGAAGTTGCTGTTCGACACGCTGTGCGCGCTCACCGACCTGCAGTACGTCGTGTTCCACGGTACGGTCGACGCCGAGGGCAGCAGCAAGGAGGCCTACCAAGTACGCGCGCATGTCTCACAAACCATAGTTACCTGACAAGATTGCTCATCTTCCGGCGGTGTGTGGTTGCAGGAGTACTACATCCGGCACGTCGACGGGCACCCGGTGCGCTCCGACACCGAGCGGATCCGCCTCGTCCGGTGCCTCGAGGCGGCCATCGAGAGGCGCGCTTCGGACGTACGGACAATTAAACTCACCCGCCGATCACATCTTCCTTGCATTCTTTGAATGCGAGTGACAAGCGTTCGTCCTTGCAATTGCAGGGGCTGGAGCTGGAGGTGAAGACGGAGGACAGAGTTGGGCTCCTGTCGGAGATCACGCGCGTGTTCCGCGAGAACAGCCTGTCGATCATCCGGGCGGTTATCTCGACCAAGAACGGCCTCGCCGACGACACCTTCTACGTTTCGGACGCCTACGGCAACCCCGTCGACGGCAAGACCATGGACTCACTGAGCGAGCAGCTCGGGCACGCCGTGCTGAGGGTGAAGAGCGACGGCCACGCCGCCATCAAGCCCGTGGAGGAGGGCAGCGCGGTGTCCATCCTCGGCAACCTCCTCAAGGGCTCGTTTCAGGGGTTCAGGCTGATCGGGTCATACTCTTGAGAAGGTTGCTGCTCATAACACGACCGGCCTTGTTCAGACAAACGAATCTGACGTAGGTTAGGGAATAATGAGGCATGGGATCGACGGAGTTTGTAAATAGTTTGCATATACTTGAAATGTGATACTGGCCTCCTGCATTGTACAGACAGTTTACCTTGTGCATACACTTGTCGACACTGCTGTTAATCTAAGAATGCCATGAAAGCCCATTCCCTCGTCTGACTGGCTGTTCCACATCGCTAGCTGCTGGAGTACTTCAGCAATATAGTGTGTGTGCCCGTATGTTGCAACGGAAAATCAAATACTATGCACATTTTCTTTTGCC
The DNA here is from genome assembly GCA_036346575.1 of Dendrocalamus sinicus. Lineage (NCBI taxonomy): Eukaryota > Viridiplantae > Streptophyta > Magnoliopsida > Poales > Poaceae > Dendrocalamus > Dendrocalamus sinicus. The sequence continues at coordinate 33,347,552 of CM070663.1, forward strand.
TAATAGCTTCACATTAGTATCTCCCTCCAGGACCTGCATGAACAGAAGCAAACTAATGCTGAAATGTAGCTAACCTGTATCTTGTATCTACCAATAGAAATATGGTGACAAGGGATCATGTGAACTGTTAGACAACATGGGACTGAGAGCCACCTTTTAACTGTAGCTACTCCAATGGTCTGGGCTAACAGAGAGCATTTATAAACAATAAATCAAGGGGAAAAATCGGGAGAAAATAGGGATCATGGCAGATCAGAACATAAAGATGGTATTCGGTACAATAGGAAAATCGCTCTCTATGCCATCTCATGATACGGATCAAAACTGTTAGATGAAATGATTTCCTGCTATCATCTTGGAACAAAACACCAATGGCATGAAACTCAAAAAACAATCAAGGCTCAAATCTATGGGTACTTCTTTAGTTGTTTTACTTAGTTATTTCATATAATTAGGGCTTGTCATGATAGTGGTAAGAACAATAGCAGGGCTAAAAAATTTTGGGCACGAGACTTTACAATAGTTGCCCTGCCTGGGCAAAATAACCGACAAATATTCAAATTCAGACTTCAATTGTAATCTAGTCACTAAAGGCCATCTGTGTTTGCTTGCAATCCCTAAACTCACATATCTAACAAATCCACATGATAATTCGCCTTCACAATTTCTGAAACAATATGATCTTTTAGCTTGAATCAATGGATTTTTGGTTGAGTTTATGGTTCGCATTCTTGCACTCAACATAGACCCATAATAATAATGATCAGGATGGGATCATGAGGTGTCTGTTGATCTATTCTCTAATATGCATGTGCAGAAGTGTGGCATTTGTGACCTTCGTTGGCTTAAGTACGTATCAGGGAGACAATGCAGCAATATATCTTTTCCTCTGAACAGCACAAGCCACAACATTGACCCAAATTTAAAAAAATGACTACAAATATGCACAGGCATATTAGATAGAACTTTGAATAAATTATCTCAGTCACAAATAATTCCTAAACCAAATATTCTATTCAGCCCTTTAGCTAACAGATAAGCACTCTGAAAATGTACAGAGCACTGAGCAAATTTAATTGGGGAAAACTTTCTTTACATGGCATCTCATGCAATCCCTCACAAAATAAGAACTCATTCTATCTCCAGTGGCGGACCAAGAATTTCACGATAGGTGTTTGAAGTTTCAAAGGTATTGTTCAATAGAAAAATAAAGGAACACAATAGAAAAAAAAATAAAGTTTATACTAGAGATAACATCTCAAATAATATAAAAATACAAAAATAATTAAGAAAATTATAATTTAACTTGACAATGCTTAATGCCTTAAAAGTGAGATATAATGTCATCATCCTTAACTTGTAGGAAAAAAATTCTCGCTTAAAAACATAATCAAATAATCATTCATGTATTGCTCCCTCATTCTATTTCTTAGTTTATTCTTCACATAATTCATTGAAGAGAACACTCTCTCAACACTAGCAGTTGCTACGGGAAGAATTAGCACCAATTTAAGAAGCTTGTAAATAATTGCATAATTGAGATCCTTCTTTATTTGAACAAGCATAATGGAAAGCTCAGAAAGATTGTTTACTTTTCTAAACCTTTCATCTATACGGCTGTCGATTGCCACGTTGGCCTTGCTCGCGTTCTATGGCTCCTTGCGGCATGAATTGTACCCTGCCCGCCTACCGACTGCTACCCCTGCCATGCCCCACTGCTCTAGGCTCTTACTAGTTAACCATATTATCAAAGTGGTTAACTCCCTCAATAAGCTTTTTCCAGGAAAGTTCTAATTCTTCCATAAATTCATATGAATTTATCACTAATGCAATTTCTTCTGTAAGTCTAGCTATGTTTGGTCTATTCATAGCATATATCTTCTATGGATCTGCTTATTCTTTTTTTCAGAATTTATATTTAAAAAATTCCCTTGTAAAAGAGAGTCCGAAAAAGTCTTTTTTGGATCAAGTAAAAAAAAAGATATACAGTTGGTCATATAATCGTGGTTATATAGATATTTTCTATACTAGGGTCTTTACCCTGGGTATAAGAGGATTAACCGAACTAACGCAGTTTTTCGATAAGGGTGTCATTGATGGAATTACCAATGGGGTAGGTCTTGCTGGTTTAGTCCCTACACGCACATCGTCACCAACTGAGGGCCGTCTGAGCCCCTCCCTCTCTGGTGGGTAGGTCTGGTTAGGACTTAGGGTTAGCGGGATGGGCAAATGGGCCAACATCATATGCCAAATTGGGCCAGTAGGATGGGATGGCGAAATGAGCCAACAAGAGTCCGGTGGAAAGTGGGCTGGTTGGGTATAGAAATAACGAATTTGGCCCAACTAGAAGAATATATATGTATTATACCTAGTATATACTAGTTTTTTGTCAATAATTTTGGGTGTTTAACTGAATACCCATGAATCATAGTGGGTCCGCCCCTAGCTATCCCTCACAAAAGAGTTCCTTTTTTTTTCAAAATGAACATGTATATGGAGGTCTAGATAAAAGAATCCCTTTACACATGATAGGATCAAAGACATCCATCACAACATTATTTTCAAACTGAAAGTATAGCATTGTGTCAATATGATACAATTTACATAACTTTGAGCTAAAATATAGTCGGGTGCTTGTACAGCTTACAAAATAATTCAACACAATACTATAAAGCAATATGAATCTCCAATTTCTTGGTTGCTGTAGATTACTAAAGAATTAAGTGATAAGAGGAGCTCACTACTTTGTAACTTTGTAAGAACGTATCCGATTTGTAATTAAAAAATAATCAGAGGAGCTCACTGCTTTCCACACCTAACTAAAATAAGTTGGAAGGTCATCACCTGAGAGCAGGGACAACAATGTTGAGCTCAAAAATTGGCGTGGCTTCGGCCCACAGTTTCCACATCTACACCGCGGCGTAACCTGGACGCACCCTCGGTTCCTTAGCAGGAGAAGCACCATCGCAGTGGAACCCACGGCGATGCAGGATTTGTCCATTCCCTAAACAAAGTTTAGCACACAAAACAAATATAGCAATCAGACAACAGCCTGTGTATGCCCACATAACTAATTTTCAGCCTCCACTTGAGCACCCACTGTCAAATTCAACATAATTCAGAACCAAAGAAATAATATAACCTCAAAGTAGACCTACTTGAAGCATCGTCAAATGCTATTCTGTACTAGAGAAGCATAGATGAAAACAAAAATTTGGAGGTAAAAAAGCATTAGATTGTACATGTCTGAAGATGATCTCATTTGAAAAGGCAAAGGAGAAGACGACCATGGATCCCAGCCCGAACCAGAGCATCGATTCCACAATGTTCTACCATATCACAAATTCAAGATCTTTTCCTATGTCTCGAAACATCAGCAGCTAAGTCTAAAAAAAGAGCGCAGTTATGAAAGAACGCATAGGAAATTTGAAGTGGGCTAAATGCCAAAATACCAAGAAAAAGGTTAAATGTTAAGAGAAATTACACTGATTAAACACAAATCTTCATAAAATAAATCATATGCTGTCGCCATGGCGTGCCTAGCATCCAGTCGATATGATATAGAGTCAATGAGAAGGATGAGAACCCGGAAGGATCTCGAGCAAGGGCAAGACCATGTGGAGTCAATTAATCGGCTAGGAATTAGATTAAGTTGCCATCGTCAATGCGGTGGCCCGAGGTCGCCGATCTTTGCAGTGGCCCAAGGCCGAAGATCTTTGCTCCTATCCCCCGAACTTCTAGAAGCTCGAGGTCAGCCTCCAGACTCACTCCTCTCTAGATCGCCTCGAGGTCTCGCCCCCATGGAGCTCATGCTCCGACCATCGCCTACCTCGTTAACCTCGGTTCACCGCCACTGTAGACCACCAACGCGCTTGCTGCCATGAATCCGGGATCCATCACTGCACTAAGATCACGTCACCCCCGAACACACTGTGTTGCAGCCGTTGTGACGAAGAGATTTGATTCGATCTTCTAATGAGAACGATAACTATGATTGATATAACATTGATGATGAGGCTATTTGACTGAAATAATTAAGTTCGTTTTGCAATCGTTATACCACACTCTTATCATTATAACACGATATTAAATTCCTACAAGCAATCAAAGAACGAGCAAGAATAAGATAAAAAGCAATTTGAATATTGCGAATATCAATTAGAAACACAAAAGAGTTGAGACATGCAATCGCAGTTGGTGAATTTTTGCATATTTGGCCTGTTGATACCCCTTTTTGTAAGATTTGCCATGGGCTGTTGTTTTTCGTGGAAGTAGCCCTCTCGTGAGCGCGGAATTACGGGTTGGCGACGTGTGGAGAATCTGCGCACCGGGAGCGCAGAATATGGGCCCCCACCAGCCAGACTCGGTGCATACGCACGAAGGTCAGGCCCACTGAAGTCCTGCGACACACGAGCGCAGGAATTTGTGGGCGAAAGCGATGGTGCATGAGCACGAGGCCCGACTTTTTTCGACTCGCGCATCGGCCACAGATTTAGGCTTGGGCCGCTATTGGTCTAATTGACACAAGAACACACGATGAAATTTTACGGTGGAAGACTAATCCAAACAAGCCTAAGGACTAAAGTGACGATCACAAAGGTTATAAAGAGGTGGTGCTCAAGAGGGGTCGCCTAGGGTTCGTACGCCACTAGGGGCGCACACAACTTGGGCTCGAATCCCAACACTATTACAAAGCCCAAGTTGGCCCAACAAGTGACGCAACACCTCTCTTTGATGATTGTGATGTATAGACAACTAATTTTAAGGTGAGGCCAAATCCGTTAGAGAGGTCTTATCATAAGCTTTCCATTAAGTACTCGAACACCTCCATCGAACTCCATATATGAAAGTTATGATCATTTTAAGTCCGTATTGTCAGGCTGACTCCGAATTTGTCTAGAATTATTGTGATAGTAGTGTTGCTCCCCTCACCTTGGTTCCTAAGTAAAATAACATTACATGACTGAGTAGCAATCCATTCTCAATGGAAAAATGGTGAGCTCCTAAAAACGAACTCATCTGATAATTTAACCATCGTTAATATGCCCTCGTCATAGTTTCTTACCTAGCATCTTATCGATGAATGTTATGTGTATTCAAAAAAATGATGTCCTTATTATATTGCATACTTCACCATCCCCTAGTATACCACAGAAGAGGGCACAGTAGAAGAAGAGAGGAAACAAGAAACAAGTTGGTCCCAACCACCACCTCCTTGCCATCGCCGTCGATGATGAGATTCAAGCCGCCGCCTTCGGATCGGATTGAGTCAGTTGTGAGCGCCCTCGTTCTGGTCGCTGGCGAGGAAGGAGGTTGAGGCAAATCGGGAAAAGGGGTTGAGATGAGAAAGGGATGGGTGTTCGTGGCGCGGACTGTAGAGACGCAGAGGGGCTCCAAGCTCGCCATGCCATCTTGTCGCCGCTGCCAGTAAGAATCAGGACACCGAGAGAAGGAAAAAGAGGAAGGGTGACGCAACGAGGAATACAAGATAGAGGGAATGTATGTGATCCAGTTTTTCAAGAACTAGTTATGATTTTGGAAGAGGGGAAGATCACAAGAGAGAGAGGCACGCAGAAACCGAAAGTTGCAGCGCACACGTCGACTCTCTTATTTTAGATGAAGAGAGGCAGATGAACTATGACGACCAACTCGTATTTTTAAATAGGAGAGATAAGGTCTCACAGACAAAATGGCTCAAGATCCAGAGAATCACAGTATTCTTGCACGCTACTCGAGTTTCTCGCCAAAATCAGGACAAGAGAAGAACAGGATAATGGCTTAACAAGACTAAATTTAGTTCATCCGCTGTGCAGCCTCCTTGGCGAGCAGCTTTTCCCTGGCCTTGGTCTTCGCCTGCGACTTGGAGCCCATGACGCCACCGCCCCATTTCTTCCTGATCTCATCAAACTTGTCATTGAAGTTCGCCTGGAAAAGAATAAGTTCAAGTCAGTGGACAAACCATTAGCAAAGATGGATACTGACAAAACAGAAGAATTCACAGCTACCCACCTTAATAGCCTCAAGGATCTTGCTGAACTCAAGTTTATCCTCATTCTTCACAGTGGTCAGGCACAGAACAGAAGCAGTCTTCTTGTGAACAATCTACAACCATTAGCTCTTTAGTTTTCGACACATTTAGCAAGCAGACAAAAGTGGCAACAGAAATAATACCGATCCAAGGCGAGCTTTCCCCTTCACAATGCAGTAAGGAACCTCCATTTTCCTGCAAAGGGCTGGGAGCCACACAACCAGCTCGATCGGATCAACATCATGAGCTATGACAACCAGCTGGGCCTTGCTCTGCAGAGAACCACACCAATTTTAATTATTAACATAATGCAGTTTGATGCCTAAAGAAAGCACTCTTTATCATTTACCTGCTCAATAAGGTAGGTCACATGGTTAAGGCCATACTTCACGACTATTGGTTTCTTTGCCTCAACAGTTTTCCCTTCAGCTTCAGCCTGGGCCCTCTTCAAAAGCCTCTCTTTCTTGGCAACTTTGTCTTCTGGGCGGTACTTAAGAAGCATCTTGAACAAGTTTGTCGCTGAAATAAAAGATTGCTATTAGGCAAGTTTATCAACAAGTATGATAAAACTCATACTTGTATGAATTGATTCTACTTTAAAGATTATTGCAGCAAAATACATCACTTGAGAGAGAAGAAATAAAAAAGGCTAATGAAAGGGAACTAGCAGATGCATACCAAGTATGATAAAACTCAGAAAGTTGTTTCATCATATGCAGATACAACAACCCTAGTTTAAGAAGTCTAGGATGCATACAGGAAACCAGTGGATTACTACAGCACATGGTTGGTACTAGAAAGCCTATTGGTAACATGTTTAGTGTATGTTCCTGCAATCTAGTAGAGGTAAACCCGATTGGAGAACACCGTCTATTAATAGGGCATAATTCTACACCTTATTTGGGATTACTAAACCAAAGTAGGATAACCTACCCGTAAGATCATCTCCATCAGTTCCCATCTCGCCTGGCTCTCGTTCAAGATAATATCGGTTTGTGGGTGGTTAACCTCACTAAAATTCACTAACCCATATAGAGTACATAAATCTGTCATCACCTACTAGGGTTTACTTCCAAATTGATCGGACTACCTATTTTCACAAGTATTTGCCAGTCTAACCATTGCAATCAAACTTTTCCAACTTTGACCATCAGTATACTTCAAAGCATCTAGAATGGCCACATGAAAACATTACAGTTTCATACGGCAGTTCTGTTTACTTTTAAATAGTGAAGGCCAAAGTTCAAAAAGTTTGACTACAATGGGTTAACTATGACAAATAAACATCTACAATTCCTTACTGGAGTGCACTAGACACAAATACATAGAGTATGGTCTTTCATGCCCTACATGGGATCAGTGAAACCTATTAAGGCCTATCATCCAGCACACATATCCTAGCTATCCACCTCTCCTTTCTCTGTTCCACTACAGTCATAATATTGATCCTTCGTATGATTGTATCACACTCTCCATCTATATCCCTTCATCCCTCCATCCTCTAAGACCAAAGCATCCACTCCTGAAAAACGCCAGCATGCCGCTCAAGCTCAGTGATAATTCTCTGGAATTGATATGAACCCTCCATTCACTAAGCCAACCCTTTTTTCAAAGCATAATAACTCCCACCTCTCCTTCCTTCCATCCTAGTCCCACCAAGGCCTAAACCAGTGGTATTAGCTTTAACGTTAACCTAGCACCAAATAGGTACAAGGTCATGGGCGTTGTTATGCGCACCAAAAAAATTTGAACATTCCCTATAATTTTAAGCCAAATTTGGCTAAGTGCGAATTACAATTAAGACTTTAGATCCTAGCAGTTCTTGTGTACTACTTCTCCCTACCCCATCAACAGAGCTTAGCATGAAGCAATCAGAGAAATTTCAATATTTGACACTGAATACGTGCGCCTCTCAACTTTTAACAAATTTAACCCTGTTACTGCGAATTCTTTTGATTCAAGGGATTCTCCTCATTTTCGCAGTGACAAGTGTCAAAATAGAAAAGGAGAGAAAATGAGGAGAATCCCTTGAATTAAAAGAATTCGCAGTGACAGGGTTAAATTTCCAAATGCGTGCGAATTAGGGGTTAAAAGTTGAGAGGCGCACATATTCAGTGTCAAATATCAAAATTTCTCAAAACCTATCATATACACCAGTGTGAACTGTTAACAAATGACTGCACAACAAGCATGGTAAAACTGTACAAATGGACGGGAAGCATACCAAGATTCTTGTCCAGGGTGCGAGTGAACTGGTTGAGTGCCGGCGGCACCTTGAGGCGCTGCTTGAGGATCCGGCGCTGGCGCTGGATGCGCACAACCTTGGGCCACTTCACGAAGCGGTGGAGGTCCTTCTTGGGCGGCAGGGCGCCGCCGATGCCGAACTGCTTCGGCCTCTTCTCGAACAGTGGGTTCGTCACCTTCTCCTGCACCAACCAACACATCACCGAATCACACCAAGAACGAAACAAAGCAAAAGGAAACAAAAGGAAGGCACTAAGATTTCAGGAAACAGCGGCGTACCGTCTTCTTCTTCATCGGAACCGGCGCTCTGCCACCTCGCTTCGGGGCCTGCAAGTTTTACGGTCAGCACACGGTAATTAGGAACATGTTGCCGGCAAAGAGTGGCTAGATCTAACCCAAAACACCAAAGATCCAAGTAAACTAGCTCAAAAACGACCCAAAAACATCACGAAACATTCCCCTTTCGATCACGGTAAGGAGGATGCAATAGACAGGCGAGAGCAGGGAAACGAGAAAAGGCGCGTACCATTTCGCCGGCGGTTGCTTGGAGCGAGCGGGGAGGGGAGACGGCGAGGAGGAAGGAGGAGGTCAGTGGAGGCGGGCGAGCGCCCTTTTTAGAAGCGAGTTTGGGGCGACGTGGATGCTTTCGATGCGTTGGATGTGAGGTGGGGGGTATGTTGAGGTCTTGACCGTCCGTTGCGGGGATTAGGGTTTTGGAGGTCGTCTGTGGGCCAAACGGCCCAGCCAGAGAGCAAGAAATCGTGAGATCTGGCCTGAGACGGGTTGGGCTGGTCGGGTTAGACTGGGCCGGCTGGAAGTAGTTCCTGTATCTCGCTTAAGATGCAACATGCAACACACAATGAAAACCGTGTAGGGCCTCATGGATGAATTTTGGCAGCCCACAAGTGTCCGTGCCTCACCATGCATTGCATCTACCCCCAATCATTTTCTTTACTAAATCCACCCCCTCAACCACCCCCATCATGCCTAATCAAAGTCCAGATTGGTGTACCAAAGTAATCCAACTTCATACAAATGAAGATCTCTCCTTAAGCCTTCTTCTCTTACTCATTGAAGATCCTAAAAAATCATCCGGATGCACATTTTGGATTCCACCGGCCAGGCAAACCACCTCGCTGAGCGCTCCACGCCCTCTTTTTCTACCGCCTCCTCTCCTCCTCCTCCTCCTCCTCCTTTTTGAGCGCCCACGATCGAATTTTTCGATCGGAGAGGCACGAGGCGAGATGCGGCGCGCAAGAAGGCGGCGTGGTGGTCGCGCGTTTGGTTCGGCGCCGAGATTCATTAAGCACGACCGATCTTTTTGACCGCACGTTTCTTTTTTGACCGCACGACTCGGTTTTTGAGCGCTCCGCCGATCCGGCCGGCCGCCGGATCTGCGTCGCCTGGCCGGAACCCGACCATCGCACATCGCCTCTTCGCGCGGTCGGCGGATCTCGCTCGCCTCGCCGAACCGTCTTCACCCGCCGACAAGCCGGATCGCGCGTCTTCTGCCGACGCCGGATCGGCCTCTCCGCCACCCGGCTACCCGGTGGCTCTTCTCGCACTGCTCTTCTCGGCGCTCGAGGAGGCGATGGGCGGCGAGGTGATCACGGCCGCCACCAGTCTTTGGATCACCACCGTCGCCGTCCTTGGCGCCACGCTCGGCCAACCTCCCGCTCCTCCGCCTCCGCACCGCTGGCGGCCGACCGGACAAGCGCTCCTCACGGCCCCGTCGCCTCTCCTCCATCGCTTCTAGCGGTAGACCTCGAGCCGCCACCCTAAGCCCACGCGCGATTTTTCGCTTTTTTGCGCCGCCCGAGTCGCGAGGAAGGTGCTCGATGGAATGCCCACTCGAGACAGTACCATTCGTTGCAATGTCTTGCACTATGCATCTGCATTTTAGTAGGAAATTATGTAGACCCTGAGATTATTTGCATTCTTCAGCGACCAAATTCCTCTGCTCACCGCATCTGCATGATAACCTCGCCTTCCTGGACGACAGGACAGGTTGGTTTTATATCCCGTGCCATATTTGCTTTGTTGATCGGATCTGGGGTGTGGGCTAGGCTAATCATTTGATTTTGGTTGCTTCGCCCCTGCTGCGTGTTGTTTTTAGATCTTGAAGCGTGTGTAGGGCTGGAGGAGGACTGTAGGAATGGCGAAGGCATGGACGAGGAGCTCAGGCGTAGAGGTATCCGCAAATCATTCTTACTCCCTACGTTTGTTATAGTGTCCAAGTGTATAAAATCGTTCATGAGGAGAGGTAGAAATTGAATCGATGAATGCATTCTAGATTGATCTATTTGGGCCAAAATGGAATTTCGCCGCCAATAATTTTGGAAGTCTCAACCTCTTCCTGATTTTGGAGTTTAACTAAATTAATCGGTGATATCAACACACATTCAGTTGTTGGTCTTGGATAGATGTGTCAAGAAGTTTTGTTTCCTTGTTAAATGTCTTAAAGAGGTTGGACATGTCATCATGAATATCACAATTTGTTAGTTTAGCGACATCCCACAAGTGTCCGTGCCTCACCATTCATTGCATATGGGCAAGTGTTCCTTAATCCTAAGAGATGGCACTGTACTGGTATCCATGGGAGGACCTAAGGCCCGGGCTAGGGGGCTATAGCCCCGGTCTAGTCCATTGACTTCAATGAGCCACTAAACCTCCCATTTTTGTAGCCCCAAGGTAAACGCCAATCAGTCCCTTGTGCGTAGTGCACCTCCTTTCTCCCAACCCTAGGGTCCTCCGATCCTCTCTCCTAGCACCTCTTCCCAGGCCCTCCGACTCCACCCAGGGCCCACAGGTCCTCGTGTCCGGCTTCATCCCTCTAGGTACGTCCTCCCAGCCACATCATCCCTATAGTGAGGTTGCCACATCTAGGCCCTCTGGCCTTCAGCTCTACCCAGGTTCCCACGGCCCCACGCCTTCGACTCCACCCCTCCAGGTCTCTGCCGCCGCCTCCTGCCTCTGCCTCCAACTCTGGCTCCACCCCTCCAGATCAATCTGCTTCCTATTTTTTTGTGAGTCAATTTTTATCAAGTGCAGAGGGATTCTATAATCATAATACAAAACTTTTCTTAATATCTAAAAGGACATGTATTAACTATTGTAGGTTGGTGCATGTAAGGATCATGTTCTCATAGAGCCGCCTCACGGAGGTTTATAAATTGCCTCACTACTCATTGATCAGTTGCTACTTCCTAGTTTCATAGTCCAAGTGTCAAATTTGAAATAACTAATTAGAATTGTATATTGCTACTTGCTAGGATTGTTGTTAGATGGAGAGATATTCATTAGCTTTTTGTGAAAAAGCACTTGGAGGCTCTGTAGCAGGCTTGAATAAAAGAATATTGTTCATTTGTAGAGTATACTTTGAGAATAGTCAATTTAATTCATATTCTTAGTATTTGTTTTTTCACATTTGTCATAAGTCATAACCACTGTACTGAACATTTTTACTTAATTACATGCTAAATAAGATTACATAAAGAATTATGAGGTTATGGTCCCGTTTCATTATCTTAAAGCTCTTGGTTACCATGTTGATGTAGTTTGCCCTGACAAGGGTGCCAAGGAAAAACGCCCCACTGCCATTCATGACTTTGAAGGTGACAAAACTTACAGTGAGAAGCCTGGTCATGATTTTTGCATTGACATCATCATTTGACAGTGTGGATGCTTTAAGCTATGATGCACTTGTAATCCCTGGTGGACTGAGTTCCTGAGTACCTTTGTGTTGAATGATGAAGTCATTAGCTTGGTGAAAGAGGAAAGCCAATTGCATCGATTTGCCATGGCCAACTGATTTTATCGCTCCTAGAGTACTTCAGGTACATAATGATTTATATGTTTTTATCGTTACTCTACATTAATTTTATTCTATTTTTTGGCAGGGTAATTTTATTGTTGTTTGATGTAGTGTTTATATACTTTTACTATGATGTAGTTTATACATCTAGTAAAGTTTGTAATATGTCATAACTTACTCTCACCTTTGCTTTATTTCTAGTCTGCAACCGGCCCACTGCTGGTATCTTGTGTTTGGCAACACTACTGTTACCTCCAGCAAATATATGGCCCCGCTCGGTTGGGCTGAAAAGCTGTGGATTATGACTGAAAGTGCACTGTAGTGGCTGAAAATTCACTGTAGCTGAAAGTGACTTATTTGGCGTAATTAACTTTAAAAAATTAAAAATAGAAAAAATATACTAGCTCATCGTGGACAACGCAAACGAATACAGGAAAAAAGAACCAGAAAAAAGTTCAAAAAAACCATAAAATTCAGAAAAAGATGAAATTTATGAATAATGAAAAATAAGTCAGAAGCTGAAATGAGCGGGGTGAACCTTACAAACGACGGGCCTTTCATCAACGTAACCTCGCCGGCGTCCAAACGGAAATGGCCGGCCGGCCACTCGGTTCCTCCGCCTAGAGCGGATAGTAAATGAGCTCACCGCAGGGCGCACCTCCTCACGGTCTGACACGTGGCCCATGCTGTGAGCTGAGCCGAGTAGAGTAGTAGGGCTGTAGGGTCGTTCTCCCGGTGGACTTGTACCACCAACCCGCAACCGCCGCCGCCCATTAATCACTCCTCCCGATTTTTCGAATTTTTAAATTTAAATCCCCAACTCCGACCCAACAGTCGGCCAGATGGAATGGGATTCCTTAATTATTGCCGAATTATTACGGAATCCAATGAGGTCTTTGCATACAGGCCATCTGTAATCGTCAGTTTTGCGCTTGGAATATATATATATATATATATATATATATATATATATATATATATATATATATATATATATATATATATATATATATATATATATATATATATATATATAGTATAAATAATATAGCACTTTAGGTGTCTGACACCTAGTCTCCCTACCTTTGGATTGCTTTTAGATGCGTGCTAATGTGATTGAGACTTTCCATCCATGATTAAGACTTTCCTTCCATGATTGATTTAGCATGCCTAATATATTACATACCATACATACCATTGCTCTCAGCACGTATCTAAAAGCAATCTAACAGGAGAGCCTAGGTGTCCAGGCACCTAGGTGTCCCATTTCAAATATATATATATATATATATATATATATATATATATATATATATATATATATATATGGTATTATAATCTAAAATAAATATTTTCTTTATGTATTGTGTGCAAAAAAATTAAAATTTTTTTGAATGTCGAGTTTAATTAGTTTATTAACTAGTTCAAATAAGTTCGAACAGAAATTCGAATTGTAGTTACTTTTTTATGATAGTTTGATTGTAGTTATGTATTGATTATATACAAATCAAAAAAAATCATGTGGTTTAAATTTGTTTGAAACTTTAAAATAGAATATATTTTTTCAAAGGTATATGTTTCATTTGAATTGTTATAGATGTGTATATATCCTAAAACTAATATTTTTTTTAAAAAAAATACACCCGAATTTATGTTGAATTGACGCATTTGAAATCATGTTGCTGGGCACCATGGTGCCCTATTTCAAAGATATATATATATATATATATATATATATATATATATATATATATATATATATATATATATATATATATATAATTCATAATGTTGAGTACGTGCTCACACTTATTATATAACACTTAAATGATGTTGTTATATCTATTAATCGTTTTGAGTATACTCTAATAATAATTATAAGATACTGCAAAGTAAATTACATAATTTTTTTTTTATCAAAGTCTAACTTTTATAGCATAATTTGTGTAGATACTCCTTTATATATGAAAAGGGTATATCACAACAATAAAGGACTTCGGTGAAATTTTTTCAATCACTTCACATTGAAGTATCTTAGAATTAGTATTAAAGTGGTATATTGAAAATATTAGTATATACTCTTGAGAGTATAGAAAATACTTCCTTTATAGGAAAACGGTTCAACTTTGTATTTGACATATTGTGCTACCTTGTAGTGAGCTTTTTATCTTACCTATGAGATTATGAGTAGCAAAAATTAAAAGCTATGCTGATAAACACTTTTTTTCTGAAATTCACTTACATCAAAACCAACTCTTAAGCATTTTACTTTTTTTAAAAAAAATCAAGAGTAAGAAATTAAGTTCATAGGAATATCATGCTATCCTCTACCATGAAAGACACGCGTGAAGCAAGATAATGCAGGTAAAGCAACATGTCTAGAGATGGCAACGGGTAAATACCCGTCGGGTATAGCCAAACCATACCCGTACCCGATACCCGCACCGCACTCCGCCATAATACCCGTATTCGCACACCGGTATAGAAACTTACCCATACCTGCATTCGCGCGGTATTTATACCGACTGTAACCCATACCCGAATTGATAAGGGTATATACGGCACGTGTATATACGAAAGGGTATTTCCATCGCTTTTAATATATATATATACTGCCAGTGTATATGTACTGCTATATATCTAATATACACCCGATCGTATATTTTACTCATGGGTATGCATGGTACGGGTAGTATACACCCGCACTGCACCCGCATACCCGATGGGTAGAGATTTTTGCCCATTAGCATACCCGCGGGTGAAGATATCTTTCCATACCCGCCTCCTTATCGGGTAAAACCCATCGGGTACTCGGGTTTCGGGTACCCATTGCCATCTCTAAACATGTCATGTATGGGACCACACATATGGACATATGGTACTCCGATCCAAGCATGCTACAAGAACATGATTCCCAAGATTTCCAGGTACCTGGATACAACTCTCGCAAGCCAAGTCCAAACCAAAACCCAACGCCCCCTACTTTTCGGTCCATAGATTTACTCAGGAATAAATAAGTGGTATTTTATCGTCACTTTTTTTAGCCTATAAATTTATAACTTCTTTTAAATAAATAGATAGGATGATTTCTCCATCATCTTTTAAAATAGTTTATCATAATAATATTTTTAAAATGGTCTATTAGCATTTAGCTGTTTGTATAAACACGTAGAACTAAAAATCATTGAACAGTCACAGTCGTTGGAAAAAAAAACAGCCAGCACCAGGACACCGACTCCATACTATAACTTGACGCCCCACTCGCCCCCGAGCCCATGCCAAGACGGCAGCGGCACGAGAAGAAGAACAGGCCCCGCACTGCCGCCTTCCGCTGCCGCGTGTCGGAGGCGTCTCCCTCCGGCCGCCTCGCTCTCAGGTAACCCATCGCCTCCCCTCCTCCGATCGCCTCCTCGTGATCTTGGCTGGAATTGCGGTGGTGATTCGGATTTAGGTATCGGGTAAAATCTGGTGTTCCTGCGCTTCGTGGTGCTTCGAGGTTGTTTGGACTTTGGAGTGCGCGCCTGTAATTGTAAGTTAAATTGTTGTGGTCTAAGGCTTGCAGCGATCCACACCTAGGGGAATTTGGATCAGGTAGAGAGTGATCTATACCTAGGGGAATTTGGATCAAGTAGAGAGTGATCTACACCTAGGGGAATATGGATTAAGTAGAGATCCACAACACCCCATTGTAGTGGATTTGATTCTCTCTTTCCTGGGAGTGGTTTCATGGTCGATTAACTCTGATGAAAGTTAATCTAGACTAGTGGATCTATCTATGTTGTAGCTCCTGTTGCTTACGATATTTGCATTGTTATTTCGTTGTGTGATGGAATGGTTTGACTACGGCTGGACCGTATGCTTATGGAAAATGCTCCACACAATTATCAGAGATACTCCATTATCTTCATGTTGTTCTTATCTCCTTTTCTGCCAATCCTCTGTGGCTCTATGCAGGGTGTGAATATGTCAGAAAACGCGTTGAAAGATCTCAATGTAGCTCAATCCGCAGAGCTGGAGAAAACCAAAGACAATTCTCTGAAATCCTGCATCATCAAGCCTGTGCTAAACGGCAACAGATGTGTCAACAAGGAAGAAAATGCTCCACCTGCATGTCCTGATGCTGTGACTAATGGATGTGAGTCTGGAAACACAGATGTTGAGTATATCGATTCTGAGAATCTGACAGATCTCCCAGATGTTGACGCAAGCCTTAGTGTATGCCACTAGCTGTTCAGATTCTTGATTTTTTTTTTTACATTTGAGATTTTTAAAGCCCTAAGATTTGCCATTTTCTATTGTTAGACAGACTTTAGTTGCAAGGTTGGATTCAAAGGACTGGGTTATGACATGTGAAGCTCTTAATAATGTTCGTCAGTTGGCAATATATCACAAGGAAAGATTGCAGGAGCTGCTGTAAGTAGTTTCCCTGTATATTCCATCCAAAGTGCCTTGTGTTTTAGGACAAACATTTTGATAGATTCAGACACCATTTATCCATGCCCGATGCTACAAAATTATATCACGTCTCTTCTATTAACCATTTAATTGTTTGATATAAATCATTTGAATTGCAGGGAACCTCTAGTTCCTCTTGTTGTGAAATCTGTCAAGAATCCAAGGAGTGCTGTCTGTAAAACTGCGCTCATGACCTGTGCTGACATCTTTGAGGCATATGGTGACCTAATGGTTGGCTCAATTGATCCACTGGTGTGTATTGCCATTCTCAAATATTCTATTCACAATTTCACTTATTTGGTTTTCACATGATGATTTCCTGTACTAAGAGAAGTCTCTCCTAAACTAAACATCTTCTCTGTCAAATGTGTTCACAGCTAGTGCAGCTATTTCTAAAATCTTCACAAGATAAACGCTTTGTTTGTGAAGCTGCTGAGGCGGCTCTTATATCAATGACAAGCTGGATCTCCCCTTCTGTGTTGTTGCCGAAAATGCAGCCCTATCTCAAGAACAGGAATCCACGAATTCGAGCAAAAGCATCAATGTGTTTCAGCAAGAGTGTACCACGCCTTGTAAGTGAATGTCTCACCTGATAATTCTCTCTCTCTCGCCCCAGTTGTTATCTCATTGTCTCCAAAACCTGAGAGATGCCAAAGAATTAATTCAGTACAGTTTGTAGTTCTTTTTTCCGATGTCTGAAGTGCTCCTCTATCCATGGGCTTAGTTAGAGTTTACATTCAAGTTCTTCCAGAGCTTTTTAGTTTATTTGGACATATAGATGCATGGTTTGAACTTTCTGTGTCATAAGATGGATCTGGGGCTTGGCCAAAAAATGATCTAGTGCATGTGGTGGCGATTTCATGTGTTGAGAATAATAAGATGGCAAATGTATGTTTAGCTATAGTCTGTATGTTCAAAGAGCCTCACACCTTCCAGTTATTTTCAATAGGGCAACATTAACTGGAGATTGAGCATATTAATTTTTGTGTAGTGTGAATCTGCATGTACTAACTACTCTTGGTGGTTCTCGTAAGTATGAGGGGTACAACATCACTTCAGTTGTTTCACAACAATGACCTATTTTCTGTCCAGGATGTGGAGGGAATCAAAGATTATGGAATGGATAAGCTCATCCAGATCACAGCAAACCAGCTTAGTGACCAGCTTCCTGAATCAAGGGAGGCTGCTCGCAACCTGGCATTGGAGCTACAGGTATTCTACGAGAAGTGTCAAGCCTCAAGTTGTGGCGAAGATGACGGCACACCTGCTGCCACACCAACAGCTGAATCATGGGAGGCTTTCTGCAAATCAAAGCTTTCCCAATTAAGCGCCCAGGCAGTCCTTCGTGTCACCTCTACGACCTCTACAACATAAGAGGCTGTAACTGTGGGCGTCACCTCTGCACCGAAAGAAGGCGTGGCTGTGGGTTGCTAGCATCCGGAGGTAGCAGATGCAATGCGGTCGTGGTTTTCCGTCCAATTCTCTCTTTGCTGTACATGGTTATGGTTGCTCCTCCTTCAGACATCCAACATTAGTGTGAGATATCCGTTATAGTTGACCGTATAATGATTGGTCGGGCGAATGTAGAATTTCTTCCACCGTTCAATATTACTACAGTCCTTTGCCTTTTGGTAGGCATTGTGTTTTTTTTTCGCATTGCAGTACTTGGTTCCTGGTATCCAAATACCAACCCCTGTACATGGTAGGATAGCAGTTTGCTGAATCTGTTCTCATCGTTGCTTTTTGGACTGTGTCGATGTAAAGGTACTCCTAGATTACTCAGCGATGGGTTTGACATAGCAGCGCGGCACGGTGGTTTGAAGGGTTGACACCGGGTTATTTTTTAAAATCGCCAGCGCTTAGATTGTCTAGGTAGGCGTCGCTTACTGCTACGAAGTGGCTTCATCGGTGATGTCATATTTGCCGGAGTAACCTCTTGAAAGAACCTGAGATTTAATTAACTCTAAACAGCATAATTAGCAGTAATTAAGAAAATAATGAAAAAATATTACAACATATTAATTACAAGAATGAATTACAACCAATTGGTCTTTGGCCTGGATAATGAAATAAAGACATTATTACAATCCTTTTTAATTACACGAATTATGCAAATACAAAAAACTACTTTCCTAAAATGAGTATTGCGTTGCATCCCTTGTCTTGTTTCCGTGTATTGCCAATGTAGAACACCCCAAGCCGGCCTTACCCTAGCCACCCCTCTGTTTTATTTTGTAATTGGAGAGCAAACAAAATAACGATCCAAAGGAAAATAAAAAGAAAAAGGGAAACTGTTGGATCGAAATCGGCGACATAGGGGAGGTAAATGTCGACTTTAAAAATCGCCCCCAAAGGTATCCACGAAAAATTCTCTACTCTCCGATAGCTATAAAAAGCTATGAAGAAGAGAAAACAAAACTCACAGAAAATCAACAGAGATCAAAGAATTTGAGCGGAAGACACGGCACAAAAATAGCAGTAAATCTTGTCACGGCAAAGGATAGCTATCGAAATCCTTGTCACGGCAAGGAAACTGCAGACAACCTTGTCACGGCAGAGAGTAGCTACCACGGCAGAGAAACGCCACCATGGCAAGGAGGAAATGCTGCCATGGCAGAGAATCAGACCAAAATGCTGCTCACAGAATAAAGACTAGAGCTGCAAAAGAAACTAAAGGATTGCTGCAGCTAAAGAAGACTAAAAGAGAGAAAGCAAGACCAAAAGAAGTAGACACACTCGCAGCCAAATGCAGCCATCTTTTGCTGCCAAAAGAACCTGCTGCCGAGTGAACAAAGCTGCCAAAAGAAGCTGCAAAAAATGAGAATGGACTGCATGCATATTACTTGTTGGCCGAACCCAAAAGAGGGCAAAGAAACTGATCATTTCAGCCAAGACATGCTGCAGCCGAACTACTTTGATGACATGCAGAAAATAGAGAATGGTTGATGCAAAGAAATGCTAAACGGGCTGCCAAATAAGAAATCACATGCTGTGCCGAAAAGAGGACTGCATGCAGCCCCTCAAAGGTTTTGGACTGCACTCAGCCGAAATCTGCATGGAGCAAAAAAAACTGATTTGCTGAAATGAATTTTTGTTGGCACAGGCAGAACACAAATCAACCTAAAAACTGAGAATAAAGATCATAATCTGCAGCTCTTCTTAGGATGATTTGCTCTAGGGAATAGCTAGCCAAATGGCTTTGAGATAACACCCAACTCAGAGCAAAATCTCAACAAAACAGGAAACAAGGAGAGAGACCAACAAACAACCAGCACTTCAATAAAATACGGAGACATACATGCTTGATATGAAGTTGTTCTCAGCACATCCCTCTCTCTCAATCTAACCCTACATCCCCATACATGCTTGAGAGAGATCAAGAACACAACCCTATCTCATACAACCATGGAGACACATAAATAAAACCCTAACTCTACATCCACTCTCTCAAATTTCAGCACACCATCTCCTCTCTATTTATAGCCTCCACTAATGGGTTCACAAACCACTTTACCCATTAGGCACCACCTACTCGATGCTTTATCCAAACCCGCTTCCTTTAGTGCAGCCCTGCTTTTTTAAACGCCTCGCGCACCTTCCAGAAGCTTCCTCATTCCTGCCCCGCAAGCCACGCAGCCGCCGTCTTGGCACACCTCGACCGCTTCGACTCGGCGCCACTCGCGCCTAGTCCGGTCCACCGTGCTCGCCACGACTCCACCTCGAGTCCACGCCGTCTTCGACACATCCCGACCGCTTCGACCTCGGCGCCACCGCGCTAGTCCGGTCCTCCGTGTCTCGCCACGACTCCACTCGATGTCCCGCAGTCACACAGACAAGAAACACGTCAAATAGCACCGCTCGACACATGAAAGCGTAAATAGCATCAAAATATCATACTCATGCATGACGAAGTCCAAACCTGTCGAAACAATAGAATATGTATCCTAAGTCCATACGACCAAGTTTGACCAAACCGACCGAGCCCGTTGCACCACGCAACGACTTGGTCCGAACCACCCAAACCAAACTCGACTATCCTAAACCCTTGTCAATTACTCATCACTCTCATGGGATCACGACCACATGGTCTCTCAGAAACAATCGCCATCTGTACCCTCTGACTCCTAGAGTCATATAGAGTGGCATTCATCGAGGTTTCCAGACCGTCTCGGGCTGATCGGTGCTTCTCACCAGAAGTGGGCCTCGTCATTCAACTAAAAAAAATCCAACACCCACATTTTTGTCAACTTACCTCAGCCACAAAGAATCTAAAAACAGTGCACAGCCCACATTTCAGACCGTTGGTCAATCGAACCCACATGAACCAAGACACAAATGAGGATAAGAAGAGAACCTCCCAGTTGTGAACAGCCGAGAGAGAGGGGGAAGCCGAAGCCTCCCTCCCACATTGCCCACTGCATTGCAAAACTACCGAGAGCACTCTAGCCCCCCTCGCACGAGCAAAGCCAACCAAGAACCATCTTAGAACACAAAGCCAAGCAAAGCCAAGAAAGGCTCAACATTGTTCTCTCGGCCGAAGGCCGAGAGTTATCCTCCCCAAAAGCCAACAGCCCACCAAGTGAGGAAAGAAGAGTGTCGGAGAAGGGGAGATAGAAAATTGAGGAAGATGAAGGAGAGCGTGGACCACGGACCAGGAGGGCGACTAGGTGGACTAGCACAAGATGATGACTACCACAAGACGACATTCCTCGACAGCGACAAGGAAGCCTCGACCACACCTTCGTCCATGTCCGCAATCGTGTGAGGAGCACACCGCAACCAACACCAATGAGCTTCCTATTTTCAGCCCGACATAAGTAAGGCCACTTTTCCTTCCCACCATTCCTTTTCTCCCATCTTTCCCTTTCGGTTTTATCCCAAAGAGGCACACAAAAACGCTTAGCACACACTCCACCTCGGCTTGGCTGGTTGAGCCAGGCACTAAGAGGAAGAAGCCACCTAGCCCAACCGGTGGCTATCACAGCAACCAACGGCACATCCTAGAGCCATGAGCACCCTCGGGCATGGGGACAGCTCCCGGGCGTGAGACCCCCAATACCGAGTCCCGACAGCATGACCACTAGAATCCCCGAAGAACGGGTGTGGTAAAAATGATACAAGCATAAAAATAATAATAACTATATCAAATGCATAGACATGGAAATGAGTAGGGGAGAATGTAGAACTAACGAGGAAAGGAAGCCAAGCCATGAGACCGCCTCAGCCACAACCATCGGCCAAGAACCGAGCCCACCATAGGACCAATCCCCAGCTGACGTCATCCTCCCTGAGGTGAATGGGAGGTTGAGGGAGTCGCCGAGTAGCCAGAGGCCGAGTTGCTAGATTAGCCGAGTAGACCGAGTAGCTAAGGAAGCCGATAAGTCGAAATAGTTAGAGAGCCAATGAGCAGCCCATAGATCCGGTGAAGTAGACGCTAGATCCACCATAACTAGATACTACCGTTGGAACGAGTAGACGTCTGGCTAAGCCGAGCATGAGAAGCTTAGGGTA
Source organism: Dendrocalamus sinicus (assembly GCA_036346575.1). Classification (NCBI taxonomy): domain Eukaryota; kingdom Viridiplantae; phylum Streptophyta; class Magnoliopsida; order Poales; family Poaceae; genus Dendrocalamus; species Dendrocalamus sinicus. The sequence goes on from CM070663.1 coordinate 33,369,604, forward strand.
TATGTCTTGTATCTTTTGTTGCTTATGTATTTGTATTAAAGGTCATAGCTCTTGTGGCAAATACTGTAATAAAAAGATAGTTTCTACATATTATTTTGTTGCACGACTCTGGTAAAAATTTATTATTCTCTGGAGTAATGTTCTACTGATCGCATGAATAATAATCCGTTAAGTGTGATTATCCTCGGGATAATTACCTAGGGCATCGCACTTCTCTTGCCGCTGTGTTAATATATTTCTGTCACAACAGTTTTCTTGAAAATTTTACATTCTTCATCAATCTGTTCCTTTACAGCTATACTAGCTCCATGAGTAAGAACAAACTGTGCCAGTCTAAATATTGCTGAAACTTATGACGCTAAATCACTGTATATGTACATAGCACTACATCACAACTGCACTTGACAATTACAAGACGAAGACCATGCATGCATCGGCACCGACATAGTTTGTGCACGGAATCAAAAGAAATGTCGACAAGAACATCCAAACGCTCAGCCAACGATTCAGCCGACGATCATCGGCAGCCTTGCCGGAACCATCGTAATCATGCGGTGCGCTGAGTGCCCTCTCACAAGGCCGCCGCACTTGACCGTCTTCTCCTCGGCCATCTCCCGCTCGATCCTCTCCAGGACGCCCACGAACGCCCCGGCGTCGCACGGCAGCTCGAGCGGCCCGTCCGCCACGTACCCGTACTCCTCCTCGGCCTCCTCCAGCAGCGCCCTGAACAGGGGGTGGTTCACGCACTCCGTCCGCACGACGAACCGCTCCCTCGCCGGGCCGCCGCCGACGTACACCGCGAAGCGCCCCTCCGGCGGCTCCCGGCCCTTCTGCTTGGATAGCCACCGGTCGATGGTCTTCATGATCAGCCCTTTCCTGACCCCTCTCTCCTTCATGAACACAAACAAACTTAGCTATGAACACGACTGATTACTGAAACTGAAGGTTGCTGGCATGTAGGCCGGCCTTCAGGCTCTCCATCATACTAGAGCCGATGAAGTGTGGCCGGCCTTATCCTTTTGATGTCATTGTGAGAGTAATGTATTCAGAGTGTTAGCCAAGTTTGGATAATTGGGTGTTAGATGATGTATTGAAGAGAGGGCCTGAAGGGTGCTGCACCATATATATACTGCGCTATGTGGACCTTGCTTCTTCGTGTGTGTGTGTGTGTGTGATAATTTTAAGATTGGATGATGAGATTCTGTGGTCTTCCTGCCCCACCATTAAATACTTGATGATTTAATAGGTACAAAGTACTTGCACTGTCCTCATATTGCATAATGGAGTCACAAGTTACAACTTAGTGGCGCTTTCAGTTGTTTCCTGACAGAATCACATGATTTTGCTGCCATATGACCATTTTGATACCATGTTATCCGAAACCAGAGTATGTTTCAAGGTTAAGATGGTAATTTAATGTCGCGACTGCGATCTATGATTGATGAACAGGTCCTGATGTACATGGCTGTAATATGATCAAAAGTTCAGGGACGCGGTTGGCAAAACTGGAAGTTCTTAACTAATGCAAAACCCGAGGTTTACTCGAGCAGGAGTCCGCCCCCGCCCCCGGTGCTCGAATGGCTGAAGGGCAATAATGCATTTGATTAAACCTGCAAACTAATGTCACTTGATTGGCTGCAAGTTGACTTGGAAATATGCAAGTTCATGACGTGCCTTTCCAGTTTGTCAGTTTGCATCGAGATCTGTTTGCCCGATTCTGAGACCTGCACATCAACATCCATTGCCCAAGGGTTTAACACCTGGGTATGTGCATGTGTTAATCCAATGGGTTCTTCCAATACACTTATATGTCAGCAGTTTGTGTAGAGTACCATGTAGTGTCAAATCTGATGTGAAAGTAGAGTTAAGAAAGAGAGAGTGGAGTTTTATCTCATGCAAGATACAACCCATTTGAGAAACCCAAGAAAGTTATAGGTTGAGGATTGGTAGGAAGGAGAGAGAGGATGTTAGGAAATTAATTAAGTGGGATAGTTGCTATACAATATATTGAGAAGATTGTATATAGGGTCTTTTCTTTTTAGCTTCTAAAAATTGTCTTTTGGCTTTTCTACAATAACTAATTTTTAAACGTGGTATTTTTTTAAGATAGGGTCTACTAGTTAATTGTAGTACATACTTTACTGACTTCATTTATATTGGCAAAAACCGCACGTGAGTTTCTGTTACTCTATAATCTCTCATACAAACAGCCTAAAAGTCACAAGCCGCAGCCAAAAAGAACATACATCTGTTCTTTATGGTTTCTAAAAGCGGCTTTTGGCTTTTGCTACAATATCTAACTTTCAAACAGAGTATTTTTTAAGAGATCTACAAGTTAATTATAGTACACGTTAATAGCCAAACATCTGTATCAACCAAAATTACAAGCGAGTATCTCTCTCCATAATCTCTGCCGCAAATAGCCAAAATTCAAAAATTTCAACCAAAAGACATAAGTCGCAGCCATATACATAACCTATAGAAAATATGCACTGTGAATACCTTAGGATTCTTGTATTGATATTTTGGCGCTGCAGTGACACCTAGACCGAAATAGCAGAAGAGGAGAAGAAGAAAAAGAAAGGAAAAGGGCAGATTTGGAGGCATGGAGTGGAGTAGAAGATTACGCACACGACGTTGTCTGGATTAGTCAATATATTACTTACTGCGCCATTTAGTGTGGTAGTCAGTCGTCTACTTTACTCTCAATTATTCAGATCGAAACGTGTTCCATGGTTAAAGCTTTACCGCCGCAAACCAGTGATCTTAACATTGGCAAATGCGTTAATCTCTTTCTTCTTTGTCTCCGGAACTCTGACTAGGCATGCATTTACTGGATCAATTGACCTGGAGCTGGAAATTAATGCCGCTGCATGAAGACTTTCCGGCAAGAATACGCCTCCAGAAGGCTCCATTTGCGACGATGGATTTTGCTAAAGATCTGTATTAAAGTTGTCGTGAAATTCCAATGCTCCAAACAAACCATAAACATTAGGTTCGTTCTTTTCGACTATGGTTTATGAATTATGGTTGTTTGCGAGAGAGGAAACAGATAGAGAGACTGTAGCGTGTGATTTTGGCTGGTATAGTTGAAATCAGTATAATATCTATTATATTTAATTTATAAACACTATCTTAAAAGATATCTATTTAAAAATTAATTAGTATAAATCATAAATCAAAAAGAAGGAATGTTCTCTCTTTTTTTCCATATAAGACGAACAAACCGTAAACATTAGACCCAGCCCGTATTTTTGCTTGGGCTGATCCACACAGAAAATATATGGGCCTTGGGAGGCCATCTCTGTCGTCTTCCCTCCCACGGCCCACGGCAATCTAAAAAAGAGACGAAATGTGGTGTGGTGGGGAGGAGCTCCTCTGATTTTATTAGTTTTTCATTATGATTTGTTTCTGCTCAACGCCTGAACATGTGCTGTTCTAGAACTTAATTTAAAAGAGTAGAGGAAAGATATAACCTCAATGACGATTTGCTTTGTTTTTTGGTTGCTAAAACGGTTATTACGAAAATGGGTGATGCGACATTGCGGGCTTCATTCTGTTTTTATTCAATTTTACTGGGCGGTAGCCAATGAATCTTCTCTTTAGTCATTGTCATTTTGAATGGATTGTGTACTAGCATTGACAGCCTCCAATTGCAGTATGTAACCACAGCCAGGGAGCTCTTGGAGCAGCTAGGAGCAGAAACTACACCGGAAGGGATATCAAGGTACTCATGTGTTTGTATGTTCTATATGATGATATAGAGTTGCATGCCTTTCGGGAATACTGATATCAGCCTGCAATCTGTGATCCAGCTAACGTTCGTTCAGGATCCATAATTTTAGAAAGGAATCCAGATGGTATATGACAAGACCATATCCAGCAAAATATGCAGTCCAACATAAAATTATTATATGTGAACCTCATCTCTGGCTCCTATTTCATGACTCTGATGTGTCCTACCAAGCTAGCAATAATCGATCTTGCCAGTGCATCAGTATCACCGCCCATTTTTTGCACTTTGCATTGAGGTAAACTCTGGTGGTCTATAAAGGGTTATGGGTTGCTAGTTTATTGTTACACTTTGCTGCTGGCTTATTTTGAATGATGGTGTGTTTCAACGTTCAACTTTCGAACACTGATGAATCGGGGTAGCATAATCTACCTGAATGCTTTTCCACCGCTTATCTTTTCTTTCTAAAAACCACTAATTGCAACTATTATAATTTATTTTCAGCCAAATAAATAGTTATGGTTGAAATTAGTGATTTTTAAAAGAACAGAACGAGCGGTGAAAAAAAAGTAAGAACTGTGCAGCATACCGTGTGGCTATAAAAAATACCATGATTAGCGCTAAATAATTATGAGCTGAAAAGAACTGGGGGCGAAGAATCATTGTACGCGTTCGTCTATGTAGATTGGGCCGAAGAGGCCCACCGAATCTAACGACGCGGCCCATCTACAGCAGTGTGACACAGTGAACACAGCGCCATCCAGCGGCCAGCGCGCACGCCACGCAGACCCTAGCCCGCACCGCACCTGTGTTCCGCGCTCGCCACGACGCACCGCGCCGGCGCGGCCTCCAACCGCCGTCTCCTCAACAGCTCTCGCGCGCTCGGCCGGCCGAAGCACGGAGCTCTCGCGGGACGGATCCCCCGAGGCCGCCATGGCTGCACCAGCCTCTTCCTCCGGCTGGGACTTCACCTGGTGACTCCTCTCTCCCTCTCACCCTCCCTGTGGCGACGTTGTTCTGGTCAGATTTGCATGTCATTGTAGGATCGTAATCTCGGTTTGTTCGTGTGCTTCGTGGCTTTCTTGCTCAGCGATCTGTGCAGCTTTTATCTGTTGAGTGCTTGTCGTGTTACTGCCTCGTGCCACGGTCGTTCCACCTGCGTGCGTTGTGTTCGACGGATTGCCTGAAAGAAGCAAGCGGTGGTTTTAGGCATAAAGCATCTCTCCACCGGTCCACCCATACTGAGGCATGAAAATTTGAGATGTCGTGCACCCAATCCAGTGTTCCTAGTAGTATATTACATCAAGTGCTTTTAGTTTACTTTTTTTTTTAAAAAAATCTAGTGTTTTAAGTTCGTTTAGATTTTTGAAGCGAAATAGCTGGGATATTTGATCTCTGTTCTGAACACAGAGTATCCTTTGATAAAGCCACACGTTAAACGACTTGTGTTAGACCGATAGCTTTGTTTCGTCAGCGTTGGCATGGCAAATAAGAAAGCTGTAATAATCAACCACGGTGCTAGTCATGATGGTGTGCAGTGTGCTAGCTTCCCTACCAAGCAGGATTCCTATTCTTAACACTTTATGGAAAGTCCGGCAAAACAATGAGTTTACCGTTCGACCTTTTAGAATAATGTTATGAAACAATGGGTTTCCTGAATGATCAATGTCTAAAAGTTAGTGAAAACTTGTGTGAATTGGTTGTTCGTGGTCGTGGCTCTATTTTGCAAACCCAGCCTTACCGAAAAATCCATGAACTAGTGGTAATCAGGTTGATATCTGTTGCTTTTCCGGATCCTGTGCTCTGCTACCTTCACAACCTTGCTCATTTGAGATCCAGCTATTTACACACAGTGTTGTGTAAAAAACGTAACATATGAATTTAGCAATGATTTCATGCAGTTGTGTTACCCGTCCTGCCCATTCGCAATTTTGCTTCTGTTGTCAATGATTCCTGGAGAAATTTTAGAGTGCAGTACTAACCTTATTGTTTGGCAGTGACTTTGAGGTTGATTATGCATCCGAGGAACACGCATCCATTGTCTACAAAACGTTAGTTGTTGACAAGGAGGTAAAGAAGTTTTATTTTACCTTTCATCATGTTGCCTGCCTTCATGAACTCATGTTTCCTCTTTGTTCATGGCATGTTTGTCGATAACTCTATTTTGGTGTGTTGTATTGCAGTTGCAGCCTGACAAGGTCAAGAGAGAGATGACTGTTTCCGGTGGCAAGCTTATCGTGTCAGTAAATCCACACTGACATTTCTAACAATTGCCTTTGCATTGCGTCATGCAGTGTTTGATTGAAACCCCCTCTTATTTTGTGAGTCCAGGCACTTTGAAGCAGTAGAGGCCCGGTTTCTGCGAGCATCGTTCAGCGCGTTTGTTGATCTTATGGTACTTGTGACGAAGCTTGTTGAAGAATATGGTGCGAGCAAGGAAGGACATTCATGACGAGCGACGTGATTCGCGTCGCCATCTAGTCCAGCTAGCTAGTCCACCTGTTGGCATTGGACCGTCTGTATCTGTTGATGTGCTCTTCATTTATCAAGCTTGAACCTACTGAACACAAGTAGCTGATGTATTCTGAATTAAATACTCCGTAATGCTACCCATCATCTCTCATTCACAATGTCTATAATTGAAAGCATCTGGCGGCTATTTTATGCGATATGAATGGTGAAATATCATGAAATTGGGAGGGACAGCAAAGTGCTAAGATGGCTAGTGTGTAATACATATTTTGACTCGCCTCTTCCTCCTCTTCGCCGTGTCTTCCTCTCGAGAGCAGCAAACCCTAACCCTAGCGGCCTAGCCACCACCGCCTCCGCAATTCTATCAGGATCCGAAATGGTCTGACTGAATTTTTGGGAAATTTTTGTGGACGGCTAGAAGAAGCAAACCCTAAGCTACTTTACTCTACCTAAAACTGAGAATATGCTTATGTTTCATGAATCGTTGCTTTCATTTCTGATGAGTTCCGGAATATATATAGCCCATTACAACGATTACAGAAGTGATGAAATTAGCTAAGCGCGGCGATTACAGATAAGCAACAGAGTTAAACCGAAAACGACAAGGGAAATGACGAGAACGGTACGTCACATTGATTACTACATTTGATTTCCACCGTGCGATCGGGAATTAGCGCGCTTTCTGAAGCATATGGGCCGTAGACTTCACTAGTCAACGAAGCGCTTCCCTTCAGTCTTGTCTGAAAAAAATCAGATACGGCTTGGGTCTGACAAATTCGCCTCGCTTCCCTTGGGTCGGATGCCCCCGGCGAAGGAGAGGCCTCGGCCTGCCCACCACCGAGCCAGACAGGAGCAGCGCCGCCGCCGCCGCCGTCATGAAGGGTGCGCTCCACGGGGTCTCCGCCGACGAGTGGAGGCTGATCCCTTGAATGCGACGATAAATTGGTGCTGATGGCGAGTAGTTATCATTCAGATGCGCTGTATTTGAGCTTTTTTTTGCTGTTGCGCTAGTTATCATTCAGATGCGAGTAGTTAATTAGGTGATGTAATATAGTGGGTGTTGCTAATAGGTTTTGTCTTTGAATTATGAATAATAATAATTTATAGAGAAATTTATAGAGAGAAACACTCTTATACAATGAAGTCACTTTAGATTAGTAGATCTCGTCTTAAAAAGACAATCCATTTGAAAGTTACATAATATAGAAAAGTCATTTATCATTAAAAAATAGCTTATAAAGCTAAAGCGAACTGGACCAAAGTTGTGTGTAATATTACAGGAGAGATGGATGGATTTGGTGTACGTTGAACAGTGCCATCAGTTGTGTACTTGTGTGGCATATGGTATCTGTTGTGATACATTTTGGTCGTATTAGCCATTGGGGAAGATTTAGGAGGTGAGGATCGATGCTAATCTGTACATTGTAATTCAAAACGTGCAAAAAAGATCTGGCAGTTAGTTAATCAGGAGTCAGGACACAGGAATTTAGGGATAATCAATTGGTTAAATGGGGACTTTACATATAACTATATAAGTTCAGTATCGAAGTTAATTGACATTCTCACAAATTGTGGTAAGAGGTTAAACGAATTTTGGGAACTTATTGTGAAAAATATCGTATTATCAGACAGCAATATGTCCAAATGTTTATCCCGTTGGCCAATCCATTACTTACAACACTAGTATAAGTTAGTTTATTTCACCACGAATGGGCAAGGTCCTTTTTGCAGTAGGATGGTGCCCGCTGAAGAAACGCTGGTTTTGCAGTTTTGCTGATATCAATGGTGGTGCTTATTTGAGTTTTTAAGTCTAATATTTTGTTTTTTTGTATTACGATAATTTTTTTACTATAGCTATGGTTAGTTTTTTTCAATGTAATTAAATTTAAAAAATAAAAAATATTATATCATCACAGATAATATAAAAAAACCAAAAACTAGAAAAAAGACGAACTTACAAACGTAGAAGCTAAAGCTCTAATGAGTCTGGGACAAAGCAGTATCTCTGACCATTTGGCAGAAGTAGCCCATCACCAAGGCCCATTTACTGTGTAGATAGATGTACTTTTTTCCTTCTTTTTGCTTTCGTTTCTTTCTTCGTCTTCTTCTTCTTCTTCTTTTTTGAGAAGGTGAAGATCCTATAGGTAGTATAGAACTAGCTTATAACCACGACGCCAAAGGTAGATTAGGGATTCATTTGAGCGATTACGGTCGATTTTCCAATATAAGTCCCGCAGTATAGTATGGCCTGCTGATCGTGCAAGCTGGATGCGCTGAGGACCATTGTCGCATAGTTGTCCAACATTAAATGCTGGTGTAATTACGTCCAGTAATCCGCTAAAAAGTTCGATTTGGGCCCAACTAGTCCAAATCCTGACGTTAGAGGCCTACGTACAGTCCAAACGATGAACACTCCCATTTGCGGCACACTTGATGAAATTAGGACTATCGAGTAAGAACTTAAAAGCTCACATGGTCACGCTCTCAGAATCTCGGGCCCATATATGGCCGAGCGGCACTAGGGCCCAAACACGTACTACACGTATAAGACCCACTAACGGCCCATAATCTGGTAACCTCAGCCCATGTAAGGCAACTAGCACTGGTATGTCGAGCTTCTTGCTCTATTGTCTTTGCCTTCACACGCATTATATCACAAAAGCAGCTAAGAAAATAATCCAACGAGTTTTTCAGATATGCTGATATCATGATCAAACTAAGCTACAATTGTACTGAAACATCCCCAATTTTCAAAAGTTTGAGATTGAGTTCAATTTTCAAAAGCTTTTGCAAATTATTGAACTTGAGCCTAATCCACACTAATCTTCAAGCCAAGTTGTGCACTAATCTTACAAAGAACCTCCTCCTCCATCCATTTTCGCACGGCCACTGTGCCAACCCGAAAATATCCACCGCCGCCACCTTGATTCGCCACCGAGCCTCCTTCTCGCACCTTCTCCTCCCGCCGCCGCCACCTTGCTCTTCGTGCCCTTCCCCACCAACTAAGGCCCCACTGTCCCCTTCGACCCTTCCCGCCTCGTGAGTCATAGCCGCCATGGCCCATATCGCGCCGAGCCACCCTCAAGTCCCTACAAAGCCACCAATCTCTTTTGGACCTTCTAAGCATCTCCACGAAGCTCCTCCATCGCCCCAATTGTGCCAATTGCCGCCGTAGCGCCGTCGGTCTTGAAAATCCCCATGGTACCCTAATTCGCAATTTTGTGCTCCACCAATTAGAAGTCAATTCCTCTCACTAGGAGCATCTTAGCAACCCTAGAAACCCTCCCAAGTCTTGCCCTAAGCTCCCAAGCACAGAGCCGCTTGGCACCGAAGTTTCACTGTGCGACCATGGCACCCCACCGTGGCCAGCTCCACACAAAGCTTTCCCACCTGAACCACCGCTCCCATGACCTTGCCCTAGCTCCCTAGATGCTTAACCACCGCTCAACGACCTAATTAACCTCCCGGTTACCCTAGGGACACCAAAATCGAACCAGTTCCCGTGCTCACCGCCGCGATCGCGGAGAAATAGCCGGTGCCGACCCCAAAATGGGTTCCCGGCATCCCCGAGTCCACCCATGTCCTCGGTTGGCGTCGCAAAGCCCTCGTAACACCGGCAATCGCCGTCACAAACCTCCCCGTTCGGTGCTGCATTGCACGCGCGAGGTAGAAGATGCACAGTACCGCCCGGTACTGTAGCATCCGCCCGCAATGAACAGTGTTTCGCCCGGTTTGAACAGTGAAGTATCCACAATGAACAAGAACTGACCGTTAAACCATTTTTAAGCCCAAAATGCAAAAATATATCTGTTTCGACCGTTTGAAGCCGCCAATCCATTTCTTAGCTCCAAATATCCATATCAAGCCTCCAAAAATCCCAAACCTATTTTATTTGAATTTTAATTGAATTTATTTTGTTATTTACATTTCTTTATTCCTAGCTCATTTTTCGTCGAAGCGTGGAATTAAATTGATTTTATTTACTTTGCGCTAGCACGTGACGCCGAGGAGCGGTGATTCAAGGAGACGAAGCCTCGGATCAAGATCAAGGCCCGTAAATTGAAGAATACGAAATTGTCGAAATCATAAGTCCGCAAGGCAAGTCACATGTTTTTGATCATACTGAATCCCATTAAATTACATTATTTATTTAATGTATTTTCATTATTAATAGTTGCGAACTGATAATTGCTTAAAACAAAGATTTAGAATGGCATGCTATCTAGATAATCCTACCACTGATAAATAGCCCTGTTTACCTTGATGGCTATATTCACCTTGACAACCTTAGTAAGAATTACCATATGATATAAATGTATACAAGATCATTTCATTCAGTATGATACACTACTAAGTGACTTTGGCCGTTGGCCGGTAGAATTGAAAAACCCGGAGAGGGTAGGGTGGCTGGTGATGCTGGTATGTACTTCTAAGGTGTTGGCTGTGAGCCGGTAGGACTTGAAAACTGGTACTAAGGTAGAGGGTGTGCTGTGGGAAATCACGTGGTGATCTACGCCCACGACTTTACCTTAGGGGAAATGTAGGGTAAGGGTGTTGTGGGGGACCGTGCGGCGGTTTTCGCCCACTGTGGGGGACCGTGCGGTGGTTTTCGCCCACCGCCTTATCCTAGAGTGGAGGTTGCAGACATCAGAAAAATATTAGGACAAGAACCTTGTGCCAAGTAAAAGACACAGTAATCACTCAACCACAAGCGTTGACTTGTCAAACCTGGTTTAGTAGCTGCTCAAATCGATTGAATCTCTAACGGAGTACAACCAGTTGATATGGAAACGGTAAAACCATATTGAACAGCGTTAGATCCTTCCAGACGGGTAGTCCGCTGCGTGGCGATATCCGGTTTGAGTTGAGATCTAACTGCACGAAAGTCGGTATGAAAACGGTAAAAGCATCTTTGGACAACGGTAGATTCTTCTCAGATTCGCACAATATCCGCCTTGTGGGCGATAAAATGTCCGGCCGTGATAGCGGACTCTGGGTGCATTTGGAGGTCTATCGGGTAGAGTCTTCATGAAGAAATGAGCAGTGAACAACCTTATTTTCTCAACTCTGTCGCGGGAGTTAAGGGATCTTGTGGGTAAAGATGAGCAACTCTGCAGAGTGAGATAAATGGTATTCGAATACGCCGTGCTTCCGGTTAAAGAAGTCATGTTAATTGGGTGATTCCAACAATGAGGCATAAGTAGGGTTTGAAATGATTTAATGTGATAAGTGATGAACTGATCCCGTTAATTAAAACCCCCTGATCTTAAGGAGAAAATATTTTACTTTTAATTGTTTGCAAATAAAACTGCATCCACCTCATAATAAAACCACTATACACCCTCCACCCGAGAACCCTGGCAATTAGTTATATAGTATTTCCACATGTGATTTGCTGAGTACGGGGTTGAATTACTCAGGCTTGCTAAAATTTAAACAGAGAAAGTTTGTCAAGAGGAGGAAGAAGTCTCCGAAGACGACGTCGAGCTCTACGATGTAGACGACGCCGAGTGTTAGGGCTTACTCTACACTCAGGCCTGCCTGTGGAAGTTCTTTTGGTAATGTATCTTTGGGTTGTGCGCTCCTTTATGTAAACGTTGGCTGTTAAGCCTTACTTTTGTAATAAAGTCTGATTTTTATGCTTAAGCATGCTTTGGCAATGGTGCATTCACAAAAGCAGCTAAGAAAATAACAACGAGTTTTTCAGATATGCTGATATCATGATCAAACTAAGCTGTTACATGTACTTCTCAAACTAGTCAGCTCATTGGATACGAAGACCACCAAAGATTTACTTCCAATGGAAAAAAATCTAGACACAAGAATGAGCTACAAATTTCTGACTTGGCTATAACCATCTTGTCCGCATGGGTTAAAAGCCTAAAACAATCTCGGTAAAAAAAATAATTCTTAGGTGTATACAGGCTAATTATTAGGTACTTTATTCAAGAACATAAGGCGAGGAAGAAGGCCATAACAAATATAACCACCCATTAACTGCATACGAGATCTTTACCACAAGCATATGCTGTTTCGCATCTGCGTGGACAATGTTGCTGATAAGAATACAGCAGTATCAGCAAAGCAATGGATAAAATAGCTGTACTCGACAAAGATGCCATGAACGAAGTGCCAAGTGCATGTCCCAATTTCCCATATCAGCAAACTGGTTGACATAAAAACTACCAACTCCAGGGAGTTTGCACCAGAAATCTAATAATGCAGCACAATACCTATTAAACATGAAGCTTAACTGTTTCGAAGAACTTGTCTTTTGTTCTAGTAATTCAGCAAGATCAATGGACTAAGAGAGCTTGTACCTGTATATATCATTTGACTTCGAAACTTCTATGCAGTTGCTGTAAGCACATAGATTTACAAGAGCTGTTGCATGAACCATCTGTTAATCCAATCTTAGGGTACCTGCAGGTGAAATGGCCTGTGCAACGTCCCTATTTCTGAAGGCGAGAGCACTCTAGTCATTACACAAATCCAGAAGGCTGGCCAACCATACCCTTATAAGCTAGCACAACACAAGCCAACCCCATAGAACCTCACCTCAGCCCCATTTCATTTCCCCAACCGAGAGTTCACCCAGATAGCAAAGCCAACAAAGAAGGGGGAAACCATTGCATTTCCTTCTCCTAGCTGAAGCCACAAAGCCAACCGAATGCAAGCACATCCACCAAAAAGCCCACTGAAGCCATCCACTCCCACGGCCACCACAGAGAGATAGTAAGGGAGAGCCAGAGGAGAGGAGCTAGGAAAGTAGGGCAAGATGGAGGAGAGGAGCAAGGACACGGCGACCGCGACAGCACGAGAAGGGGCTCAACTGAACCGCAATGCGGCCATCACCATCGTCGTCCATGAACCTTGCCAGCCCTCAGCTCGGCATCTAGTAGGCCATTATCTTCACCTTACCTCTTAGCATGGCCGAGAGTACCACAGCCGGCTTGGCTATCATGTCATTGGTGGCGAGCCTGTAGCACCGCCGTGCGCCCTTGGATAGAAGTGCATGCTTCCCGGCACATGCACCCCACTAAGTCCTGTCACGGCAGCCACCCTAAGCCTTCCGAGCCATGCGTAATTAGAAGTAAGAGCAAACGAAGAATGAGAACTCAAAATCAATAATGCATAGAAGAAAATAAGGGAAACCATCTCAGTAAACAGGACATAACCATCAGATTCATAAGGGAGACAAGTATGCCTGCATCTGATCTCCACGGTAGTGCGGAAGAAGAGGATTGTGGTGGTCGGCCAGGTATGCATCGGCCGCCTCAGTTGACCGGCAGCGACAATGGAGGTAGCGGAGGCAATGGAGGTGTGCCTGCTCCACCCTTACTGACGATAGCAGTTGCCTGCAGGTCGGGGTAGCTATTTGAGTGGAACGATCACAGTCACTCTGTCGGTCTCGGTTGCCTGCATCCACACCGTTCACTGGAAATAAATGGCTACGATTGGATAGCATACGAGCCTGTATAGCTGACAGGTCAATGATAAAATGGGCATTTTTAAAAACTGACAATATATAAAATGGGCCCTAGATGTTAGATGTAAGAGTAGATCATATTTGTTAAGTAGAGTTTTATGAAACTGCAAGACTATAATACTTAGGGTTATGTGTTATATACCTAAAATTCTGTAGTTTTATATAACTAGAATCACAAAATCGTGAAAATTTACTGGAGAAAGAAAGCAACTTTATAAAAAGATCCCTGAAAATTCAAAACTAATACAAATACCCGTCACTTGTCATTATACTTTGCACAAGACTCACATAGGCCCTGTTCTTTTCAGCTTCTAAAAGTTGTTTTTCGGCTTTTCTACAGTAACTAGCTTTTAAACGGGGTATTTTTTTTGAAGGTAGGGTCTACTAGTTAATTATAGTACATACTTTACTGACTTCATTTATATTGGTAAAAACCGCACGCGAATTTCTGTTACTTTATAATTTTTTATACAAATAACTTAAAAATTATAAATCGTAGTCAAAAATCACAGACTGCAGTAAAAAAAAAAAGAACAGACCCATGGTTACACATCCATCCCTCTTCCCTTCCGCCAACCCAAACCAACCCAAAGCCGCCGAGCTCGCCCAGTTCACTCGCTTCCGCTCGTCCCCCACGAACCCGATTCCCAATAACCGCACCTAGGCGAGAAGTCCAATTCACCCCCAAGAACGAATTCCGTGCTCTGAGGTAGCTGCGAAGCTTTGAACTCGTGGGCTTGGAGCAGTTCTTTTCCCCGCCAGATTTGGTTAAGTTTCTTGGGGTTCTTTTCTTTTTCTTTGCAGGGGATAGGATGAAGAGGTTGGGCAGTTGCTTCAAGCTAAAGGATTCAGGGAAAGAGCAGACCATCTCGGCGACAGGTTTGGTCTTTTCTTGGGTAAATTTTAAGGGTTTTTTTTGCGGGGTTTGTATTTGAGTTCTGGTTTTCTTTCTCTCTCTTTTTTCTTATTTGGTGAAGAAATGAGTCCTTGGCCTTCTTTACTTTTTCTTCTTCTTTCACTTCGACTATGCTTACTTACATTATGATAGTATCGTTAGCTTATAGGATCCTTGCATTCCTTTCGTTGATTTTAGTCCGAGTTGTTTGCAGAAATGACCAATTTCATCTTGATTTGTTCCTACTTCCTAGAAGCGTACGTCATTTGAGTAGGATTCTTCATTTATTTTCTTATGGTTTGTTTTTTAGAAAGAAATGTAGGATTATTGGATAATTCCTTTGCTTATTCTTGATTTCTTAAATTCCTAGCGCGGATGACTTATTTGTTCTGAGAAGCTTCAAATTGTCTGCAGAAACGACAGTGATATGACTCTAGTTTCTTCTTCACTTCAAGCTCTTCCTAGATAGATTTGTGCAATTTAGTTTTTTGGGAGAAATACGCCAATACGTAGTTTCATATTTGAGTCAAGATCCTCTCTGTTGTAGAATCTGCTGGTCTCTTTTTGAGGTATGTTTGGTTTTAAGCTACCTAAAGATGTTTTCGTGAGTATTTTCGCAGGATCAGATGATGAGCATCCAAGTTTCAGATTGAAAGTGGAAACGTTTGGCTTCTCGGAGCTCTCTGCTGCAACCGCTGATTTCAGTAAGAACCACGAGATAGGCTCTGGCAGCTCTGGCAAAGTTTATGAAGGCCACTTACCTGACATTGGAAAGGTCAGTTTTTGTTACTATGTTAATAGTACTGGCAACTTAAAATGATTCCACCATGTAACTGTTAAGTTGAATGAGGAGATGTGATTATGTAATCATAGAGTAAGTAGCTAGGTGCATTAGGATTCAATTTCCTTTGGCAAAGTTGGTCTGAGATCGTCATTAGCATCTTCTAGTTGCTATGGCCAGATTAGCTAGAAATCAAGTATGTTTCTCTTGCTTTTCTGTATTCACCTTAGATGGAATGATGAAACTGTTGAACACAAACACATATAATGTATTAGAGCAGCCTTTCAGTTGCAGCGGGGCATTGCAGTCTTCACACTAATACACGCAAAAGAAACATCTATTTTGTTGAAGGGAAACAACAAAATGTTATGCATACCAACTACCAGATGCCAAAGTCTAATTCTGTACTGTACCTGGATAGTTACTATAATTTCCATATTTTAACAATTCATTGTCAATTTGAACCAGGTTGCTGTGAAGCGGTTGTGTTTCGATGCAACCAGTAGTGCTATCCATAGGAAAAATGAGTTCCTTAAGGAGGTCTACGTGCTCAACTCAATGAACCATCCAAATATTGTAAAGCTAATTGGTTGCTGTTCTGAGGGAAGCGAACGCCTTCTTGTGTATGAGTATATGCCCTTGGGGAATTTGCGTGAACGCTTAAGTGGTGAGTTTTTCCATCCTTGCACTCAATCTGTATTTTACCTATGAAGAACTTGCTTTCCTATAGTTATAGGAATTGATTGTAGTTAGTTGGGAAATCAGGCAGGTAACACTGGCATCTTGCCAACAAATTAACTCGTCAACAGATCAAAAAGTAACATTAAAAGTGCTGGTGCAGTTATTTGAAACTAATAATTCTTGTTGTTTGATGGAAACCAGTAGGGTACCCAGAAAATATGCCAAAAAAGAGATACAAACTCTTAGAGAACAATTATAGTGATTGGAGTACAGAAAAGGGATACAAAATGAGACAAACGATTACATATATTTATAAAAAGGAAACCTATAGAGAGAACCTAAACCAAAATATTTTGGTACATTAATTCTGATCTTTTTTGAAAGTTTGGATTTAGCACAATATCCGACTCTCCATAGTTGGGGTTATCGGGTAGGCAGCTCCACGAGGTGTTTTCTGTTGTGGAGTTTTGTGTTATTGAAAGCAAATCAATTCATTCATTTCTGGACTGCTCTGTTTGCCACATGTCTTTGTAGCATTTGGACAATACTACTATTGTAAATCGACATTCTCAAACCATTTGAATTTGTCATTTGCACTATTTGCTTCTATGTTTTGCATATTGCACTTGTAATCTAGGTCAATTTGGATTTCTTGGCTCTAGTGACTTTGGTATAAAAATCCAGGTTCCTTTTAAAAAGGATTTTTTTGTTTGTTTTTTGCACATAAAAATGTCACTCCAGGTATAAAGCCGCAATTCTGTCCGTGTTATGTGACCCGTGGATGTCGCAAATCAAAAGAAAGAGGCAAAGGAGCTTAGCAGCTTCTTTGTAACAATGTATTAGTACTTCTGTGGCAAATTATTCTTTCGTTCAATTTGATCTGTATAATTTTGTAGAAATTTAATGTTTATCGATGTTCTCCATAGAATTATGCTAATTCTTAGCTGTAGATTTTTCGTTTTAGTAAGTGTGAAGTCTCAAGTTTTGTTAATAAAGGAGCTGTACTGTTGTAGATGAAAATATAGACTTGGACTGGGACACAAGAATGAAGATTGCCCTTGGTGCAGCAAGGGGTCTGGAGCAACTCCATCTTAAAGCCAATCCACCAATCATCCACAGGGACTTTAAATCAACCAACATTTTATTAGACGAGGACTTTCAGCCGAAGGTTTCTGATTTTGGGATTGCTAAAATTGCTCCAACTGGTGATGAGCTTATTGCAACAACAGCTGGACTGAAGGGAACACCTGGATATATTGCACCAGAGTATTCTTTGTGTGCATCCCTATCGATTAGGTCAGATATATATAGTTTTGGAGTTGTGCTCTTGGAGATCATTACTGGAAGGAAAGCCCTTGATTGGAAAAGACCAGTTGCAGAACAGAATCTAGCTTATTGGGTATGCTTCTTGTTTCCAGCAATACGGTTAGCTTTAGGTTTCTCCTCATCTTGTTTTTCCCCCTGTATATAGCTTATAACTCGTTGACTTTTTCCCTTGTGACATTGAAGAGCAAGTTTTGGAGTAGTGGCTCATTTGAGCTTCTTGGAAGCACCGCTAATGTATGGATGGTCTTTTCTGGACACAACGGTGATAGTTAAACTGATGGACATATGGGACGTATTGGGATTTATGTGATACTTGTCTGAAGTTGAATAATATCTGAGAGTTGTTTGGTATCTTCTACTCTTTGTTTTGTCCTTGGCTTGGATATGTGCTACACCTTTGGTTGTGTAACTTCATAGCAAGTACCCGATCTCCTAACTTCTCCCTAGATTATAATTTCAGAAACATTACCTTTTGCAGGCAAGAGGTAAGTTAAATGATCAAAAGAACTGTCAGGAACTAGTTGATCCAAGGTTGTGTGGGCGCGTGTCTGTGGGTGTGCTCTCCATGGCTCTTGCCGTGGCGAAGAAGTGCATTGTGGAAGACGATCTTCATCGACCTAAGATTCAAGATGTTATTGAAGGTCTTCTCGATGTGATCTCCAAATCTCGTGACCACAAAGTGTCTTCATCCTTGCCACGGAGTTTGAATTCATGAAACATGAGGCCACCATATCGTCAGTACCTGTTTGACTTGGCACCCTATCTTCAACCTCATGCTGTAGTAGATGAAGGGGCAAATGCAGAAAACAGAAGAAAAACTTCTCACATGGGAAACATCAGATCAGAAACCCAGTAGTGTTTCTGTGAAAGGATGCATCAGTGTCTGTTTGACTTTTAGCAGCATGAACAATGCAATCTATATACTGTGCATTGCAGAGGACATGTTGCATAGCAAGTTGGTGCTCTTTGGTAAAATAGACAAGTCATGCTTGCTAAGGTCCACCTTTTTGTGAGGATGATGCTCATAAGAAAAATTATGTTGTCTTTTCTCAAGGCAAGCTTGAAAGCTTCTAGTTAAGATGATTAACTTTGAAAGCCATAGGATCAATTGCTGTACACATTCTTGTTGCGGCATACTACTCATGAATTTGATTTTGCGTCATGGTCTCATGCAGAAATATGGCTGGTGCTTGCTAAAACTAAAGAAATATGGTGGGATATGAGTTGCATAAACTGTTCTCTTGACGGTCAGCTATATCTTCCATACCTTTTTGCCGCATCATTCTATCTGATCATGCACCAACTCTGAAAAAAAAATCTGAATGCTGATTTTTTGGGGAGGGGGTGTTATCCATGATCACT
Source organism: Dendrocalamus sinicus (assembly GCA_036346575.1). Taxonomy (NCBI): domain Eukaryota; kingdom Viridiplantae; phylum Streptophyta; class Magnoliopsida; order Poales; family Poaceae; genus Dendrocalamus; species Dendrocalamus sinicus. The sequence goes on from CM070663.1 coordinate 33,388,343, forward strand.
TCAGCTTGGTTGAATTTTGTCGAAAACTGATTGTCTGGTTGCAAGATGTGGGTCAAGAAGGGTTGCAAAATCCTTGATTTGCTGATCGTTGCGACTCGCTGTTGTGTGCCATGCGGATTGATGAACGTGGGTCAGTCCTGAATTCTTGATGTATTGCGAGTTGTAGTTTTCGACTCACGCCACGCGTGCGTGCTATGCTCCCTGTGTGTGCTTGGATACAGAGCATAAACCCCAGCCGATCGAGGGAGGCTCCCGGCCGCAATGAATGGGCAACAGCTACGCGCCGGCGCCGCGAGCCCGCGACCGGCACGGCGGCAGCCGGCAGGTATCGCGCACTCTGTCTCTCTCACACGACCCGCGGTGTGGCGCAGACGGACGGCTCTCGGGGGGCAACCAACTCGGCGCCTGGGCCAAGCTGCGGATAGCGAGCGCGGCCTGATCACCCGCGCACCGCCCGCGCGCTTGGGCAACGCCGACCCGCGTCGGTTTCCGCCGCGCCGCTTTCTGCCACCTAGGTCCCAGGCCCGCGGATCTACCTCGCGCTGGCCGTCCACGCCGCGGTACGGTAATTCCCGTCGCCCGTGTTGGAGAAACCGGCACCGGATCTGCATATCCAAATGCACTATGATCAGATCGATCTGTAGTCGGATGGTCAACAGAGCACCTCTGGTTGGTGGCTACAACTACCGTGAAAACAGAGAACTGGAAGAAGCAATTGGACGAGGCGGAGAGTATTTAGGGCAATTTTCTTCCTTCTTTTGCACACTCTTCATGCTTTCGAGTTACATTATGACTTATATACAAACACTTCGGTCGCTGCCCACATCGAGCAGAGCGCTGCCGATAGCTATAGTGCTCACCGCAACCGCTGCCCAATCGAGCGATTGCCGCGCGCGAAGAATGCTAACGCTGATGCTCAACCCGAAGCAGATCGCCAATACTCGATGCTCACCACAATCGCCGCCAATACCGATGGCTACGATGATCGGTGATCATCTATAGAGGCCACCGACTGTTACAAAAGTTGGTCGTAGTCAACCATACACACTAGTCGACTTCGACCACACTGATCCTAACGACCATGCACCGCTAAACAAACCAGTCGTCTATGACCACAACTAGTCGAAACCAACCCCATACAATGTGGTTGTATCCGACCACAGACAACGTGGTCGTTACTGACCACGCACGACGACTCGAAGCTTCGACCACGCTACATCATCTCGATGCTTCGACCACGTCTTCTGGGACTGCTTCGACCACGCCTTCTCACGTGTGGCGTCGACCATGGTACTAACGACCATGTACAAATTATCAAGATTAATTCCAACAGTCCGTATGGCGCGACGTGACGCGACGCCCTCGCAGAGGGTGGGCGGACAACACGGGAGACGCGGAGGCGGCGAAGCGGAACGGAAGGAAGGCAGCAGACCGGCAGTGTGCCGACCTGGCCACTTCACCGCCAGCGGACGCGCAAACTGCACTAGATTACACACATCATCATTGCTCGAGGAAGATTACGCGCTGTGCTCTGCGCACCGGAGGATCCTAACTGTCCCAGCACAACCACACCCTTGCACTTTTATCATTCCTCGAGGAAGAGGAATTCTCAAAGTGCCTGGGCGAAGATTTTTGACAAGAAAGCAAAGCGAGAGTGCCGGCCGGACGCAGCGCGGACTGGCGAACGTACAGTATCATCGCAAAAGAGGACCGGCCCGGCCCCCTCTTCCACTCCAAAAGCCCGCCCAGCCTGCGCCGATCAGCGGACCAAGGATCGTCGCCCAAGGGGCCAGCGCGGCCGGCCACCATGCTCTGGTTTCTGCGGCAGCATTTGCTCTTTTTCCCCGGGTGTGTCTAGACTTCACCGGATTTCATCTAAATTTAGGACCATTAGATTAGAGATCTAACGGCTCTTTTTTTAAAGGATGAAAAGATTTGTTAGAGAGAGAGAGAGGAGAATTCATGACCGTTGGATATCTAATTCAATGATTACAAATCTAAATAATATTTAAAAAAAATATCTGGATAATATTTATCAACACCTTTTCTCCTTGGCACGGGAATGGCAGTACTCCCCCATGTACGTCGTGGGCTGTTAGCCTCACATTCCCCCTGTTCCCTAGAGCAAGTCCACCACTTCCATCCACTTTGCAGCAACTTTGAACTGATCTTTCTACTCTTCTTTCTCCCATTTTTCTTTCCTACCTTCTATAGTTCCATCCCCATTCTCTCTCTTGGTCGATGGATTCTTTTACAGGCTTTGTTCGGTACAGGAGAGACTAGCTAGCCTAGCAATGTAATGTAGATATGTAATTACTGGAGTGTTCTTAAATTTCCTGGGAAGCAAGTGGCACAAGAAGTACTTGCAAACTTGACCTGCCTGGACCATGAATTGTGTTATGGAGGAACCATCTATATATAGAGAATCAATCATGTTTACTTAACCTGAACCATGAATCATGTTACGGAGGAACCATCTATATGTAGAGAAATCAATCATGTTTGGTTGAGCCAGCAAAGAAAATAAGTTAAAAGGGACAGCTAAATCAATCGATTAAAGAACCTGCATGCAATGCCATGTTACAATTAATCTTCCCAATAACTCATACCGCGGTAAGCACACACCAGACTAAGGACCATGATGAGACTGCAACGTACTAGCAGCTCGCTTATTAACACCAACCAAACTACTAATTAGAGAGAGAGAGACAGACGAACCCGATAGCTGAACGTAACTAGCAGCCGATACCACAAACGCAATCCAATAACCAACTAAAGATCGATCCACACACACATCCATGCACGTACGTACGATCACCACTTGTCCATCTGCATCGAATCTGCCGTTGACGATGTCGGACGGTCTCACGCGGCGGCGACGATCTCGATGACCTCCGGCTTGTTGATCTCGGCGTCCTTGGCCTCCTTGTCCATGGCGTTGGGCTGCTCCGCCGCCATCAGCTCGATCTTGTGCACGCCGAGGATCGGGCCTGGGCTCACGGAGAGGATGGCGACGGCGTTGGCGGGCAGCTCGATCAGCTCCCTCTGCGCGACGGCGGCCGGGGCGATGTTGACGCTCGTCGTCGGCAGCACGGCGTTCCTGGGCTTCCTATACCAGAAGTAGAGCACCATCTGGATGCAGCTAAAGAAGAAGCCGCCAACGTTGGGGTACTGAATAAGATTCGCAACCAAGAATTAGTTAAAACAAGGTCGTCAGAGATCTAGTTAGATAGATGCGAGCAATGTCAATGCCTGACTGCCTGTGTTCAACTGCAATTACCATGACGTAGGGGTCCTTGGTGAAGAGGCCGTAGCAGAACCAGGCGACGGCGCTGAGGGTGAGGAAGAAGGAGAGGCTGAAGGGCATGAACTCGACGCTCTTGGTCTTGACCACCTTGAAGATGATGCTGAGGGGCGCGACGAAGACGGCCATGGAGAAGGCGAGGCAGACGCTGCCGAGGAACTTGACCCGGTGGGGCTCGGCGACGAGGTAGAGGGTGACGACGACGATGAGCGCGAAGGCGGCCACGTCCAGCAGCAGGAAGTAGGCCAGCGTCCTCAGCCTGGCCTTCCTTTGCGCGTAGACGAGGTACATGAGGATGTAGGCGGTCTCGATGCCGCAGCCGAAGGCGTTGATGGTGAGCAGCGGCCTCGAGTTGGTCTTGACCAGCGCGTAGAAGATCCACAGCACCGAGCTGAAGAGCGCCACCACGTACGGCACCGAGCTGAACCCGCCCGTCGACTTCTTGCGGTACACCTGCAGGAACGTCGTGCTGCATTCACCCATGCACCAGAAAGAAGAAGAAGAAGAAAAACATCGTCAGATCAATCGGTCAGAACCAGCCAAAGATTGCAACCAGATACCTATCTATCTAGCTAGCCACTAGACGATTGATGTATCGATAGATCGAGACGAGATCGAATCTGAAATGATCGACGTGGGAGTAAGGACTTACACTGGCGCAAGGAACACCAGGAAGGATATGATGTTTCCTGCAGAGAAGAAAACGACACCGTTTGTCAGTAACCTTCATTCTTTCAGTCCATTCACACACGTACGCGCGCGCACGTGTCCCACGGCGTACGTACGAGTTCGGTTAAGGAATTAAAACGGTATGGATACGTATGCAGAGAAGAGGACAAGAATGGCTGGAGCTGATCAATAGGCCAGGTTCTTTTTGGGTAGAATATGTAATGGTTTTTGATGTAGCTAGTGATCTACACCGGTATATGGCGTGTCTTTTATTTATTTACTGCAGCTGGTGCAGTGGCAAGGAAGGTGCAGGCACACGCCTCCCTCACTGCTCAACCAATCGCCATTTCAAGAAGGAATATAGTAGCTTCCAGTGCGTATTTAGGAGATAGAGTGCATGGTGAGCTGTTGGTAATATTAATGCATTGCTACATGCAAAATGGAGTTTCAGGACATATATATACAGAAATCAATCTTTAACTGAAAACTTGATAGCCAGGGGATGCAATGTATATATGTGTGTGGTCAGCAACTCAGCATGTGTTCTGGCTAAAAGTGGGAGGTGTTAGGTTTGGAGGTGCTTCCTGCTCTAGGCTTGAGCTGCCTACACCACACTTATCAAGGTATATGACTTGTGTCCATCACTGCTAAATAGGAAAAAGTAGATAAATAATGGAGACAGAAAGATCAGGAAGAGGGAGAGGGGAAAAAAGGATGAAAAGATTGTCTGGTGTACTGTGTGAGCTGCATGCCTAGAAACACCAAAGGTGTGTACTCGATAGCGCAATATGGCGCAAACAAAAAGAAATGCTAACATAGACAGAATTAATAAAACATGCTTAATTCGACTAACAACGAAGAAGTTTAGGAGATAAGGTAAAATGGATGGAAAGTCTTTACGTCGTCATGTCGGTCAGGTATACAAAATCTAGCAGAGAAGGGCGGATAGCACATGAAAAGAAACTACTAGATGTGATGTGAAAAAAACCACAAAATGTAGCAGCTTGGAAGATCCAAAAAGCTCAATTGATCATGCATGCATGTCCATCCAAGGATAATGCAACACGAAGGAAGGAAATAGGCATGGGGCCAAACCAAACTGAAGTGCATGCGATGTACTTGGCCATCGAGATCATGGCATTTTTACCTGCAACGCCGGAGAGGGTGATCGCCGGGTGAGCCATGGACAAGAACCCTCCTGCCATTTGCGACTAATTAAGTGGTTAAGATAATAATCAAGGGTGTTAATTAGTGAGAAGGATAGGAAGAGGAGAGAGACTAGCTAGCTAAATCCCTTCCCTGCTTCCTTCCCCTGAGACACAAGAGAAGCTAGCTAGAGAGGAATGCTAATGCTACTACAACTGATGTGTGGTTTGGCCTTGGCCATGGGCTCAGGTTTATATAGTTGGAGCGCCTCCACTTTTGGCCCCTGGTGCTGTACAGTAATAAGTGGCCCTCTCCCCACTAGCCGCATGATATATTGATATTCATATGATTCATCAACCACAACCGCGTTGCATATTTGCGTTACATTGGTGTATCTAATCTAGGCTTTCTTGGGCTTGATTTTTCTTTTACTCTGATGAAAATATCTCTCTCTCTACACTCAGTGTTAAAGTTTGATTTGAATTCGGATCCATATTAAAGTTGGGCATGTTCGTCGAGCCATGTCAGACGTGACAATGGCCGACGCAAACGACTCAGTGTACCCTTGTAGTCACATGGTTAAGATGCGCTGAAGTTCTCCATACTTGTAATATCTTTTTATATAGTGAATTTCACCTTCGTGCGTTTTTTCGCAAGGGCTTTCCATGTTAAATTATCATCTCTTATTCTTTTGATTGTCTATCTGCCGTGTGTTTTATAACAAATGGTATTAGAGCTCTGGATTCGAAACTCACGCCGCTGCGCGTCGGGAGCAGACGACTCCTGGGGCAGCATGCTCACGACATCATCAAGGGAATCCATATTAGCATAGCACGACATATCACTGTTGATCGGCCACTCAGGCGTTTATCCTGCTGTTTGACAAGATTTTGTGCAAATATGTCAAGTCGAGACAAATAGGGAGATATATGTTGGGTAAAGACTTTGGTATAATCGAGCCATGAAATAGCATGAGAAACAAAACCATAAAGTGGTCAGTGTGTCACGTCTTACATCATCAGGGCCACTCGACCATGGCTTCTTTATTTCTAACAAGTTAAGCTTACGACCACTGACCACAGCGCCGCAGTGCTCTATGAGTACTCCTTTCAACCAAGCCTGTTACAGTGCTTTTACGGGTGTGTACTACGACCACGTTGAGACGAGCGCGTTGCGTCGACCACGCCTGCTTGAGCATGGTCGCTTCAACCATGTACTACGACCACAATTCAATCAGTTGCGGCGCCGTGCTTCATACGACCGCATGTTCCCAACTGATTGCAAGGCACGTGGCTAATTTACGAAAACCTATGCCTAGGGATGGAAAGAAAGATTGATTTGGACGCATTGTCTTCACAATAGAAAGATGACCGCACCATGTCTCCATTCGATGGAAGTAATTCTTAACAAATCTTTTGATATGGAAAGCAGAGTTCTGGAAGGTAACTAATCCGTAATCGACCAGGAATTTTATCTCAATTTAAATGGATTGATCGACACCACGTGGGAGTCGCGTACGATGCCTACGGCCCTTGCCCACGCCTATAAAAGGGGAAGCACATCCACTCACCAAGGGGACGGGAGGACGGAAGAGAAAACGGAGGGAGAAATAGAGAGGCAAATACAGACGCAGAGAAAAAATGCAGATCGAACACTCGATGATAAGTTAGGACCCTAACGAACTCAGGGGAAAGGAAGAGAAGGCGGAGGAACTCAGGTGAATAGTTTACACAAGGCAAGGCCATGGCGCGCTCTGCTCCAGAAGGTAAATCTCCTCTTTTCCCTTTCTCTGCTATTTAGCCATCTCGCATGTTGATAGATGGCAGTGTGTAGGGAAGATTGCCAAGCACCATGATCGCTGTTGGCAATACCATCGTTTAGGCATTGTAGAGTTTGGCATCAAAAAGCCCATGGTCATGACGAAGATGCTGGCAAGATCGCTGATCATTTGTCAATCCCCAAGTTTAAAACGCAAAGCCCCTTCATCCCTTACCAGTAGCTCGATCGTCCTAGCCCAAGCTACACAACTGTAGCGATCCGTCATATACCAGATTTTTTTAGCCCGCGTGTGTCCGATCTGATGATGGCTTTGCAAGGCGAGGCGAATGATGCTACTCTCGAGTGTCTTCGATCACTTATCATGGGCAGGCTTCTCTGATTGCTCGCAAAATTGAGCGCCTCCGATCGTTTCCTATGAGCATGCCCTCCGACCACTTGCAAAGTCACACACCTTTGATCGTTCCTGTGGGTAGGCGTCTTTGATCGCTTGCAAAGTCGAGCGCCTCCGATCTCTTCACAAAGACAGATGTCTCCGACCTCTCGTCGAAGTTGAATGCCTCCGACTGCTCCTTGAAGATGGACACTCCAACCGCTCCTCGAAGATGCACACTTCGATCGCATGCTGAAGTCGAGTGCCTCCGATCGCTTCTCGAAGACGGATGCTTCTGACCGCTCGTCGAAGCCGAGGGTCTCTGACCGTTCCTTGGAGATGGACACATACGACCACTTGCTAGAGTTAAGCCTCTCTGACCGCTTGTTGAAGCCCAGTGCCTCCGATCGCTTCACAAAAGCGGGCCTCTCTGTACGCTTGCCGAAGTCGAGTGCCTTCAACCACTCATCGTACTCGAGCAGCGTCGACTGCCCATTGTATGTATACTTCTTCGGCTGCAGATCTTCGATCACAGTTCTTTAGTACTCCAATGAGTACTCCCCTACGATTAGGCTTCATAGGTGCCTCGTTTGACGCAGTGTGCTACAATACGTTTACGAGTACGCCCTACGACCATGGTAATACTGTGATGTTCGACAATGGTGCTACAACACATTTACGACCACGGTGATATGGTGATGATCAACTTTTGGGCTATAGTACTTTTACGATTACGTCCTACGACCACGTGCTACAGTATCAAAATATTCCAATAGCCTTGACTTAGCGATTTCAACTCACTAGACTTTGTTCCGCAATTCGACTCCATACTGAGTATCGACCATCGCTCTATCCCTACGATTGTTCTAGCATTGGTTTCATTGACATCATCACCTACGCCGGTTAGCACCATGCCATGGTGTTGTTCTGTGCTATCTTCATCAGCGATCTTCTGCCTCAATCGATCGTTCTATGAAGAAGCTATGTTGTCAACTCTACATGTTTTCGTTGAAGATAGAGTACATTGCCATTCAGGTTGTTGTGTCTATTATTAACGGCATTTATGCAGGATTAATCATTGATGATTTCTTCGACAATCTCTCATCTACTACAAGTTGCTGCTGCAAGATCCGCACATATAGAGTCTAAGATGGACTTATAGGTTTTTGACACAATGAGTTAATTTGGGCTATGCTTGATCGATGAGACTTTAAAGAAAAAAGAAAAAAAATAATGTTAGTCATGAGAACAACTGAATTTGGTGTTTTATTTATTATTTTGAATATGTTATAATTTGGATTTCTTGCGCGACCATTATGGAGGCTTTGACAATATGCAATTTCAAAAATTTGATGATACTCTGATGGCAGCTAGCATGATGCTCCCTAGAGTTTTGCTATTTAAAAGTGAAGACTTTGCTTTAATTTCAATCTGAGATGATGAAGAATTTAAGTGCAATGAGTTTATTTTTTTGCATGGATACTACAACATTTTCAGTTGTCGTAGCTCGATATGATAGATCTACTGTAGTTTATACTCTATTGACAACACAAGATTTTCTTTCATCCGGATAATTTTATAGGAGCAGTTGCAACCATGTCATAGAATTCAATTACCTTTAAAATCGGCAGTTTGATGTATATGATGGCTATATGTGCAAGTTACTCTTTCAATGAGTGTTGTTTGTCGAGTTTTGTGTTTCAGGTGAAGCATGCCAGATTGCATGATATAAATTCTTCGCTGTCTATCCAACACCACATGTGATGTTTTGGCTTATGCTGTTTGATGTTGAACATTTGTTTCAGGTGGTCATTTGTACAGACGCAGACTTTATTGGGGTTATGAACTACTAAAGATCCAGATTTATTCGTCCGCTTTGTTGATAGCTGTGTGTTTAGATTTGATGGTAGTTTGCTCAATATTGCTTCGTGAGAAGCATTGGATAAGACTATCTTAGCTTTTCTTGTTGAAATTAGTCTTATAGACTTTCGAGGCACAAGGTCTGTTGATAAATATTTATTTGGAGGACATTTTCATATTGCGACTACAGGAGCAAATTCGTCTAAGGGGGAGATTATTAAAATGTGATCTGAATTCGGATCTCTGACCAAGCCGGACACGTTCGCTGAGCTATGTTGGACTTGGCAATGGCTAGTGCAATAGACTCTAATTCGGTTTTCTTCTCCGTTAGAGACTCTTGTTCTCTAACCTATATATGTACCTCTGTAGTTGCACGGTTGAGATACGCTGAAGTTCCCTATACTTATAATCTCTCGTCATATAGTGAATTCTGTTTTTATACGTCTGTGATTTTTTCACAAAATTTTTTCGCGTTAAATCATCGTCTCCCGTTTTTTGGTGCTCTATATTTGTTGTGCGTTTTATATCACTCAGAACGTATGTGGCCGTGCATGCTAGGGTAATACGACACTCCACCCAGCATTTTGTTGCGTTTGGAACATAGGCAAATATAGGTTTTTTACTTGCCTTACAAGTAGAAATGTTATCGCAACTCGAATCGTGTAGTTCATTTGTAGAAACATGTATGATCATGGAAAAAGATGCAGCAAATTAATCATGTGAGTATGATGCATGTAACTAATTAGTGGTAAATAAACATGTGGCCGGGAACAGAGGTTTTGCGATCGATGAATGGTTTTCCAAGGCAACATACATGGAAGAGAGATAATTTGGTGAAAATGTGACCTGGAGATATATGGTTTGGTGGTTGGTGACTCTGATTAAGCCAGATAGATCAGTAATGTGTTAATTCGAAAATGCATTAATTGGGGATCGACACTTACTGTGAGATAAAACGCAGAGAGTGAAGTTCGTGTGCAATCTGCTGAAATCAAACAAAGAATTCAGGGAAGTAAATGCCCAGTTCAAGGACAAGCATGCATGCATGTCTTGCGAAAATACTATTATAGGACTTTCAATGTACGTATATCCTTCTGCACTGATGATTTACTTTATGCCATGTGTATATTTTTTTTGCCTTCTCAAACGAACCACATGGTTATATATAAGTGAAAAAATGCCTCCATAATTCATTTATAAAAATACAAACCAGATTTACGGAATGGACTCGAACTTTCTAGGTGTGCTTCAACTATCAGATGGGAAGAATTAATAGAGAAAGGAGGAAAAATGTTTGTAAGGAAGAGTCATTTTCACAAGAAGAGGCGATTGTTTTCCAAGAGAAAAGGATGAAGCTTCTAGCATATATTTGCTGAATTAATTTGTTTGTATCAAGATTTTCTTTACTAGTAATATCAGTATGTCAGGATTTTGGCCTATTCACTGTCCAAGTTGTCAAAGCTAGAGATAGTGATGCTAGCTTCATTAAAAACCTTAACTAATTAGTTGCCTATGCCAAATCATTATTTATTCTTTTTTGGAGTAACCATGATTGTTCTTAGGAAAAATCAAACTTGAAGAAGGGGGTTTGTCAATTTGTTGCTGCATCATTAATTGTTTGTTAGGCCTTAGGTTACTGACTTGGAGTAATAACCATTCCAGAAGTTAGGAATTGCATTTGAAGGAATAAATTCCAAAAGCTAACAATCAGTTCACATGGAAGAGATTAACCACCATTCATTTATTTGCTAGATTTTGGTGCTCTTGTCTCTCCAAACTGCCAAATTAATGCTATGTAAAACCAAACAATTCTCAAGAAATGAAAGAGGAGAAGACCATCTAAAAATTCGATAATGTTCTAAAAAGTTCAGGCACGCACAAATTAAATTGCAGAACCACCATATCAAATTAAGTATTGCATACTAGTCCACAATCAATTTACACTAGATGATTATAAAAACAACTTAATCACCTTTTGCCTCCCTGGTTAGGGGCCGAGAAATATCATTTCCCAAGATCTTTGATTCGCAAAGGGCAAAGATACAGTGAAAAGTGAAAAGAAATAGTACCCATATATAAGCCCTAAGTATGAACAGTTTAGCCGACAAAAGCAAAGATATTCATTGACTACTGGTGGGGTAAACCTAAACACAGAATACATCTGCTTCTTCTATGAACACTGAAAAGTGACTTGATCAATAACAGTACTGCACATACTGTCCTCCACTAAGTGACCAGCTAGCTATGACCAGAGCTCTGATTGGAGCCTTGGAGGAGAAAACACACGTAGCGGAACCGTACTTGCGTACAGATTATTGGTTGGAACCGTGTGAATTAGTACTATCAGTTTTAGCTAGGATTGCTTGTAATCAATCTGTGATACCATTTCTGAATACCATTCTGTTCCTTTCATTACATGGAGTACTATTGGTTTTTGGAGAATGTATCTGCAGTGATTGCAAGCTAATTAATGCGTCTAATAATAGGGTTCTGCGTGCTTAATTTCAAGAAGGTCGATGATAGATCTGCTTACTACTTCTGATCACGGTGATGTACTTTTTGTAGAGAAAAATGTTTGATCATATGCATGAAAAGTCCATTCTGAGAGTCCCGTTCATCTGATTGATAATCAATGTTTGAGATGCAGACGGTTCAAATTCAGACTTTCTGGGTTTGAAAGAAAAAAATCAGATTTTCTCGTTATGAAGTAGTGTTACTCAGTCTCATGTTTTCACATGGATCATTTGGTTCTGATCCCAGCAGAGGATTCATGTCAAGAAACAAGCTTATTTTCACAAAAGAAAAAAGGGTCAAGAAACAAGCTAATGTCACCCTCTCTTTTTCCCAAGAGATTTGGAATGCAGAGTTTGGGCCCCTTCAGGCTCATAGCCGCTGCAGAAGTACATCACGTTATTGTCCTGGGTTGGAGTTTTGTGCATAGATGCTGCATACTTTCTGGCTGCATCGTTCCATATCTGATACGATTCATGTCTTTCTGCACAGCTCTTGAGGCAGCAACATTGTCATGCAAGATGAAAGTCATGTGAATGTTGAGAAAAAGGCAGATGAGTTAAGCAGGCTCTAGTGTCCCATTTTGCAAAGGAAAGTAAGAAAAATCAGTACATATAGTTCGTAGTTTTCTTGTAGGCAACAGGAGTGCTAAAATTTTTAGTGGATGGCATTTTTAGCAGCACTTGTTCAACTAGGACAGTTTCTGTCCATAGAACTGCGTACTGTAAGTCTTACTACTATTTATGTTTGTTAAAATATCATACGAATCCATATTCGTGTCCACGTAAATATATACGCCTACCTCATCTTGGTTTTGTTATCTCCTAGGACTTTTGTTTCCTAACTTATATATGTACCTTTGTAGTTACATGGTTAAGCTACGTCGAAGTTTCCGTGATTGTAATATCTTCTCATATAGCAAATTTCGTCTTCGTGCGTCTGTGTTTTTCCCATAAGAGTTTTTGCGTTAAACCCTTGTCTACCATTTCTTGATCATCTATTTCTGTCATACATTTTATAACAAGTGGTATCAGAGTTTCGGGTTTCAAATCCAACCCGCTGCCCTAAGAGGAGATGACTCCTTGGGCGGCTATCGTGCGACACCAAGATGCGGCATCACACGACGTCCGTGCAGTAGGCGGCACCTACACAGTAAGATGAATCATCGAAGGTGAAACATCTCAAAATTTCAAAAAATTTTATTTCTTTTTGGAGTTTGATTGAACTCTCAAATCCTTCCTCAAATTGGCAGAGCACTTTGAATTCTTGCTTTCCCTCCTTGCTTCTCTGTTTCCTTCACTCGTTGGCACCTCCAGAGAAGCCGCCACCACCACCGCCTCTCTGTTCCTTCTGCCCACACGGCTGCTCGCCTCATCTCTGTTTCGCGGCCGTGCCACTCGCGAGTGTTCACACCCACCCTGCCAGCTCCTACCATCCAGCCCCACTGCGCAGTGGCTCACCGCCCCGACCGACCTCACTCTCCCTCCCTCCCGCAGCACTGTTTGACCAAGCGCCTCTCCCGCCGCGGCTCGGCCTCCCCTACCCGACACGTGCGAACTGCTGCACCAACAGCCGTCATCATCCGCCAACTTCTGCAAATCCACCAGTGCCACCTCGCCCGTGCCATCACTTCCTGGCAGAGCCTCGCCCTCTCTCTCTCTCTCTCCTCCACACCTGCCTCATTGTGTCGAACCGGCTCATTGCTCCCACCGCATTCCGTCCCCCTTAGAACATAATCGCCATTGCAGAGAGCTTCACAGCACTCCTAATTTCACACCAAAACCAACTAATCGAGCTCTCTCTCTCTCATCGCAGCTCCTCCGCCATTCTCCCCTGAGCCTGGTGAGCTCTAAGCACCATCTCCTTCTTCCCTCTATCAAACTTCAATTGCATTCATCCACAACACCTTCTTTACACCTTGATCACTTTAGTGGACTCAATCGGACATGAGCATTTCTGTGGAGCTTCGCTGCCGAAAACCACTGCCAGCCAAAGCACCCTCACCGCGGATAGCTCGGCTTAGTTCTATCCAACCAAAACCTCCACTGTATTGATGTTTCTCATCTCCCGTAGAAGGTTAAAACCCTCTTGAACTCGCCGGAGATCCACCGGAGGGCTCTAAAGCTGAGAATGAAGCCGCCACCTTCTCTCCCACCGCCGGCCATAACCACCCATCCCCACTCCTTGCAAGACCCAAAAATGGAACCTCCGTCTCAAGTTGAATCTGTTTGTATCGATGTGAACCGCTGGAGTTCATCGCCAGCACCAAATCATGGCGTGGATTACTTCAGTATTTTCTTGCTAGTGAAATCAGCTGGAGGTAGACGACAACCTCTGGTGCGACGTGGTTGCATCACGGCCCTCCGCTCAGCGCATGCCAACAGCCGAGATTGGCGCACGCTAGAGCAGGGCCAAGGAGGCTGCGCGCATAGCTAGGCCAAAGTGGCCGGCTCACCTGGCCATTTAAATCTGGACACGTGCGCACTGTAGCAACCAGGCTGGCCTAGTATGGTACACTACTGTTCATCCAAAACCGAGAACTCTTGTTCCCTAGTCTATATATGTACCTATGTAATCGTACGGTTGAGATATATCGAAATTCTCCGTAATTGTAATCTCTCCTCATATAGTGAATTGAATTCTGCCATTGCGTGTTCATGATTTTTCTCACAAGATTTTTTTACGTTAAATCCTTGTCTTCCTTTTTTATCATCTACTTTTATGGTGCCTTTTATAACAATGTTGCATAACCAGCTAGCCCAAGAGGATAGATTTGCTGAGAAGTGTTCATGTAGACATGAAGCTGGCCTCCAATTTTAGTTGTTTCCAAAACTTAGTATATGAATGTAACTCCATCAATGAATACAAGGACACTTCAATGTTTTCCATCAATGAACGCAAGGACACCTCAATGTTCTCCATCAATGGATGCAACTGTTCAAGGACACCTCACTGTTCTTCAAGCAAATTTGGTAGCTTGTAAACCACAGACAAGAGAAATTTAACCATCATTTTCCCATAAATTCATACAGGGCCATTTTTGTTGCATTGTTGTGTCAGAATCTGGTTGATGATGAGTAGTGACTTGCCGGTCTCAAGTTTCTTGTTTCTTGAAGCTTTCTTGACCATAGCAGCATTCTAATATCCAATTACAGAAAAAGATTGTGAAATTCGACGTTTGCTTGTGTCATGATGTTTCATCAAGTTGTCGTATCCCATATCAAAATTAGACGAGATGGGGTAGTTAGTTCTTATCATGCCAATATTAACTACGAGTCATTCAAAAGACATGCATAAATGAATTCATGCTAAGAGACGGCCACAAGATGGTAAGCTCTGTTATCCTATCATGTCCAAAAATGCAAAAAGGACAACTAGATCTGGAGATTCTAGCTATACAGCACCTAGTTTGACCTTAGTGCAGATATGCTGTGAAACTAACTCTTAGGCAGAGCCTACCTCATTTGTGTTTAAAAACTACCAAAGGTAAGTGTGCTTCTCTGAACCTTTCCTCTCCACTATGCTGTACTCAAGATAGTTAAATGTCCTCTTTCTGAAAAAAAGAGAAGAAAAAGAAAAGAAAGAAGAGATTGTTACTAATGTTCTAGTACTACTACTCACAGCTACTTTTGCAAGCCCTATTAGACCATCAGAATATCACCTAGATTTTTAGATGATGTTTTTTTTTGGGTCCCTTTTACTATCCTTCCTATGAACCAACTGCCTCTGCATTTACCCCATCATGAACCGGGAGACTGAAATGTGTGGTTCCTGGTTGCCCAGTACATGTTACTAACGGCTGGAGACGAGAGGAGGCGCACGAAGTAGCCGTCCACTAGCTCCGGTCACTGTGTGGCTTAGCCCAAAACATAACATTTATTTCTTATTCGAGAACGGCACAACTGATCCTAGACGTGATCGACGTGTCTGAAACACCTTGAAATTTCAGAATTTATCTGAATTTTGGTCCAATTTGGTTTTCTTTCCCAATTCGACAAGTCTCCTCGTTTTTCCGCTTTCCTTTTCGGTCTTACCTGCCTTCTCCACATGCTGGCGCATTTCTTCACACTGCCTCCTCCCTTGTGCCTAGCGCCACTTGCCGTCGCTGCCACCTCCGTGCGCACCACCTCGGTGTTGCCGTCCCATTGCCGCCTCGCCGCACATCGACCGAGCCTTTAATGCATGTCGCCTCCTCGCCTCTTGCACCCCGCAATTGACCATGCTACCAGCGTTGCCTGTGCTATGTGTAACTGACGCATGTGCACACCATGCCCTTCTCGCCAGCTCCAACCAGCTTTTTTTGGCTTCTAGCTTCTGGTTTTTAGAATCCACTTAAAATACGTCGGTTTCTTAATTTCAATTTTTTTGTTTTTGGTTTTCCCCCTGTTTCTTTGCGCTATCTATGAAGATAAAATGGTGTTTTTTTTAATTTTTTAATTTTTTTAATTGAATGACTCAGAAAAAGCTAACAAGTCCAATTTTAGCAAAAATAAAAATAAAAACGGCAGCGGAAAAGGCCAATTAGAGCAGCCCCTTAGTCTGGTTCAGGTAAATATCTATACGTAATTCTCAAGAAAAAAAATACAAAGAGTCAGAGACGCTTTACACATGGTGATGATTCGGTTTGGATGCTAGTTGACTAGAAAAGTTCCATCAAAGTACAAATATATTGTGGAGAGTAGGGCTGGCAAAAAAGATCAAGACTCGTGAGCCACTTGAGCTCATAGGCGGCTCGGCTCGACTTAGCTTAAGCTTGGAGCACCACCCAACGAGCCAAGCCGCGGTCTAAGCTTGGCTCAGTAACGAGCCGAGCCTGAGCCGCTCGCGAGCGGCTCGACGGCTCGAACGAGCCAACGCACCATACTATATGCGTTGTAAGCCTGCACCACATCAGCACATGCGCACGGTGTAAGCCACATATTTTCTCCCAATCCCCCATCCGCAATCCTTTGCTGCTGATCTCATCGCCGCCGCTCTTGCTTCCCCACACACACCGCCGCTCTTTCTCCCCTTCCCTCACGCTGCCGCCGCCCCACATATCTCCCGATTGGCCGTTGTTAGACCATGTTGCATGATCTAGGATATTTTGGTAATGAATAATTGACAATGGTAAATTTATGATAAATAATTGGTGATGTTGCTTACTGTTATTTGAGGTCTGTGGCATGTGTGTGGACTGTTGTTGATTAAGTTGGGATGAACTTGTATCGGAAAAATGTTCTTTGGTCTTTGCATGTGCAGATTGAGTATGGAGGCGATCATAGTCAGTGACGAGGTGGACTGGGACTAGGATGGGAGATCCTAGGTTCAGACGATGAAGGAAGTCATGAGATGGTTGGGCTCATGCTTGGGGCGCATGGAGATCAGAGATAGATGATATGTGTTGCAGCTACGGAGGTGCGATCCGAAGACTACGACTCGTGGTGGATGATGCATGGAGAAGCTACGGGAGGTGCGGTCCTGGAGGCTTCGACACGTGACGAGTTAAAAAAGTTGGAATTTTGGAAAACCCGTGTTAGAAAGGGTTTCGAGTCCCTTTGCTGTTGGAATTGGATTAGAACTCGTGAACTTAGTATAAGTCCAGGTTTTGGGTCCTAAACTATAAATAGAGATGGGGTTAGGGGTTAACCCTATGGCTTTTGGATATGCTAATTTTGTGTGAGGGTTTAGGGGTGCCAGGAGGGCACTTTGTATCCACAATGATTCAAAAATAAAGTTTAAATCTATTCCCAGGAGAATTCTAACAGCGCGTTTGCTTCGCATCATTCACGTCTTGTCATCTCAGTCTGCATGCGATTCCGTGCGCCTCTTAGCTGCGTGGTGCTCCGATGCAAGCTCGTTCAGCGCTTTCCCATGCGTCGCTCACTTGCTCAGCCACTCGCGTTGCCCGAATCAGTCACGCGGCGACGTCCCTCTTTGCTACGTGCAAGACAATGTGAGAATGTTTTCTTTGGTTGGACAGCAACGCGCGTCGGCTTCATTCCTCGTTTTGCATGCGGCTAGAGTAATTACGCGTTGTGTTGGTTGCTTCAGTCCGGACTTGAATCTGTTTGGCAGTCAACTATTTTCTCAGTCTACGTGCACACAAATGCTAGACTTCGCGTGAACCAGCAGCAACCCAACAACTCCACATGACTTTGAATCACTTGCAATTAAGACCAGGTGCTACATGCATAGATGGTAAGTGTGCTCCTGTTTTTGCATGTGCACAAATATTGTTTTATGCATGCAGTGATAAGCTATGGCTGAGAATTGCACTTTGGTAGTGAGTTTAATCTATTTATTAGTTTTTTTATTTTTAAAGTATTAGCAATTTAAAAAAATAGATTTTAGAAAAAAGGTTCATGTAGATTACAATAATTAACTCTGTCTGATTGCCATCGACGATCCTACCGCCACTGATTTTTCTTCCTGCCCACCCCCCACCGCCAATCTTTCTTCTTGCCCTTGCGCTGTCGCTGCCCCCCATCTCCCCCAATTCATCCCCGGCCCCCACATCTCTCCCGATCTGTGGGCGCTCCCCCTCTCCGGATTGCACCTGACGACCCGACCCCACATCTCCCTGCTTGAGGGCGTCCTTGTTCTAGGTGCGTGTTCTATTCTTATACTTACAAGACATGAGTTTTATATTGCTAGGTGCTTATTTGTGGTTGTACAAGTTGTAGGTGCCATGCATTCTCCTCTTATTTGTCCCAATAACCTGTGAATTGGTCTTCGATTTTTGTATTCTCAACAATTTTCATAGATTCCTGCTATTACAATGAGCAAAATGGAATGCTTAGAAAACACTACTCGCTAGATTTTATGGCACCCAAATGCCCAATGCAATCACCAGTAAATAACACATACACGTGTATTTGGATATTACACCGACAGACTCTCAGTTTTCAGATTCTGGTCACTCACTGTTTTCCTACAGAGCTATCAGCAACTTCAAATTTTCTATTATCATGGAGGATGCCATTCAAATCTTTAAGATGGACACACTGTCAAATTATGAGTAAATAAAATGCTGCACGAGGAAATTGCAAATATTAGGTTTGAGAGTTATCTAGATTTTGGAGAGTAGGAACCATGATTAGATTGAGTTCTAAACAACGTTTACTTTCAGAGCCAATCCTCCTTACCTCAATGGCAATCTTTGACACAGGGAAAAAAACTAGTTAAGCTTTACAAAAGTGTGAACTGGAGAACAAATAGCCTACTACATGAAAGCTAAAAGTACAACAAGTAGTAAGCATTCATGTCATCTTAAGGAGCTTGCGAAATCTTGAGGAGCTTGTGTAATCTTCATAAAGTTATATGAAGTGAATTGATTAAGAAAAGAGCATTCTGTGTTTAATTAGCAACTCCTGTGTTGACTGCTTCTGTGTTGGCTAGTTTTGGCAGCTCGGCTCGCAAGGGCTCATGAGCCAGTTCGAACCAGGAAACAAGCCAAGCTGAGCTAGGATTCTAGCTCGTTTTCTTAACGAGCCGAGCCGCTCCTCTAGGCGAGCTTAGCCGAGCCTGGTTTGAGCCGCTCTGTCAGGCGAGCTTGGCCTAGCCTAGCTCTAGCCGGCTTGGCTCGACTCGTTTCCACCTCTAGTGGAGCCATTGAACTAGCTGAAGACCTAGAACAATCTGAGAACAAAACAGTCGTGTCAATTACTAGCTAATTTAATGAAAATGACATCTTTTTTGTCTTTTCACTTTAAAAAAACTAGCAGTCCTATCACTCTGGCCCTTTAACCTTTAGCATTGTAGGTTCGGATATGACGAGCCAGAAGGGGTGAACGCTTGTCAAAATCTTTTTCCTACTATTAGCAACATAATACAGTGAAACATACACCCTCAAATTACACCAAAGCCAAGAGCTAGAAATCACAAAGTACCCAAGATAACACAGTCTCACCGGTCTAACCACCGGTCGGATCGATCGATCGGTCTAACCACAAGTGTCACACCAGTTGGACCAGTCAGGGCAGTCGAACTGCTTAGGTCATGGTGATTTGACTGCTCATCGAAATAGAAGCTGAAATTAGGACGACACTCTGCCAAAAAAGGTTGACCCTTAAACCACTTGTCTAGACATGATGAAACTTGATATAAATTCTTTCTAGGATGTCATGAGCCCATTCCAATCATGGAACGTGAAGATCAATACCAAAGTCTTGACTTTTATCCAAAACAAGGAAGGTTGCACTAAAATTAGGCAAAATAGAGAAACCTCGATATATTGTTGCTCGTGAGTCTTTGATGATCTTGGATGGATTCTCGCATATCATAGCAAACTATATCACAGCACAAACTCCAGCTAAAACACCTTCAAGATCAAAACCCCAAAATCACCCATCTTTTAAGCAAAACTAGGCAATTAAAAGGATTTTCCATAGAAAGTGCTTAGATGGGTGGGATATGATCTCTAAGAGATATCTCTACCTCTTACACATCCTTGGCACCAAGAGAGATTAAGAGTAGATGAAATCTAAATAAGAAAACTAAGCAAATCAAAAGCACAAGAAATAATCCATAGCACAACACAATTCGTCGAAGTTTAGATGTTCATTTCACTTGGAGAGAAATATTTTACAGCCATTCCCACATAAAGGATAAAGCTCTAAGCCTAGAGCGTACATACAAAGTTTCCAAAACACGAAAACCCTAATATCTCTCTCCTCAACCCTAAGAGATGATTTTCTCTCAATACATATAAAGACTTATATAATGGAGGCTCCTCATCTACTGCCAAACCCTAGCAACCAGAAAACTCTTAGTGGATATAATCACTTATAAATAGAGAACCCAGTAACTCACATACAAAACGTGACTGCCACATGGCTCCAATATCCCGATAAGATGCTCCATCATCCAAGATGCGACCTAAACCACCTTAGGCCACCGCCACAGTTTTGCAAACTGCCTCTCCACCCAATGTCAAACAATTTCCTCAATTGTCACCCAACAGCCTTCACGGTGCTTTTCCTTGAAGCAACCACCACACAATGTCCATGATGTCCAATAACTTACTACCAAGATTGTACGCCTGCCCCAAGGACTGTCACCACTTGAAACGCTCAAGTCTAATAGTACACCACAAACACACACTTGCCTCATTATGATCCTTGTTTTTCTCCCGTGCTTCTTCGCTTGAGATGATACTCCACTTGAACTTACGTGACACACCATGGCCTCAGGGCACCTCCCCTATCCTTGTTCTTATCGTTGACTGCAACAATCACCATGCATCCTACACATCAAAGTACAAGCAACTATTCTGAGCACAAGTGACATGCACTTAACTCTCATCAACATAATCGATCAAATCATGCATCACTTAACACCCATGTCAAGATTCTCACACTACATATAATCACGCCATGACTAATATTTCCATGGACCCACACCATAATTAACACTTTCATGAACTCCCACCATGACTAACACAACCAAAACTAACTCAACTCAGCATTAGCCGGTCTGACCACCAACCAATGGCCAGTCAAACCACCACAGACAGACTTAATTCTCCCGGTAACAGGGGACCAGTTTGACCGCGTAACCCATGCCGGTCAGACCACCCGAGAACCTCTGGTCAGATCGCCACGCATGGCTGGTCAGACCTTTCATCTATCAGGCCACCTCTACAGGCCGATCAGACTGTTGTCTTCCAGACAGCAAGACCACATAGTAAATGATATAAAATCAAACTCAAACTTTGATAACGAAATACAAGCAAAATCAAAATACTCATCATATACATAGAGTGACCTTCGCATGATCTCACAAGCATATTTTCTATCTTGTTCGTAGACTCTTCTTTTTCTTATTGTTTTTCCGTTAAGAAGAGTTAAGGCCCAATTAAGCACCTTAACAGTGCTTAATTAATTTGGGAAAACCCATGAGGAGATAATCAAGAGCAGTGGCTTGATACCTATTTGGTTTTCTTCAAACTCTAAATTGATTTTATGGAGTCTTTTTGGTCTACCTTTTATTTCTCTGTCTTTTTTGTGGTGCCGCTTGAAATTATATTATGAGACTAGAGGGTAGAGATATATTTATAGACTCTACTTTCAGGTGTTACAAAGTGACCCACCTGTTTTTGGTACATCCTAAACCACGTCACCAACTACGATCAGATAAGCCAATTTTATGAGTCTAAAATATATTAGTCTCTAGCACACATATGTGAGTCATGCGCTATGATTAGATTATTTATTAGATCAATTCCAATCTAATCATGTGAGTCAACAGCCTGTTGACCGATTATGCAAAACAAACCTAGTTATTCCATCCTGTGTAGTACCCGGGTTAAATATATACATGTATATTAAATTCCAATATACTCGATCTTAATAAATATGTTTACCATATTCCAGTACAGCTGTCCGTATATCAAGTATTAATTCCTCGAGTTAAATTCCACATCAAATTATTCTCTATCACTTGCATCAATAATACGAATAATTTCACATTAAGTTAAACTGACAATAACCATAATAAATATTAAAATCTACATAAAAAATCCAACAATACCATGCACAAATCTTTTTAACCTAGATTGGCAGCTAGCTAGTGCTGGTAATGCTGTACCCATTTTCCCAATCTTGTTTCGCGCACGAAGATCCCGGGGATAAGAGATGCGCGGCCGGCCGGGCAACTTGGGTGGTCGGACCAAAACTTTGCAGCGAACTTACTAGTGGCAGTTGCAGTAGGAGGTTAGGCCTTTCCCCCTTTCTATCTCATCTCTCCTCTGCTGACCCCCTTGCATTGCAAATACCATTTCACCTTCACCCGGCCAGTGAGAGGAGCACATCAACCATATCGTGCGAAAAAGAGAGCATCAAATGATTCATCGCAGATATGTCAATGCAGTCCAAGCCATCATGGTATCAGCGTATCTTTGATCATTCCCCCTCCAAGTTGGCCAAAGTTACCTCCTATAGCATTGGCATGCACACCGTATATATGTCTGTACAAAGTGTAATCTATACGATCATCGCATCCTTTTAACTTTAATTTACAACTCTAGATTTCACGTATAGATCCAGACAGAAGGACGGGAATACGGCGACCGTGTTCCCATCAGCCCCAAAGAAAACCAACATTCGTATGGAGCCAGCAGAGATGTGTCTTCCCTTTTCTTGCACACACCATAGTTGAGATGAAGTGTTATTGCTCGTGTATTGCTGTATATCTCAGTACCATTGGAATTTCTGATCGAGGTGCATTGCCAATGCAGAGCTGATCTGGCCATTAGTTCTTCCAAAATGGCAAGTTGATATATATGCATCTATATATGCTCCTCAAGGATTTCAATTAGTAGCAATTTTTTTGGGGTGTCATCCTATCCTGTGTGCTGTGGTCTATGTGGCCACTGATGCATTATTAAAGTGCCTCTTGTGAGCAATGTCGTCGCGTGTACGAGGTTGTATGATTTGTAATTGCTTTGTCTAGTCAACGATTGCTTGCTAGGCCTTCCAATCATAGAGCGCCCAATCATACGGGAACAGCAGAGTGCACTGGTAAAGCATACATGCGAGTTTGGCAGACATATATGCTCCTTTTTTTTTTTTAAGAAAGGGTACGTAGACATATAGACATATATACTGATCACCTCTTAAATTTTATATGCTGATGTAAACCTTATTCTTCAGAGTTTTCCTATGATTTCAAGAAATTTAATTGGGGCTAAATGTGAATGTGATCTAGCCAACTGGTAATTAAGGACTAGCTAGATTTCATTTGGTTCAGGGTATACCTGAGGGCACTTTGATAATTGTAAGAATATGTCATTGTCAGATTAGGAATGGGTCAGTGACCTCTCTATTTATGCATCTGCCTAAGTTTATCTTACTTCTATTAGAAATCACTTTAAGAAAATGTGGTGGGTATATATCTTTGACCTTACGCCCTAAGCTTATAGGTAGAAGACATCCAATGTGCACCTTCCCTTGTAATTTCAAAAGGTTTTTTTAAAAAAATGGCATTCACATTAAGACCACTTTTACCAGGATACATTCATGAACAAGTTTCCACACTGCTGCATTTTCCATGAGAACATGCATTTCCAAACCATCCTAATTAATTTCAAATTAACACAAAAAAAAGCTTGAGGCAAAATTCTCATGTATAACCAACTCATCCCATAGTGCTCTCCCCATAAAGTTCTTTTTTCGAAAGATTACACCTGTCTTTGTTTATGCTTCATTTCCCTATTGAGGATGAACCTCAGCCTGTGCTCGAGAAATAGCTCTCCATACACCGATAAGGGATGTATGGATTCTCGAGAAAAGAGGGTTCTTGCCAGAAACCAGCAAGCATCTCCAGAGCAATACCCATTGATTCCAGCTGGTTTTAGCTAGTTCCGTGACTCGGATACATACGACTCCAAGATGCAAATACAGAGCCATGATCACTCGCAAGGACAAGGATACATTGTTAGCACGCACTCCCGTCCACATCGTAGCCGCAAAGGCAGGAAGAAGGACCCCCAACCCAAGGAGGAAGCTTCGTACAAAAAAACGGCCATTGGGGTCGTCTTCTTCCTCAGCATAGTACCATGGCCAGGAGCTCCCAGCCACACGTACAAACCACCCCTACGAGCAGCCACCGACATACAGGCCCCACCAACACGCGCGCAACTTGTTTTAGGGCCAGTGGAAGTGGAAAAGGGAAAGGGAGGAGGGGAGAAAAGAATATTCCATGTGTGAGTGAGTTGAGTGACTTGGCAGGAATGGCATAGAAAACAGTGTGCAGAGTAGAGCGGTATAGGGTTTGGAATTGGGGAAACGATGGCCACCAGCCATGCATATGCACCTGCCATTCGGCCGGGATACCGATCTGATCATGCATGCATACACACATCATGCAATGGATTGCTAGCTTTAATTGTTGAGGTATATAGCAGCTAGCAACCGGAGGCAACTTAGCAAGTTGCAGGCATAGTTGCGGCAGTATTGGGGCACGAACACTCGCTCGGCTATGGCTAGCTAGCTGTTGCTCACTCACTCCAAGTTTCACCTTTGCGCTGTGTGTGCGTGCCTGCGTGCTTCGACACATCACTCTGACTCGGCCGCTTCTCCTTTTGCATGCCCTCTTCCACTTCCAGTAGCGCAACTTGCAAATTATGTATGTGAATCTTGTGTGCATCTTGGAAGGAAACATATATTACAGTACTGGTAAAGGCTGGCAGCTAGCTAGGCATCCTCAAAAATGTTGGTATGGTCATGCCGGTTCTAACCTAACCTCTCCCTAAGTAGATTAAAACTCCCAAGTTTAGAGTAATTTGTCACGGTTTTCGAGGTACAGAAAGATGATCAGATGGACGGAGCGCAGCTCGAGCTGGAGGGCACCACGCATGCAGCAGCAGATGCGAGCAGGCACTCACTAGGTAGCTTCACTCACCTACCTCGCTGCTTCAGTCTAAGATCACTTGCAGCATGATCAGCTGCAGTTGCTTTGCATCTAGGATGCATACTGCAGGTTGCATTGCATCATTGGATGATATATCTTTGTCCCTGATCTAAAAGATCTGGGATTAGGTGATCGATCGGCCATTGGCTCATCCGTTCAGCTTTAGCTGTAGGCGACCTCACCTACCTTGATCCCATGATTCATTCACAACACTGCATTGCTCTCTCTCTCTCACTTCATTGAGAGAGAAATACCAACTGTACATGCGTGTACAGCAGGTGGAGAGATGGAGTAGATAACTGTCACGCTTGCTACTAGCTACTAGTTGGTGTATAATGCGATGCGAGCCATCCAATTAATATCCATCCACCCATCATTGGACGGTCCACAAGCACGAAGCTCTCATTGCGAGCACCCGAGGCTATGCTTGCATGGGCTATGGCGACATGGCGTTGGCAGGAAGGATCACACAGTACAATTATTGTTGTTAGGATGTGTGTTCATTTGCATTGCCCCTGTTGGGAATCCAGGATGGATTGGTCGGCTTGAAATGGGAAACGTGCCTGAATAATGTGCACTGCAGATGCGCTGCCAATTTCGATTCAGCTGGTCTTCGATCTGCATTGCAGTGCAGGCAGTGATGATCAGCAACCTAGAAAATAGGGTGCAAACAAAATAGATAATTTCCATTCAACCGATCAAAAGCTAACAAAGCAAATACAGAAAGGATAAATAGGTATCTTTGGCATTATCTGTGTCTGACTCTGACTCCAAAAAAATACAAAATATGATACGGAATGAATGATATCCGTCCACATATATCCGTATGTTAAGTAATATAAGTAAGTCTATCGTGACTTCACTTAGAAACAAGATAACAGATAAGTAGATTGCCGCATCTAAATAAGCGAGAAATACTAAGTGCCCTTGCCTCGACATCTCGATGATTAGTTTCTCCGTATTCATTCTAATTTCACCCTATATTGTTCAATGTCTTATATAAGAATGGAAAAGAAGTAGATAATTTCCATTCGAAGGCTTGTAGAGTGAATACAGAAAGAAGAAATATGTATTCAGTACTAATTATGTCCAACTCCGACTCTTTAAGAAATAAATGTAGAATAAGATATAAGATGAGAAATATCTATTCGTAGATGCTCGAACTGCACCACTACTAGATACATTAGTTCCAAACTAGGTAGGAGAAGAAGCCCATATGAAAAGGTGGTTGGGCCTTTTACATTGCAGCGCAGAGCTGCAGGCCAAGACCAGTGACCGGCATGTCTGTCTGCTACAACTCAGAACAGCATATATTAACTGTAGCTCGAGCTTCACAATTTCAGGTACAGAACCGAGAAGATACACAGCTGAATGGCATTCTAGGAAAGCGCAGCGTGACAAACCAAACACAACATATGTCGCAAACTGTTCCAATAATATATACAGATACATCAATCCAAACCGGGCGGGAGCTTGAGCTCCTGGGCTACTTTCTTAAAACACCAAATAAAAACAAAAGAAGCTGTCTGATGCACTACCAGGGCCGAAACAACAGGAAGCGTGTTCAGAATTACACTGACCCAGCAGGACCTTACCCTGGCACACGTGGTAAACACATGGTACTTCATTTTGGAACCTGATCAATAACCCGACTTACCGCAGACACGAGCTTTTTTTTTTCTTTTGCTAGCGTGTGCCGCTCGTTGTAACATGGCCGCCCCCATTAGCTTCCCCAGCAGCAGCCATTTGCAGAGCGATGCTGTCCACTGAATCTGAGGTTCCAGTTCTGTGACCCCAACTTGATCGCCTCGAATGCATGCCAGCTCGGCCTTCCATAAGCTCAGCTGGAAGGTCATCTCTGCTCAGATCTGGGGATGCATGGGCTATTCTACCCTCTTTCTCATCCAACCAGCCTCCAAGACCTACTTCCAAGTCCCTAATATCAGCTGCCGTCCTCGGTTCATCCCAAGGTATTGGTTTCCTGCCCATTTCCAGATCTCCAACAGCCTTGCCCATGTTGGGGCTCATGAAACCCCTAGATGCAACGCGTGCTTGTTGTAGCCCTTGCTCTACTGTGACCCTTGCCCGGAAATTGTTCTTCGAAGGAGGAATAGGGGTGCAGAATATCTCTAGAAAGTTGTTCAGAATACCTGTATTATACGGGTTAGCCCGCCGATCATAGCGGTACCTGAAATTCTCATAAGTTGTCTACAAAGGAAAATGGATATATGATTAGCTAGTGAATTGCAACTGCTGCGTTTAGGAGATGGCTATTGAAAGGGACTAATACCAACCTGGTTAGTGCTCATCAGATAGAAATGGAAGACAGACAGACCACCGACAAACCACACACAAAGAAAGCAGTAGATAATCAGAACAATTGAGGCTGGTGTCTTTAACATTGCCTTCCAAATTGACAAATGCTCAGCATCTCGAATCTTGATTATGTACACCCAACAGAACGCAAATACATAGAGGCAGAGTAACGTGGTGGAGAATACAAACATGTAGAAGAACCGATAATTGCGCTGCACCAAATATGCTTACGATTAGACTCAACTGATTTCAATATAAGTCATTGGAACTCTTATCTACACAAAGAGCAACTCCGGAAATACCTGTGGGTGTGCACAGGCAACATGTTTTTTTTTAAAAAAAGTACAGAACTGCTAGAAACCTCAAAAACTTACCAGTCCTATGCATTGGCCAACCCATGGACAGTGATGATCAAACCGTTCCACGCAGTTATTGCAAATAGAACAGTGTGAGCATCGAGGTGGTCGGTAAAGCATGCAGGTTTCACAGTATTTAATCCTCACACTGATTCCATTTACAATGACATCCTTTGTCCGAGGCAAACGAGATTGTTGTGGAGTCTGACCAACTCCAATATCATTGCTCCCATCAATACCTTCAGGTTCAGGAGGATGAGTATTACGAGGTATTATACCAGGGTCTCTACCAGATGTAAGAAGAAGTAGGATTTGACAAACGGCTCAGTTATGTCTATATTTTCAAAATGCATATTCCCTAGAAAATACATGCAGAAAATTTATCATCAAAACAAAAGTGCTCGTTGCAAGATACAGGGCAGTAAACAAAAGAAAATAAGTTCACTAAAACCATTTTAAAGGGAGAAGTAATGGCTAAGAATTTTAATACTTATCATAAGAGGTGAAGAAATGAAGTAGTGACTGTACTAGTATGCTTACATAAATGGTGAAGACAACCACCACTACCATCACTGAGATACCCCATTGATTGGGAAAGTCATTCATGAGGTGTCTGGCGACAAACACACAGAAGGTCACCACTGGTGTGATGATGAGGAACATAGTGAGAAATAAGGATCTCACATCAGGCCCAAATATAAACCTCCCTTGCAAGAAGAATTCCTGCAAAATGCAAAGATATACGGATGTCACCAGCAGTGTTCTAAAAATTGGGTCTAGGCGGCGTCTAAGGCCACCCTCCCACCTTGCCCGCCAAGCCGATTTTTCCCACCTAGGCGGCCGCGATCAGACCCGTGATGCTATATAGAGCAAAATGTTGGACGACTAAAAGACAACATATACAAAAAAATGAGTGTAGCGAAGATGAGAATGCCGCGGTGGATCTGTGGTCACAGAAGGCGAGATCGCATCCGCAATGATGATATACATGATAAGATAGGGGTAGCTTAAATTGAAGAGAAGATTGTCCAACATCGCTTGAGATGGTTTGGACATCTCCAACGAAGGCCTCTTGAGACACCGGTACGTAGTGGAATTTTAAAACGTACTGAAAATGTAAGAAGAGACAAGAGGTCGGCCAAGACTAACGTAGAAGGAAGTAGTTAAAAAAGACTTGAGATTGAATGTATCTAAAGAATTAGCTTTGAATATAAGCGCATGGAAGTTAGCGATCTACGTACCGGAATTACAAGAAAGTTAGAGGCAGTGTTTTATACTCTCGGCTCAGGTAGCAGGATGTACAGTTTAGGGTTTTAGCATTGTGGGTTTTCAAGACTCTCATCTTTTTGACCTTGAGAAAATTCCATTCCTAGCCTACCCCAACTTATTTGGGACAAAAGGCTTTATTGTTTTGTTGTTGTAGACGGCGATTAGGCGCTAAGCGCTAGTCTGTTGTCCGACTAGCATCTAGCGCCTTGGTGAACACTGTTCACTAGCAAAGTCCAACAAATCCGATTGCAAGCAATCATAGCAAACATAGATGTTTTCTCATACGAACATTCATTCAACTTGAATAACAACAAGAGCTTCCTTGAGAAGCCCTGTAAGCAGCAAACTGTTTGGAGGAGCTTAAACCTATATTGGATTTAAGTTTAAGCTCACAAAACAGGGCATGATGACATTCCAAAAGGCCACCGAGACATCATAAATTCATAAGCTAAAGAAGTCTATCTTTCGCAGACCATTTCAGATTGCTATTTAACCCAGCCTATGTAGCACGGACACTTGGTAAAACCGTCGTATCCGTGTCCGACACCGTGTCGGACACGGATACGATACGGACACGTCTTAGACACGTGTCGGAGACGTATCAGCCGATTTTAGAATTAATTTTAATTAGTAAAATTCTCGACACGTGTTGGACACACTAAATATATGAGTCGGACACGGCCTGGACACAGCCGACCCAGAAATGGTCCAGGACACGGCCGGCCTAGGCCAACCCATAACGCACGAACGGCGTGCCCTAACCCTAACGCACGCCATACCCAGCGGGCCAAATTTGTTATTATCAAGTCAAATGCAGAGGAAAGTGAACAAAATGCTATCCTAGTGCTCAAGCCATACGACAAAGCTCATGAAAATATTAACATGAACACAGTCCAGCATATCAGTTAACTAGAATAATTGTTGGTTCACTAGTAAGTGCAGAACTCAATCACAAATTATGTCAATTGAAAAAAAAAAGGAAAACAAAAACATCACAATTTACATGACTGGTAAAAACATGCTGAACTAACAGACTTGGAACTCATGAAACAGTGAGCTATCGAAGTTGTCCAAAACTATGGTTTATCAAGTTATCATTGTTGGTGACATCTTTACTTGTGTAACCTCAAAACTTTCCACAGATGTTCATTTCATTTTCACCCATGTACTCAATGAAATCATTTCCAATTAAAGCATATTCATTCTCATAGATAAATCATAAGAATCCTCTATCATCACATACCAATCAACAAAATGGTGGATTACACAAAAACTCCAACTGAAATATATTGAATGTCCTGCTCAAAGATAAATTCCACTTCAATCAATCCAACACGCTGCAAATGTAAATATGTGATATCTATTCCACATTCACGATTGCATATGCTCAATATGATGAGAGAGAGAAAGAAGGCAAAACCAAATTAATTATGTATCTTTTCCAATTGGGACCTACATTTCGTGCTTATCATGACAGCATTACTGCGCCACAGGCATCCAAGTACACAACTTACAAAACAGTTCAAATATTAGTCATTTTCTAATAACCCAATTAGCCAGCCTACCGCCTTAGAAGAGCATGTCAAATCGGCAACGGGGCAAGGGCCTAATTCCCGAATCACACATGAAGCAAAGCCAGCAAGTTTCCCCAATTCGAACCCAAATCCTCCAATCGCGTCGCAGGAACTGCAAAAACGTGAACTGGGTACCCCAAAATTCACCTAATCGAGTGATTTCCCAACCAATTCGGCAGATAACAGCAGGCACGCATAAAAAACCTATAAATTCCATTTCAACAACACCTAATTGATCACTGCACGTAGCGTATTGCTACGTCCAGATCCAGATCACCCCTACATCGAGAGAGAGAGAGAGAGAGAGAGAGAGAAGTAGAGGGAGAGCTTACGTTGCTTCCCTCCCAAACCTGGTGAACCCTAGGCTGCTCGCCGGCGTCACGGCCGCCTGCACCGCGGGATGGCTGCGGCATGTACATCCCGCCTCCTCGGAGGACGGAGACCCTAGGGAACCTGCCCCCGACGCGACCTTCTCCTACACGATTGACGACCAACCAACCCACCCCCCAGCACCTCCCGAGCGCAGCGACCTCGGCGCACCCGCCGCCGCACCGAGAGGCCCCCCGGAGAGGAGGAGGGGAGGAGCGCTGCTGTGGAGGCGGCGGCGTCGAAACGGAGACGGAGGGGAGGAAGGAGAAGGTCTGCGGGGCTGGGCCTCGCGTTGGGCGACAGGGACGTGGTCACCTCGGGCTCGGAGTAGCAGTTTGGCGTCTCGCGACGTGTGATCTGGGCCCACTTCTGCAGATGGGCCTGGCCCAGGAGAAATACAAGGTTTTGTTTGGCAAATACTAATTCCTATTTCAAACACCTCCTAGAAAATTATTATTTAACCCTTTTTAATCTATTTTTATATTAATAACCATCGTCCACTTTATTTTCTCTCACCCGTTTAGCCACGCCAACACCAACACCCGTGCGACGCTACGGCCTACGGGTTAAGTCTAGGTAACGATTTTAGGAGCTTATTGACATCATAGCAGATAGCAGTAACAAGGATAGATATTAGCAGCTATTGCCTTTCATCGTCATAGGGCTACGGCTTATTAATTTAATAAATTATAATTATTAATAAATAGTGACTGCTGGTATAAGATATAAAACGAAAAGCCAAAAAACATAACTCTTGTTCTTTGCAGCTTTTAAAAAAAGCTTTTACTTTTGCTACATTATCTAATATTTAAACAAAGTATTTTTTTAAGACAGAATCTAAAGTTAATTGTAGTACACGTTAAAAGTCCAATATCTGTACCAGCTAAAATAACAAATGAGTATCTCTCTGTAATCTCTGTTGCGAACAGCCTAAAATTCAAAACGGTCATATTGGGAGAGTCGCGGCAGCGGCGAGCGGACAGAGGAGGCGAGATGCGGCGGCGGCAGTGAGCGGGCGGAGGAGGCGGGATGCGGCCGCAGGGAGCGGCAGAGGAGGAGCACGCGCGATGCCGACGCCATGGGAGTAAAAACCCTAGGAGACGAATACGAGAGGAGATCAGGGGACAGAGGAGAGAAAGGTTTAAGCCGCAAGCGAGGTGTTTGTCGCGAGGACGTATTGGGCCTAAATTTTATAAACCCCTGAAAACTATGTTAACGAAATTTTCAAAAATTTTAAAAACAATACCACATATAGAGGAGGAGATGATATTTAACTATGAAAACTTTCGGGGGATCAAACTCACCCTAGTTTGCAATATATGAAAAAGACAAATTAAATTGAGTTTGATCATAAAATTTTGCATGGATAAAGAACATCCCTCGTCTATATATGATATTTTTTTGAAAATTTTAAAAACTTTAAAGATTTGGTTTGCAATATTTAGTTGGTTTTGGAACACGGCTGCGGCAGAAGAAACTGGAGAGCCGAGGCTTCTGGATATGGGCCTTGTGGGCTTAGCTTATGGCCCACTTGGCCCGTTCCTTTTTTTCTTCTGTATTACTCCTTCCGTTTGTTAGTTTTCCTTTCTTTTCTGTTCTTTGAAAAAGATCCTGTGGTTTGTTACCTCTCAATTAGTTTAGCTGATCATCTCAATTAGTTCAGCTGATCAGCTATAGAAGCCTTTCCAAACTTATTGTCCACATTTGTTGAAATTTTTGTCTATTATTACAAGTTTATTTTCCCTGTAAATATTTGAGTTGATGTGTTTCTTCACCAGTAATGAGGACTCGTCAAAAAATTGATTTTATTTAGCTAACCTTATGGGCAGAATTATGAAGGCCACACATTGCGCCTCTTCCACCAACCATGGTATTCATTCAAGTATAAATTAGAGGGATGTTATGACCCGGTACCACACAAGCAAGCTTCAGAGAAAATAAGATAAATCAATTCCATCACAATGTTCGTGGAAGACATCATCGCCTACAGATTGGCTGCAATAGAAACGGGATATCGCCTGTAAGAGATCGAAGAATGAAAGTGTAGTGGTTTCATAAGAAGGCTAGCGACATCAAGGATCAAGCACAAACAGAGCTAAAAAGAGTTGCCCAACAGTAGATTAGATTTTTGGAGGTACATTAAATCTTTCACTGCTAAAACTCGCAAATGTTCACATGTTCTGAGGAAGCTCAGAGAAAAATTGAAGACATTTTTGGTGAAGTAATCGCTTTGGGTGCCAGCGCTCTACTGCATCTCAAACCGTTTGGCCATCAGCACGCTCATGTCAAGATACCTCTGGGCGCAGTTGGTCAGGCAAGTTGTTTCTCCGGAGCTGAACTTACTTCCTGGCGTGCCGGTGATGCATTTGTCCCAGCACGCGCTTGTCAGCTTGCCAACCATCTCGCTCACCATCATCTTCTGCTTCTCTTGCTGCAGAGTTAAAAGAACTTCACACATGAGACTTTTTTTTACCCAGTTACAAAAGATAACTAACATGTCTGCATCGAATAAAACAAATCAACATATTGCACTGAGTTTTTCGCATGGGTGACAAGCTTGATATCGTGTGGTCATCGATAGCAAAATAATCACCACTATGTGTAGGGCTCTGTATTAAGCAAAATTATGGATGATAAAAAAACATTTAAATGAGAAACAGATATAAATTTCTGATGACTGTCATGAAAACAACATAATCAGTTGTGCGCAGAAAGATTGAGGGTAGGTACATATACAGCATGAGGTAATGCGCAAGTCCTGGGAGTCTTTTTTTAACTCTTAATACTACTAGAGACACAGCAACAATGGCTGCTTTACTACAAAGAATGCCAGTACATATTTAGATACATATAAAGGAGGTATGGAAGCCCCTATTCCAATTAACATATGAAGATGGAGAAACGAAAATATCTTTCTAAAATATATCATAAAAACTAATAGAGTGAGTTTGACAATCCTGACCCCCACAAAATGGATCAATGATGCAACAGGCAGCAAGAACAGTAATGTTATTCTCATACACAACAACAGGAAATGATGTACCATTACAAGCTTGTGAGTTGTGACATTGTTATCATTGATGGCTACTCAAGATCTACTGATACGCAAGCAACTCAAAATTGGCATGGAAACAAAGTTAAGCAAGTATGTCAAGTGAAAGCATGAAGAATAGCACACCAATTGTCTAATGCACTAATGCAGTAATGCCCATCATACATTCAGACTACAACCAGCTAACCATTGGGGTTCTCCTTCTGATCAGTTTTAGAACATATAGGCATTGTAAGTTTGTAACTGCAGCCTTAATGTCTTATAATATATATTAGCCTACATTTATCACCGTAGAAGTAGAACACAAAAACACACCAAAAATCATAGCACCTGCAGAAGGTATCTTCAAAGAATGAAGAGCAGAACCTAGACAGATGACAAAAGAAGGCTTATATCATCATCTACCAGCTGAACTCAACATTTTATTATATTCCTTGTAAATTTACAGCTGCATTAAGAAATGCCACAAAAATGGCCATCGAATTTTTTTTCTGGGCCAAAACATCTTGAAATTGATGCTAAAATAGGTATGAGAAAAGAGTCTGGAAACTTATATGGAGAATGAAGCACAACTGCATGCCAAAAAATCAGATTCTCTGGACCAACTTTGAAAACCACCTCATGTTTATCCCCCATTTTTAAAATTCCACACTCCCTTTAATCAATTAATGTATTTCACTGCTTCCTATCTGATTCTAAAATTGGGGGCACACACACCTTATACACTGAGTAAACAACTAATTTCTCAATTTACCACTACTTGCATCACAAACAGTAGCCATCAAAACACACCACGTGCTTCCTCGAGCACCCACTTTACCTTTGGTCTAGATGCCAAGCCAAATTCACCTCTGGCTTCATTACAGAAGCAGCTTCTGTCCGTTCACAACATAGCCCAACTAAACAATCCAGAAATTAACAAGCATCACAATCAAATCACAGACACATACTCAAGGCAGACTACATTGCATCCTCAAATCCGCTTCACACCCCAATGCTTCCTCCAAACAGAAACTTCAGATCCACCAGTAATCGCAACGACAGAGAGGCAGTCCTCCTACGAACAAATTCGCACCCCGTGTCCGAAAATCCAGAACAAACAATGGTACGCCACTGAATCAGAACCTAATCATTCCGTGCCCGCGAATCAACAGCTACACGCCCAAGTACACCACGGTAAGGTGGAAAAAGAATAGCAACAGTACAGGATTCCCGACACCACATCACAAGCAACAGCAAGAACTTCTCACCTCGAGGAATCGTTGCAGCTCGGGGGAGTTGTCCATGGCTCTCTCTCTCTCTCTCTCTCTCTCTCTCTCTCTCTCTCTCTCTCTCTCTCCAAAAACCTAAAACCCTAGCTATGTTTTTGCTTGGAGAAGGGGACGGGGGATGCGGCCGCCGGTTGCGTTTTGACCGAATTTTTTGTATTTTAGCCCTTTTTTTGAAAAATATTCACATTTAGACCCCTGATAGTTTTAATTCCGTTTTTGGACCCAGAGCTCGGCGCCGTGGGTCACGGCGCCGAGGTAACACGTCTCGGCGCCGTGGACCACGGCGCCGAGTGCGAGCCGCGCGCCAGCGTAGCGGCGGCGTGGCGCCGGCGTGTGCGGCTCGGCTGGCGCGTGACTCGTGGCGCCAAGCTCGGCCAGCAGTGGTCCGGCTGGCGAGAGGTGCCTACCACGTGGCACCACGGTATTTAGGGTTTGCACCGATCAGTCTTTTTCGCAAAATGAATTAAGTTGTATTTTTAGTTGGATTATTTAATGATAGTAATATTATGTAATATAGTTAGTTATTTATTTATAGAGAGCAAAAATACGACGTATGTTTTGAAATATGTATTGAGATGAAACATGTAGGAAAATTCGTGTAGATTTTTAAAAATATTATGGTACGTTGGTAATGGTTTTGAAAAATATGGTCGAAGCGATCGAGGAGGGTGGCGGGCGTCGCGGCGGGAGGACGCCGTCTGCGAGGAGGAGGCGCGCGCGCGGCGGGGCAGCGAGGCAGCGAGGCGGCGGCGGCGAGGAGGCCGAGGCGGTCGGCGAGAGGCCGGCGGCGCGGCGCGGAGGATGCGAGTGCGGGAGGGCGGAGGCGGCGGCGGGCGAGTTGCGAATGAAGCAAGCCGCGTGCTCGGTGTCGTTTGAAGCGCATGCTCGGCGCCAAGATCCACGGCGCCAAGCTCGGCGCCACGAGTCACGGCGCCGAGCTCCACGCCACGTCGGCGCTCTGTTGGCGCGGGGCTCGCGACTTCGGCGCCGTGGTCCACGCGCCGAGGCGTGTTACCTCGGCGCCGTGACCCACAGCGCCGAGCTCTGGGTCCAAAAACGGAATTAAAACTACAAGGGGTCTAAATGTGAATATTTTTCAAAAAAAGGGCTAAAATACAAAAAATTCGGGCGTTTTGATGGAGGGGGTTTGGGCTTGGACTTTGCTGTCCTCGTTGCGTCGGGCTTGAGCCAACCCACCAACGGACCGTACAAAAGGGCTCGGTTAGTATCTGGCTGTGGAGTCCTTTATCCAACTGGGCCACCGTTGGACCAACCCAACTTGAGATACATTTTGGGAATTTGCCATATCAGAAAAAAAAAAATTGGGAATTTGCGGCTCCGTTATGTGGCATTTCACAGGTCAAATTCTTAGGCTGAGTAGGACTCAAACCTCGTTGAGCCCTTAGACCTAACTAGTTCAATATTCCTGTTTTGCTTTGCTACGGACAAAAATAAACATAGTAAATCAACATGGCGAGCCACTTTCACTGGGCTTGGTCTACCGGCGCTCTCGGCTCCGCCGTGGCACTCAGCTGAGTCCCATCCTGACACATGTTCACACCTTCGCAATCGTATTCAATGCCCTCGGCTCCGCCGCTGTGGCCCACATCTTGCTCCACTCCATGCTTTATCTTGTCCGCACCATCAGCCTAGCCACCCCCACTCCGCTCCACCGAGGTAGGAAGTTGTAGCTTCACTTGACGAATTAATATCATAGTTTGTGGTGACTTTGTTAGGAATGTTGATAAAGAGGAGATAAAATTGTCAGAATAAGATCATAGTTTATTGGGATAGGTCATGTACTTGTATATATATTGATTCATTGGCCTCATGATGAATACAAATGCTATTCATAACAAGATATCAAAGTAAACCTAGGGTTTCTCATCAAGCCACTGCCGCTGGTTCATCTTCTCTAGCCGTCGCGTCGCCTGGCTTTGCCTCCATTACTTTCATCGTTATCCAGTCAGCTGGTGTCTTCACCCTCTAGTGTTGTCCTCCTTGTCACCATCTTCATTCGTCACCGTCCAACACTGCCTTCGCTGTAGGACCTCAGCTTGGGCATCGAGGCCGCCCAACGCTTCCTCGATCTGTCGACACCTGCCTCCCTATCGTGGTCATCTTCGCCTGTGAGGTTGCTGGCGCCACCTTAATTGGTCAACGCTGCCTGGATCCACTGTTGATCCGCCAACAAAACCTAGATCCATCGACGCCCGCTTCCCGCTTGTGTCCACCTTCACCCGTGAGGTTTCCAAACCTGCCTTGATCTGCGTGCCGCCTCCTTTGCTTGACGTCGCCTCAATCCATCATCAATCCGCTGATGCCCAACTCTCACCCAGGGCCGCTTTTTGATTGATGGTTTGTGATGGGTCATGACTATCAGTTTGTTTTCCTAACCGATCAAATATAAGTAAAAAGGAGAAAAAAGAAAAAATGTCATTCTCTTCAGGCATCGTCTCTGT
Source organism: Dendrocalamus sinicus (assembly GCA_036346575.1). Classification (NCBI taxonomy): domain Eukaryota; kingdom Viridiplantae; phylum Streptophyta; class Magnoliopsida; order Poales; family Poaceae; genus Dendrocalamus; species Dendrocalamus sinicus. Next base: position 33,426,043 of record CM070663.1, read on the forward strand.
TCCTCGCTGCCCGGTGATTTTCAATGGTCTCAATTATCGGGACTAGTTTCAGCACATGCACCTCCACATGCGCGTGCAGTGTCTTTGGTATTTTCTCACCGTCAAGCTGCCTTGTCCACCTCGCCCTGTTCCACCTGCTGCACTCATGCTCCTGAAGAATGCTTCTAAAGACATTCGTAAGGAGGCATCTGATGCTTTTAAGGATGTCGTGGAGTCTTTTCAGACTTATTATGCTGCCTACATGGCATGAACTGATGAGGATGTCTATGCCTCTGTTATTCTAGTTGCAAGCATGGAGGTGCATCTCATTAGGGATGTGGTTGACTTAGCTTCAGCACAAGTGATGTGGACGTATCTACGCAACTGCTACGAGCCATCTGGTGACTCATTGTATCTTGTTATTGTGCGTCCCGAGCAGTCGTAGCAGCAGGGAGATGCCATACATGGATCTACTTCATATCCTCTCGTAATCAGATTCTTTCTATTTACCAGATGTTCGCCACCATGGTTTGCACTCAGTTCGATTTGCCTATTCGTGTGTTTCATGCCGATTCTGCTGGTGAGTATCTATCTGCTGCTTTGCATCGCTTTCTTACTGAGCAGGGTGCTCTTCCCTAGTATTCTTGTTCTTGTAATCATGCTTAGAACAGTGTCTCTGAGCATAACCATCGTCACTTACTTGAGACCACTCGTGCTCTCATGCTTGCCTCTTCTGTTCCCCTCACTTCTGGGCTAAGGCCATTTCCACTGCTGCTTTTTCTCATCAACATGGCCCTCTACTACCCTTTAGGGTTCTACTCCTGTCGAGCGTCTCTATGGTTGAGCCCTAGAGTATAGTCACCTTCGCAATTTCGGCTATGTCTGCTTCGTCCCTCTTTCACCTCAGGAGCACACCAAACTAACCACTCAGTCACTTGAGTGTGTTTTCCTTAGCTATAGTCTTGAGTATAAGGGTTATCACTGTTACGACCATGTTGCTCGCAAGACGAGGATCTCTCGGGATGTCACTTTTTATGAGTCCCGACCTTACTACCCTCGTTCCCCCACAGTCAGATCCGATTCTCTTATTGAGTCTCTCTCCTTTTTGACTTTTCCTGACTCTGCCTCTCCTATAGCTACACCTTTTTCACCTCAATCGGAGTCTCCTTCCCACTCTTTTGTTGAAATTCCACCCTTTCCTCTGCACTACTCTCATTGTCCTCGGTCTATTCTTTCTCCAGTCGACCATTCATCCTTGTTGGGCCATGTTCCCAACTCTTCTTCTTCTCCATCCTCGCTAGGTCTCGCTCCGCCTTATTCTCCTCAATATGATCTTCATCATTGTCACACTGTCTGGCTATTTGAGCGCTACAGTTTTGTAACAACTGCTTCTTCTGAGCGTATGACCTATCGTGAGGTTGTTGTTCACCCTGAGTGGTAGCTCACAATGTTTGAGGAGATTGCTACTTTAAAGCGTACTAGCACTTAGGATCTTGTGCCCCTACTTGTGCATGTCACTCCCATCACGTGCAAGTAGGTCTATAAGATCAAGATCCGCTCAGATGGTTTCCTTGAGCGCTACAAGGCTCATCTCATGGTGCGTGGTTTTCAGTAGGAGCATGGTCGTGACAACAATGAGACCTTGCTCCTATCATTCACATGATGTTATGCCTCTGTTCAGCAGTGGCCCATCTCACAGTTGGATGTCAAGAATGCATTTCTCAATGGTGAGTTGCGTGAGGAGGTTTACATGTAGCTGTCCCCTGGATATTCTGTCCCTACTGGTATGGTATGTCGCCTCTATTGCCCTCTTTATGGGCTAAAACAAGCCCTTGTGCTTGGCTCATCTACTTCTCCTCTGTTGTTAATACAGCTAGCTTCTCCGCCAGTGATCATGATCTTGCCTTCTTTGTACACACCTCTCCACGAGGTCAGACGCTCCTCCTTCTATATAAAAATGATATGCTCATTACTGGTGATGACTCTCAGTACATCGCCTTTGTGAAGGAGCGTCTCAGTGAGCAGTTCCTGATGTTTGATTTGAGTCTTCTTCGTTATTTTCTTGGAATTGAGATCACTTCCGCCCCGAGGGCTACTATCTCTCCTAGGAGCATTACATTTATGATATCCTTATTGCTTATTTCACTGATCAACGTATGGTGGATACTCCTATAGAGCTTGGTGTTCACCTTCGACCTATCGATGGTAAGCCTCTCGAGGATCTCACTCACTACCGGCATCTAGTCGGGAGCCTTGTCTATATTGGGATCACTCGCCCTGACATCTTTATCTAGTTCACATCCTGAGTCAGTTTGTCTCTGCTCCCACTCAGCTCCACTACAGTCACCTTCTTCGTGTTCTGTGATATCTTCGTGGGACCATCACTCGTTGCCTTTTCTTTTCTCGCTCTAGTTCCTTGTAGCTTCAGGCATACTCTGATGCGACTTGGGCTAGCGATCATTCTGATCGCTAATCTCTTTCTGTCTATTGTGTTTTCCTTGTTCCTCGTTGATTACCTGTAAGACTAAGAAGTAGTCTGTTGTTTCCTGCTGGAGCGCTAAGGCCGAGTTGAGAGCCATGGCGTCATTGACAACTGAGATCACCTAGCTTCGATGGCTACTTGAGGATTTTGGTGTTTCCGCTTCTACACTAACTCTTCTCTTGTCAAACAGTACTAGTGCGATCAATATTGCTCGAGATCCCATGAAACATGAGCTCACCAAGCACATTAGAGTAGAAGCTTCATACATGTGATCATAAGTGCAAGACAAAATTGTTGATCTTAAGTATGTGCCTTCGAAATTTCAGTTAGCCGATTTCTTCACCAAAGCACAGAGTAGCCTTCAGCATAGCTTCTATCTCTCCAAACACAGTGTTGTTGATCCACTATGAGTTTGAGGAGGTGTTATATGTATATAGCATAGGGCGTTTTCTACAAATGTATATGTTGTTGGACCTTTGAGGGTATTTGGGTAATTTTCCAATTTGGGAAAAAAGGAAAAGAAAAGAGAGAGGTGGTCCCACCTGTAGGTGGGACAAAGGAGGAGATAAGGCTCCAGCCTTCTCTCGCGTGCGCCTAGGGGGAGTTCGGCCTTGACCGATTCTTGTGGCAGCCAGGTCATGCGATGATGGCAGCGGTGCTAGAGGCACTATCAGCCCATGGGACTCGGCACCAGCCATTGGCTGTAGCTCATTGGCTGCCTCCTCACTCCTCTATATAAGTCGGCCTCCCTCTCCTCTTTTGGGCACTGGAAAAGTCAGTGAGTCCTCTTCTCCTTCGATATCTTCCTCCTCTCGGTTGGATCTTGGTTTGAGCTTTGGGGCTGTGTAGTCTGAATTTGTCTTCTCTAGGCCTTTCCTGTGCGGTTCCTTGAGCCATTTCTCTTTGAGACCTGGTAGTGAGGAATTTGGGGATCCACCCTAGAAGACTAAATTCGGTTGGCTTTGTACTGAGTTGATAAAGAAGAAATTGAGGCTTGTTGCTTCACGTTCTTTGGTGCTCTTGACTGGAGCACATCAGTTGGTCTTGTGCAGTAATTTCCCTGTACCTTAGCTTCGCTCTTTGGTATGTCCTGAAGTGCAAAGATTGTCATTGTATCTCCGTCAACCTCGCCTATTTGTGTGACACGGTGAGACGCTTGGTTTTCTGGGACAACGCTGAGTGTGTGCCTTGTCTTGTGCACATCTCGATGGCTTTGAGTGCCATCACATTTGTGAGTATCACAGTGTTTTATTTTTTGCTTTTATCTTTGCATATGTGTTGTGCTAGCTGAAATTTAACTTGATTAATACTAGCATTAGGAGATATTACAAAGAGATTATGTGGGTTCGATTTGATAGCTCAATGATGATAATGGTATAATACTGAAATTGAATTGTTCAGACTTGAGCTTTAAAGTATTACTTTTGTTGTCATTTTGATCTTTAGTCTTACAGTCAGTGACTTTCAAATGTTCTTAGATATTTTGAACTTTTATGCTCTGTGATATCTAGTAATTCAAAATATATGGTCCTTTTGTTAGTCAATTAGGCTTATTGCTAAACTGGTTAATCTTTGATCTTTTATACTGTAAGTTAATCAAGTTTGTTGGTTAATTGGAGTGATGTCTGGTGATCACTTTGCACTGATTTCCTGTTGGCCAAAAGTATAAATTGTTGTCTTTAGTCTGAAATCAATTTTGACAGATAAGTAGTATTATTTAGAGCTCAAAGTTGTCGTATTCAATTAGTGAAAAGTATAGATCATACCAGCGAGAAGGCCAAGATTATATCTTGATCAACTCTACATCTGAGAGCAATAATCAAAACATAAATCCGAGCATTATGCTGATTTTAATAGCCCACATGTTCTATGTTTTAAGCATATTATTCTGTTTAAATGACTTGGAGGATTTACATATCTATATGTTGATTTTGTCATTTAAATACTACTGGAATTATACTTTAAATCAATTTTATTTTGCTAGAATTAAATCTGAATTCACACAAAAATCGCATTATTTACAACACGTGTAACATATTGCGCTCTTAGCCCATGGGAATGGAACTGAACACCACTTCATTTCTCCAACACCATGGAGACATGGAGTACCTGCATTGCATCCCGTGGGACTAATTTTTGTTCTGGAATAGCATGTAAACCACAACAAAAATCTAGTCCATTTCGACCACTTCTAAATGTAGCAGTATGCCTTTTTTTTTCATACAAGACATTCTAGTATGCTTGAATGTATCCTTGCATACATACTGAGACTTACACTGCAAACGAAGCAAGAACCTGCAAGTGCGTGTGCTGGGCATGTGCTTGCTCTAGTAGTTTTTCAGAGGGAGACACCCTTGTGGCTCGCAATAGCTTTCTCTTAAGTCCTAAGGAACTACATATGGTTCTGCATGTCTCACACTAGCATTTTCTCTGCAAAGTACAAATTTGTGCACATGGGACGTTGTTCATTGCCCCATGCCGGCCTGAACTGAATCATTGACGCACCACCGAGTGCTGTGGCCCTTCCCTGACTTGGGCAACAAAAGCTATTTGCCCGTGACTCACTTCGCATGTATGCATGGTCAGCAGAAAACAAAGCAAATGCTGATGCTGCTGTGCGCTTGAGAGTTCATCTCCTTACCATTAAAGGAAAAAAAAGATCTTGAGGAGGAGACTCACAACAGCTGAAAGAACGAACAACCTATCACTGTCTGTCCTCTCTGATTTGCCCCTGCAGGGTTTGCTTAATCTGGTCTAGAATATATAATCTTGCGCGACCGGAATTCGGTGACCTAACGGCGCGCCTTTCGGTAGATGACAAGGGAGGGAGGAGGGAGAGAGGATGATTGGCCAATCCATGGCTTCCCTTGAGAGACAAAGGCATCATCCCTATTTGTCTTCCCAACCTTCCCTGGATTCTTGATGGGGTCCTTGGCTTCTGTCAGTCCTCAATAATTTACTACTACTAGCTGTAGGCAATTAAGTGCCCCTTGTAGATAGATCATAGATTGGCTAAGAGTGGCAGACTTGCTTCATGGCCAAGGTCACCGCACAGGTTAGTCAGAGGCATGCACCCCCACTCCAAAGGCATTGACAGTGGGCTACACTGTGGGGGCTAAGAAAGCAACCTGAAAAGGGATTCGTCATGGTGTGGTGCAAATGTGATGAATCATGCTTTGAAGAAAATGGTATTAATTCCGGGCTTCAGCTTTCACTAATGGGGCTGTTCAATTCTGATGTTCACATTGGTGTTGTTATGAGTTTCAACATGTTGTGACGCTGAATCGCCGAGCTGTTGCGTCGAACTGCAAGTAAGGTTTTGGTAACTGGCGATGGCTTCCCATGGGAGAAATGCTGAACATTTTCCAGCTCTTCTTCAGATGATCGATCTTTACCAACTGCTGATGGGGTAGCTCGCTTGCTTATTCTCTGCAAGGATTTGACGGTTTGCTTTTTGTTTAAGGAAACAGTGACATCACATCACACTAAGTTTGATTAGACCTGATGAAACGACCCCCTCCTAATTCATTAACCCAACGAGATCTCAATCCAGATGTTCTCACTAGTCCAACCTTCAAGGCATCCAAAACATGCCAAATGAAAACCTGGACATGGGGTCGTGTGTTGCTGAACCGATATTGGCGACAACAAATTGTCGAAAAACATATAGAGTATGTTCTTTGTAGTTGCAGCTTATATCTTTTAGCTACGGCTTATGAATAGTAGATAAATAGTGGCTGTTTGCGAGAGAGTACGGAGAGGTGAATAGTGGCTATTCGCGAGAGAGTACGGAGAGAGACTCGCATATGATTTTTGTCAATACAGATAAAATCATTACAATGTGTACTACAATTAACTAGTAGACTTCATCCTGAAAAGGTATTCCGTTTAAAAGTCGGTTACTGTAGAAAAGTTATTTACTATAGAAAAATTAAAAGTTAAAGCCGTAAAAAACAGGCCTATTATTAATTTCTGATTTTTTTTTTGTCACCTCCCTTGTGCTGTCAACCATGGTCAATTTATGGTTTCTGTCAACGATATTGCCTAGTGCTTGAAGTGTTGAAGGTGACATGTTGCTTGGCCAGCCCAACTTCTGCCTAACCCTGTCCCCATTTGTGAACTGAAATATGGATAGATGCACACATCATGCAAATAATTACGAGCTATTGCATTTTTCATGTTGCTTTCTACTAGTACCAATTTGGTTTCTGAAATCAAATTTCATATTGCATAGTGAACAGCTATATATCCCCAAATTTGTTCAATTCGTTGTCTCTTTGATGTCCAAAGATGAATAGGCGATACAGATGGTATAGAACCATATTATCCAGCTGACCATGAGAAAATTGTTGTTTGCATAGTCTGCATGAAGGCATTTCAGATAAGATAGGTAAGAAGACTATGGTATCTTAAGCATATTTTAAGTAGTGTTGTTACGGCTTGGTAATACAGCGCCGTAGAACTGCGTGTACTGTAGCATAAATAGTACCATTCAGAACTATAGCACGGTATGGTAATAGCTGTTTAAGATATGATCTTAGGCATATCTTCATAATAGAAAAAGTTATACATATATTTTTATGTTAGGAATAGTCATATGCATATCTTTATATTTAGATAGTATGGATACGATATTATCTATAGTTGATTGGTTACATTAGATTATGTTAGTTTTCATATTATTAGGGGCTAACCTCATCTATATAAAAAGAGGAGCCGCACCATTCAGAATCAAGTAATAAAGCAGTAAAATTCTAAACCGGTTGGTCTCCATATCAGAGCCTCTTCAAGGAAAGCGATCTTAAACCTTCCTAACCTATCCCCTACTATATAAGTGTGACTTAAGTACAAAGCTTCTTTTTTAGGTATAGAAGCTGAAAGAGCATTTTTTTTAACGTTTGACCAATGTTTTCAACTATGTGCTGAAATAAAATGGTGACATATTTGGCCGGGAGAGGTGAAGGGTTTCATCTCCTGCGTGAAGGAAAAGGCCGCCTTGCCCAGGCTTTGTTCCTAATTGGATAAGCTGTATATTGACCTGAACCTGCATGACAACTTGACATGTATATATGACTTCTCCTTTAATTTTAAAAAAGCGAAGGTATTGCTCATCCTATGTGTTTTGGTTTAGAGCTTAGACTATATGGGTGAAAAACAATAGCCAGTTAGGTAATGCATAGCCTTTACTTCTTCAAGCACACAGAAAAAACATAGGATTAGCTTTATGATGCTTCAAGCTAAGTAGATTCTCCTGTTGCATAATTGACTGTCACGATGTTGATGACTTGAAGGGCATAATAGTTCCAACAGGTCTGATTGGTTAGATAGAAAGCCTGAAATCCTCAACTTAAAACCCTGCTAGCAGAAGAAAACTATGTCATCTAGGTCTATATCGTAAGGCAAATGAGAATCACAACCAGCAGAGAATTCCAATCTGTGCTTTACAACTGTCCTAGACTTTAGCCTGAACCATTATATAAACTATTACTAGTACTACAAAACAAGACTACTAAGTCTCCATGGATCGCTAGGTCATGGCATATGCTTGCATAGAAAAGTTTCCTCTTTGTGGCTGCATGCTTCTTTGGATATTAGCAAAAGAATTTAAAATGCAACGAGATAGGGTGGAGATTTTAAGGCCTTAGAGCATCTCCAAGAGAAGCTCAATATTTAGTCATCTAAAATCTCATATTGGGAGTCTTTCTAAAAAATTGTCCTCTAAATCTTTCCTCCTTCAGCGCTCCTTTAAACTTGGATCCTAAAATTACCATCTAGGTACTCTATATTTGATGGTGATCCACCTCAATTTTGAGTACCAAAATTATTGGGCGTGTTTTAGAGTATCTGTTGGAGGCTTATTTTTAACTTCATACCCAATATTTAAGATCAGAAAGAGCATCTCTTGGAGATGCTCTCAGAAGGCCAAAAATGTGACGGGGTTGGGGGTAAAGGAAAAATATCATCAGCACCGTTTATTTACTCCCAAATCTACAGGACCATAATAGCACAGAAGAGTTTGAACAGTACCTAGTGCCTTTTAAATTTTTCTGTAACTATCAGAAATCTTTCGCTCTAGAGCTACAGAGCTAAGAAAATTGAATTTTACAGCCTACAATCAAGCAACAATCCAAAATAGCAAAGATGCACAAATTCTTCACTTGACTGGTGGTAGACCGACGGCTTGCCGTCAGTCTGACCGGGCCCACGAGCGGTCTAACCACTTTTTTATTCTTAGAACAGAAAATCAATTTGAATCTAAACCACTTTTTGTGCAAACATCACAATCCATGATCAAATAAAATCAAACTTTATACATATCTTACTGGGGTCTCAGGAACATATTCTATCCAAGAATCAGGAAGATCTCGGTCAAAGTCCCAAATTTCCTCAAAATTTGCAAGGTTGCACTAAAATCGCACAAATCTCAAAAACTTACGATACAATTTGCTCGCAGGTTAAGAACAGTCAAGATGGTTCTAGATGTGTTCCCATATATCACAGCAAGTAAAACCACCTAATGAATCGAAGCCAAAACTCTCAGATCAAAAAACCTAAAGAAGGGCTCCAAAATAAACAAGAACCGGACAACTTCGAAATTTTGCAAACAATAGTGTTTAGATAGATGGGATCTGATCTAATGAGTCATCTCAATCATATACACATCCTTGACATACAACAAAATCAAGAAGGAAAAAGAAAAGGCAAAGAACCAACAAGAACAAAAGCAAATAAACCAAAGCAAGGAGACTTAATGGGAGATGAACAAAATTGATTTGATTGCTACTTGTAAATAAAGATTTTACGGTCATTTCATGAGGAGGATAAAAGAGCACATCACAGCACTCACTGTTCTCTCAAACCCTAACCCTAACTCAAGGATGGTTGGAATGGTTAACCACATGTTTCTATTCCCAACCCACTAAATAGATGAAGCAATCAACCTACATCTAACCCTAATAGATATTTTCACTAACACAAATAGAGAAAACCCGTTAACTCTACACAACATGGGTTTTGCACTCACACTTAACTCACATACGCCTTTCGAAGCACGTGAGCATAAACCTGCTAAGTTTGTAGTCTTTAATCTACTTGATCTTCTTAGTATCTTCTTGGAGTAAATCGTTTTCCTAAGTACCGATCAAGCGCCGCGGTTTCAATCTAGCAAAGTTTGTGGTATTTTGGCAAACTACCAAAATACTATCGCTTTGGTATGGTTTTCACCATCCCTTGCAAGCAATCACCACACTTATCCTATGTAGGTGTACCAATGGCTTACATACGTCGACAAGTTTCTCCTGTTTTGGTTCTATCGGACCACGTTTCACTTGAACCGACCAAGCCACTTGCTGCAACCCATTGCTCGAATTTTCCCTTCAACACTCATTGTCTTTCTTGTGCCATGCTTAAGCTCAACTATCTTACGTAGTATCCTTGACCATTCTGGACCACGGCTTCTCCATAAGCGTATTTCTAGCCCTCGCATGACTCCAAACTTCCTTGCATAACTAAAGACAAAAAAAATTGTTTCTTAATATAAGTTCTTCATAAGATTTATAAGTTGATTATAGTACACACTGTAGCGACTTCATTTATATCGATCAAAATCGCATATGAGTTTTTATTACTCCGTACTCTTTCTCACGAACAACTTAAAGCCTAAAAGAATAAAAACCACAGTCGTAAGCCAAGCAAAAAAGGAACAGGCCCAGTTATGTGATCAGAAAGCCATCGCCTCGCCTCCAGTTAGTGTAGACCAATCAGCAGAAGGAAGCTTTCTGAAAGCTTTCTAACACTGAAGCTTCCAAGAAAAGGCGAGTGTTCTTTGCAGGATGCGAGATGGAAACGACTTGTGCGATCAAAACGAGCATACGTATATGGTATGATAATAAATTCGCTACTTTTCGATGGATTCCCCTTGCTTGAAGATACCCTAATTTCATCCTTTACGACGTCTTACGTGATGGGACGTGTTTGGAAACCGATCGAGGACAGAGGAAAGTCGGAATTCAGAAGCGTAAGGTTTGGAGTAACCGCAATCCTTGTGAAAGGAATGTCTGAATTGTTTGCGTCGTAGTTCTGCAACTATACTTGCATATAGATCTATTCTTTTCAGTTTTTAAAAGTTATTTTTCAGTTTTTATAGTAACTAGCTTTTAAACGGAGTATCTTTTTAAGATAAAGTCTACTAGCTAATTGTAGTATATATTGTACCGACTTCATTTATATCGGCAAAAACCGTACGTGAATTTCTGTTACTATATAATCTCTCGCACGAATAACCCAAAAGTCACAAGTCGCAGTCAAAAGCCATAAGTTTAGCCAAAAAAATAAGCCCTATGTCTCCACCGTTCGTTGGAAAGAAACATACATACATGAGCTAGCTGATCCTGTGAAATTTGTATAGCATTGCCTATTTGGATTTACAGATTAATCTGCAAAGAAAGAAAGGAGCTCACGCGTTTTAAATATACAGTGGCGGAGCGAAGTAGAAGCCGCGTACTAGTTTTTGCAAAACCACCTGGTACCTATTGATATTTTTTGGGTAGAAACCTATAGAAATTTAAAGCAATGACCCCACTAAAACGTGGTGAGCTTGTGAATTTTCTGACTCCACCACAATTGTATTTGCAACGGAGTTTCTTACTATCAGTCAAGTAACAGAAGAATGATATGATAAGCCACCTTGTACTTGTAACGGGGTTCCTCGATATCTAATTTTTAGTATTTGACCTTTAGTTTTCCCTTGATCAATTAAAAATAGTACTCCAGTTGTACTTTTGTACAGTTGTACTATCGTTAGAAATAGACCCATATGAGTAAGATTCATTTTCTATGATTCCAAAACATACGTAGTTTAGTTCTTATATTGCTAAGACAAAGTGGAAAGGATTAATTTATAAGATGTAGTTCTTACCAGTTCTTCAAATATGTGACACACGGATGGGAATGATACGAGGAAGGCTTTGGCTAAACACGTGCACGCGTATTCACATATTTTCGCATAAAAAAATCACATTACTTGTGACTTGGTGCGCCACTTGGCAAATCAAATCCACCTTATTTTTGTTGAACTGTGTATTTATCTCTGTTTGAATGCAAATTCAAACGTCGGAATTAATTCGATTAATGGCACTAGTTACTGGATTAATTTGGTTCAATTGAATTAATGGCGTTAGTTACTGAAAATGTCTATAAAAGACATGAAGATGTCCAAACAATGTGACTGAAAAATCATTCATCTTGTACTTTCTCCTCTTCTAATCTATGATGGTGTGCCGTGCGGCCAAACCTCACCAGTTTTTCTTCTCGACGTGCACCTGGAAGGAGAGAAAGCAGATATCTCTGAGCCATTGCCGCAGAGAGTATCTGCATGGGACGGCAATAAGTAGGGGTGGGCATTTTTATACCAAAGCCAAAATATCAAACCGAACTGAAAAAACCAAAAATGGTGGTTTATTTGGTGTATGGTATTCGGTGTGATTTATATTTTTTTTATGATATTCAGTTTTCGGTGTGGTTTTTAAGTCATGAAAACCGAATTAACTGAAATACCAAAATATTATTTTTCCCTTATGTGAATTTATAGTAAACAAAGGCTATTCTCATTTACTTTTGTAGGTGTTTTTTAACATCTCAAAAGGAAGAACATTAGTAGTTTCTAGAGATATTATTCTTTCAAAAATAAATCCGATATGATAATACTAGACTAAAGAATGTTATTATACATTAAAGCATTGTGCATATTTCAGTTAACTGAAAAACCGAATTAATCGAACTGAAATAATTCGATTAATTAGGTTTGATTTTCTATTTTAGTCAGGTTAATTCGGTTGTCAACTTTCAAAACCGAAATATTTTTTATCGAATAAACCGGACCGTATAAACCGAATGCCCACCCTAGCAATAAGGTTTTTGGGCTGCACATTTGCGCGATCGCTCCTGCTCTGCTTCATCTACATTCTGCACTGTATCAAGTCTGTACTGTTTTCTATTCTTCATCAAGCCCAACAGTAAGTCATTCACGCTATCGATCAACTTTGATACTGTATTTTTTACGTATTTTTTGAAGTACAATAAGTAGTCTATTATTAGTTATGAGTTTTACATCACTGGTTTTTTTTTTACCGGTTATAGTATTTAGCGAAACAATGCGCGGGTCGTTTTCATGGTACCCCATTGGAAGGGATCAACAAGAGCGTGTTTTGTGGGAAAGTTAAAAGAGAGAAAAAACAGACAGATTGAAAAGAGGGGTCACAGCCATTTGCAATTGCTCTGCCTTTCCAATCTCTCTCAGCTTAGAAAAAAGTTCCAACCATACAAAGTACTGTTTAATTACGGCAACACGTCTGATTTTTCTATTGTCCTTGATCAGTCTCATCTTTGTTGACTAGTTACGTACGTGTGCATTACAATGAAACTCATTGAATATATAGATAATCGTACTATGGAAAAAAATTGCTCTGATCAATTGAAAAGTGAAAAATGATTAGAAGTTGAGGGAATAAAGCGGTTGGATGAGAATGAACGTACAACCACCAACTCGTTCTTTTATAATAGTAAAGATCATTCGATGTAATCACTTTGAGCAGCAGATGGATTATGTGCACATAATTGCGTACTGTTCGTTGCTCTGCCACTGGAAAGCTAGCTAAGGCTCTTTTTTTCTTTTGGGGGCATGCTGCAATCCATGATCACTCAAATCATGGAGCACTTACAGGATAAAATACGGTTGATTGGCTTGTTATTGTTACATATTAGTCAACGATCAAGTACTTAAACACGTAAACGAAATTGAGTAGAAGAACAAGAACACGCGATGTAGTTTCAACAGCCTTCTCATTTTATTGATATGATTTGGTGGTGTGTATGATATGCAGTCTCCATCCCTTTTATATAGAGGGGTGAGGTGACATGATGATAAAATACGTAATATATGGCTAAACTATACCAATAGATCGGTTTAGGTGTCCACATGATCGATAGGCCGATATACAGCATTTATTTTACTTTTTTATGGGAAAGGTAATGTCAATGTGATTTTGACTGTATGGGTATGTGGAGAAGCTAATGCAAGTAACAAAGTAAGAGCTATAATGCCAGTGCTACGGTTGGATAACAAGAACATATGGATGGTCCTCTACCCTTAATTAGGATACACTTGTACACACATTTAGAATCTATTTGGAACACAAGAAAGGAATTTCGAAGGAAACTGTGCAGTTACGTATGATTCTTACAGAATTCCCGTGTTCAGATAGAGCCAAAGAAAATAGTCTACTCCTCAAGAAATGAACATCAAGCACAGATAATTGTAGTTAAGTACTCCTTAGTTTGAGGCAGGGCAACCCAATCATCCAAATAGCAGCCAATGATTGCCCCCCTTTTGCTCCGATCAGAAACCCAACAAAACTTAGGGTATTTGATCATTTGCCTCATAATTTGATGAGCAATTGATGATGGCATATATATCAGTAAGACATTATTAGCTAAATTATCAATTGCACCTTAAGTTTGGAACAAATGACCAATTATCCCATAAAACTTTTCTGTCTCCTGGAGAAAGCAGTGACAGAAAAAAAAATAGAAAAGAAGAAAGAAAAGGATCAAGAACAAAACCTCCTGGAGAAAGCAGTGACAGAAAAAAAAATAGAAAAGAAGAAAGAAAAGGATCAAGAACAAAACCTCCTGGAGAAAGCAGTGACAGAAAAAAAATTAAGAAAGAAGAAAGAAAAGGATCAAGAACAAAACCCAAACAACTCGTGTGAAGGAAGGTGCGGGCCCACGCAGGAGCACTCGGCCACTAGCTAGCAGTTGGTTTGGCGTCACTGTCCGCCATTGCTGGGCTCCTCCGGCGTACAGGCACTTCGCACCAGCGGCGTGGCGAGTGATCGAGTGCAAGAAAACAAAAGCATCGCCTCTTGGTTTGATTCGTCGAGGTGGGTCTGCTGTAAGCATGCCATCATCATCTTTTTTTCATTTTCATTCATTCATTCTTTCTTTCTTAATTTAAACCAGTGATTAGTGAGTACTGCATCTTTTTCGTTTTCATTCATTCGTTCTTTCTGAATTTAAACCAGTGATTAGTGAGGGCTACATCCGTTTCTTTTTATAAGACGTATTTTATTTAGGCACGGGGTTAAGGAGCGTATGAAACCAAGATAATTGTAGATACAAATGACCATGTGTCCATAGTGTTAATGTCTTGTGAATACAAGATGATGGTTTTTTTGGATGTTTACTCATAAATGCTCAAGAGAGATGTTTACTCAACTTGACTTTTTCTCAGTGTCTGATTTATTTTGTACTGTTGCTACGGGTAGCATTTTTTAGTGTAATTAAATTTTAAAAAATAAAAAGCAGATTATCCCATCACAGACAACGCAAAAGAACACAACAAAAAAAGAAAAGGTAAAAAGCCCCAAAAAAGTCAAAAATCGGAAAAAACGAAATTAAGGAATAGTAAACTAGAAGCCAAAAGCTGAAGTCGAAACGAGCGGAGATGAGAGCAAAGTCTCACTTATTTCAGCTTGAACTTCTGACTTATTTTTTACTATTCCTAAATTTCGTCTTTTCTGGCCTTTTGAGCTTTTTTGCCGGTTCTTTTTTCGTATCGTTTGCATTGTCCGTGATGAGCTAATCTATTTTTTTAATTTTTTTAATTTTAGTTACGCCAAATAATCTACCATTAGTTACAGTGTAATTTCAGTTAACTATAGTGCAATTTCAGTCATAAGCTAGTTTATTTTAGCCCAACCGAGCGGCCTCCAAAAGAAAGAAAAAGATCATTAAAACTTCATGTACTTCTTGTATTTTAACACAAGGTACTAAAGATTATAAGTTATATTTTGAAACGGACGGAGTATTTGGCTATAAGGGCACTCATCCCTTGCCAGGTCCATGAAATTGAGATTTGTGTACTACCAACGGAGGGCAAGGTGTGACACCCCGGTCCATGTTGACATATGTATGTGCACATAAATTTCTGTTAGTCCCACCTTGCTAGCTTAACTTGAGTATCCTTTACATATAAGCCTAGGAGTTCCAATGGTACCACCTTCGGTTAACCGTTTTGCACGAAGCGAGGACGAAAGCGCAAGCGGGTTGCTACGTGTGCGTGGCCTATCCAAAATGTGGTTAGGTCTGAGCCGGTTTGGACCCTAGGGCGTTACAAATGGTATCAGAGCCGACTCTCGCGGTTACATGGGCGCGTGCGGGTCAGGGGCGCGGGCATATGGCGCATGGCGCATGTGGGCCCGGAGTGGACACACGGCATGGTATATGTGCTGGCACTGAACGCACGGACATGTGCCAAGAGAGGAGATCCTTATCATTTGCCCTAGTGTGGGTATGTTGGTCTGACGGGGACGTCGGGTTCTTTAAGGGGGGTGTATGTGACACCCCGGCCCATGTGTGTACACATGAATTTCTGTGTTAGTTCTATCTTGCTAGCTTAACTTAGTACCCCTTACATATAAGCCTAGGAGTTTCAATGGTAGCACCTCTGATTAATCATTTTGCGCGAAGCGAGCACGAAAGCGCAAGCAGGTTACTACGTGTGCGTGGCCTATCCAAAATGTGGTTAGGTCTGAGCCGGTTTGGACCCTAGGACGTTATACAAGGTCTCGTAGTACGGTATATTTTTGTACTTCTCGCATATATACATATACTTCAGTTACCCATTCACTATCAGGATCCATATTTGTGTACTAACGGAGGGCAAGGTCTCGTAGTGCAGCATAATTTTTTAGTTGTCGCATATACGCATATACTTCAGTTACCATTCATATCAAGTACTGAGAATTTTGTGTGGGAGATTGCTACCCTCTCGTCTAGCCTTGCTTATGGCTTTTTTTAGTGGTTTATAGCTGAAAAGCACGGTACCTGACTGAAAAAAAAAATATTGTAGCTGACAGAGGCTTATTTAGCATAATTAAATTTAAAAAAATTAAAAATATAAAAATTATGTTAGCCCATTACGTATAATATAAATAAATACGGAAAAAAGAACAGGCAAAAAAGCTCAACAAAAAGCTAAAAGTTCAGAAAAAGAAATTTATAAATAGTGAAAAATAAGCCAGAAGCTGAAGCCGAAACGATCGAGAACAAAAATAAGCTGGAAGCTGAAGAAGCCGAAACGATTGAGAACAAAAATAAGCCGGAAGCTGAAGCTGAAGCCGGAAGTCTTAGCTTAGCTGTCTAATTCTGTATCTAGATAACCCATGTGTTTCAAGATTGCACGGCTGCACTGCACCTCGCTTTAGTGGCTGAAGGCACTGCGCTTCAGTTATCATTCTTCAGGCCGTGCCTAGAAAACCTTGATTAGGAGCCCTAATTAAGCTTGGCTAGCTTAATCCCGAATCTTAACCTCTTTATATCGTTGGCCCCAATCCAAAGAGTAAAGGCGATTCAGAAAAGCACCTTTTGTAAATTAACACTCGTCAAGCGTTTGAGCTAGCTTTCTTTCGGAGAATTATTATATATAGGCAGGTGCTTTGTATCAGTGATAGATTTATAATTTCGTCTCGTCCTAAGCAATGAGAGGTTGATACCCATGATAGAAAGAAGATTGTATTTTAGACCTTATATCTTGAACTAGAGCCTAAGCTGTCGTAGGTCTAGATCTGCTCCTACTTTGTATCACGCATAAATAAAATGTGCAATTTTGCGCATAGAGCTAGGTTTGTCAATAGAAGATAATTCGTTGACATTGGGGCAAAGATTTTGTGGTTATCTCCACGACAAGTTGGTTGAATTGAAGTCATGAAAACCATACAGGGAAAAGTACTCCCATAGCGAAGAAGCTACACGGAAGAAGTTAACCCTTTGGAAAGGAGAAAAGAACACTAGGCTTTGGCCTCGCCAATAGTGTCACTTTTTTTTTTCTGCGAAAACACTCCGCGTACAAGAACCTTTTGGACAACTTGCAACAAGCACTGCTCGACAAAGCCTTTTATAAGCTTCCATAAGGCTACAAAGATGCTAATTGGGGATTTCGGGAGAACCCAGGTGGATTTTCTTTGTACATGTAACGTATTATTCCATCTGTTCTTTTTTTTTTTATTTTTACAGATTCTGATATATAATTTAACCGTTATATTTTATAACTTTATACTAAGATATACTAATAATATTATAATATTACAAAAATATTTTTAACGATAAATTTAATAATATAACTTTCGTATAGCCAATCTAGATAATTTTAAGTCTATTTACGATCAAATTTTATTATAAGAAGTGAAGTAAGAAAGAATAGAGCAAGTATATTGATGCTATATTAAGATAACTGACTGGCTAAAGCAACCGATGTCATGAACGGCCAGTTCTAATCCAAAACAACTGCAAGGACTGCTATCACCATGTAATACCTTGTTGTAGTTACTCCAAAACTTGCAATATTAATCTGCCATGCACCCTAATAGTGGCATGCAGGCCAACTAATGCAACCCTTTTACTTTGCTTGCTTGCATGCATATGTGAATGTGAGGTTACTTTTGATGCCATTGTTATTGTGTACAAGGCTAGCTAGCTGCTAGCAGTAGCTTTTGCAGTAATTTACCATAGTGGTTATCAGGAGCGCGTCATGCATACATGTGTCGCCACCAGTCTTGTGCACGTTTTGTTTTGGTGGTGTCTGAGGTGGAAGGTTAGGAACGAGAAGGGTAACCTGCACATCAATTATATATCCATCAACTTACATTATTTTTTTTCATTTTAAACCGTCCTTCAACCAAGGATAATAGACAAACAAATTATTGGAGAAATGCTAATAGGCCTCCTTTCAAAGCTTTTGGTTTTTGTAAAAGTTGAAACAAATGACGTGGTTTTTTGAAGAGGATTTTGTAAACAACTTTCTAAGTTTGAAACCGTGTGTCTTTATTCATATTATTTCGATATTTATATATAAAAAAACACTGCAAAAGTATATAAAAACAATAGTCCAAAAGATAAAAAGCATTAGACACAACCAAAAATCATCGTATTCGTTTGTATTATACATATTGACCTAACATATGTTTATATTTTTAAATTTTTTTAAATTTAATTATGTTAAATAGTCCAAAAGAGTATAGCCAAATTTAGCTTCCGATGGTAGGTGGATGAGGCTATCACTCTCCGAAAACAGGCCTCGACAAATCTTGCATGTATATCCACTCAGATGCTTCTACTTCACATATAAAATAGTGGAAGGATCAACGTGGATAACTTGTGGAAAGTTGAGAGTATGATGTACTTATTGTTAATCCTGCCAGGTGGGAAGGTTTCTTGCCCGTGTGTATGTCAGTTTGACACCAATGTCATGTCTCTTAATTTATATGGAGACTTCTTTGGAAGAGTAATCAACCTTGCCATTAGCTACCGCTAAGTTTTGTAACCGGAGGAAGATGCCATTGACATGCACGGTTGGTGGGGCCATGGCAGTGTGGGCCCTCACGTCCTAAGATTTTGGTGCCTAGGTAGTAGTGGTACTGTAGCAGTGCTCAAAAGTAGGAAGAGGCAGCTCCTAGGCAAAGCGCAAAAAGGGGTTCAAGGAAAAGGGGGGAGGCAGGCGAAGGGAAGCATCATTGCAGGCGAGGAAATTAAAGGCCACCAAATGAGTACGATGGACTCCAATCCAATCCCAAGCGCATCATATGTGCACGTACCACACGCGCACACCACACCGCACCAGCTTACTTGCACGATTCCGATAGGAGTGTAACAATCCAAAAAAAGATCAAAATTTCGAATATAAGCAAATTTTATTTGAATCAAGAGGTTTTTGTTAAATCCAAAAATTCCGGCCAAAAACCGCTTACCTGTTTTGGAATTTTGCTTTTCCACCTTGAGAAGGTGCACCCTTGTTGTCCGTGTTCTCCCCTATTGTCATTGCCTTGAGTCACGCCGACGTTCGCGTGCCTACATCGCCCCAAACTGTCGTCGTCTTCACTCGAGCCAAGCTGCACCAGGGCCACGCCACCTCACGTTGTGACCAATACAGCTTTACTTGCCGTCGCTTTCATGCCACCCCGGCCCATCTCACCTCGACCATCCACGCTACGTCATTTTTGTTCTTTGCCGCCAGCTAGTGCGCCTACTCCAGAGAGGAACAACCCCTCCTACGCCACCAACACTGCCCCTCATCTGTAGAAACCACACAGCCATCCACACCGCTGCCCAAGCATCGAGTTCATCTTTGTTACCGCCTCTCTTCACGCCACCCTCCCTGTGCAAACCACCTTGCGCCAACTATAAAGCCAAGCTAGCGACTACCTTCACCTCTCCTCCGGTCGCATAAAGCCGCACTTGTAGGATCAAGGATACCGGCTAGAGGGGGGTGAATAGGAGGTTTTTAAATTTTTCTCGTTAACTTGATTGAATCTTAACAATTTAATATGGCAAGAATGTTAAGCAATTAATCTTAAACAATTTTATTCAACAGCAATTACTTCTAGCTCTAAGCAAGCAAAATATCACAATAAAGTAAGTGAATAAGAGCTAGAAACGAAATGAACACAATCGATGTTTTACCGTGGTGATCGGAAACTTGCCTGTTTCCACTAGTCCACGTTGAGGTTAGCCCGAACAAATCGGACCGACTCCACGAATTGAGCCGAAACACCTCGGTCACTAATGTAGCTCTTCCCCGCTCCGGGTAGGTGAGCTCCAACCTTCACAATCCGTCGGGCCTTCTCACAACCTTCTTGAGAAGATCACCGATTTCCCTTCCGCCCAACCGTCCAAGTGCAGGCAAGCACTAAGACTAACAAATCTTGGGCTTTGCTTGAATGCAAACTAGTGCCAATTGGATTTGCAAATGAAAGCTCTAGCACTAAATGCTCAACCACCTCACTTTGATGTGCAAAGGAAGAATTGAGGTGAAATGAAGCTCTAGGGCTTAAGAATTGTGCAATGAGTCTCTAACCTTAGCCCTTGTGCAGTGGTGGGGGTATTTATAGCCTCCACCAACCAAACTAGCCATTTGGCACAATTTCCCGTAAAAATCAGGATGAGCGGTACTACCGCCCTGCTGGGGCCGGTACTACCGCTCTCAAATCTTGCGTCAGAACGGCTCTGTCAGACGAGCACAGTGACCGTTGGATTTGGCGGCGCGGTACTACCGCCGTTGACATTTGCGGTACTACCGCTCTCCGGTAGTTCCGCAAAGTCGGCGCGGTACTACCGCTCTGGCCGACATCCGAAAGGTCCAGATTCTAGCGCTCTCTGGAAAAATTGATCCGCTCTGAGGTCGGATCTTCCGGAGACCGGAAGTACCGCTGAAGAATGCGGTACTACCGCTCACTGCGGTAGTACCGACGTTAAAACACCCGGTACTTCCGTTTCCACACGACTTCAATTCGGTGCTCTCTGGAAAAAAGGGTCCGCTCCCGGACCGGAGCTTCCGCTCGCCGGTAGTACCGGCGTATTAAACAGCGGTACTACCGCTCTTCCAGATAGAGCACAGAAAAGGGTATTTAAAGCAATTTAAATGAGTGCATGCTTCTAAACATGATCCAATTGGCACAACAAATCTGTTTTCAAACTACTTGCCAAGACCCCTCTTTATGGTACGGTTATCTACCCTATAATCCGGTCTTCCACCATTCTCCTAAGACCGGTAAAATAAAAAGGGTCATATTCTAAATGTACCTTTGTCTTGAACCAACTTGGATCTTCTTTTATGTTCTTTGGTTTGCATCTTGTCACCATCACATGGATTTAACCTTCGAATGCTCATACAAAACATTAGTCCCATATTCATATAAGTTGATTAATTACCAAAATCATTTTTAGGGGCCTAGATGCTTTCAATCTCCCCCTTTTTGGTAATTGATGACAACTCAATTTGTGTGAAGATAAGGATTTTGAGTATACCACCTTTTTTAAAAAAAAGTTGTATATTCTTTTGTGGCCTTTGAATGAAAGGAGTTCTTTTGCAATAAGTTTGTATGGGTATGAATTGAACTATTTCATTTAAAAGACAAGAAGGGAATGAGCTCCCCCTAAACATGTGCATGGATAAAAATGACATTCATACACAATACACAAGGCAAATATATCATAAAAGCTAAGTGATAAGCATAATGAATATATCATAACCAAATATCCATGAAAGAAAGACAAAGTGCATTACATCCAATTCATTACATCCCAAAAAGATAATAGAGACAGTAATAGAGGCAAGGACACACTCCATCCACACACACTTTCTTCTCCCCCTTTGGCATCAAGAACAAAAAGGAATCACTCCCGAGGAGGAGAAGGATTACGACGAGAGCAAGTGCGGCGAGTGAAGTGAAGGGGCGGCTGAGAGAGAGACTGCTCCAGAGTTGCAACACGACCATCTATTGAAGCCAGTCGATCGTCAACGGAGTCCAATCTGGAGGTAATGGCGGAAAGTCCCTCTAGTATGGTGGAGAAGGCCTGGGAGATCGAGAGCTGACCAGGCTCCTGTGGTTGAGCTGCTGGGTCTGCTGCTGGTGCCTGTGCTGCTCCTGCTGCCGCGGAAGAAGATCCTGCTCCCGGATATGCATGTCGTGCTCTGACATTTGTAGGAATGGGAGCCTCTGGTCGTGGCTTGTAAGGCTTGTGAACTCCACCACAACCACCCTGGAACTCCATCTTGGACTTGATTAGGGCCATGATGTAAGGCGCATACTTAATGCGCTTGATCCGATCATTCTTAGAAGATGCTATCTCTCGAATGATCACATCCACTACATCAAACTTCTGACCTCTCATGATGTAGTCAATCATGTTCCATGTATGACCTCTTATGGCGTCGAAGTTACCGCTCTTAGGAAAGAAGGAGTGGTTGATTATGCGGTTTACTAGACCAGGGAGAGGGAGGAGGGCAATGTTCTTGCCTGGAACATATCTCTCAGCAGGGTTGTAGTAGATAGACAAGGCATGTATGTCAAGAGGTGACTTGTCATATACCTTTTCAAAAGAGCTCAGCTCTGCCCTTAGTACTAGCTCAAAATCATGCTTGGTTGCCTCAAGCTTCTGGCAAACTGACATCCATGTCATATGCTGAAAATCTGGAGACACGTAAACCGTGGCATAGAACTGTCTTATCATCTCCTCATTGTAGTTACATCCTTTAGCCACAGTGGGACAATCCGACTCTCTGAAATAGCAAAGCTCCATCAAATTTGTCCATAGAGTCAATATAACCCCAATCCACCCACTTATGGTCGGCAAACGGCGGTCAGGACCATATAGTGATCGAGATTAGCTCTCAAAGCAGTGTGGAACTTGGGATTAATTGAGTTGGATGGTAGCTCGAATCGTTCGGTGCCTCAACCTTGCATACTCATCACTGGAGATCTTCTTGAGATCAATATCAAGGTTCTCCCTCTCTGTTAGATCCTCCTCGGAAGACTCCATGGGAGAACTGATCCGTTGTTCAGCCTCTGACTCATACTCCAATGGATCTACAGGACCTTTCCCTCTGTCCTGAGCTGCCTCGGAGGTGGAAGGAATGGTTGGGATGCCTGACGAGTCCCCGGAGGCGGAGGAGTACATTCTTCTGCCGGCTGTTCGAGTTCTAGCCATCTAGAAACAGGAAAGGATTGATAAGAAGCAAGAAGTAAAGGATCAAACTGGATTAAGCAAAAGCTGAAGTGAAATTTGCTTCGCTGTCAGGAAGGCCGGTAGTACCGCCGTTCAGGGCCGGTAGTACCACGCCTGTCGAGCGGTAGTACCGCTTCCTGGCAGATTCTAGGGTTTCAACAATGTATCTAGATTTTTGGAGTTTTTCTTGGATGAAATCCATGAATAAAGTGTGTATATAATTTAAAACTCCAAATCCAGGCATTTACCCAAGAATCAACTAGCAAAATCATCAACATTTTGAATTAATCTACAAGTTTGATCTAGGGTATAACAAATGGATCAAAACAGGAGATAGATCTAAAATACCTCAAGGAATGGAGGAGGTGGATCCTTTGGATATGAGATGACTCGTAAATCCGAAGAAATCCCCTCTCGATTTGAAGATCCTAGAAGCGGTTTTGAGGGTGTATTATGGGGAGAGAGAGGGAAAGAAGAGAAGAGCGGCCGGAAGGAGAGAAACGGACGATCCGCTAGAATGAGAGGGGGCCACTAAGGGAACCCTTGGGTCCGAGCATTTTATGCGCTTAAGTCATAAGCGGTAGTACCGCTGAGAAGGCCGGTAGTACCGCTCACCGGAAGTACCGCGGGAGACAGTGGTAGTTCCGATTATTCTGGAACTTCGCTGGATTTGAACTTTAGGGCTTGAGTATATGCAAATGATCCCTAGTTTTGCACTCAATTAAAGTCATTTAGTATCATTATGCATCAATTGAACTATTGCTATACTTTGAAACTAGTTTTTATGAAAATAATCAAATTTTTGACCAAAGACACATTAAATTCATTGAAATTCCACACAAGTGCATCAAAAGAGCAGAAAAGAATGAAATTTGATTTCAAGCTACATTTAAGTAGTCTATGACATTTAATTCATTCCTCAATTTGCAAAAGCGGCTTTCATTTAATGGTTTGGTGAAAATGTCCGCTAGTTGATCTTCGGTTCGGACGTGGCTAATTTCAATGTCTCCCTTGCTCACATGATCTCTCAAGAAATGGTGGCGTATATCTATATGCTTGGTTCTTGAGTGTTGAACGGGGTTGTTGGATATTTTGATTGCACTATCATTATCACACAAAAGAGGCATTTTATCAAAATTAATCCCATAATCCAACAATGTTTGCCTCATCCAAAGTAATTGAGCATAACAACTACCCGCGAAAATATATTCGGCTTCGGCAGTTGAAAGGGCTACGGAGTTTTGTTTCTTAAATGACCAACATACTAGAGACCTTCCTAGCAATTGGCAACTACCCGAGGTGCTTTTTCTATCCACTTTGCAACCCGCATAATCGGAATCCGAATATCCAATTAACTCAAATTTTGCACCTTTGGGAAACCAAAGCCCTACATTTGAGGAATGTTTTAAATATCTTAGAATACTCTTTACGGCCACTAAATGGCACTCTTTTGGAGAAGCTTGAAAACGTGCACACATGCAAACACTAAACATAATATCGGGCCTAGATGCGGTAAGATAGAGTAAACTACCAATCATGGATCTATAAAGCTTTAAATCTACCGACTTACCTCCTTCATTGAGGTCTAGATGCCCGTTTGTTGCCATGGGTGTCTTGATAGGTTTTACTTCTTCCATTCCAAATTTCTTGAGTAGATCTTTGACATACTTCGTTTGACTTATAAATGTCTCATCTTTAAGTTGCTTGATTTGAAGTCCAAGGAAGTAGCTTAGCTCACCAATCATCGACATCTCAAATTCCCTAGACATCATCTCACCAAATTCTTTGCAAAAGTCTTGATTAGTAGAACCAAATATAATATCATCAACATAGATTTGACATACAAAGAAATCATCTTCAATAATTTTTGTAAATAGAGTTGTATCTACTTTACCAATTTTAAAGCCTTTTGACACAAGAAAGTTGCGAAGGCGTTCATACCAAGCTCTAGGAGCTTGTTTTAAACCATAAAGCGCCTTGGAAAGCTTATAAACATGATTAGGGTTTTTAGCATCTTCAAAACCCGGGGGTTGTTCTACATATACTAATTCAAAAATTGTTCCATTTAGAAATGCACTTTTGACATCCATTTGAAACAATTTAATATCAAAGCAAGATGCAAAAGCAAGCAAGATTCTAATTGATTCAAGTCTAGCAACGGGGGCAAATGCCTCATCATAATCTAAGCCCTCGACTTGAGTATAACCTTGAGCTACTAACCTTGCTTTATTTCTTACCACAATTCCGTTCTAATCTTGTTTGTTCCGGAAGACCCATTTTGTGCCAATGACATTGTGCTCCTTGGGTCTCTCCACCAAAGTCCAAACATCATTTTGAGCAAAATTATTCAACTCTTCATGCATAGCATTTATCCAATCCGGGTCATCTAATGCTTCTTCTACACGCTTAGGTTCAAGTGAAGATACAAAAGAATAGTGTTCACAAAATGAAGCTACTCTAGAGCGAGTTTGAACACCCTTACTCACGTCACCCAATATTTGATCAATTGGATGATCCTTGGCTATTGCATTGTGAATCTTGAATGTATTTTGCGATTGATCCTTTCCTTCATCTTCTATGACTTGAACGTCGTTTGTTGTAGAGGAGGAGGGTGGTTCCACTTGTCTTGATGAGCTTGGTGATGTTGGATCCTCTTTTGGCTTGGTGTCTCCGATTTGCATGTTTTCCATTACCTTGCGAAGACCTTCATCTCCTACATCATCCAAGTTCTCATACTCTTCTTGAGAGCCGTTAGTTTCATCAAATTGGACATCACATGATTCTTCAACTAAACCCGAATTTTTATTAAAGACTCTATAAGCTTTACTATTTGAAGAATACCCTAAAAGGAAGCCTTCATCACATTGACTTTGAAATTTTGAGAGCCGAACACTTTTTCTTAGAATATAGCATTTGCAACCAAATACTCTAAAGTAAGAGATGTTCGGTCTTCTTCCAACAATGAGCTCATAGGAAGTCTTTTTCAAAAGTCGATGCAAATAGAGGCGATTTATGGCATGACATGCGGTGTTGATAGCTTCCGCCCAA
Source organism: Dendrocalamus sinicus (assembly GCA_036346575.1). Lineage (NCBI taxonomy): Eukaryota > Viridiplantae > Streptophyta > Magnoliopsida > Poales > Poaceae > Dendrocalamus > Dendrocalamus sinicus. The sequence continues at coordinate 33,452,111 of CM070663.1, forward strand.
AACTTGTCGGAAGTGTTATATTCATTAAGCATTGTCCTAACCATTTCGATTAATGTTCGATTTTTCCTTTCTACAACTCCATTTTGCTCTGGAGTGTAGGTTGTGGAAAGCTCGTGCTTTATTCCAAGTTCATCACAAAAGTCTTCAACTTTTGTATTTTTGAACTCGGAACCATTGTCACTTCTAATTTTCTTTATTTTAAAATCAAATTCATTTTGGGCCTTTTTGAAAAACTTTTGAAAATCCCGGAGGTTTCACTTTTGTCATTTAGGAAGAAGACCCATGTATATCTAGAGTAATCATCCACAATGACTAAACAATAGCTATTACCTCAAATGCTCTTATAGGTTGTTGGCCCGAACAAATCCATATGTAAGAGCTCTAATGGCCTAGAAGTTGACATGATACTTTTGGAAGGGTGAGAATTAGCGACTTGTTTTCCGGCTTGACAAGCACTACAAAGTCGATTTTTCTCAAACTTCACATCCTTCAAACCAACCACTAAGTCATGCTTAAAAAGCTTTTTAAGTTGAACCATTCCCACATGACCTAGCCTTCTATGCCACAACCAACCCAAAGAGGTTTTTGCAATTAAACAAGTTTTTAAACAAGACTCATTTGAAGAAAAATCTACCAAATAGAGATTTCCAAATCTAAATCTTTTAAAGACAAGTTTATTATTATTTTCTTTTGAGATTACAATATTTTCTTTTGAGAATGAGCATGTTAAGCCTACATCACATAATTGAGCAATGGATAGCAAATTAAAATTTAATGTTTCAACTAGTGATACATTAGAGATTGAAAGGTCGTTTGAGATAGCAATTTTACCCAAACCCAATACCTTTCATTTGATATTATCTCCAAATGTGATCTTGTCATTGCTTCCAATCTCAAAAGTAGTGAACATCTTCCGGTCTCCGGTCATGTGTTGAGTGCAACCGCTATCCAACACCCAATGCCTTCCACCGGTTTTATAGTTCACCTACAAAAGAAAATCAAGCTCTTTTAGGTACCCAAATTTGTTTGGGTCCTTGGAGGTTAGTGACCAAGGTTTTGGGTACCCAAATGGATTTCCTTTTAGCGCCCAAAATCGAGGTGCCAATGAAATGAGCAATTACATTTCCATTCTTAGACTTTTTAAGCATGTAACAAGAATCATATAGACCAATGGAATGCATGTTATTCTTGGAGCAATCATTTTGAGCATGTCCAACACACCGACATTTTGTGCAAAACTTACCATCCTCCTTTACAAACCTTGGAGGCTTATATGTCGGCTTCTTACCCTTTTTGGGGACATATCCAAGTCCCTCTTTTTTAAAAGAACATCTTTGGGCGCTCAACAACTTATCAAGGGTTTCTATTCCCTTGAAAGCTTTTTCTAAACTTTTGTTCAATTCTTGCACTTGTTCTTTCAAATTTTCATTTTCATTAGCAAGAACATGATCCTGAGCAAAAGCAATAGCATTCATGGAATCAACATTTGAAGAGCATGGCGTGGCAATAAGATCATCACAAGATGTAGACATGCTAGATTTTGAAATCTTAATACTAGACATTTCATTTAAGATGTCACATGTAATTCCTATGCTAGTACTAGATTTGTTTTGATTTTCTTGGATAAGCAAATCATGCGCGTCCTTTAGCTCCTCATAGGATTCTTGGAGAGATACATGTTTCCTCTTCAAAAGCTTGAATTTTGATTTTTCTTTTCCAAGAAATTCATTTAAATCAACTAGCATATCCATTAGCTCATCATAGGACGGCTCATCGTCATTATGAGATTTTACCTTTTCTCCTTTAACCATAAGGCATGTAGGAGTGGAGAATAGCGATGGAGCCTCCTTGATGGCGATGCCCACGAGTCCCTTCTTCTTGGAAGATTCGTCCTCGCTTGAGTCGGAGTCGGAGTACTCCTCCTCGGAATCCCACTCTCCAATATGGGCTTCGTTCTTCCCTTCTTTGTGAAGCTTCTTCTTGCCTTGATAGCCCTTCTTCTTGGAAGACTTCTCCTTGTCATCCTTCTTTGTGGGACATTGAGAGGCAATGTGCCCATTTTCATCACATTCATAGCAACGAATGTTGCTATACTTCTTGTTGGAGGATGAATGCCCCTTCTTGGTCTTCTCATAGCTTGTGCTTCGATTTGGGCGCCTCCTCATGAACTTCTTCATTCTCCTCACTAGAAGCGCAAATTCTTTTTCGGAGTCCTCCTCATCATTTTCTTCGGATTCTTCGCTCATCACCGCTTTAGCCTTGAAGGCGGTGATCTTCTTTCTCCTGGAAGAGGATTGCTCCAAGAGCTCTTCCTTGTCTTTCTTGTACAATTCGTTGGTGACGAGATTGCCCAATAATTGATTTGGTGTCATCCTCGGCAACTCGGGTGAGTTGAGAAATAGTGTCACCAACATCTCATATTTCTCCGGCAATGCCCTTAGCATTTTTCTAACAATGGCAACATCGGAAAGGTTAGTCCCAAGGCCCTTGAGTTCATTCACGATGTTGTTTAGCCATGAGTACATCTCGTTGATATCCTCATGGGGCAACATAGTGAATGTCTCATACTTGATCCTTAGCCGATGCAACTTTGCCTCCTTAACCGTGGATGTCCCTTCATGTATTTCCGAAAGGGTGGTCCATATAGCGTGAGCCGTCTCAAGATTGCTCACTCTATTGAACTCATCCGCGTTTAAGGCTCCAAAGAGAGCATTCATTGCTTGGGCATCTAAATGAGCGTTACACCCATCTTGTTCCGTTAGGTGTAATGGATCAAGAGGCATAACGTAACCCTCATTTACGACTTTCCAAACGCTAGGACTCATGGCCTTTAAATAAATCGACATTCTAATTTTTCAATACGCATAATTTGAGCCGTCAAAGAGTGGTGCCTTGCCTATCGCAATCCCCTCACTAGCCATCCTTTTCGCTCTAGACGGTGAAGTCTAATAAATGAGAGACCGGGCTCTGATACCACTTGTAGGATCAAGGATACCGACTAGAGGCGGGGTGAATGGGAGGTTTTTAAATTTTTCTCGTTAACTTGATTAAATCTTAACAATTTAATATGGCAAGAATGTTAAGCAATTAATCTTAAACAATTTTATTCAACAGCAATTACTTCTAGCTCTAAGCAAGTAAAAGATCACAATAAAGTAAGTGAATAAGAGCTAGAAACGAAATGAACACAATCGATGTTTTACCGTGGTGATCGGAAACTTGCCTGTTTCCACTAGTCCACGTTGAGGTTAGCCCGAACAAATCGGACCGACTCCACGAATTGAGCCGAAACACCTCGGTCACTAATGTAGCTCTTCCCCGCTCCGGGTAGGTGAGCTCCAACCTTCACAATCCGTCGGGCCTTCTCACAACCTTCTTGAGAAGATCACCGATTTCCCTTCCGCCCAACCGTCCAAGTGCAGGCAAGCACTAAGAGTAACAAATCTTGGGCTTTGCTTGAATGCAAACTAGTGCCAATTGGATTTGCAAATGAAAGCTCTAGCACTAAATGCTCAACCACCTCACTTTGATGTGCAAAGGAAGAATTGAGGTGAAATGAAGCTCTAGGGCTTAAGAATTGTGCAATGAGTCTCTAACCTTAGCCCTTGTGCAGTGGTGGGGGTATTTATAGCCTCCACCAACCAAACTAGCCATTTGGCACAATTTCCCGTAAAAATCAGGATGAGCGGTACTACCGCCCTGCTGGGGCCGGTACTACCGCTCCCAAATCTTGCGTCGAGCGGCTCGTCGGACGAGCACGATGGCCGTTGGATTTGGCGGCGGTACTACCGCCGTTGACATTTGCGGTACTACCGCTCTCCGGTAGTTCCGCAAAGTCGGCGCGGTACTACCGCTCTGGCCGACATCCGAAAGGTCCAGATTCTGGCGCTCTCTGAAAAAATTGATCCGCTCTGAGGTCGGATCTTCCGGAGGCCGGAAGTACCGCTAAAGAGTGCGGTACTACCGCTCACTGCGGTAGTACCGACGTTAAAACGGCCGGTACTTCCGTTTCCACACGACTTCAATTCGGTGCTCTCTGGAAAAAAGGGTCCGCTCCCGGACCGGAGCTTCCTTCGCGGTAATCTTGGCGTATTAAGCAAGCAGTACTACCGCTCTTCCAGATAGAGCACAGAAAAGGGTATTTAAAGCAATTTAAATGAGTGCATGCTTCTAAACATGATCCAATTGGCACAAGAAATCTGTTTTCAAACTACTTGCCAAGACCCCTCTTTATGGTACGGTTATCTACCCTATAATCCGGTCTTCCACCATTCTCTTAAGACCGGTAAAATAAAAAGGGTCTTATTCTAAATGTACCTTTGTCTTGAACCAACTTGGGTCTTCTTTTATGTTCTTTGGTTTGCATCTTGTCACCATCACATGGATTTGACCTTCGCATGCTCATACAAAACATTAGTCCCATATTCATATAAGTTGATTAATTACCAAAATCATTTTTAGGGGCCTAGATGCTTTCAGCACTGCCGCCTTCATCCCAATTATGGCAAGCCTCGGCCATCTTCAAAATTTTTAATCTCTATCCTCACTCTTACCAAATTAGTCATTCATTTAGCATCTCCTCACCACCACGAAGCAATCATCTAGCTTCCCGCCTAATCTTGCCACCACTAGCTTGTCGTTGCCACGTGCTACTGCTCCGCCGTCTGTGGTCACCATCACTAGAACTCCTTAGGCCATCCCAAGCCAATCCGTCACCACCATCGAAGATCCCTAACCTCCTAGATGCTCGAGCCACCACCATTTTGTCTGAAGTTTCGATGCAGCCCCGTCATGCCATGCCCCTGTTCCGACCAAGCTCCACCATAGATAGTCATCTCCAAGCCGCCGCCGCCCATGCGTGTGCCCAAAATAGGTTGCTCACGTTCTGTTGGTGCTCACCACACCACCGCTCATCGTCGTCATTGTTCCCCTTGTCTCGATGGTCATGAGAGCAAGTTCAAACTCATTATGAAGCAAGCTGGGCCATGAGCTCCTTAGGTCGCCAAGGTGGGCTTGCAAAAACCAGCCCAAACTAGCTCTTAGCCCAATCGGCCAACTCGGCCAGCAACTACGTAGCCCAACACTGTTCATAGCGTAGTCTAGCATTATGTAGCTCATTAATCTCAGCCAAACCTGGCACTATTCACCAAACCCGACTAGCTTAGAATAGTACGAAACTCGGTACTGTTCACCCAACCCATTACTATTTACCCAAAACCTATTAAGCCTATTTATACTCATTTCAACCATTTAGAGCTTATCTAACCCATTTTCAACCTCGTTTAACCTAACCAAGCTTAATTTAAACCATATCTGTCCAAACTCACCTTTCTTTATATCTTTTTTGGAATTTTGATTTTATTTTGTTCCCAACTTGCATTCTACAAAGTGAAAACTTATTTGTATTCATTTTTTTGCGTAGTATCTGGATTCAACTAGTTGATCAATAGAGAAATTATTGGAGCAACTGAAGTAGATAGTGTCAAACCTAAAGCCTACGAAGAAGTGATCAAAGACCCTAGATAAGAAGGCAAGTCACATACTATTGATCATGTTGATTCTATATTATTTAATTATTATTATTTTGTATTTATATTTTTTGAGAACTGTTATTTATATAAAATAATAATTTAAAATGCTATGATAAATAGTTAAATCCAACCACTAAAAAGCTCAATCATACTCTCATAAGCCATAGTCACATTAACAACCATAAATATTATTATAATATGACATCGCCCGTGGTAATTAATAGGTAGGTTAGAAAAATATAAATGCTTTATAAATACATTTAAGCATTATCCAGTCCAGTGTCGGCAGACTTTGAAACAAAGTTAAATATTGAGGATTCTTGATAGACAATCACTAGATAGTTGGGACCTATGACCTTACTCGAATATTGAGGCTCTAATTTGGATATAGTAGTATGATGCCGGTGTGCACATGGTATGTGATAATAGCCTTATCTATAGAAAATGAGGGCTAGGCCCTTATGCCATGTAAGTAACACATAACTCGCTCAATCATAATTTTGACTTGTCAATCTGGTCTATTACGCTGCACAATTCGATCGAACATCTACAAGGTGATGGTTATCCTAGTTTCATCTGGATAACCCATGGGAAAAGGGGTGAGATGAAAGTTAGGGTTCTTACACCACTTGTCAATCTTCACAACGGTAGATCCACTCAACGCCGAGTCCCGATTTCCGTATTGGCCAGTGAATTCCCAATGATGATTTAATGGTTCCGTACCTACCAGGCAGAAACTAGAACAAAAAGAGCAATGAAACGACCTTATTACCTTAACTCAGTCGCACACTATCTGTTACATGTCTATAGCTTGATATTATGAGTCTGAATATCTTATGAGTAAAGTTGGGCAAATCTGCAGAGTGTAATAAATGGTATTCGAATATATTGTACTTCCGATCAATGGAGCTGTGTTACATAGGTAATTCCTGTAACAAGGCATAAGTAAAATTTGGATGATTTTAATGTGAAAATTACGGATGACAAACCCTCTTGCTAATTAAATAATGTTTTACTGCTTTAAGTGCAAAGTTCTTTACCTGTAGATTTGCATCTATTCTTATCATATTACAACCCGTGACTCTATTTAGTTGAGCACATTGCATGGTAGGTAAACAACCTTTTCATGTGATTTGCTGAGTACCTAGCGTACTTAATCTTACTTATTTTTATCAATACACCAGAAGAAGGAATGATGCATCAGCTAAAGTGTTATGTTTACGACTGCACTTAAGCATTTATGTGATATTTCATTTGTTTTTCTAAATGTAAGTGAAGTTTTGAGTTTAACGTCTGTAAAGCTGAGAGATAAAAAAAAATCACGTGAAGTTACAACTCCTCTTCAAAAAATCACCTGCAATTTCAAATGATTGAGAGTACAACTTCAGGTGACTGATAGATAAAAAAATTCAGTCACATGTACAATAGTCACTCTCACTAAGAAAAGAATTTTGGACACTATTGGACCCATGGACACCCAAAATTCCATTTTTGGCCCCAATTGAAAAAAATTCCAGATTTGGACCCCTCCTCACCGCGCGTTTACGACAGCGCGACACGTGTCCCGGTCGTGCGGTGTGGTACCGCACGACCGGTCGTGCGGTCAAAACCCGAGTCGTGCGGTCAAAAAATCGATCGTGCGCTCAAAAAATCGGTCGTGCGGTCAAAAATCGAAAGCAGGCGCGGCGCGGAGGCGAGGTGGTCGTGCGGTGTGGTACCGCACGACCCGTGCTCTGATCTTGATCGTGCGGTACCACACCGCACGCATCGGGACACGTGTCGCGCTGTGGTAAACGCGCGGTGAGGAGGGGTCCAAATCTGGAATTTTTTTTCATTTAGAGCCAAAAATGGAAATTCGGGTGTCCATGGGTCCAATAGTGCCCAAAATTCCTAAGAAAAAGCGTAGTAGTGGAGGCCAGTTGTAGTGTTGGTTCTTAATTAATTAACTGGTCGACGACAGCAAGAAAGCAGTTATAGCTAGCTAGCGCCAAATCTGCCGGACAGATTGGCAAACAGCAGCATGTCTATTAATCTAAATAACATCAGATTCGACTTAGGGACCTGTCGCATTATGCATTGCTTAATCATAGGCGTTTATTTTCCGCGATCTGATGAACAAGAAAGGTAATGGCCGGCATGCTACTACTACTCAGATGCATGTAACAGCAGAGAACCCGAATCCTATGTAATTGCGCGTCAGCTATTAAACTAGCGTTCATGCCGGGCTTTTTTTTTTTGAGGAAAAGCATACGTAGCATGTAGCCGCATCTATTTTCCTTTCAACTTTAAATTACCCAAACTCTCGCGGTTCCAACTAGGGAAGAACATCCTATCTACGAGACCACCTCTTTACATGTCCAGGAGTGAGAAGTCATCGTTATTTACTCTCATGTTATTTACATCAGAATGTACCGTCAGCGCGTTGTAATTCGATCCTCGCCGGATTTTCCAAACCAATCCACCCTGAAAACAAATATCAAGTGCTCCAGTCAAGATTGATTCTTTTTGGATTTAACTTTAGATTATCACTTTCTGCTACAATAACTAATATTTAAATGATACGTCTTTTCAAAGTGAGATCTACTAAACATATAAATGAGCCGAGCTTGAGCGAACCTATCCTTCCAGGCTCGAGCTCGATAGAAGTTCGAGCTGAGCTCGAGTTAGGGTCCATGTCTAAACTTGGGATTGAGCTCGGCTCGTTAAAGCTCAATAATAATTAAGATAATTTATTATGCACTAATTTTCAATAATAAGAAAAATTCAAACTCGAGTTCGGCTCGAGTAAACTCAATAACAGTCAAAATAATTCAAACATATACTAATTTTCAATAATAAGAAAAGCTTAAGTTCGAGTTCGGCTAAGGTAAACTCGGTAAATGTTAATATGTATAACTATTTAAGCTCGAATCGAGGTTCATAAATTATTCGAGCTCTGTTCGGTGAAGCTCGCGAGCTCGAGATCAAGTTCGAGTTTGGTTTGTTTAAAGTTCAAGTCAAGCTCGAGTATCTCACGGGTCTCGAATTTTTTATAGCTTTAGGGTTTACAGGTAGATTGTAGTAGACACTATACCGAGTTTAGCTATATCGGTAACAATTATATGCAACTATTTACTTCTATATATTATCTTTCACAAATAATTAGAATTCAAAACCCATAAATCAAAAGTTAAATCCACTGCCAAAAAACCTACCCCTAATTTCTGAAAGGAATTTGAGATAAAACCGTCGGGAGGCGACATGAGAGCGAGCGGGAATGGAGATGGAGTACACCTCACGCCACAGGAGATCCTATAAAGACCGACACCCTTTACTGAGTTTTCTCCCCTTCCCTTCAAAGCCCTCAAGCCCAAGTGCCCAACCCTCCCTCTCACCTCTCTCTCTCTCTCTCTCTCTCTCTCTCGCTCTCGCCATGAACATTCCAAGCAAATGCATGGCTCCTGCTCGCCACTGTGCACTCGCAAAGTGAGAAGAAGCTTTGATCGACCTGCCTTGACTGCCATTAATTTACACTCCACTAAGCTAGTACTAGCTGCTGCTACTGGTGTAAGAGAAACTAGGTAGCTAGGTGTCCGTGGTCGAGCATGGAGAGGGCGCCGGTGCTGGTGAGGCACGGCGGGCTGGAGCTGAGGCAGCTGCCGCCGGGGTTCCGGTTCCACCCGACGGACGAGGAGCTGGTGGTGCAGTACCTCCGCCGCAAGGCCCTCGGCTTCCCGCTCCCCGCCGCCGTCATCCCCGAGGTCCATGGCCTCTACAAGCTCGACCCCTGGGACATTCCTGGTACGTACGTTTACGTACTTTAATTTGTACATGCATCGTATATGTATGTCATGGATGAGAAATTGAGAGTACACTGCTAATTCCGTACCATCGTAAAAGAAAACTGTATAGATCGTAAGGCCCTTTTTGAGACGCAGAAATTTCCTAGAAAATAATTTAATTTCTTTCCGTGTTCCAAACGGAGCTAAACTATTTTGCGCAGGAATCGATAGCCAGGGTTTCATGTATGTCCGAAATTGTGCTACATGCATGCTGAAGGTTCTGTTTCACATGTTGAATTAATCCAGGTGCAAGCGAGGGGGAGAAGTACTTCTTCGCGGTTCGGCCCGCCGGCGGCGGCACCAAGAGAGGAGGCGGCAGGTGCTGGAGTTCGACGACGGCGAGCGGGTGCTGGAAGCCGGTGGGCGGGAGGGAGAAGCCGGTGGTGGCGTCCCGGTGCGGCGGGAACCACCTCGTCGGCGTCAAGAAGTCCATGGTGTTCGTCCTCCGGGGCAAGAAGGGCAAGGCGCCGCCCGTGTCGCCGGCGCGGCAGACCGACTGGGTCATGCACGAGTACCGCCTCGCCCTGCCGCCGCACAAGAAGGTGAGAACCAATTGCTCTCCACTCGAATATTGCCATTTGTTCTTGCATGTACTGTGTTTGTCAGGTTCCCTTTCTGATAAGTATCTTCTTGTGCTTGGGCAATTGCAACTGTGCAAGTAGCATGTGTCCTCCTTAATTAGCAGCATGCAGTTCACAAACACTTGGGATCCATCTTGCAATGATAACTTAATTTGGTGCAAACAATAAACTGAACTTCATATTAAGTTATTACTAATAACTGTAGTAATTACAGTTACTGTGTCCAGGCTTCTCAGTAGTGCTAGCTGGTTAATCTTTTTGCAAATATCATTTTGTAATACCTATAGCTAGCAACATCATGTTCATGTTCTCCATTAGCCTGAAGATCATTTTGCTTAACACGGGACCTTCCTCGGAATATCTAGTTAGTATAGGTTTACAAATTTTAATATTTTTAGATTTTAAATTTGAATACAAATCAAATCTCTAATCATTCTTTAATTTTTATGACAAATTTGCATGTTATTGGATCATACTTGGCATGGATTGTTTTAGTTTAGGACGGGATTTGTATAAAAATCCAATTTATATTTTAATATAGTTATTATTCAGAATTTTATTTTTAGATATTTACTTTTGAATTCATATGTAATTCAATTACTAATTTCTTTTAATTTTTATTCCTAATTTTAGTTAATTTGGATTGAGCTTGACATGAACTCTTTCTTTTAATTTGTTTATTTTCATTTAATTATTGTTTCAAATTTTGATTATTTATGATGTTACTATGGAAGTTGTATGGAAATCAAATTGCTAAGTTTCTTTATTTTTATTTTGAATTTTAGTTAATTTGGATTGCAATTGAGTTGGACTCTTTCTTTTAATTTGTTAACTTTTAAAATTATTATTCTAAATTTAATTATTTATTAATATTACTTTGAAAGTCGTATGGAAATCAAATTGCTATTTTCTTTATTTTTCATTCCGAAATTCACTTTTGGAAATCAAATTGCTATTTTCTTTATTTTTCATTCCGAAATTCACTTTATTGTTTTAATTATTATTCTGAATTTTAGTTATTTATAGGTGTTACTTTAGAAGTCATGTGGAAATCAAATTACTATTTTTTATTTTTATTTCAAATTTCAATTAATTTGAATTGTACTTGATATAAACTCTTACTTTTTATATGAGCCATTATAACTTGTGTCTGCCAGATGAACTAGATCTTTTTGGTTAACGTGAGAGCTTTCTAATTGTGTATAATTAGTATAGATAGATTGTCAGGATTTAAATTAAAGGCTCCTCTCTTAAGCCTTAATTAATTAGCCTGCAAATACATACTACTTGTACTAGTATATATCTGAACAAGTTGCAGCGTGTTTAATGCTGTGTACCTGTCTGTCGCACGCGGTGTACACCATCACCGATTAGTTCGTTGAGTTTACTGCAGTGGTGAAGCTAGCTATGAACTGTGTCCAGTTCCATGGCCACTGTTGCAACTTGCAAGAGATGCGCAAACTGCTCCAATCAATCTTGCTGTTCTGTTCACTAGATGAGCGCAATATGCATGGCTTATCAATGTTCATGTTGACGAGAGTATCTTGCCTGCTGTTGAAGTAACTTAGTACTCGACCGATTAATCTCTAGCTGCAATAGCACCAATTGGGACACCTGGCTGTTTGATTGCTATGTCGTACTTGAATAGTGCAGCAGCAGCAGTAGTGTTAGTACCTTTTTTGCAGCATCACTGCCACTTGCATTTGCATGTGTGCCATTGCTGTTGCTGGAATGTGCTTAGATGCTGACAGTTTGGTGACGTGGGAACCGACTACTGCTTGCAGGGTTGCTTGGCTCAGGCTGAAGAATCTAAAGAATGGGTAGTGTGCCGAATTTTTCAGAGGAACAGGTCGTCTAGGAGGCCGGATCATGACGAGAGGCGAGCACCGGGTGACCACGCCACCGCCGCGCACCGCACGATGATGCCACCGCCGTCGCGGTCGGCGTCGTCGTCTTCCAGCTGCGTCACGAGCAATTCGGACCAGGAAGAGGTCAGCAGCAGCGGCCACAAGCAGGGTGCAGCTGAAGCTGCCTCTCAAAAAGAGGCTTAATTAGCCTAGCTAGGTAAACCAGGAAAATGATGTCCTTTTCCTGCTCCAAGATTTGATTTTCCTTTATTTTTTTCCTTCTCTCCGTGTAATGTAATGCAGTGTAATGTAACGAGAAGCGTGCACTGAATTAATTAACAAACAAGAGTCCTTCAGGTTAAGGAAGCTTCTAAGGTTCAGGAGCCAGATATGTTACATATGTATTGTAGCAGATGCAGCAGTGACCTCTGCATGATGATCAATTTGTAACTTGCAAGTTGTCCTTGTAATATTTCTTGAAGGGAGAGAAATATGAAAGCCGTAACAGCAATTGCTACAGTTCGGCCTTTCTCATTTTCTGTCATATTTTCAGACTTCTGTTTTGCTTACTCTGGACCTCTTGTCACCTACTAATTAGTTCATATATCAACTTCTAAAGATGAAATAGCTAGGGAAGCCAACATCAATGTATATCATATAAATATAAATTGATCTTAGAAGGAAGTGACCATTAAAGTGTGTTTCTGAGTTCAGTTGCTTATAAGACATTACTTTTTGCTATGCCAAAACATTTGCAGTTCTAATTAAGATAATATTTTGCATAAGAGCTAAATCTTGGCAAAAAAGGGTTGCTATCATGCATGTTCAAATCAAAGCAATCGTGGATGTGCAAATTAAAGCAGGTGCATTGTATCGAGGATTTTTTATTTTAAAAATCGATCAAGAGATCTGGCATTCACTAAAGAAGGAGATGGGCACCCAAACCGATCCTAGGACTCGAACAGAGATGGGTGGAGAGGTTAAACAACCTCTCTACCCGTAGGCCACCCAATTTTATCAAGGATCTGCAGATCAAAATTATAAACTGGAGAGTACTTGCTTAGCTTATATTCGCTCCCAAAATAGAGCTGCACAATACCAGATGCCATGTGTCACCTGTAGGTACTATTGCGTTAGCGTAGATCCTCGTTTTTCTTTTCTGAAGAAAGGATCCTCATTTGCTTTATAGATGCAATTAGTACGCAATTCGGTACTACGACGACATGCTAATCTTACAGTTGTGCAAAATAGAAAGAACAAAGTAATCAAATAATCAATTACTCATGAGCTAATTAAGGGACTCTGTGCGTATAGTTAAACACGGATCCAGGCGAGCAGAGATTGACAAGAGAAGCAAGGGAGCAAACACAGACGCAGAACAGGATAAGGTTCCAGGAGAACGAGTGGTCTGTGGAAGAGAGATGCCTTCCAACGTGATTCAGTGGGAGTGCGTGGGGCCAGCGACAGGCACTGCCTTAGCCAAGCGAATCCACTCTAGATTTGGCTTTGAATAATGAAGGCTGTGGATCACATCACAGCACAGTGACCACAGGGCACTTAACACAGCATGCTGATCTAGAGCCTGAGACTTGCTATTTCTCCTAGCTTGGGTAGGCTCAACTCCACTAGGGCAAATTAGCCACTTGTTCTTTCATAACCTTTATGCCCGTTTTTCCTCTCTCTTTTCTTGAATCAGACCATCAGCTAATCATGATTCATGCATATATGCAGATTTGTTATTCCATTTCTGAAACAATTCCAAATAATATTCAGGTTTTCGCGTCCGGGCAGAGATCGATCGCTTTCTGAACAGACTGTTTTTTCCTTCAGATAGACACATGCATGGTTGCTCCCCAGTTCCCTGATCCTCAGAATTACATTCTCCAGTCGCTGATGCAATGGACTTTTGCAGCTAGCTAGCAGATGTGGCCATGCATCATGTGTGACAGGCCAATTATGGTACTGCGTACTGCTATGGTAGCTACACGTTGCTTGAGCTCTCTGAACTCGTCTACAAGGACAGCTGAATACTGTTCATACGCAACAAGCTAGCTACTGTACGTATACATCCTGAGCTGAGCTTTACTTTTCATACAGCGTCTTACACGACGATGGAGATCTCGTCTCTCGATCCGGCGCAACCACTTGGGCAGCGCAGGCGAGTATGTACTACCGGACGTACCGATCGATCGATCCGTGGATGATGATGGATGTTTACAGCTGCAGGTTAGGAATCGGGAGGGATAGGTTGAATTCTCCCGAATGCGACATGGCAACCAAGGCAGAAGAAGGATGGAGCTGCAAGGTAGCCAACCGGCTGGGGAACAAAACAATCAGCCAGGACTGGCCAAGCATGCATGATGGCGATGCATGCATATGCTCGATCTGCAGCTGCCACATGACGCCTGGTCGCCTGCTCTCTCTCTCTCTTAAATGCCTTAGGGGTCCATGGATTCCAGCAGTGAGTGAGGTACCTGTCTATCAATACCCTATTAGTATTAGTGATATGGTCTAAAAATAATGATGAAGATGATTATATTATTTCTATATTTATGATATTTTAAATAATATGTTATCTTGTCACTCAAATAAATGTCTTTTATATGATTAATAAGTATGTGATTTGTTTATGCAACTCTTTATTTATGTTTTAATGTTATTTCTAAATTATCCCTGATTTTATGTCATTATATGAGATAATTATGATTTACAGATCAGCATATATATTAATTGATAATCATATTTCACAGATAATGGATATAAATATATCAAATCAATAATGTAGACACATGTTAAAGAACATGATGTTAGATTGATCTACTATAAAACGTTGGGAGAATTGTTATATTCTTAAGTATCATCAGTTGTTATCATACATAATGTATGTAGGATTCTTAGACATGAGATCGTCATAGTTTCATACATGTGTAATAGTTTACTTAGAGGTTGACAAACACTACTCTGTAACTGAATGGTCATAAAGGTAACTTTTAAGTTTATTATAAAACATGTAAAAAATGTGAGCCATCAAAATAAAATTTGTTCCTCCTATATAATAGGAGAAATATCTCTGGGGCCTCAAGATAGTTGAATTAAGGAAGTGCATGGGCCGAGGTACGTGTGTTGAACCGACCACACCAATGCGCACTTTGTTAAATCAGTCACTTCAACTCTACTTTTGTTGCATTGTACGTTTAGTGCTAACAATATATATGATCTCTTATTCACATGGCATTTTGATTTACACAATAGAAATTCTAATATGTATTAATGTAACCTACTTGTATCCCTACATTATTCTCGTATAGCTAGCTCTGCTAGCTTCTCATGAGTGAGACACGTGTGTTGCTATCTTAATTATCAAATGTCTGGATTAATTTGATTTAATTGAGTTAAATACTGTCGGTTAATGGTGAATAATTGACGTGTGTTTAAAAAGAGGTTGGAAACGTCCAAACTTAGAACAACCTGAATTCCTCCATTCCTTTTCACGTTGCCTTTTTTCTCCGGTAAATTGTGTTAGAGTGTTGAATGGCTGTATCTCATTGGTCTTTCTTCTTGACATACACTGCGAAAGAGAGAAAGTGGCTATCTCTAAGTCGTTACCGTAGAGAGTACCTGCCTGGGACGACAATAAGGTTTCTACTTCCGCGATTGCACGACTCTACGCTATTTCTTTTTCTTCATCAACCACAATATAAGTTGTTCGTGTAACCGATCGACTCAAATATGATTCTGTTCTGGCGTATATTGAAATACAGTATGATTTACCTACTGCTATTAGCTATGAATTTTGTATCACTATTATTTTACAATATATATCTTATATCGATATTTAGAATTAAAATATTACGCATATTTTCAGCAATTTCGCTCCGGAGATGATTGCGGCCCGTGGAATTTCTGTACAAGTAGTGTCGGCTCCTGATCAATCGATTCCTCCAGCTAGCTAGCTAGAATCCAACATTGAGGTAGGAGGTGTTTCAGTCTCCCACTCCAGCTGCATCTGCATCTTTTTCTCTCTCCCTCTGGTCATGGGTTGCTTTCAGGTGATTGATGAACGTAGTGCGATGGTTTGGTCCTGTTCGTCGCATGCGGTTACCGGCATTCATGCTTGCTTGCCGGGTGTCTCGGTAATTTCTTGTGCCAGAGCAGACAGGCTTCTAATTGTAAAACTCTTATCGAGTGCGTACTTTGCATTGCACCTGATTTGACACTTAATGTCAAGCCAAATTCACTGATTAGTTAATTAGCTGATTAGTGAATTAGCGTGTTCTGTGCTGTGACTCCTGATTCAACACTGCCGGCGGGTGAGATCGACTTGCTTTCGGTACAGTTCTTCTCTGCTTCATTGTAGCGATACGAATACCATGCATGGATCAACAGATTGATTAATTAAGACCTGTGTACCGATCGATCGATCTGTCTGTCTCTGTGCGGATGCATGGTCTTAAAGCTGATTCCGGATTCAGTATATATTAAGATGCAGCAAATAGTGTTACTCTTCACTATCATAAAAAGTCTTATATTAGACGACTCATTACAAATGTTAATCAAAACCGTCAGTGTTAAATGCAATCACAGACGGTTTAGGTTTAGAAAACGTCTGCGTTATTGCCAGCGCTAAAAATCATCTGTAAAGAGATAATATCAAAGACGGTTCATGGTAAGAACCGTCTATGAAATATCACATACAGTTCTTACCCAGAACCGTCTGTAATATTGTGAATTATCACAGATAGTTTTTTAAGACGTCTGTGATACTTCACAGACAGTTTGTATTAAAAACCGTCTGTGATATGTTTTCCACCTCGCAATCCTCTAAAATTTCATAATCTGCCGCCTGAGTTCGAGTAGGATTCCGTTCTGATACACCTTTAGTAAAACGGGTATAACTTTTGCATACGGTGTCCGTTTTCGATATTCTTATACTCGTTGGAAAGCTAACAACGAGCCCGATCCAAAAAATGACTCTCTTATACCAGTCATCCTCTAAGACCCCAAAAATGGCCATCTTTAGCCTCAAATTTGTATCATAAGTTTTGGTTTCTATTTTTGCCAAAATTTTCGATCTTCCGTTCGAAATTTGGGGTTCGCCTCAACTGCAAAGTTGAAGATCTCATCGAAACCTTTGAAACAAGCATATATAAGCCATATAGAACTTTCATATTTTATCTTTTGAGACTATTTATTTATATTGCATCAGTATATACATATATTGTCTTCGATAATCATATATCACAGACAGTTTGTAGTTCAAACCATCTATGATAATTATGTATCCCTGATCGTTAGGTCTGTCGATCCTCTCCAATTCAATCCTAGCCAATAGAAATCTACCAATCCTAACTCCACAGATTGTAGCATCCATTCCGCCAAAAAAATTTCCACTCCCGCCTCTCCCTCCCCTATACATACTCACCCCATGGCCTCGCTGCCCCTCGCCCTCCTCTTCACGTCTCTTAGTGCCACAACTACCGCCTTCCTAAAGTGCAGTGGATCGGCGAGCTCGTTGTCTCACTCTCACCGCCACCGCCACTTTTTGTCGAGGTCTCCAAATTTGGACGAAATTGTGGTGGATCAGCATTCAAAATTTCAACAAAATCTCTCTACCCCATTCTCCTCCTCGACCCCGACCCTAGTAGCCCTTATGAAGTAGACGATACGCAAGTCTACAGGTAGCGAGGCACCACGAAAGCAGTTAGCTACCAAAACGGTGCTCAAGTCAGCACCAGTGACGACGGGCGTCAAATACAGCTCACATGATGTTTCTTCTATGTTTTTGCATGCCATGTTTAAGAGTTGGATTCGTAAAATTAGGAGATGTGCTCTTATCATATTCTTGTTGTATTAGATGAGTAACCTGCTCATTATCTTGTTATACTGTAATGGTGGATTCTAATTTTAATGGAAATAGAATGTGCCGTTGTGTTTGCTATTGTATTTGCTTGTTTTGAAAGGGCATAGCTAACATTTCTTGAGGCTATCCAAAAAAACAGAAAAAATTAGGTATATAATGAACTATCACAAATAGTTTTGTGGTATAAAGTGTCCATGAAGGACTATCACAGACAGTTCGAACCAAAAATCACCTGTGATAGTCGCACACCACAAACGGTTCTATCTACCAACCATCTGTGATGGGAAATTATCACAGATGGTTCTATATACCAACCATTTAGGATACTCGTCTATCACAGACGGTTGGTAGTTAGAACCGTTTATGATGTGTGAGTATTACATATAGTTTTTAGTTCGAGCCGTCGTTTTTCTTTATAAGATTCAGTATATATAGCTTGCATTATATATATATATATATATATATATATATATATATATATATATATATATATATATATATATATATATATATATATATATATAGAGAGAGAGAGAGAGAGAGAGAAATTACAAGCTGCACCTTGGTGCCTAGGCTCCCTTCCGATCTATCATCCATCCTTACTCGTAGATTGTGATTCATCTGGTGGCTAAAGAAACGGGTAAAACAAATACAACCCGTTAAAGCAAAGCTAACCGTCAATTTTGAATGGTTCATTAATTAGTGGCCAATTAATACCTAATGAATTAAGGAGCAGCTGTTTGGAAGCAATTCTGATTAGGTACCATATATACATACATGCATACAGAGTGATTTAAGTATAATACTGCTGGATTTCTCTCAAATTTTCCTTTAGAAAGAAGTATCCACATATGGTAATCCAAATCAGGGGACGGGTATCCCACAGAACATACTGATTGCCATCCCTGGTCCATCTTTTGATTTGGGTATTGATTCTCCCACCAAATCAGGGGACGGGTATCCTCAAGGATAGTTCAGACTCTCGTAGAGATAAATGATTTGATACGATCCATTCATGTTGGCACTGATTTCGCTTTCCTGTTTTCATATGTTACTATATCTGCAATGCTTATTGGGTATACCCGTTAACAAGTGTATCCTATAATCTGGCAGTATCTAAATCAATCTAACATCTAAGAAATTAGATGCCTAGGCACCTAGGTGCAGCAAACAGTCGTCATACACACACACACGGACGGACTCGCTCATTTCGGCTTGAATTTCTAGCTTTTTGTTTATTTTTCACTATTTCTATTTTTTGTCTTTTCTTGTTTTTTAGCTTTTTTGTCGGTTCTTTTTTCCCGTATTTATTTCATTGTCCATGATAAGCTAACATGTTTTTCTATTTTTTTAATTTTTTAATTTAGTTACACTAAATAAACCACTATCAGTTACAGTAAAATTTTAATCAATTACAATACAATTTCAACCGTAAACCAATTTATTTCATCCTAACCAAGAGACGCCTATAATATTGCGGTTCCTGCAAGATCGTTCGATCTCATGATGAAGAGCACTAGCATTGAACGCCTCCATGAATATTCAATCCATGATGATGTCGTATGTATGCCTGTCCTGTATGTACGGTCGAGATCGATCAAACCCCATGCATTGAAACAGCTATCCAACGGATTTAAGAGCCTGTCCGGCCGGTGAGTGCCGCCCATTCATATGCACCGACATACATATGCCCGCATTTGCACTCAGCTAAGGAAATTGCGGTACAAGTAGTATATATGGATTAATGGAACTGCTGCAATTCTCATAGGCCATAGCTACTACCAAAGCACATCTTAGTTCTACTTTGGTGATGCTTATTCTACATTAAAACGCTTAACGTATGTTACGCAGCCATCTGATCACCTCATTAAGGGTGTGATCATTTTGACTTATTTTGAGTGGCTTATGATTGAAAAGCACTGCAGCTGGCTGAAAAAACACTGTAGCTGATAGAGGATTATTTAACATAATTAAATTTAAAAAATTAAAAAATATAAAAAAAAATATGTTAGCCCATTACGTATAATACAAACAAATACGGGAAAAAAAAGAACCGGTAAAAAAGCTCAATAAAAAGCCAAAAATTCAGAAAAAGACAAAATTTATAAATAATGAAAAACAAACCGAAAGCTAAAAGCTGAAGTCGAAATAATCACCACCTAAAAGAGACTGCGTACTGGCTCTTTCCTGTATACTCATTTTGAGCCAGGGGCGGAGGTAGGTAGTTGACAGTGGGTGCGGCTGCACCCACGTGAAAATCGGAAATCAGTGCTAACCTCTAAACTTTCACCTCTTTTGCACTCCTCAAGTCTAAAGTCATGCACCCAGGCCGTGGGTGTTGATTGCTCAATTAAGTTATATTATTGCTTAAACATTGTACGTATGTATACATATACATGGCATGAAGGAAGTGCCGCACCCCCTCAATATTTCTCTAGCTCCGCCCCTGTTTTGAGCTAGCTGCCACGCCAGCTAGACTGCGCTGTGCGCGCAATATATTGGTGCATGTACGGTATACTATATGCTGATGCGCATGCATATGTGCTGCAGCGAATTAGATGGATGGATAGCGATCGATCAGAATTTCAGATCTGAATTAACATGGATTCTGACCTGCAGTCGCGGCCGGATCGATGCCGGCCGGCGCCGGCGCCGGCGTGACATGGAGGGAAGCTATAGCAAGCTATCCACTTCTGAACTGTCGGTTTCCGCCGGCACTGTGTGCGTGTATTCGCCGGAGATGGCTGCGCGCGATCAACGGCGACGACGAGATTCCGGCGTGACCCGATTGGTGAAGCTCGTCGGAGCATAGGAGAAGAAACGAAAGGCAAACTCAAGCCTCTTTGCTCGAGAGGCACTTACCGCCGGCTATAGCAAAGCTAACTCCATGTTCCAAAGATACAGTAAAGCTGACTCAGATTCCGAAATGGTTCATGGGCTTGATTGATTCCCTTGGGGTGTGTTTGGTTTGGAGACTTGGTGGGATGGGATAGCTCCAACTAGGGCTGGACGAAAAACTCGAAGCTCGTTAGCTCGCTCGGCTCGTGGCTGGCTCGGCTCGGCTCGGCTCGTTAGGATAACGAGCCGAGCCGAGCCAAGATTTTAGCTCGTTAGCTATAACGAGCCAACTCGAGCCAGCTCACGAGCCAAACGAGCCATACTTCCAGGAATTTAGATATGCATATGCTGCTTCCATGGACCTAATTTGTACTCTATTACATGTGTTAATGTGTAAATTTGTACTCTATTGTACCCAAACGAGCCATGCATGTGTTAATTTGTACTCTATTGTACCCAAACGAGCCAAATGAGCCATGCTTCCATGGATGAATATATGATGGAGACATTTTTTGGCCCTGACTCACGAGCCAAACGAGCTAACTCGAGCTTTTTACGAGCCGAGCCGAGCTAGCTTTTTAGCTCGTTAGTTATAACGAGCCAGCTCGAGCCAGCTCGTTATCCTACCGAGCCAGACCGAGCCGAGCCAGCTCGTTATCCAGCCCTAGCTCCAACCCAGATATGTGGGATGGGATAATCCCACTTTTTGTTTGGTTGTAAGGATGGGTTAGTCCCTGTTTTTTGTTTGGATGGAGGGATAGAATGGGTTGGTGCAGAGGATACCGGCGGTGGAGACAGCGGCGACGCCGGAGCACGGCGACCGGAGCACCATGCGCGGCGGCGGGGAGATGGGAAGAAGCGCGGGCGCGGGAAGACGGCGCCGGGAAAGCGCGGCGGCGGGAGATGGGAAGGGCGCGCGGCGGGAAGACGGCGCCGGGGAGAGCGCGGGCGGCGGGAAGACGGCGCCGGGGAAGAGGCGCGGGCGGCGGGGAAGACGGGCGTAGGCGCGCGCAGGAGAAGTGGGTTGGCGCGGTTCGCTCGTTTTGGGCGGATCGTTCCAACCCACTTTTCAGGAGAATCTTTTCTTTTGGGTCCAACCCACCCCACCAAGTCTCCAAACCAAACACTACAAAAAAAGGGTCCAACCCACCCCATCCCGGGATATCCCCTGAACCAAACACAACCTTGCTGAACCGTGAATAAAGAAGAAGAACTCGTAGGGAGAAAAAAAACAAAGAAGTGAGCTTGCCGGAACACCAATCTACTTCTCTCTGTTGAGGCCCGGCCTGCATACTACAACCTATATCTGTAGTGGTTTCTGTTTCATATAGGCCAGACCTCCTCAAAGGCCCAAGAATTAACCCATGCCTGATGTCTTGGCATTTAGCAGTGAGCACTGAGCAATATTAGTATTGAACTTGTAGTGATAATGTAGTAGTAATTAACGTGGCAAATGACAACGGCTAGCTTATAGCGATCCTGCAGTTTATCTTAGCTTGTATCTAGAGGAGCTAGGATGGTCGAACGAATTTTTGGGTACAACCAGTCCAACGATTTGAATCTTTAATTAGCTTGTACCTAGGACCTATCCATATTATGTTCTTAGAAAAGTCAGAAACTAGTATAATCATCAAATTTTTCGAAACGGCTTTCACACTTCTTTTACTTATGTCTTGCTCTGATGTTAAAGTAAAGGGTCACGAACGTATCATATATCTCACTCTTCTCTATCTAGTCTCACACACGTATTTCTCATTCGCTTTCCCCACCGCTCGTCTCCTCATTCTAAAAGACATTTCGTTTAGTTATTATTATTTATTTTTATTTTTAGTTTAAATGAGTTTTTTTAGATACAAGCTCCTCCCAATAGCATATCTACTTGTATCTACGTCTTGGTTTACTGAAAAAAAAAGCTTGTACCTTGCTCCTTGCATGCCATACAAGCTCGTTCTCTCTCTTCCGCCTCTCTAAAAATTTAATAACGTGTCACCTGTCGGGAATATTATCTTATTGGGATTCGATGGTTTTATGATTAAATTGGATTACTATCATCGACAAGTTGCCAACTACTATTGTATGATTTTAGTGTATCCCTTCTCTATCTCACATACACATTTTATGATTTTACCCTGTTTTGACTATACTTACCACCATCCCTTGACACGAACTATGTTATCCGGATGATCACCCACACAAGATGCTTAGTTTAAAGCTGCAATATGATGGAGATATATGGTGCCGTGATCTTCTTTTGGGGGCATATGGTGCCCTGATTAATTATGACTGACTCAGTTCAATATATCCAGTGGCCATGTTCATCAAAGATCATATTCACTCCATTTTAGTTCCTCACAAAGAAAAAAAGAGCACCAAGCTAGGAACACACCGACATACTCCCTCTAATTACAAATCCACGTCATTTGAAGATGCGTGTAGTCAAATTTTTTTTTAAAAAATCGACTATCAATATATTTTTAAATATTTATATTAGATATATATATATATATATGCCACAAAAATACTTTTATGACATTATAATTTATTAGATTTTATAAAATATACAACAATATGGATTAGTGATCAAAGTTAAAACAACGTGTATTTGTGATGTCTAAAATAATATGTATTTATGATTAGAGTGAGTATTATATACCACTCATTTTCACGCTCCCGTCATGTTAAGGTCATATACAATGGTGTGATGTCAGTTATTTTATAAATCTTATCATGTAGAACACAAGATGATGTGGAGGAGAGAGGAGGAGCATAGAGAATTGGACTGTATATTATGCAGTAGTCGACTGTAATACAGTAAACAAGATATTATGTTATAGAGAAACTGTCTATAAAGATATGCAAAAATAATCTATTATGTGAACCGTCTTTAGTGTCGTCTATAGATGATGTGAAGGATATTATAAATAATAGTTGCATATATCATTGTATGTGTAGAACAATAATCAAATAATGAATAAAATAAAGCAGATTCGTTCTCCCATTAAGAATAATATGAAAGGCAGAGTTAGATTCCTACCGGAGCCAATTAGCTTCAGCCAGCATGTATCAACCAAGGATGGATGTTTCTGTAAAGGTCAACCCTGCATTCAGTATCCGGCGAGCTTTCTGACGCAACTTGCGTGCAAACATCACCACTCGACGAGAGTAGTTGGACCGTTCAGGGTGCGTCGAGCAACAGGTGTACCCTACGTGTCTCGATCTGTACGCGTTAATTTTAATTTACACGAGTGCGTACGAATTCTTGGTGGAAAGCTAGCCAAGAATGAAGCTCCTCTTTTGTTCTGTTCAAGTGTCTTGTCTTAGAACGGTTGGTCGCTGACAAGTGTATGCCTTGATTGCCTTCATCTGCAGTGCTGCACGGGTGTCGTTGTCAAAACGGGGTAGCAGTTGATCAGAGAACCGGCAAGGCATGGCATGGCCCGACCGTTTGGGCTTCAGCTTCTGATTTCCGATTTATTTTTCACTATTTATAAATTTTATTTTTGAACTTTTGGTTTTTTATTGAGCTTTTTTGCTGGTTCTTTTTTCCCGTATGTGTTTGTATTATACGTAATAGGCTAACATATATTTTTATATTTTTTTTAAATTTAATTATGTTAAATAAGCTTCTGTCAGCTACAGTGTTTTTTCCAGCCAGCTACAATGTTTTCAGCCATAAGCCATGAGCTTTTAAGCCCAACTGATCACCATGTCCTGGCGGCTCGTGCGCGATCGAGCCAAAGGCGTATGAAATATGCGCATATTTTTTCGGGACGCCACTCACGACTTTTCGTTGTGCCTTATGATCTTTATTTAGAGAGTACGAATAGAGATCTGTGTATAATTTTAATTGATATAAATAAAGTTGTTATAGTGTTTATTATAATTAACTTATAAATTATATTTTAGAAAGATATTCTCTTTAAAAGCTAATTAATATAGAATAGCCACATGCTATAGAAAAGTGTATTTTAGAAGAAAAAAGAAAATACACTTGGTTGGCTCCTACAGGTTCCGACGGACGGGGTGGTTTGGCCCCCGGCCTCGCTGGTTGGCCGGATGCCTGCCTCACTATCCAACAGGACATGAATAAAGATGTCGATTGTATGTAATATACCTCTATATCATACACACATATACAAAATTAAAGATAACTTATATAATAGATTGTCTATATAGTTGTTTGTAATAACTTTATATAATTAAGGATATGTAGAATAGTACATATCAACTGTCTATAAACCTATGCCATGTAGGATTTTGGGTGACGCGGAGGAGAGAGAAAGATTTTGTCTGCTATTTAACTGATGATCTTGTAAACAACTTTCTACTGTATATACTATTATATAGACAACCTATTAATTGTATGATGTCATTACAAATAACTGTATAGACAAATTCATTATATAAATTGTCTTTAGGGTGTATTATAGATAACCGTCGTTTATACCATTATACATGTACTAATAGGTTGTCTATATAATGATACACACAATAAGAAACTATCTATAAGATCGTCTATTAAATAACAGACTACATTTTCCACTCTCTATATCATCAAAAATCAAGGGCTCACTTCTTTTAAGCTTATGACTTAACTTTCTACAATAATTAGCTTTTAAACGAAGTGTCTTTTTAAGATAGAGGTCTACAATTTGATTATAGTAGATATTATCATGATTTTATTTATATCGGTTAAAATTACATATAAAAATATCTCTCTATATTCTTTTCACAAACAGACAGATTTAAAAATTTTAAGTAAAGATATATAAGACATACAACAGGTTAATGCGAAATGAACATTCCTCGCTTCCATCTTTTGCGTGAATGCTGCAGATGTCATGTCACAGTCTCAGAGACGGATGGATCACTGCACGGATGGACGAGCGGATCTGCATCGTTCCCTCCGCCATTTCACGTTGGCTGCTTATTTCACAAACACCTACACTTCGCATTCATAGTGGGAAGGGGAACTAAAAAAAAAGACCGTAGTTTAGCCAGACGAGCAAAACGTATTGCACGTGGTGGTGCAGTACGATCTCCTAGTCGTGTTGTATAGTATTTCCTTAACCACGAAAACATCTCTTACATAGGGAACAAAATACAAAAGCATTTTTCTTTAAACAGATAAAACAATAAGAAATCATTTTTAATGATTCTTTAAACAATTGGATGCGTACCTTTTAGCTATAATTTATGGCTCATAGCCATGGCTGATGGTTTTTGGCTATAGTATGATCGTTTGTACGATAAAACTAAATGTTAATAAGTGATAAGCCGTTTCGAAAAGTCTACCTCGATAAATCGTTTCGAAATGAATAAATCGTCCAGATTGTTTGTTTGAGAGAAAACATAAACCATATAGTATGTTCTTTTGAGTTATGGCTAATGGTTTTGTCTACACTTTGTGAGACGGCGCTAGACGGTAGAGATGCCGATGTGGACGACGTATACGGTTTTAGACTTGGAAAGCTATTTGGAGAAGCGGCTTCAGAAAACCACTTGAAAAAGTTATCCCGCTTGTTTCTCGTCCCAAGAAAAGTTGAAGTCAAAAGTACAAAAAAATACAAAAATATGGAACCATAACATGAAAATAACGGCACAAGATAAGGCTAGTTCCATCTAATTTTATAAGTTTCACAAGGTTTCAGAGAGTTTCGAACGTGTTTCAGGAAATTTGGTCAACCTAGGTATGAAACCTTTTGGAATTTTGTGAAACCTCATGAAACACTATAAAACGTAGACATAAAATTTTATAAAACTTAGTCAACTTAGATATGAATCCTCCCGAAACTTCATAAAACTTAATGAAACACCATAAAACTTAGTAATGAAACTTCATAAAACTCAATAAAATCTTATAAATCAAGTATAGTACATACATCAAGGCCTCCAAATTCACATGAAACCGAAGAAAAAAGGAACACAAGTCCAAACTATGCATGCATGCATATTGGTAAGTACAAATTAAATCAACTGCAAATTGAAGATTTTTTTAGCTTGACCGATCATGAGAATCTAAGTAGGTAGATGCTAAGTTCGGACTCTAAGCAAAGTAGATGTTGAGTTTGGGGCCGTTGCTGCCATTGGGGATCATCATGTAGAATACCTCCGTGTCCTTTGACTCCACCATCCGCTCGAACCTGGCACGCATATACATCAGGCCCCCCTCCGTCGCGCCGGTGCCGGAGCTGCCGTCGCTCGAGAACACGCCGATGTCGACGGACACCGGCTCTACTGTGCCCAGCACTCTTCTCCACTCGTCGACGCCACACTCTTGCCACACCAAAGCCTATTCTAATAGAGATAGTTACTTCCTATGAGTCTCTTGAACACTAATGGAGAAAGTGAGCTGTGACTATGACAAATATATATAAGAAGATTACCTAATATCTAGAGTAGTTTGTTCAGGCTTTGGTCATGTTTAGTACCACCCATCCCCTTTTCAGTATGGATGGGTGTGTGTGGTGTTTGTTTTCTGCGAGCTGGGTTTCTTTCTAAATTCAACTTAGTTTGTGCTCTTTCTGTCTTAATGAAATAACACACAGCTCTCCTGTATCGTTTGAAAAAAAAGAAGAACCTGAGGCGTATACAAGAAGAAATCTTGTTGTGTAGAAGTATTCATAAAATAGGGATGTGATTGAACGACTCAAGATGCATAGCGTAGGCGCGACGAACAGTAGACCGCTATCCCGTTTGTATGGCTTGGCGCGGTATACGGCGCTTTAGTTTTCTCATAAACGTATCGCTCACGTACGGCGCGACAATTGCGGCGTCCCTCCCACAACTACTCCCATTCCATCCCTGTCTCCGCCGCCTCATCCCAAACCCCCAACGAACACCCACCCCCCTCTTTCCCGGAAAACCAAATCTCCCGTCCCAATCCCCGCTCGCCTCCGCCGATCGATCTCGCCGACGATGCTGGGCGTCGCGAGCAGGCGGCTCGGATCCGGATGCGTACGTGAGCCTCCGCTTGCTCCCTCAGATTTTTGAAATCCTCCCGTAGCCTGTTGGTCTGACCTTGATCCGTGCGTTTCCGTTGGTGCAGGTGCTGGGGCAGCTGATGCGGGGCCTACGCCCGGCGGCGGCCGCGGCGGCGAGAAGCTACTCCGCCGCCGCGAAGGAGGTGAGCGTCTGTTTCGCGCGCGTTTGTTTCGGTCTGTTGCGTCGGTGCTGCCATGGCCGGACAGACGTCGCCGGTGTGATTAATCTACCGTTTGGCTGGTTGTTTGGGTGGTGAATGGTGCTACTACTTTGGTTGGCACTTTTCGGAGGATGCTTGAGCCTGTGACCGAGTCGTTGCAGATCGGCTATTCGTTGGGGCTTAAACGACAGGAGGCATTGATTGTATGTACTAGTTTGGTTTGTGGCAGCCCAGTTCTGGAAATGGTTGGTCACTCATGACTATCAGTTGTTTTTTTGCTGTGGGCGTCTCAAGGCGGGAGGAGCTTCACGTTTATGCGTTGTTCTGAGTACGATGAATTGAATGTATATGTTCTGAGAAATGGTTAGTTGCGTCTAAGCGGGTGATGCAACATCTGTAGAGGTATCCAGTGTGGTTTCTGCTTCCAATGGTTGAAAATATAAATTAAAATCTTTATGTCTGCAGATCTTAGGAAAGCTTGTTATAGTGGTATCTCTTGTTATGTTGTTAGCACTCTTGCTTATTGAATCAATGAGATGGTGTGTTTCTCTTGGAAGTTGTTCTCCGTTCTGCATATGTTGCGATTTGGCAGGCAAGTTTATGCAACTATTCTTCTTTTGTTTATTAGATGACTGTGCGTGACGCATTGAATTCTGCCCTTGATGAGGAGATGTCTGCGGATCCTTCTGTTTTCTTGATGGGAGAAGAGGTATCACCTGGAAGAGAAGTTGTTTATTTTTATTTCCTTTGTTTTTTCCTAATATATTTGTTATTTCTATGGCAGGTTGGAGAGTACCAAGGTGCATACAAGGTGAGTAAAATTTTTAGAGATTAATGCTGTCCAGGGATAGAAATCTCGGAACCGGTGCAAAACTCGACCGGCGGGTGGTAACGGTAACCTGCCGATTACTGGAAAACCCGGAAAAAACCTGATGAAATTCACGTTTCAAAATTTGAATTTGGGCGGTTTGAAAACCAGTAACTAGAGGTTACCGGAAAACTGCTTAAAAATCGGAAAAACTGCTAAAAACTGGGAGAAGCCAGAGAAAACCTAGCACAAAATGTTAGGACTAGCATATTTATGCATATTTAGTTCATACAATAGGTAATCTAACACAAAAAAGGCCTAAACCAACTTAGAAAGTGCATTTGTAGCCATCGGGATTTTGGCCGGTTTTTCCCTCCCGGTACCCACCGAGATTTCCATTAACCGCCGGTTTTTTTATCCCTACTGTCTTTATCACCTTGTGGGCTGTGGCAACCGAAAATCATTGTGTGAATACTATTAGCATTGAGCTTATCCATTGTTGTTCTTTGCAGATATCAAAGGGTTTGTTAGACAAGTATGGCCCTGATAGGGTTCTTGATACACCAATCACAGAGGTTGTACTCTTAAATCTTAAAATAATCATTGGTGTCCATTTGTAAGTTGTCATATTTATGTGATCATGTTTGAAGTACTTATCTGCTATCGTTCTGTTCAGGCTGGTTTTACTGGCATTGGCGTTGGTGCCGCCTACCAAGGTCTTCGACCTATAGTGGAATTCATGACATTTAACTTTTCGATGCAGGTCAGTCATTTACTGACACCAATTTAATTGATCTGCTTGATTTCAAATGTGCCTTTTCCTTGGGGTTTAAGCAGATCTTTTTGTTGCTCTGCTCATTCGATTTTCAAAATCCAGAAAACACCCATTTGTTGCAAAACCGTATTATATGCTTGTGTTCTTGTTTCTCTCTGCTAGTTTTCTAAGCTGCGTTTATTGCATAAATTGTTTTCTAAGGAGTTTGATGCATAAATTACCTATGTGTAGTTAGTACATAGTGGTAATCATGTTGAATTGTTACAAGTCATCCTGTTGTTTGAAGTACATGCAATTCATGTTCTGTGATTGTACTAAAAATTAATGGCTAATTTGTTGAACTGTTAATTCTATACTCTGGTGATTTCCCCTTGCAATGTAGTCCAGCCTTGATTTCGTCTGTATCATGCTATTTTTTGGGGGAATATTCTTGTCAGTTGTTAATTTTAACCTCTCAGTAATTTGATTACTAGAATCTGATATGGGAAGAACTAAAATTTCATATAAAACAGCATCCTTATGAAAATTTGATGTTTACAATTCCATATTAACTATGCATGATCTTTCCCTCTCGTTGGTTTAAAGTTTTAAATAGAATTCAAAACCTGATTTCCTTATTATAATTTAAAGTTTTGCTGTAAGTGCAAGTTAGGTAAAAAGCTCCCACTCATGTTTTGTTTCGCGGGCTGCCTATTAGACATTTCAAAACTTCCTGCTGTAAAACATTGGTTATCCTTTTGGTCTGCATAATCACATATTCCTCTGAATGGTTAAATTTTGTAATGATCCTTGTTAGTTACGATCATTGATTAAATCTTTGTTCCTGATTTTGAAAAGTGCTGCTAGTGCCTAGTATATATTTCCTGATCACTTTTCTCCATCTGTTAGCACTTTGCAGATCGTATTTGTTGGTCATGGCCAAATGCCTTTTGTGCATACTGTTCATTTGTAATTTTGTATATATATATCTGGATCTTGCAGAATATACATACCATCAATTCCATACACTGTAAAATAGTCATGGTTTCTCCTAATAGCACTGTTTTGCACATTCAGGCAATTGATCACATCATAAATTCAGCTGCCAAGTCGAACTACATGTCAGCTGGTCAGATAAATGTTCCTATTGTTTTCAGAGGACCAAATGGTGCTGCTGCTGGAGTTGGTGCTCAACACTCGCAGGTTTGTGACAAACTTATCCATATTTATCCGTGTGTCCTTTCGCCATCCTTATTCTATTACTTCTCTTTAAGAGGGCAAACAAGTCTGGCAGATCATCTATTGATGTTTGGACACTTCACACTGACTTAAAAATTTACAGTGTATAAGATTATATTGAAGGACGAAATTGTTAATTACACAAGTTTTATCCCATTTTATAAGAATGTATTGAGCTAAGGAAGAGGTGTAAGCTCTTCAAACTCCAAAGATGCGTAGCATCTTCTGGTCGTCCTTTAGTTGTTTAACAATTTATGCATGGAACTATATTCTACTTTGATGGAGTTACTAAGTGACTTGGTATGCAGTGCTATGCAGCTTGGTATGCACATGTTCCAGGATTGAAGGTCCTAACTCCTTATTCCGCAGAAGATGCTCGAGGCTTGTTAAAAGCAGCAATCAGGGATCCAGACCCTGTTGTTTTCCTGGAAAATGAACTGCTGTATGCAATATCTTGTTCCACTCAGTTATTTTCTCTACATCCGAATTTCCATTTCATTGTATCATGTGTTTTTCTGTAGTTATGGCGAATCGTTTCCTGTTTCTGCTGAAGTACTAGATTCTAGCTTCTGTCTTCCAATCGGCAAGGCTAAGGTATGTTCTTGTTTATATTCATGTAGTGGTGTAGAAGAGTTTAATTTTACAAGGTATTTCTTTATGGATTGCCACGAAAAGGGCTTGTTTTTATTTTTGTTGGTTCCTTCTGTTTCTTTGGGCCTTCAGGTAGAACGAGAAGGGAAAGATGTTACAATTACTGCATTCTCCAAGATGGTCGGGTATGCTCTTCAGGTGTGTTAAGAGTACTGTCCATTCTTCGTAAGCAGAAGAAATAACAATAGCTGTGCTTACTTGCATTATTGTCCATCAGGTATTCAGATTTTTATATGTATTAATGAAATTTGGCCTAATAGAGAACAATAGTACTATTAGCAAAGACTGATTTATTTATTGAAGCTGTTTTATTCCTGCAAAAATGGTGACTGTACATAATATATAGTGCCACCTGCAATGCAAAGAATTGCTCACCCTGAACCTCTGTAATGAGCCATTCCCTTCTTCAATGCTAGTTTGATTTTGTTGCGGACTGAGAGTATTTTGAGAAATTGATACTGTTGAACATGATTTATCATATGTATTGATTTGAGTGGATTTGTCTAAGTAGCATTTGTTTCAATTTGTTCTCGAAATATAGACAGTACTGTTTACGTTCTCATGCCCAGTCAATTTTCAGGCTGCAGAGATATTGTCCAAGGAGGGAATCAGTGCTGAGGTAGTACCCTGTTGCGAAATATATTTTATAGTACAGTTATGCAACTAAACAACTTTTTCGTATATGCCATTACCTTTTCCTTATGATCTTGTAATATCTGCTAACAGGTGATCAATCTTCGGTCAATTAGACCATTGGATAGAGCTGCTATCAATGCATCTGTTAGGAAAACCAATAGATTGGTAACTGTTGAAGAAGGCTTCCCGCAACATGGGATTGGCGCTGAAATATGGTCCATCTCTCTCTCTCTCTCTCTCTCTCTCTCTCTCTCTCTGTGTGTGTGTGTGTGTGTGACAAGGGGTTCTGAGATGCATCTTCTTTGCAGCATGTCTGTTGTAGAGGACAGCTTTGAGTATCTTGATGCACCAGTTGAGAGGATTGCTGGAGCTGATGTGCCCATGCCCTATGCTGCAAACCTTGAGAGGATGGCTGTTCCACAGGTCTCACTGCTGCTCCTTTTGCTTTGACCAAAGATTTTAGGGATTCCATTTCTTATAAACCTGGTTGAATAACTCTCTGTTCGATAATGACCTAGTGTTTTCATGAGTAGCACTGGAGTTTTACCACTGAGCTTTTAGTTTTCTTGCTTTCATCCATCTATTTTAGTCTGCAGCCCATAGCATTGATTGGTTGTTGTGCAAGCTTTAATAATGGGGGCAAAATCTATTTCTGGATATCTTCTTTTGCAATGCTGCATTTCAGTGCCATTTTCAGTTCGCTTCACCATAGTTAGGAATTTGTTGAATTATATGCGCTGTCAAACTGTGGGTTTGCCTAGTGGGTAATGGGTGAGACAACAACAAGGAAACGAGAACAATCTTATAGCCAGAGGGTTGGACAGGAACCCAGATGTATCAAGTGTCAAAGCACATGTGAGTTGATAACTGGTAAAATCTGAGGCGTTTGAAAAATTGTAAGTTTTGGCAGCAGACAGTTACTCCCTCCGTCCATAATAATACTTAAGGGAGTAATTGGGGGTAGTCACTTGAAACATTCATTGGTCTATGGGCAAGATGAAAATAGGTCTTATAAACTTAGACGGAGGGAGTAATAGATTTTGAAGATAGGACCTACTACCCATAATCTCATAGGCACGCTGCATCTTCACTTTCGGAGATTGTTGGCATTTAACAACGAATATTTTGGATTCAAGAAATCCTTTTAGGGACGTAGGTAGTGAGGTTGGCAGAGAAAAGAGATGTGGCTATAGTATGTTGAATTATCTGAAGAAAATGTATGATGTACAGATTCAGTCAGTCTTGCTATGTATAGACTATAGTAGGTTGAATTATCCGAGGAAAACTTGTACTCTACAGGTTCGATTAGTCATATTAAAGTAGGTTAATGCGATTAACCATGTGTCTTCTCTTTTTACTAATGTTAGTGCCACACTGGCAGGTCGAGGACATTGTCCGTGCAGCAAAGCGAGCTTGCTACAGGGTGGTACCAATGGCAGCAACAGCCTAATTCAAAGACCCCTTCTGTTTCTCGATCTTCTCTTTTCTTCTATGATCAGAAAGATGTATCGCATAATGGTATCCTCCCAACTCTCACTTGCGTGAGCTAATTTTTTAGATCCGCCATGAGGTGTCAATTTCCGTTCCTTTTTGTGGCAGTCGGATGACTGCATTTGTTCATGGTTCAACTCGGACATTTGAATCATGCAGCTTCTGGAGATTTACATGACCGACTGATGTCAATAGCATCTGTGTAATGCAACTCCAGAAGTTGTTAAATCTTTTGTTGCGCCCTTCTCGACTTCGCTGGTGTTATATCTCGGTGTGTAACCTCCTCGTCCCCATGCCTCTGAAGCGATAGCATGGCGGGGGTGCCCATGGTATAAGCTCGTGGTCCTGGAAGGCTGGAATTGGGAATGTTCCAAGCGTGAAGGCGTGTGGTGTACGGTGTACCCATTCTTCACTAGAGTCTAGAGACATGCAAGGAATTTGGTGTCCGAAAGTGACACGTTTGGCCTCCGTACTGGTCCAGCCGTCGCTCAGCAATACGTCCAAAGTGCCGTGAAACTGAGGTTATATATGTATACACACACTTGGTCACAATTATACGGTGTATTTAGACATTGGTATGGTCTTCAAAACATCACTACTAATTTTTATTATAATATATTTATAAAATCCAATAAACTAAAAATATTATAAAATTCTTTTTGAGATAAAATTTTGAAAGTTTAACTCAAAACTTTATATGTAGTGCATATATTTGTTGCTGGAGGGAGTAATACACAGAGAGGCTCCAAGGCAAGATTTGACTGTGGGCTGCAGTTTTTAGTTTTTAATCTGGTTTATTAGTGTAATGGATAATACTTACCAACAGAAATCAAAAATCACTAAAAAGCAAAAAAAAAAAGACATATGTCCTCAGAAAGTACCAAATGTTGTAATGGGTTGGCCTCTCATGGACCACGATTCGAAAACTACCAAATTTGGCGACACTTACGAGAAAAGGATCCCTCATTCTCTCCCTTAACTTGTAGAGCTTATCATACCTAGCCCATCATTGGTGGGTGGTGTTGTGGATCAGGCAGTCCCTGAGCCTTGCAGTTGCACTATGTTCGTCACACGCCTAATCCACAGGTGGTGAGGACAGTTCCATCTCAACCTTTTGGCCGCTATTTTGCAATAGTGGACAGCCCTGTCCCACGTGTCAAATCTCAAATGACAATAATTTTCATCATGATCTGGGCCAACTTCCTACGGCTTGCTGCTTATGCAGAAAAAAAAGGGAGAGGATTTTATACATCGTGCTGCCCGTTTGTTTCGGCTTCAGCTTCTGACTTATTTTTTACTATTTATAAATTTCATCTTTTTCTAAATTTTGATTTGTTTGTAAGATTTTTTGCCGGTTTTTTTTCCTGTATTTGTTTGTATTATACGTGATGGGTTAATATATTTTTTCTATTTTTAAAATTTTTAAATTTAATTATGCTAAATAAGTCTCACATTTCTGATGTTTTTCATCATTCTGATAGCATAAGCCACTCAAAAAAGCCATTTTGAGCACAGGTTCAAAATCAGTAAACGTTTTCAAGATCTATAAGCGTATTGAACAATCAACCAATGAGCATTTCGCATAATAAAACATTAGCATGCAATTCTTAGAAAAAATAGGATAAAGAAAAGGATAAACCATGGGTTCAAGCGGACCGGAGCCAAATGTTTTTTATCACCCTTTAAATTTGATGCAAAAGTAGAAAGTACAGATCTGAGCCACACCGGAAGTGGGCCCACGCGTTTCAATATTTTTGTCATCACATTTTACATATAGGTCCTCGCAAACGCAAAGGAAAGATTTTATGTTAATATTTTTCAATTCACGGCGTCTAGTCCTTCGAGGCAAAGTACAATGTCGTTAAACATTACAAACTTAGACGAGTAGCCGACCGAGAGATATTGATTTTTTAAAAAGGATAATTTAGTAAATGTGATTATTGCTATCTTAAGTTTTTTTGGAACATAGTAAAAGTAATAAACAATATAAGAACTAAAGCAAAAAATTTAGTAATTCGAATACGGTAAAATCGTATGATAGATGTTGGATAGATTATAGAAGAAAAGTAAAAAAAGGGACAATATAAAAAAAGTAAAGTCAAAGCCCACTGATAGAAAACTACAAATATTCTCGACTTTGCTCGATCTCTTAACCCTACAACTGCTTCAAGTAATTTATCTGGTCTATCTCATATTTATTTTTCTTGTTTTTGCACAAGTTAGATCGAGTAACATATCGAATAAAGAGTAATATTAAGAATTGTAGTGGACAATTTCATGCTTGTGACTAAATAGGCCGATGCTCTCAGGCCTTGTGACGATGGTAGGAAGGTTAGTGCTTGTAACAACGGCGCTACATGAAGGGGCAAAGAGATCGGAGCCTCAAACGGTTATTGCTTTATATTTCGAAATCATAAATCATGTAAGCTCTCCAGATCTCAATTGTGTCTCTGTAATTCTGTCATTGGGTTGTGATAGTCACAATGATCTTAAAATCAAATGTCAAAAGTGAAAGCCTTTTCGAAGGCGGGCGTCGGCGACCTAAAGCCTTTATGCGTCGCACAACAACAACGCGCAAAGTGCCGGAGTTTGGGTGGTTCGGTTAGGAGGTTAGGGGCTTTGTAGAAGCAATGATGAAGACGTCCATATTAGTCTTTTAGCGTTTTAAAAATTGTAAGGCATGAGGTACTTTTATGTTGAAAAAATGAGGAAAATGACTCGTGTATCTTTTGGTTGTGTATAT
Organism: Dendrocalamus sinicus; assembly: GCA_036346575.1. Taxonomy (NCBI): domain Eukaryota; kingdom Viridiplantae; phylum Streptophyta; class Magnoliopsida; order Poales; family Poaceae; genus Dendrocalamus; species Dendrocalamus sinicus. Next base: position 33,488,055 of record CM070663.1, read on the forward strand.
CCCAAGTGGATATAGAGGCGGATATTATATCCTTTATCTAAAAAAATTTCGAAATCATCAGTCATGTAAGCTCTCCAGATCTCAATTGTGTCTCTGTAATTCTGTCATTGGTTTGTGATAGTCACAATGATCTTAAAATCAAATGTCAAAACAAAATTTTTACAAAAATACGGATGCTAAGCCACTTACTGTCACAACAACAACAGCGTGCCTCGATTGCTAGCGGTTAGATTTAGCATTACTACCAAACAGCTGTATCACTTCTCAAAAAATTATAGGGCATGAGGGACATTTATGCAAAAAAAAGGATAAGGAACGAGCTTTGCTCGCATATTAAGATAGCTAGGTGCACCGCTGTCTACCCAAGCATGAGAGCTCGTGGCGTCTCATTTTCGGAGTGTACATATGCATATAAATATGTTGAGTGGTTAAAGCGTATATCTGTACTTTACGAGACTTTAGAGTCTTCATCTTGTCTATATGTGTATTAAATATACTTATATGGATATATAAGTGTGTGGTGTTGTATATGCAGACAGTGTGATGTGAGTACGTCGTTACTATATTCACTTTGAGATAAAAAGGACGCCTCAGAAACTAAGACGCGAAAAAAATTATCTCCCTGTGGAGGAGGTCACAACCGAACAAGAACAAAAGCAAAACCAAAACAGCCTACCGGATTGGAAACAACCAGATTCTGCTAGTACTCCTAACCCAACGTTTCCCCCCTTAAAAATAAATATCTATCTCATTAGAGCCCTAATCAAGGACCCGTGGTAAGGTTGCTTGCAGAGTTATACAGCCATTGGAGAAGGGGAGAGAAGTAGCCAAGAACGCAAGAAAGGGAGGGGGAGAGGCGGGGGAGATTGGGAGAGAGAGGAAGGGGGAGAACCCGACAGAGATCGCCCAACCATTCTCGCCGGAAATCACACGAATTTCTCGGGCGAATTTCTGGCGATCAGATCGAGGCAGGCCAATCGCGCGGATGACCCAATTCGATTTGGTGGCCATGGGGTTGGTTTCTCGGTTTGGTTCCTCGGGTAGGCTGGTCTCTTTTATCTATCCAGTTATTCTTGCTTGTCTTGGATTTCTGCGATTTCTGTTGTTCTATTGAGACCTGCTGCGTTATTAGTGGTAATTTGCCTTTCTTCTTCTTCCGATCATTAATTCGGTGACGGCTCTCGGTTGCTTTTGTATCTTTCCCAAAATTTTCTGCTTCACCCCCCCCCCCCCCCCACAAAAAAGGCTGCTACCTAGTTCCTTCTTTTCAATAGATTGGGGTTGGTAGTCTGATTTTGAGGTTTAGTCCATATATATTTGTTTGCTGAGTGATTATATAATTATTTAGTGGACCATTTATGTGTAGTGTGGCATGGAACAATAGCATTGTAATGGATGGGCTACTGCTGATGCAATCATTAATTCACAGTTCAGTTGCTATTTCTGATGCATCAAGGAGAATCTTCAGAAGCTGACAGCTTTCTTTTCCTTAGCTAAATATAGTAACAATGGCACATAGGATTAATTGAGCTTCCCTTCATCAGTGTTGTGAAGTAATGCCCTTTTGCTTTGCTTCTGCAGGACTGTGATGTGATCTCCTGGCATGGTTCATCCCAGGTTCCTGGTTGCTTGCTCAGGCTCCAAGTTGTGCTTCATCTCCAGTTGCCGCGGTAGCTATGGGGACATGACTAGTCGTGGCAAGATGATACCCCTACTTCTGATGGGTTTGGAGTGTAGTTCTGCCCTTCCAGTGTTGATCGGTTTCAGTTAATGATTTCTCTGAGCATCAGTTTAGTGTATTGGAAACTGAAAAGGCAAGGTTCTGAAGGAGGCCATCAAAAGGAATTGGATGAGTACAGTGTAGGAGTAAATCCAAACTGGTGGACTTCCATTTCGCCAAGTAGCGTAGATTGGTTGCAATGGGTTTACCTCAAGAGCCTCCAGCCAAAGAGGATGTGCCTACAAGATCGAGGACACCAGTGTCGAGCCCTCTGCATTTTGAGGGTGTTGGTGGATGTGATTTGGATGGGCTTCCTGGAGGAAGCTCAAGTAGCAGGGTATTTGAATACCCGTCGATTGGTGATTTCAATAGACAGACTGCATTAGATGTTACGGATGAATCAAATGGGTGTTTTAGAGACAGCCATGCCTTTGATGGACCTGCAGGCCTCCGAGGTCTACGACTTGATTCAAGAGATGCAAATTCTAGATCTTCTCATAAACTGGAGCCTGCAATGAGGTTTGTGGGCTTTGGATCAGGTTCTGCTGGAGGTTCTGATATGACAGAGATAGATATAATCCATCCGTCTGTGGCCATTGATAATTGTGATTCACCGTTTGATCAGCATGAACTTCAGGCAAGGAAAAGACTGCTCTCTCCATTGAAAAATGTGCTCCCTGGCCAGTTCCATGGCAATATGCTCAATATTGCTTCTGGTGATGCTAGATTTCAGCATTCTGATGAAGCCAGGAGACTTTACAGTACTGGCATCCAAGATAGTAAAAAGCCGAACACTGGAAGCCTCAATTATTTTGAATCACAGGCCTGGCCAACCTCTAGATTCTCCAACCGGAGTCCAGAATGGGATGTCAATAGGATTAATTCTAATTTATTCACTGATGGTCCTTTACTTGGGAGCAAGGAGTCCTTATCCTATTATGATCATCTAGCAGCTAGTGCAAAATTAGCACACTCTCCGCTTTCTCTGTCGCCCCTCAGCCCTAAATGTATGCACAAAATTAAGATTACAGGAGCTCAAAGGCATATAATGAGTGATATTGAAAATGATTTTCTAGATTTGAAGGAAAAAGGAGGATCTGATGGAATTAGGATGCTGGATGTGTTAGAAGAAACTAACATATTACATGATGAATTTAATGTTATGACCCCTAAAAGAAGTTCATGTAGAAGATATCGAAACTGGGGCCCTGAATCTGCCCCTACGTCTCCCCGAGTGGGTTATGTTCGAAGTTTGAGTCTCTCTGTAAGGAGGTCACTAGTTGGCTCCTTCGAGGAGTCCCTTTTATCTGGCCGACTTTCTTATGGAAAAGACAATCAGGTCTCTAATTTCTTGTTCACCAGCTAGAATGTACTAGAACGCTGGGCTGTTTGTTGATTTTGATTCCAATTTTCTCTTTGAATGCAGATAATTGATGGTTTCTTAGCTGTTCTAAATGTTACTGGTGGTAGCTTCTCTCCCCCAACTCAGAAACTTCCATTTGCAGTAACAAGCATCGATGAGGATAGCTCCTTATTGTACTATTCTTCTATTGATCTTGCCGGGAGATTGCCTGCAACTAACAGTAAAAGCCCAAAACTCCAAACAAGCCTTAGTAACAACGATTCACGATCAGCAAAAAGTCGCTTACGCATCCCTGTTAAGGGGCGGATACAACTGGTACTAAATTGTTTGATCCTTACCTCACGGTCAAAGATGTTTTTGATGAAATACTTGTTCTATATTACACACTGTTTTTTCTCTAGTTGTGCTTGATAATAATACAAAGACCTGTATGTGGTATCTCATTTGACAAGCCCTATTGTCATCAGAAATTTTCTTGTCGATGGAACTGTCTGCCTTTTCTTCGATAGAATGGTTACAGCTGACCATAACACTATTGCGTTGTTTGCCTTTAGTGCTTCATGAATTTCTACGGCCAACAATTGCTATTTCTTTACTTGAGTTGATTTTTTCTTGTCAATAATTGCTACATCAGCTGATCATTTCTCAATTGCATATCTTAAGTATAACTATTTAAACCCTGTAGCCTTGTGCACCTTGCTGTATTAGGCATTTCTGCCTTGACATTTTCGCTGGTAACATTTTCTTTGTAATGCTTATATTGTTTGGCAACTTTGAAATTGTTCCACGTGTATATTTGGAGTAGTTTCTACTTCTTTTGACATGATGGTGAATGTTGTTTACTTACACTTCGGCGCTAATGCTTTCTAGCATGAAAACCTTAAAATGATACCAAGAAATTATGAAGTGTCTTCTAGTTTGTGCATCTGTTTCATTGTGCCGTTACAGAAAATCACACTTTTGATGTTTTTCTTAAAAAATTTCCTGAGACCTGGTCACCTGGTGTATTTCTCTGCATTTCTACTCTACATTTTAGGTTCTATTGACCTTTATATTTATACAACCATGCCGTTGAACCAAACAATGAACTTCAACAGGTTGTGAGTAACCCTGAGAAGACTCCACTTCATACCTTCTTCTGCAACTACGATTTGACTGATATGCCTTCCGGAACCAAGGTATGAGAAATTATCACTAATTGACTGTTTTGTACATACTACATACTGAAGAGAACTGGAGGTTATTGTCATACTGATACATACTTAATTCATGTTGACTTGGTGGGAAAATATGTATGTGCTTTACTATTTTTATCGGCTGAGCCAAGATGAAATTAAACCCAATCTTTGGTGCTTGCAAGCTTCGATCTTCCCTCAATAGGCTTAGGCTAAGGTGATCATGTACATAATGGATCAGCAATTCAGCATATGGTAGTTATTACTCATTCATTTGACAGCCAACAAGTGGTTTGCCGTTGAGTACTGGCGGTACAAAATCTAATTTTGAAATTTGGACACAGTACAGGTAATTCATCATTTAGTGCATATGTGGACTTGAAAGTATTGTGATAACCACTGGGCATGTTTTCCTTTTTTAGAAGGATTATCAGATACCTGAAGCCTGCCTTTATCAAATCATAGTTACCTGTTTTTGTTGTCTCCGTCCCCTTTTCTCATCTTATTTCTCTTGTTGTATAATGAGGCAGACTTTCATGCGGCAAAGGGTCACTCTGTCCCCCACTCTTTCTCCCTCTAATCCAATGAAAGAAGGAAGCAAGGCCAGTGACATTAATGTTGGCCTGAAAGCTCAGTCTGTCTCATGTGGAAGTGAACTTTCAGAACGAGGAAGTTCAGAATGTAATGGAGCTGATAGTCTGATACGAATAATAGCTAAATCCAAACTATATATTTCAAGATACTGATGATTTCTTTTGCCTTTGCAGGCTCAACTGATGAATCAGAAAAGAGAGGTGCAAACACACAATGTTGTTCATTGGACAGTGACATGAAGGGATCAAATAAATCTTGCTCGCCTGAGAATAAGAAAAACAATACTGATTCTGATGATTGTTACTGCCAGATGGATAACTTTCACTTGGGTGAAAAGAAATCTCGCTGTGCATCTTCGAAGGTCAACGATAGTTCAGGTGGAGGTGTGCTTCGCTATGCTTTGCACCTGCGATTTTTATGCCCCTCCAAGAAATCGTCAAAATCAATGCTACGATGCAAATCCGATCCATCATCACTACCATACAATAGCAAATCCAATCCATCATCACTACCATACAATAGCAATACAGTGACCGAGGAAGAGCGGAGATTCTATCTCTATAATGATCTTAGAGTTGTATTTCCCCAAAGGCACTCAGATGCAGATGAAGGCGAGGTATGCACCATACCTGATATAGTCTTTATGGCTCATTTCAGTTTTTCCCCGCAGTCTATTCCTGAAATTAACTGTTCCTTGTGTAGCGCCTCAGATTTATCTGGCATGATTGCTTTCTTGCTTCTTAATCTGTTAAATTCATAAATTTAATTGGTTGGTTGCATTTTTGTTGCAGCTGCGGGTGGAATATGACTTCCCTGCAGATCCCAAGTACTTCGACATAAGCAACTGAAAATTTGCTTGTGCTCTCATGTATAGATTGCGCTGCTGCGCATGAAAAGAAAAATTTGTACATATTTTATCCTTACTAACTCATCAGTCCCCTGTGTGTATTATTCGCCAGCAAAATGTACCGGTTTAATCTGCCTCATTTAGTTCCGACTTTCTTCTGTATGCACGGTATGTTGTGGTTCTCTTTTCCGTGGCTTTGAAACTTTTTAAGGTCGTGGCCCATCAGTCTGAACTACAAAAATTCAGGCTTATGATCCCATGGGCTTCATGAGTTGTTCATGTACTAAACTACTCTGGAAAATGCTTCTATGCCCAACTATAATAAGAACTGCACGCATCTCGAGGCAACTTAAGGGGCTATTCTGCATTTCTGAACCAATCAGTTTTAACTGCTCGCATCTGTAAATTTTGCAAGTCGATAGCTGAGTCAAGCTGGCCTTCTGAACAAGCTGAGCCTGACCATATAAAACGCATCCTCTGGCATGCTAGCGTGTTGGTCTACTGCTTTGCACAACTTTCCGTCTGATTTGCTTGTCCCCGTGTTCATGCGCCGATCAACCTCACTGGTGCACTTCTGCCTTCGCTCTGTGATGAATGTAACTCGACCTTGCTTACATTTTTGTTGTCAGGGTCACAGAAAAGGATCAGATCACGCTTGCTCCTGCTCGCTAAAAGGGGCAGTTAACCGATCGACATTCAGTCAGTAGTCAGTACGTGCTCATCTTTGTACAGTCTGCAATATGATGGTACTCCTATAGCTAGGCTTGGTCCATGAGAAAGGTGGTACATATGGCCACGTACTGATCTCAACAATCTAGCTGCACTTACAATCATTCGGTAAAAATTCATTCCTGCTGATTGACAAAGCTCGCTCGTGAATTCTTGTTCTGTCACGAATAATTCAGAATTCACATAATGTACCTTAATTTTCTGAGCTCTCTGAGGTTTTCACAATACAAAGCAGCCTTTTCTTATAGTGTATCCCTTGCAACTAGGAGCCGCCGCCAGCGCTAGGAACCCTAGCCACTGGCGCAAAATTCAGTCAGCCCTTCGTCAGTACCTCTTCACTCGTCTCCGCAGTGTTCCTCTAGGCGCTAGTCGGACGATAGACCGACGCCTAACACCTAATCGGGTTAGGTGGACGTCTAGACGGGCTAAGCGGCCACCTAGGCGGGCAAAATCGGCTAGGCGGGAGGCTGTCGCCTAGTGCCTAGGCGCCGCCTAGGCGGGCTAGGCGGCCGCCTAGGGGAACACTGCTTCTCCGGCGTTCTTGCCAGTGTTGAGTGGTTAGGGGACCCATTAATTTTTTTTCAGAATTAACTTTAGATTTTTTTAGTTTTTCTTCCCAAATTAAAATTTCTAGTTTTATTCTTCCCTGGTGAGTTTTTAGCTAGATTTTATTTACCCACGATAGATTTTATCGGACCAACTCACCTGGATGATGATGGCTACTCCTACACCGAAAATCGACACTGGGTTGAAATGGGTGCAAATAAATCACCTCTGATTTTTTTCCGACGAACAACACCACTATCGTGGCGTATGTTCTACACATAAATGAAGATAATCTATAATCTACTTCCCATTACCGTGTTTATCGGCAATCAAGACACCGCTGCAAGATGCGGTGAGGAAGATAACGAAGTCTAGCACGTTTATCGACTCAAGGACTTGATGGTAACATGTTATTCATCTATAATATTCAATGTAAAAGTTAGGTAATATATTTATTTATCAAGTTATTAATATAAATTAGAGGATTTTTGTCAGAAAAAGCAGCCTTTTCTTAGCGTTACTAGCCTCTCTTTAGCCAGGCTGCCAGCTGCCTTACCACCTGAGCTCATGTCCCCAATTCGAAGCTACAGTATGATATTAGCAGATTCATCATGAAAAATACTTCATACCATCATATATTTTCAGAATTTGTTCAAAGATAATGTGAAAAATAATTAGAAAAAGAATTGATGAAAGATTTGTATCAGAGGTCGTATAATGTCCAAAAGATGAGTAAAAAAAAAAGTAACATGGGGTGAAACCGTTCGATCTGCCGTGTTGAATCACAGGAAAGAAAATGAAGCATGTAACTAAAATCTCCATAAGGGAGAACTGAGCATTGCTCAGTTAGCTGGGACTCCGGCGTGCATCCAAGTTCGACTCCGTCGATCCACGCGCTCGCTAATAATTTTCGTGGATACACACGCGTGTGTGTTAAGTGGGGATAATATGTTCCATGCTCCGAAGATATTGCGTTCTATGATTATTTTTCTAGTATGTGTTGGAGACGTGCACTCGTGTGTGAGCGTACGGTGTATGGTATGCCATGTGCGTGAGTTATGCGCGTCTTTCTTGTACCCTAAAAACATCTCCATAAGTACAACTAGCGAGCGGAACAGACGGTAAGGGTGGGTGTCCGCAAGCTGGTGACCTCACGTGTCCGTAAATTAGTTGAACCGTTATTTCTGTATTTGTAAGGGTTCACTTATGTTTATTTTTTCTCTATGTTTGATTTTTTTAGCTCTGTTGCCTTATAATTAGAGTTGTATTCGATTCGATGCTTAATCATTCTTCACCATTATAATTTAGATCCAATGAATAAATGGTGTAGATTTTTTTCCTTTTTCCTTCAATTAACGTGACAATTTCTAACTCTTGAAAGCGGACTTAATTAGCGGCTTCTTTTACTTTGTTTCAATAATATATAATGGATTTGCTATCCATCACTTTGGATTCCATATCCAGTTCTATGCATCGTATTGTTATCAATTGTATATCTTGATTTGATTCCTATTGGATTTCGATTAGGTCAGTTTCAATAGGGGTTCCTCCTCTATTTCATCTTTTATTTTGGATTTATTATCGATTAGATGATAGGGAGAAAATAGGAAATTAAGAATATCGTAGAGTAGAGAAAGAAGGATGGAATGAAAGAGTGGTTGGTTGGAAAGAAAGAGAAATAAAATAATGAGAACAATATGGATTTACACAAATTTGTAATGATTATAAACTAAAAAATGAGATCTCGAAGTAGTTCAATCAAATTCAGATTATCATTGGCTAAAAATTTTGGGGATTTGAGTCAAATTTTTGACCTTTAGATGTGCTTCAGGATTCATATTTCGGGTGGCATCTTCCTCATATCCGGCGAAATCTCTGTCTTCTCTAGCGATGACAGCGAAATTAGGGCTCAAGCTCACCAATTTAGGGTTCCAGGTTCATTGGGGGCCTAGCTATAAAAGGAAGGGAGGGGGCGGCAGAGTCAGTGATGGTGCCACTGGCCGTGGGCAAGGAGGGAGGCAGTGGGCAACGGCGACGACAGCGAGGAGCCGTTGGAGATGGGGAAGAGGGTGGGAGGTGGCGGTGGAAGAAGGGCGGGTGGTGGCACGGCGATCAGGGGCGGAGACAAGGGGGGGCGGGCAGGGGCCTGGCCCCCCCAATGGTCCACCAAATGTATTAATAGGACCCCTTAATCATCCTTCATCATAGTCAATTAGACCCCTGCATTTCTAACACAAAATCATTGCTTAGTGACTTGAGAAATGATGGCTGGGAACCACTTCTTGAGGAGGTGAAAGCCTTTTGTGACAAGCACGAGATTGAGATTTCGGATTTAAATCACAAGTAAGTTATTATCTTACCTTCAGTTTTTTAATATGAGCACAAATACATATTTTTTTATTCTTATGGTACATATCTAACTTGTTTAACTACATGTCGCAATTTGTAGGTGTGTGGATGTGACCAAATCTCGGAACAAAAATGATAATACCACCACTCTTCACCATTATAAAATAGATGTGTTTAATGTTGCGGCCGACCAACAATTGATTGAGTTAGAAGATCGATTCAGTTCTCAAGCAACAGAGCTTCTATCACTTTGTGCCTCACTAGATCCAAGAAAAGATGGCTTTGACATTTCAAAGATAAGTACTCTGGTGGAAAAGTACTATCCCGCTGATTTTTCAAGTCAAGATCAATCTCAATTGGAGTGTCAACTACCACATTTTCAACTTGATGTATGCAACCATCTAGAGCTAAGTACATTGCCATCACTTGCTGATCTAACAAAGGGACTAGTGAGATTAGGTAAAAATTCTATTTATCCAATGGTCGATAGATTGCTAAGATTAGTCATAACTCTTCCAGTATCAACAGCGACCACTGAGAGTAGGGGTTAAAACGGGTCGGGTTAATCCCGACCGATCCGGCACCGAATCCGATTGGTACCGAATCCGACTAGTACCGAATCCAGAGAAAAAAATATGGGTTAGGATATGGTAACAGCAATATCCGTCCGAATCCGAATATCCGTCCGAATCCGATACATCTTCAAGTTTGATTTCAGGTTAATGCTACTATTTGACGTTTCATTTTCTTTTGCAATGGTAAAATAAAATCTTCCACATCAGCTATTAAATAGTAACATCAAGTCAGTGCGTCCTACTCTATTTACTGCATTGTATGCATTTTTTACAAACAAGTAGGGGTGCAAACGAAATGGGTTAATCCCGACCGATCCGACACCGAATCCGATTGGTACCGAATCCGGAGAAAAAATATGGGTTAGGATATGGTAACAGCAATATCCGTCCGAATCCGATCCGTTTTCACCCCTAACTGAGAGAGTCTTTTCAGTATGCTAGACGTATGCTATATTATTTTGCCATATGTGTTATGATTGAATTTATATGACAATATATATGCGTATGTTTAATTATATATGTGTATGTCTAATTTTGCCGACACACGGCGCCTAGGACCTATGACGCCGGCGCCTTGGCGGGTTGGCCCCCCTTTGTCTGGATCCTGGCTCCGCCCCTGACGGCGATGGCTGCCTCAACAACTAGACAGCGCTAACGAGGAGGCAGGGGGCGGGCAACAAGGTAGGGAAGGGCAACCATTGGCGTCGGCATGAGAGCCCGATGCAATTGGGACTGGGAGTTGTCAGGCACTCAGGCTCCATCTATACATAGCAAGGGGGGGAGGATGATGGACGATTTCAATCCAACGGTCAAAGAATCGACTAATTTTTTTTTAAAAAAATCACTCACGTGATATCTTGACAATCCCAATATATAATATAAAGAACAGATAACATTTTTTTGGTGAAACATAGGCAGGAGCTCTGCTGATCACTGTGAAGGAGAAAAGGAACAGTTTATACAATAAAACGACTATAGAGCACCGCGTTTATACAATAAAAGGCAAAACACCAGCGACTGCATGCGAGCGAGCTTTGATCAGTTTGCCGTGACGATCTGGAGCTCTCCTCCTCAACTCCACTTCTTCTTTGATGCGAAAGAATACCTGTTGAACCGGGAGGTAAGAATGATATGATCAAACGTCTGTCGATTCCTCTCCTTCCAAATATTCCAAGGCAAATAGAGGAAGACCCCATCGAGTATTGATTCGTGTTCAGCCGTAACTCCTCGTCTCAGTTCAGATCACCAATCTGACAGCTTCCTCCTTGATGCAGTACTGGTACATGAAAGCCTATCCAAGCGAATACCTTTGCCCGAATTTGCTTGGCGTAGGAGCACTCCAAGAAGAGGAGTTCTTCTGTTTCCGGTTCTTGGCGCACAATGGGCGAACTTCATTGTGTGGCCATCCCCTACGAGCCGGATCGATCGATCGTCGGAGGTCAGTAGTTTCCGTTGTACCGCAAGCCATCCAAAGAAACTGCACTTATTTTCAACCCTGGCTGCCCAGATGATCGCGTAGTTTTGATCCGCGTATGCCCCGTGGGAATAGACAGGGAATGTTCAAATCGAAATCGCATACAAATTACTTGCTCGATTAACGTACGAAGCAGTCTGCACCATTGCCACAAATTAATCGCACAATCCAAAAGAAAGATGTTTGCTTCCTAAATCAATGAAATTAGCAGCTCTCCTGCTATGTTTCAAAACAAAAAGAAAGAGAGAGCGAAAGAAAGAAAGATGTTTGGGTAGCTGGGTGGAGGATTAGGAGAAAGAATGGCACTGGGCACACGCGGAGCTGTAAGTAGAGCGAGGACGCTCGGACCGGACAGCACGGGGCTAACCGGCGGCTGCTTGCAGCATGCATGGTCTCGGCGACGGCGTGCGACGGGACGGAATGGGGGGCTCGGCGACGGAGCGCGGGAAGACTAGCGAGCGTTGGCAGCTAGCTGCAGCCGCAGGCGTGGCGAAATCAGGATTTAGTTATGTACTAGGTTCAGTGGTGGAAATTGAAATGATCTAGGTTATTTGAGCTGGACTATAAAAATATTACGTGGACAAGACTGAATTACTCGAACTGTACACTAAATATTTTTTCACACTTCAGACTGAAGCCTATTCTGTTCGAGGTGTGGCTACGCCCCTGACAGCAGTGGCGAAGCTAGAGCAAATCAGAGGGGGTGCACCTGCTTTATAGATCGGTAGACTTGAGTCGTAACTATGGTGAAAAATTGATCTACTTAATGGTATTCTATTTTTTCGTGAGTGCATTCGCATCCACAATGTTGTATATAGCTTCGCCACTGCTGACAGGCACGATGCTGCGGCGAGGGCATGTGGATGATGGATCGGCTTGGCATGCCGCAGGCTTCGGCCGCACGTACGGCGTCTCGACTTGGCGCATAGGCGGCGGACGTGTTTAATCCCGCACGGTCTCTCTTGAAAGATAATAGGAAATTAAATTAAAGATAGAGGAGTCCAGCAGTCCAATCTTGAAACGCCTTCCACCCGCGGAAAGCGTTCGCCAATATAAACAACCTTGCCCGCGGCCTTCATGTCGTCTCATCGCCGCACTTCCACGGACAGATTGACCATGGTGGAGCTGGAGTCACAGCAGCAGGAGGAGATCTCAACGGCCGCCCACGTCGTGGCCACCGCCGCGCTGCGGGGCGTGGCCTTCGCCGCGTCGCTGGCCGCCGCCGTCCTCGTCGTCACCAACAGGCAGGAACGGTGGGGCATCAAAGTGAACTTCACCATGTTCAACGTGTGGGAGTACGTAGATTTTGGCATGCTTCCTCTGTGTATTCAATCTTCCGATTCTTCTTCTTTTCATCTAGTAATTGATCTACGTGCGTTCGTACATGTGCATGCATGAATTGAGGTTGTGTTATTGTTTTCGTTCTGCAATGTTGATGTTCAGGGCTTTCGTGGCGGCCAACTTCGTGTGCGCTGCGTACTCGGCGCTGACTGCGCTCTTGGTGAAGAGGCTCATCAGCAAGTGCTGGCTGCATCATCTTGATCAGGTACGGTAAAAACTAAAAATCTCTTGTTATTTCATCAGTTCCTTTTTTTGGTTCGATGCTCCTCAGCATTCGTCCATTGATGCATTGAGATGAATGCTAATTCTTTGATGCCTTTTGGTCGCGGCTGATGGATTTTTACTGAAAATAAATAGTAATAGTTAAAAAGAAGTAGCTTTTAGAAAAAGAGGATAAACGGTATGAAAAGTAAGAGAGAAATACGTGCATGAACTGAAGCGAGGAAAGTGAGATACGTGATGCTTCTATGACCTTATTCTCATAGCGAAAGGAGTAGAGAAGCCACTTCCAAAAGTCATATATTCATATTAGCTTATGAACACACCATAATCTATTCCATTGACATGGAGAATCACGAGATTTTCTTCTTCTCTCACGTCATTGTCAGACTTGCTGGAAGGCGTCGCAGTAGTTAATTTCAGGCCAATACGTGTGTATGAACGAACCAGCGTACGTGTATGCTGATCTGAAACTGTAACCGACACCTGACGACGTTTTCTTTGCAGCTCATGGTGAACCTGCAGACGGCGGCGACGGCGGGTGCAGGGGCGGTGGGCTCCATCGCCATGTGGGGGAACAAGCCCAGCGGGTGGTTCGCCGTGTGCCGCATGTACCACCGGTACTGCAACGTCGGCGTCGTCGCCCTCGCGCTGTCCCTCGTCGCCTTCCTCTCCCTCGGCGTCGCCTGCACCCTCTCGCGATACCCGAGGACACCGGCCAGATACTAGCTGGGCGGTTCTTAGACAGATCAACAGCTCGCTCAAGAGGCTGTTAAGTTTTGCTGCGTCAAGAGTTCAGAAAGTGTGTAGGCAGGCTCCACCATTCTCGTGTTACTTACAGCTCGGTTATGCATGTACCAGCCAGCCATTGTTCTTACATATTGGTATCAAACTGCTTCTACTCTAGCATGATCATGCATCTTAATTTTGATAGATTTGTGGTGTGTGCACTAGTTGTGCCCACACGCTATATTTTTCCTTGTCTAATTGGTATCTCTACTAGTTTTGGAACTTGCATTGGTCGGTAGACTAATCTCCAAATTGCATATGCTATCAGGGCAATTAATCAGGATCATACCCAAATGATTCACTGCAAGCATATGCATGAGGTAGGCACATATAGCTCATACCATTTTGTAACTTGGTTATTTCTGAGTTCTGACCAGCGGGAAGGGAGTCTCTTACATAACACACCGCAATATAATCTCCGGTGTAAATTAATCACGATGCTTAAACGACGCAAAGTTTAGCTGGACAAGACATGGCTACAGCATCGTGCATAGGTGCGACGCAGCACATCAGCTTCATAGATAGATAGATAGCCCCATCTGCTACGCGAAAAACCAGGCCACATGCAGCTAGCTATTCACAGGGCACGAGAGCTTATCCGCCATTGCCGGCGTTCAGTGCTTCGTTCGACTTGACGAAGCGGCCTTTCACCCGCTTCCTCGTGTCCGCCCTCAGCTTCCTCGACTCGTACCGGATGTGCTTGTCATACCTACAGAAAGTGCCGAAAACCACTGTGAGAAAATTGGAGAGAGGTTGCTGCTGGTCAGCAGCAGGCAAGGTGGTGAGGTCATAGCCAGTTCATCCATGCCTGCGATTCTTCCTCTTCTCCATGTACCGCTGCATCGCGCTGTCCCTGTTCTGCGCTAGCGTTTCACTGTCGATCTTCGTGGTAGGTCTCTCAACTACAGTCGGGACGATGGTTTGGTCCCCAAAGGAGATCTCCCTGGTGAGAGCTGCTCCTCTATCATGAGAAGAGCTCCCCAAGGGCCCTGAAGCAGGTACATGGTTCCCAGAGGTTGTTGGCCCGTCGACTGTCGAGGTGCATGAGCTCACCTTCCGTTTGTTGCTCCCAGTGCTTACCTGCAAAGGAAAAATCAGCACATAACCTGAGTAAGTCGAGCTATATACTACTAGCACTGCAGGAGCTGCTGGTACAGAAGATTTTACCGTAGTCCCAGATAGAACTGTACTTCTCTACAATGATGCAAAACCAAGAACACGTGGTGGGGCTTTCTATAGCGAGTTCTTTGTGCAGACAAAATTGGCCTTTCATGTTTCATAAAGAAACAAGATGCCTCCATGACTTGGTGGACCAAAGGAGGACGAAACAAGGATCTGTATGGTGGTCCATAACAATCCCGGTGATTGAAAACAGCTAAAAGTGATCACACCATATGGGACCATGGAGCCTACTTTTACAAGAATAGCCCCTTAAACGATAAGCTGGAATTAGTAACATTACAGCCTAAACACATTGAACAGTAAGTGGCACATCAACATCAGCAAAAGCTCTGTTGCGTGGTCAACTGGAAAGTTAATAGCTAGAGGAATGACCACGCTGCACATAAGATGGAATATCGGCATCCCCATGAACATGCACATTTTAAGCAAGTTCAGGTACAACTTCAAGCAGCTCATTTTCAGTATGTCTTTAACCCTGAAGCTTTGATCAACCGTTCCAATAATATCCTTAACCAATTGTCTGGATCACTCAATGCACAGGTCTTTATCATAGAAGCTTGCTGAAGGGCAAAAGCCATTTCTGCAAACTAGAGGATCCTGCGTATCTATAAATAAGGCATATTTTACCAGAGCAATCATGTTTTGGCGTTGCTCCTTGGTGTTGAGGTTATAGTACCATGCAAAAAATATAAATTGCACGAAGTATGAGAAATCTTGCCATCACATGCATGGACTAATAACACTTCTTTTTCTAGTACAGGGCCAATATGAGAATACCATGCCTGATGCTATTATACCAGGTGAATTAGGTGCCAAATGCACTGGATAGGCACACCAAGTGTCTGTTTAAGTTGGAAAAAAGGGGACGGTGACTTACATTTTTGGATGACAACTGACAGATATTAGTTGACATGATATCTTCGGCAGCTGCACAGTATCTTGAGTCATAAATATCTTCCAGATCTTTCGTTGTCCCAGAAGAAATTTCCTTGAGCATGTCATTATAACTCTTGAGCATAAAGCCTCCATTATTTGAACCAAATCCAACTTCAACTGCAGAGTTCTCATTGTGATCCCTTGATCTTCCTAAATTAAAATCCCATATCTGTCATGAAGATAACAAGTAGTGAACTGTCATTTTTTCCCTTGATAAGAAGTTCCAGAGCAAAATTGAAGAAAACTTAGGAGATTTTGAAGCATCTGTGGTAGCAAGGATGTGATTTGTTGAAAATTATGCTTTTTGTCGATGTCAACTCTGCAAGCATATATGGGCCTCTCAAATACACCCTCCGGTCATAAATCCATGTCGTTTTGTACATCAACACGGTCCCCAAAACACCATTTTGACTACTAATTTGTAGTTTCTATTGTAGTATATCTATAAAACCTAACAAAATTATATTATTATGAAAATATTTTTCAAGACAAATCTACACATACGATTTTAATGTATCCAATATAAATGTTTAAAAAGATATCAATAACCAAAGTTTTGAAATTTTGGCTGCACGTATTCCAAAATGACATGTATTTGTGACTAAATGAAGTATTATTTATCAGGCAAAATAAAATGGTGGAGATAGAAATGTAATGTGTAGTCAAAAGTTTAAATAAATACTAATGCAATCAATGTATCATGATTCATGATACGATTTGTGCAGATCATAAGATCTACTCCATATCTGAAAAGTTAATTTCTCTGAACAATGCAGTAACGTGCAAAGTCACATACGATGCACTTTTCCATATTGTGATAGCAACACCTCCTCAGAAAGTTCTGTCTAATTTGCATTATTGGTAAAGGAAAATACACCTATCATCATCGGCCCAATTTGTCTTGAGCTAACTAGTGGGGTGGCAAGAAATACTGAGCAAGAGCAAAGTACGAAGAGGAAACACGAAGCTCTACAAGCTTTTTATCATGACTTGCAAGCTCACGTGCATACACACTAAGCTCTTACAGAGGTATTACTTTCTAAACTATACACTTTTCTACTCTTAGCTATCTAGCTTACAAGTTCTACATGCCATATTTATAGGCTAATGAACCGACTTGTTTTTGCTGCTATGATTAGCCAGAAACTTCATGCATATGTCGATAGAAAATATCCTCATGTGGGCTGCGGCAGCATTGATCAAGAAAACCATCCAGATTAGTCTCAGCTTGGCTTATATGGCTACCATCTTGCTTCATGTTCATACTTGACCAAGACTGCAACAGCTAGAAGCTTTTAACTTATACGACTATGAATACTGCTTGTGTTCATACAAAACAACTAGATGTTTCTCCAAAAATTCATTGCCGACATGCATGTGCAATAAGATTATAAACAACATTCACTCCTTTAATCTTGTTGCTTCTTCTCCACATTTTGCAGCCCAATTTTTTGAAGCATCTGTAAAAACTTTGCATGTCCAAGAGGCTTGGTTAATATATCGGCAAGTTGATCTTTAATCTTCACATATTCTACTATTATCTTGCCATTATCTGTCTCAACAAACCCAGGTGGCTGGATCACATACACTTCTTTCTCAAGCTCATCATTGAAAAATGCTGATTTAACATTCATACGATATATTAACCAAGTCCTTGTACGTGCAAAGTTTTTGGAGATGCGCTAGAAAATTGGGCTGCAAGATGTGGAGAAGCAGCAACAAGATTAAGAGAGTGAATATTGTTTATAATCTTGTTGCACATAAATGTCGACAATGGATTTTGGAGAAGTATCTAGTTGTCTTGTATGAACACAAGCGCTAGTCATAGATGTATAAATTAAAAGTTTCTAGCTGTTGCTGTATTGGTCAAGTATGAACACAAAGCAAGATGGTAGCCATATAAGCCAAGCTGCCACTACTCTGAATGGTTTTCTTGATCAATGATACTGCAGCCCACATAAGGATATTTTCTACCGACATAAACATGAAGTTTCTAGCTAATTAGAGCAGCAAAAGTAAGTTGGTTCATTAGCCTATAAATATGGCATGCAAAACTTGTAAGCTAGATAGCTGAGAGCATAAAAGTGTGTAATTCAAAAAGTGGTACCTCTGTAACTGTAAGAGCTTAGTGTGTATGCATGTAAGCTTACAAGTTATAATGAAAAACTTGTAGAGCTCTATGTTTTCTCTTCGTACTTTGCTCTTGCTCAGTATTTCTTGACAACCCACTAGTTATCTCCAACAACCGTATCATAAATGGTGAGGGCAAAAAGGTTAAATTTATCTCTAGTCAAAGCTAATGAAACCATTCTGCTCTCCTGGCTGATAAAACCTAGGAAACTAGAGCAGGATAGGCCAGGAGAACGACAGGAAACCATCTGGTCATGTACATAAAGGCACGGAAGTGTCAAGTTTCGGTGGCTTCAGAATTGGCACATTAGTATTCACCACGAAATTAATCGTTTTTATCCATCCCATCACCTACCAGAGAGATCACGACTGCATTTCGCAATCTGATTGATGAGTGAAACTGACCACGAACTGCAAGATGTGATGAACATTCTACAGAACAGTTTGATTTCAATTGTTGTCAGCAGTGAAATACAAGATCCTAACATTTGTCACCACCATGTGATCTTAATGCGTGTTAGGCTACGACAGTGCGGCTACTTAAGACATTGCAACTAATATTACTCACTCATAAAGATGAAAGATTTAGCGATAAAGTTGCAATGTAAATTGGCTGAATTTTAATAAGTAAAATAAATATCGTCTTTTTTACACTATTACAGTATTACCTGGGCCGGTCGCACTGAAGGCGCAGTGCACTCCCATAGAAGTTGTTCGTCGTCATCGCCGAGGCGGCCGCTGCTGATGAGCTCGGCGCAGTTGGCCGGTGCCATCATGAGCAGGGACGTGTACGGCAACGGCGCCACCGGGGCCGCTGGAGCAGGAGAAGGCAACGGTGGGGAAGCCTGCTTGTCCGGCAAGCGCCCGCTGGCGGCGGTCGAGGTCCGGCGAGGCGTGCGGGGGTATGGATCCGAGTGCTGCTGTGGCTGCGCCGTCTCTGCCTCCCGCCGCGCCATCTCCGCGAGCTGGTGGCACAGAGCCTCCCCCTTGAGCCGCCGACCGCCGCCTCCGGAGGCGGCCACCTCCGGCGGGTCGCAGGGCACGTAGATGTTGCGCAGGTCGGGGTCAACCGCCAGCATGGAGTAGTCGAGCGCCGAGAAGAAGGAGTCCTCCTCCTCGTCCTCCCCGCCGCCGCCTCCGGGGAGGTCGAGGCCCCAGGACGCGGCGAGCTCTGCCGCCGCGGGGCACCCGGCGAACCCCTCGACGAGCACGCGCGCCGCGCCGTCGCACCCGCCGTGGCAGTCGGCGCAGAGGAACGCTGGGTCGCTTCCCCCGGCCGCGACGCGCGCGGCGGCGGGCCGCGCCGCGCACCCCGCGCAGAGCGGCGCCCGCACGTGCTTCCGCGAGAGCGCGTTGGCGGCGTGCACGTGGCGGTCGCACGCCACGCAGAGCCGCGCCGCGTCCGCCCGGCAGTGCAGCGCGGCCGCCGCCTCCCCGCAGTAGTCGCACGGCCACTGCTGCCTCCGCCCTCCCCCTCCTCCGTCCTTCATCTCCGGCGCCGCGCCGCCACGCCTCCCCCACACACACACGCACCAGCGACAAGTGCTTCACGCACGCGCCAATCAAGACACCAGAGGAAGAAGAACAAGCGAAGGCGAGGAAGAAATCAATCGGAGAGCATCGCAAGAGCGAGAGGGTTTACGGCTTTATAATACCGCGCTTACTCGCTTAATGCGAAGCAATCAGTACGGACGAGGAGGGCCCCCATCCGCTGCGCGACGACGAGCACCAAGGCACGCTTCTTCTTTCCACGTGGCGCTCTCCGTTGCGCCGCGCCCGTGGGCCCCGCGAGCCAGCGACCGTGGGATGTCGGAAAATATCTCGCGCGTTCGCTGAGCTGGCGCGCTGAGTGGGAAGGGGCTCGGGACGCTGACACGGTGGGGCGCGCTGAGTGGGACGGGGCTCGGGACGCTGACACGGTGGGGCGCGCGAGATGGGGGGTCCACGTGGGCGCACCGGCGCGAGGCGGATAGGTGCGGGTGACCAACGTCCGTCAGCCGCTCCGTACAGGGCGAAAGGAAATCTCAGCGTTCTTTTCTTCAAAGTAGAAAAGAAAACCTCAAATTTCTCCATTGTACAAGCATACGGATGTCGATAGATCATGGATTTAGGGCACTTTCAGACCCTGTTATTGTTAACTTTTCACCGGTGTTTGACTTCTTTCAACAACCAAGCAGGCTAATAAGCTATAAATAGAAATCATAAATCGCAATCTAAAAACAGACTCTCAATCTACTACCCTGTTCCTAAGCGGCCTTTTGCTTCAGCTTTTTACTTTTCTACATTAACTAACTTTTAAATAAAATGTCTTTTTAATATAAGGTATACTAGTTAATTGTAATATATACTATACCGACTTCATTTATATCGGCAAAAGCCGCATATGGATTTTAGTTACTCTGTAATCTCTCACACGAATAACCAAAAGTTACAAGTTACAGCCAAAAACCACAAGCCGCAGTCACAAAAGAGCAGACCCGGTCATGTTTAAATCATCGCTAGGTTAGATTTTAGTTAAGGTGAAATTTAATCATTTGTCACTCTTATGAAAGTGTATGATTTGCCACGACGAAATGACTGATGATACTGTGTAAGTGACAGAGTGAATTGGTCAATCTTAAGAGTGGCAAAAAATTGAATCTCCCGTCGCCGATCACGTGCTTCCAGGGACTGAAAAATCAACGGTTAGGCTTGAAACAACAATGTAATAAGCATTTGGTACGTAACTGAGATGCGATGAACTGGGGCTCGTGCATTGTTGGAAACTGCAACGATTCATCCAGCTTGTGGGGGGTGCATAACTAGTTTTTTTTAGCAAGAGATCTGACAAATTCTTTGACATGACAATACTGACGAGAAGACATGAGCTAACAAGTTGGGTAAGCCCTAAGCTAGATGCATGTAGGCTTAAACCAGTTTGTTATACATATATAGTACCAATTTGTAAACTAAGGTGCTTGAACACTTGCATCTAGATTAATTGCAAACTAAGGTGCATGAACATTGCATTTTGGGGCTGTAGAATGAGTGCTCTTGACGAATAGATTGCCATGCCCGAGTTGCTACAAGATGTTGGTCATTTGTCATAACTCAGCATCAAGGCCCTGATCTATGACATAAAGCGAAAAGCGATGGATTAGACAATAGCAAAAATAACTCAAAAGATAGGCCATTGAACAGGAACATGCAGGATGGCATGTTCTAGTGTGATGCAAGTGATCAGGAAGCAACTTTTAATTCCCCGTTAATTGTGATGTTGATGCATTATTAACCTAGCTAAGTTACTTACGGCTCTACGAGTTGACTTCATCAATGAAAAGCTGAGAGATATTCACACCTAAAAACCCATCCATATGCATATGCGCACAGCTAATTTTGAATGCAAAATTTGATAGAATGCTGTTTTAGAGTGTAGAAGTTTGTTTCTGATCGTTGGATAAGTAATTTAAAGTGGTTGGAGGAGAATGGTGAGAAGTTACGGAAATAGAGCGGTTGGAGGAGAATGGACGTACAACCACTAACTCGTTCTTTTGTAATAGTAATAATATATATGTGTGTGTGCACGCGCTCACGCACGTGTGTGTGATTCAATATTAAAGATGGAGTATATGTTAAGTTTTGCATATGTACTTCTGCTTTCAATTACTACCTTCACTAATCAATCAAGCGCTTTGCTTTCACTTTTGCAAATCTAGAGGTAAAACATCTGGTCTAGCTAACAAAATCAATATGTATTACTGTCAATTTCCTTGGGATCATCGTGCAACGCCGACAACCAGCTTATGGGCATGATGGTGCCACATATCACTGTCGACACTGTCTACACCATCCTACACCATCCTACGGGAGCTTCCTAGTACCGCTCGTGATTTCCGTGGTAATGTACATTTTGAACAAGATTGTGGGTGTGAACAGAAAATTCGATATACACACACAGATATATATATATATATATATACATATATACACACACATATATACGGTAGTGTTATTCAGCGTCTGCATGCATGTTACACGCAGATCCTGCTGCCTGGATTTTTGGTGCAAGTTATGTTGATTCGGTGGTAACTATTACATATGAAATTATCATAAGACAAACATGAAGTTACTTACGACCGGTATAAAAAAACATGAATTTCGTAGCGTTGAAACATATTCAATATGTATCTTGTTTTATTAAGTTTGTAATTTCGAACACAATTGCATAAACGGATAGTAGATCAGATTTTCTATAAAAAGTTATTGTATTTTTAGTTTGTAAACCAGATACGGTAGTAAGAGTGCCCGGCCGTTACACACGCATGAAGAAAAAAGGTTTTAGGTGCTATATACATAATTGCTGGAGAAACCACTCAAACAGTCACTGACAGGCGGTTCCTACCAACACGTAAAGTCCAGCAATGGCCTTTGGTATTCATCGTACCCATAGTCTAGCCATTCCACACGGAGACTGGAGAATGCTAGCTTCTTTGTACATTCCACAAAGATGACATTTGCAACAATGGATATGGCACCAGATCTCTTATTATTGCACAAGGTCATATCCAACAAGATAGGGCCATACACTAATCCATGGTCCCTTGGTTACATCTCTCTCTCTCTCTCTCTCTCTCTCTCTCTCTCTCTCTCACACACACAGCACGTCATAATCCTCTGGTTTGGACAGCTTTGTATCAAATAGAGTAGTACATGTGTTTTGACGTGCAACAATACGTACGTGTTAGTGTGGATTATGATTTATGAACCACGCTTTGACGCATGCGTGTTAATTGTCATTCTTTGAGGTAGCAAAGAGGGCCCTGATTTCCATTAGAATTCACCATTGAGATCGCAAAGCTCAGAGTCGGCAATGTTGCAGCCGAAATGAGCCGTACAAATTAAGTACAAACAACGCCCGTAGGTACAGAGTTTGGTGGGCTCGGGAAGTCCATAAGTCTTTCAAATATTATCCCTTGATAAAATCGAACTGTTCACGTATTCATTTTGATATTATAGCTATTTTTTAAATTTTATCTGAACATTTTTTTTAGAATTAGTTTTTTCTTCAAGCTCAAAAGGTATGACAGATAACATATTATCTATCGTGTCTAGAGAGCTAAGTAGATGCCAAGTGACGCAGCAGACGTGCTGCCAACTGCTCGGCAGCAACCTACAAGGCTGCCCCTACTCACCAGGCGTTGCCGAGCCCCTGCGGCTCGACATGTGGCCGACGCGGCGGGCAGGGGCCGAGGCACAGACAAGTAGGCAACACAAGCAGTGATCGAGCTGCTCACGAGCAGTGATCGAGATGGTAGTAATAACCAGTGCCATGCACTGTTAATTTACATGGCTGCAGTGTAGCAGTAAAGAGTGTAAAGGTGCATGGATCCAATTGCTAGTGCCAAAAGCGCATGCATTTTTTAGATCGAAAGGAGTAGCCTAAGATTCTGTTTAAGAGTGATATAGCTTTTAATTAAAATGACATTGCAGTAATCAGAGGCGGAGCTGGAGCTCGGGCCGCCGAGGCAATGGCCCGAGACCTAGATCAAATTTTCTCACTATAAAATATTGTATCTCAAGGGAAAAAGCTGGGTCTCTTGCACTCTTCATGGGTGGACCGAGGCTAGGCGGCTAGCGCTACGCCCTGTAGTGATCGAGAGCAAGTTTAATAAAATTTGTTGTCTTATTCTGAGGAATCCATGCCAGCATAGTCCTATGTGGAGGAGAGAAAGGAGAGAGAAAGCAAGCCGACTCCATGCAAGAGTCAGGCTATAGCACAGGAAAAGATGCATTATCCATGCATGTACCCATAGAACTAATTGCTATACCCATGCATGTATTAAATTATCAATGCCCATGTATGTATTAAATGATTGAGAGCTCTTGTGGAGACAACTTATAGCCAGCTTATTGTATGAATTGATTGCATCATTATCTTTTGATGACATAGAAATGTATTGGAGGTAGCAGCTATCTGTACTATTAAACTTGCTCTGATAGCATTTTGTGTGGTATTCTATTAAAGGAAAACAGAAAAAATAGAAAAAAAGAAAAACACCACTATATCTTCATAAATAATATAAAGAAAAAGAAAAAAAAGAAAAAGCTACGTTAAAAAATCAACACGTTTCGAACAGCTTTAACTTTTAAAAGTTAGAAGTTATCACTGTTTGGGACGAGGCCTAAGACCGAAGATGTGAAAAAATCCTTCCTATCAAGAGAAATTATGATTAGGAACTTTTCATTCTATCACATACGTGAACTTCTTATAGGCCGGCCACATACTCGGGCTAACGACATCCGGTTGCACACGTCAGTTGTTGCGTTGCCCCCTAGTGACTGTCAATTAATCTGAACACTTGTGCATGCATGTCATGGCGTCTGGCAAGCGTATGCGCCGACTGCCACGTGGGCCTAGATAAATATATCTCATGGCTTGAGTTGGAAGCTTCAAAGGGACATATACTTGATTGTACATGTATGCAATGGGCACGATCGACTAGCTAGCTCTGGTGCACATGCATTTATCAAGAGTTAAATCATGTTTTTTTAATTGATTAACCACCTAAATATTTACGTGTACATATATAGCTTCCTCTTGAGCACATACATATCTTAATTCTTCAATCACATGACAAATATGCCTTTTTAAAAAAAAATTGTGTGACGAAATCTCATCGCACACACAAGAATGGAGATGGCCAAGTTCGAATTCAAAAGTTACGAGTATTAAAAAAAAATGCGTGCGTGCTTTGGTGATCGGCGACCGACAATTTCCAAAGATTTCACAAGCAGTGTCCAAAGATCATCGCTTCGTGGCAGAATTTTTGGCATAATTGCACTGTTTCGCAAGAATAGCAAAAATATTATTTTTGCCATCCAACCACCGGACGGCGGTGCGTATAGCCGACACGTGCCCCTTACCACCCGGCCATTGTGCGGTAGGCGGTCTACCGCCGGGTGCCATGCGCTAGCTGATTAGTCCGCTACTAATTAGTGTAAGAAGGTCTCTAGCAAAATAAATAGCCTATCACAATGTGGCCGGGCGCCAGAGAAGTCACACCGTGCGGTAGGTGCGAGCCCAACATGTTTTTTTTTGTTTTTAGTCACTTTTTTGTTTGTTTTTTAGTGACTTTGGTAGGTGGTGCCAACCGTAGTGGGCCTTTGGTTCTTCATTTCTTCTCCCGCGGAAGACACGACAAGGGAGTAAATCATCGAAAGTGAGGTGCCGTCGCGTTTGCTCCCTGCACACATTTCTTTTTCGTGATTATCGGGGCGTCATTAGCGCATCCTGTGCTCCTGCCCTCGGTATAAATTGCGAGCAATCTCGCAGCCGCTCTTGCAATCTTCTATCGCACTCACTCTCGTAATTTATATCATAGTCTTTTGTTTATATTTATGTAATTATATATTTCATCGTAACTTTTAATATGTAGTATTGTGCTACCATTATATATGTATATTTGCATTTGTGTAATTATTTTTTCGTCGTAATTATTAATTTTGTACTATTGTACTGCTATTATATATGTATATGTATGTATATATGTGTGTGTGTATATATATATATATATATATATATATATATATATATATATATATATATATATATATATATGCATATCTATGTAATTATTTATTTCATCATAATTTTCAATTTGTATTATTGTACCACCATATTTTTATTTGTGTAATTATATTTTTATCGTAATTATTAATTTGTAGTATTGTACTGCTATTATATATGTATATGTATGTATATATGTATATATATATGTATATATATATATATATATATATATATATATATATATATATATATATATATATATATATATATATATATATATATGTGTGTGTGTGTGTGTGTGTGTGTGTGTGTGTGTGTGTGTGTCTATGTAATTATTTATTTCATCATAATTTTCAATTTATATTATTGTACTGCCATTATATATGTATATGTATGTGTCTATATGTATGTATATATATGTATATGTATGTGTGTGTGTGTATACACATATTTTTATGGATGCTATAATACTTTATGGTCTTAGAATTTTGTATTATATAACCTTTTTATATATGATAAGCGATAACACATGGTTAGTTTTTCTCCAGGCATTTGCAAGGACTAAAAAGCACTATTTTGTAAATAAGGGATTTTTACCCTCCGACTCACATCTATGGGACAATGTTGCCAAGATTCGACACATAAAAACTTTATTGTACAGGTGCATTTGTCCTAAGGCTTTGTTGTTTTGACATTTACCCGTCTTCTGCCTCTGCTTGCTCGGTGGCCCATGGAATAGCACCGACACTGCACCTGGGACCCCGCACTAGGCTTACGGCTTGTAAGCACGTACACCCAACGCCTGCCACAGATGTTGGGGGTTACAGCCGAGGTCCTCGCCTTTCATGCTCTCGTTCTTGCTCCACCTCCAGATCACCAGGTGTAAGTCGCAGTCGTAGTAGCTCCCTAGGGAACTGCTCTACCTAAGGAGGGGATTGCCCCAGGGGGAGTAGTTAGTTGTAGTTAGCTTAGTCAAGAGTAGTACTACCTTCTTTCTCCCTCTTTCGTATGTATAATGTCATCATTTGGTGAAGCCTATAAGTTATGCCTAAGGTAATGTAACATCTTCTGTAATGAAGTAATCTAAACTCTATATACTACTTCTGTAATTGAATAGAAAATTGCACCATTAAGTCCATTGCTATAATTTTTCATCTCATTTGCTATATTAAAAAATTCCTACAAATAGTTTACGTAAATAATTTTTTGAGTAAAATTCGTAATGGAAAAAGTTACGAGCAAATTACACAACTAAATATGCTGCATCAGGAAGGTCCACAAAAAATTCCATATTTTTGTGCTCATTTTCTATATATACAAATTTCTATGAGCAATGCGTATTAAATTCTCTAATTATGCAATTAAACTAACTAACAATTTTATTCGCTACTTAAATGAGCATCACATATCGCTAATTACAATTAAATTAATATGAAAGAACACGGAAATTTATAGTACATAAAATTCTCCAAAATTTGACAATTAGGTTGACTCTGTCTGGAGATTGCATATAAAATTTCATATTTTTCAAGCCCATTTACTTTATGTAACAACTCATACAAACAGGACAATCATATAGATTTTTGAGCAACATTCAGAGTGGATGAAGTTGATAAAAAATTATATAGTGAAGTACGTTGTGTCGTGAAACTGCATATAAAATTTCATAATTTTTTTGAGCTCATTTGATATATTTGACAAATCAAACAAGCAGTAAATAAATAATACTAATTTAGTTAAGTAATTAAGCCGACTTAATCACCTGTTGTCTGTTGATAGGGTGTGACCGTGTGAGGGAGGTGGCCATATGGTAGGCGGACGGTAGGTTGACGGTTGCTCGGTGACATGACTTCGATGGACCAGCTGTCGGCTCTAGGGCGTTGGGTAATATAAGTATTATTTTTGTCAATTTTATTTATATATAACTATTTTTATAAATATGGATCCAAATTAAGCCATATACATAAAAAAAATTCTTCGTGGCATGGTGCAGTGGTCGGCTAGAATGTACGTGCATGCATGTAGCTCGTCAATTGTTGGCAGTTGCCTACCCCTAGCTAGCCTACGTTGGTCAATCATTCCTGAGCCAAAATGTTAGCACTAGCAATTGGACCTATGCACCCTTCACACTCTTTACTGTTACACTATAGCCATATAAATTAACAGTGCATGGCACTGGTTATTCTAACATCTTGATCGCTGCTTGTGCGGCCTCGTTGTTTGCGCCCCGGTCCCCTGCCCGCCGCGCAGGCCATCTGCCAAGCTACCACTGTCATTTAAGATTGCCGACGGATCCCTCGAAATATTAGCTATTGGCGGATCAGTTTCATATTCTTAAAAACCAGTTATTACTTCTAATTTTTAAAAACTAGTTTCTAAGCAAAAATTGATGGGGTGTTTGAATCCTCTAGTTTTTAAAAGCTGATTTCATTTATGATTGGTGCTAATAGACTATTATACCCTTACATTTATTGCTCTTGAACAACACATTAAACAGTCTGCGCGTGGTCTTTAATGAGGGTAAATGGGTATTTGTGCAAAAAAATTGGCAAAAGCTGGGTATCAACAACTTCT
The DNA here is from genome assembly GCA_036346575.1 of Dendrocalamus sinicus. Lineage (NCBI taxonomy): Eukaryota > Viridiplantae > Streptophyta > Magnoliopsida > Poales > Poaceae > Dendrocalamus > Dendrocalamus sinicus. Next base: position 33,516,147 of record CM070663.1, read on the forward strand.
TGGTTTTTAAGAATCTGGGTAGGTAGAATTTAAAAACTGCTCCAAAAACTGGTCTGTTTGGATCCCACCCAGTTTCCAAAAGCCAGATTCTTAAAATCCGGGTGGATCCAAACAGGCCCATTATCGACCTGATTTTCATACGAAAAGCCACTACTTTACAAACTATAGTTATTGAAACTAGCCTGGTGATCAAACCGATTGACACTGGTTCACCAGTTTAACCGACGGTTTATTAGTTTCAACGGTAGAGTAGTCTACGTGATTTTTTTACAGATATAGGCTCTATTTTTTTCAACTTCTAAAAACTGATTTTTGACTTTTCTACAGTAACTAGCTTTTAAACGGAATATCATTTCAAGATAGAGTCTACAAGTTAATTGTAGTACATACTGTAACTTCATTTGTATCAGTAAAAACCGCGTATGAGTTTCTATTACTCTGTAATTTCTCGCACGAACAGTCTAAAAACCACACGCCGTAGCCAAAAAAACACATGCCCATAGACTCTTTCTATTTCAAGAGTCACTGGCTAGATGAAAGTGAAATCTTTGGCTGTGCTTATTTGAGTTTCAGCTTTTAGCTCCTATCTTCTAACTTTTTAATTTCTTTGTTTCTAGTTTTTGGTTTTTTTTCTCTTATTCTTTTCATTTTTCTTTTTTTAAAGTTTAATTACATAAAAACTGACAACAATTACATTACAAAAATCTTAAATAGTGTTAAAAAAGTTAAAGCTCACAGCAAAAGTTGAAAAGAGCACCAGTAAAATTGATCTTATCCGAAACCCGGAATTCCAAATTTGCAGTACAGCAGAAGAAAGTGAAACCAATAAAGTTATTACAAGGGTACAAGTTTCCAAAAATGCACGGTACTACTCTTTAGTTTAGTACTAGAGTAGCACTCTTAGCTAGGAAATTGTCACAGGTAGGAAAATGTACGGTACTACTCTTTAGCTAGTAGTACTGCTCCACCGTCAAAGTCGCATTTCTTATCATTGAACTTATTGTTAATTTATTTTATTAATAACCTTTTCACCAACTTATTTTCAATTTGGAACCGTTCGCGGTTACCCACCACTCGTAACGTGGCTTAACGTCATTAGATAAGTCTAGCCAAGGATTTCCCCTTTTCAACTTTTAAAAACTATTTTTTAATTTTTATAATAACTAACTTTAAAAAATACCTTTTAAAATAAAGTCTACAAATTAATTATAATATATACTTTAACGATTTTATTTACATCGACCAAACCGCATATAAGTTTCTATTAATCTATACTCTATCTCTTACTAACAGTTTAAAAATCACAAGTCAAAACTAAAAGAACAGACCCTAAATGCCATGTCACTAGCGATGGAGTGGTCAAACAACACCACCACGTGGCTGGTGGTGGAGTGGTAGCATCTGGGCACGCTATGGTAAATAGTTTGATAGTGTTGTCTTGTTATATCATAAGTGTTGATGTAATAAAAAAAGTCAGATTTGATAATAAATTTCTCAAAATATTGTCAATAAAAATAAATTAAAAACTAAATAAATATAAGAAAAATCTAAAGCTTCACTACTGGCCGAGCTGGCATAGGCACGTAGTACCCTCTCGCACCACCCTCCTAATCTATCTTTCCTTCGTTTGGACTAAGCGACATTTTACCAGTACGATAATACATCGATACCCGCCTTAAAAGATTGACATAATCATTCCATTATATTATGTAGATCGAGTTCACGTGCGGTTGTTAGTAGAATTACAAAAATCGCTGCACGTCTAAGCGCGTACTCGTAGCAAACCTGTGTGAATTATATGAGATTTTATTTAGAGCATGTATAATGGAGAGCCGTTGGACCTGTTTGATATGATTGCGGTTTATGACTTTTAACTAAAAATTTTGAAGTTTACCTATTTACGATAGAGATTATGGAGAAAATTACTCGTTTATGATTTTGGTTGATACAAATGTTAGATTTATAATATGTACTACAATTAACTTATAGACCTCGTCTTGAGAAAATATTCCGTTTGAAAGTTAGGTACTGTAGCAAAAACCAAAAACCATTTTTAGAAGCTGTTAAAGAACAGACCCGTTAGCTATCTGTAAATTTTACTATGTAAGACATAAGATGATATAGAGAAGAGAGAGTATAGAGAATTAAGCGGTCTCTCATACAATAGTCGACTGTAATATAAGAAATAAGATATATTATCTTATAAAGAAGCTATCTATAGAGATATATAAAAACTAACCTATTGTAGAAGCTACCATTAATACTATTTATAAATGACATAATCAATACTATAAATAGCAGTTTTCTACGTTATTGTATATGCCATTAGATTGCGTGCAACTAGGCTGCATGAGAGTTCGTGGGGCCAGGTAGGGCTGTGCAGTTTTAAACCGAACCGAAAAAACCGTACCAAAAAAACCGAACCGAACCGGTCAACTCGGTTTGACCGGTTTTCGGTATTCGGTTCGGTAGTTAGAAAAGTGGTATTTCTCTTATTCGGTTTTTTCGGTAAAAACCGAAGAAAAACCAATTTCCCAAAACCGAGCAGTCCATCTCTCCATTGCGGCTCGGATCTGCGGCTGCGCTGAGCGAGCTAGGCGGAGCACAAACTCGCACCTTATTCCCCTCCACGAACAAAACCCTAACCCAAACACCCCAACCCACCCCTATTCGCGGCCTCGCGCCGTCGGGGACGATGGCGAAACCTCGCGCATGGCCGGTCGGCCTCGCGGTCCTCCTCGGTTCCTCCTCCCGCTCCGTCTCCTCAGCTCGGCTCATCCCGCCAAGCGCTCCCGCTCCTTCGTTGTCCTCCTCTCGGAGCCACTCCTCCCCGGCGCCGGCGCAGTGAGACTCGTCTTCACGCGCTCCAGATCCATCGGGCATGGAGGAGCTGGGGCGGCTGGAGAGGATGATGCGGCGGATCCACGCGGCGCTCGGGGATGCCGACTCCCAAGGCGGGTGCTGCCTGGGCTCCCGCGGTGAGGGCGCTGAGGCAGCTAGGCTCCGGCTCAGGGCCGTCGCCTACGACGCGGAGGACGTGGTCGGGGAGTGCGAGTACGAGGCCACCCGCTGCAGGTTCTAGGCCCTCGAGCTAGGGCCACCACGGAGCGACGGCGGCCATCGCAAGCGCATCATCCGGGAGGTTGGTGGCGATCATCTTGGCTCTCGAGGCAACCCTGCTTTGTAAGCTTCCTGTTCGATGAAATGCGCCACAGGATTGCCTGTACAAACTAGATTGGGTGCTAATGATTTAAACTGGCTGATAGAACTAAGTGGTACAATTAACCAAAAACACCAAACCAAAATTCAAGTATAGGAACCCCCAAGAGACAATTTTATGAGTTTGTGTTGCAAGTTTGCCCATCTGTAAGAAGAAAGGCCTGTCTGTTCTGGCCATAGTTGGTATGGGAGGGCTTGGTAAGACAACACTAGCTCAACTGGTATTCAATGATCCGAGGGTACACCAATCTTTTGACAAGCTTGCCTGGATCTGTTTGTTTGAGCAATTTGATGTCAAGACCATAACAAGGAACATGATTAGTTCACTCCAAAAGCAGAAGTGCGATCTAGTAGAATTGAATGATCTTCAAGGAGCATTGATAGAGCAAATACAGGGAAAGAAACTTTTGCTCATATTAGATGCCAGTAGTATATGTATTATTGTCTACTCGTTTTACTAGTCGATATATCGTTTGCAATTCGCGTCAACTTTGGTAAATATGGTATTTACCGATACCGCGCCGAAATAAATTGGGATTTACCGATACCGAACCGTACTTCTAAAAATACCGTATATTACCGAACTACAAACACCGTATTTACCGTATATACCGTATATACCGAACCGATCAAACCGAAAAAACCGATTGCACAGTCCTAGGGCCAGGTGAGACACCGATCAGCATACAACTACTAATCTTAGGGAGTCTCCAACAGCTGACTATTTAGTTAGCTAGATCTGATGTGGCAAGGAAAAAGTAGGAGAGAGAGTAGTCACTAGCGACGAGCAAATAGCTGATCTATTTCACGTAGTCCAAGAACATAAGAGAGGAGCATATGGGTCCAACAGTATAAAATAGTCTTTGCTTTTGTCTCTCACCTCCACGTCAGCTGACTATATAGCTAGTATTAGCTATTACCATTGCGGACGCCCTAAGTAGTGGCAGCAAATCAAAATGTTTTAACTTAAACAAAATATGGTACTTACTACCATTGCGGCTACACGTGGATAACAAAATCGTCGCGAGAACCTGGACGAACAAAGCGGGGGCCGCCACATCGGCATGCGTGATGCTGGCTCGTAGCTGCATTTGGCAGGTGACGATTAAATTAAGCCGGGCTGGGCTAGTGGAGGGCCATGATTAGCCTGTATTATATCACTGACACTGGCTACTGGCTAGCTTAGCTCCTTTTGGTAGCACACACCTAGTAGGATTATATACATTAACTAATCTGCTTGATTGCTTAATTAATCAGTTAAAGATGCCGTGACAGTTGCGACGCAGTCCAGAAGCGTCTGTTTGGCCTACGGATTCGAGTTGTATATTGGCCTCTGAATCTTACCAGAAATAGGTCATGATCCATTTCATTTTGGCCTTTTTGTTTTGACTTCTGGTTTTTTTTAAAAAAAATAAAAAAATAAATATCAAAACAGAATAACTTTTTAAAACAGATTCTCTAAATAATAGCTGCTATATCTAAAAACGCAGACAAAAGTTCTTCTGTCGCATGCTATGCTTCCAACTCTTTTTTCTTTTTAGAGACGTCCAACTCTAAACTCTGAAGGTGAAGCATAAGTTCAGACCTACAGAGAGACGTCCAACTCTAAACTCTGAAGGTGAAGCATAAGTTCAGACCTACAGAGAGATGTTTTGACAAATATTAGTGCACATGGGAACGTGCATGTTTTGGGCTTGGGCCTAATTCGGACTTGGTTCTGATGGAAGCCTATGAATCACCCACGATGGAAGCCCATTTTCACAAAGCCCATAAATTACAAGTGAGACCCAGCAAATAGAGATATATAAGGGTACTTTCTGATTTTCTGACTTCAGTGTGTGAACATTGCTTTGGAACTGTCAGCTTGGCTGCTAAATCCCAAGTTCCCAACAAAGATAAAATTGAAGAAATTAAACCTGCCGTTTTTCTGCTACTTACGCAAAGGTTCTGCATTGTTCCTCTGAATGCTCACCAGCAGTCACCGCCATGCATGCATCCTTTGCATTGCTTGCAGGATCGAGAACTTATCCAGCTGTGCCACTAGGGATGAGAATCGCGGCTTGCTATATCTATATGTATGAATGGGTTGACATTATCTGGAATATGTTCTCTGAATAAAGATTACGATGAAAGATTCTAGCTGGAAGAAAAAGATAAGCCCAACTGCTCTCCGAGCTGCCTATAAATACCTCCGGAAGCAAGCATGGCGACCGAACCACTCAGGCAGCAATGAGCTAGCTAGCCATGCGCAATAAGAACTAAGAAGTAGTAGTAGAAGAAGAAGAGAGCAAGCCTTACATGGCGATAAGGGTCTAGCTCTGGTAGCCAAGGATGACTTGCCTGTGTCCTTGTAACGCCCCCGTTTCCAGGGGCGCGTACGGACACGGCATTCCGTAACTATTCAAGCATGAACAGTTATGGAGTGTCGCGCAAGAGTATACCATTGCATGCTTACAACAAAAATCCAGCATATATTTGACATAAGGATTAACATCCAGATTTACAAAAGACTCCAGAATCTGCTTCGAGCGCGGCGAAGACCTACAGCCAAGAGTCCTCATCGAAGAAAAGATCCTCCGGGACTTCTTCAACGGGGAGACCTTCTCCTTCGTCTTGATTCTCTAAAGAGTGGATTAAGCAAGTCGTGAGCCAATCAACCGGCTCAGCAAATCCTAAAGGGACCCTAACTTATTACATGCACGGAACTTCAAAGGAAGGGAATATATTTGGTTTATTAACTTTGGTGGATGCAGTTTTATTTGCAAATATTTTATAAAACTGGCCCAAAACTACTTCTTAAGATCTCAGGGGTTTTTCACGAAGAGTTCATTAACCAACTAACCAAGTTAAAGCATGTACAAAACTACTTAAGCTTCGCTGCTGGAATCACCCAAGTGACACAGCTCCAATAACCGGGAGCACGGCGTATTCGAATACCATTTATTTGACTCTGCAGAGTTTGCTCAGCTTTACCCACATGATCCCTTAACTCCCGCTAAAGAGTTAAGAAAGCCAGGTCGTTTCACTGCTCAACTCTTTATATAGGCTCTACCGGTAGAATTCACTCGGGTCTGGCTCACACCCACACACACACACGCACGCACACACAAGAGAGGACAACGTCCGCTTCGAGTGAATTCCACCGTTGTTAGGCACCCGCAGCCCGGCCTGCCTAACCTCACTGCTACCCTCCTGTAGAGTTTCAATCGAGTTGAGCAGCTAATAGATAAGTGTTGACAAGTCAACTCCTGTGGTTGAGCGATCACTGTGACATTTGCTCAGCGTAAGGGTTTCAGTCCTTAACTTTTCACCGGGCCCGCAACCTCACTAGGCCTGCGACCCAAACTAAGGTAAGCGGTGGGCGCAGACCGTCTCGCGGTTTCTCACTCACCCTTACCCTACTCCAGCCCTAGGGTAAGAGATGGGCAAAGACCGTCTCGCGGCTCTCCCCCAGCCCTTACCCTACCTTGTGCACGCCGGCACTCTCCGCTCTAAGATACGGTGTCCCATACCACCCTACCTTAGAGTCGGGTTTTCCAAATTCTATTGGCCCACAGCCACAACCTTATTAGTGTAATACTTTGCATGATAATAATAGCCTACAATTATCTAGATTATCAGATAATTATTTCTAGGGTTACAAAGGCATGGCTACAAGTTTAACAGGGCATTTGTCGGTGGTGGGGTTTAACTACATAACATGTCATTCTAAACATTTTATTTTATTTTCGAACTAACATTTCAGAACTAGCTCAATGCAAATAACATATTTACATAATTAAACATCATGGGATACGACATGATCAAAGGATTTGGGACTTGCCGTCAATCCGGATGATCTCAGCTAGCTCGAACGAAGAAGCGCCTGGATCCTGAGCCTGCTCTTGAACCTCCGGGACCTCCGACACTAGTGCAAACACATAAAATAAATTAAATCCAGCTTGCAACTAATCAAGCGAGGAGAAAATTAAACTAATTAAAAATGAATAAATTGCATAAATCCTTCAAATGGAATTTTAGGAATTTATCTGGGATGAATATGTCGAAATGGAGATCACAGTTGGGTCCAGAATATTATTTGGAGCAAAGTGGTGAAATTTGGGAATTTTTGTGATTTTCTAGAATTTATTTGGATTTTCTGGGATTTTAGAAATTGATAAATCATCTGGAAAATCGTGAACAAGATGATGGCCCATGGCCATGGCCTGATGCCCGCCGGAGATGGCCCGCGCGGCACGGCGCAGTTCTTGCTGAAGCGCGGAATGGGCGGGCGAGGAGGCGGCCCACGCCAACGCGTGTCCGCACGGCTTTGATGCCCGCCGCGTGGCTCGTCTGGACGGCGGGATGAGGCGGAGCGAAGGGGGTACGGTGGGAGGATCCGACGGTTGGAAAGCGATACGGTTATGGTCATCGGACGGCGGAGGAGCGGAGACCGCGGCGAAGCGGTACGGTTGAATCGGGCAGCTCCCGTTAAATAGCGCTGGGCGGGATCGACGGAGGGGAGGAGGCCACGTCATCGTCGTCTACCTCCAGCCGGGCGGGGGCGACAGAGAAACGGGGCGGCGGGGCTGCGGTGCTCCGGCGATAGCGATGGCCCCCAATGGCCGGGAAGGGCTCCACTGGGTGCTCCTTGACATGGGGAACCCGTTTTGGGCACTGGGGAGGCGAGGGGAATAGCAGAGAGGACGGGAGGTAGAAGGGGGAGATTTGAGCATTCGGTGGCGAGGGAGGTCGTCGGCGGCAAGGGGGTTCAATCGGCCTCGGTTACACGGGAAGGGGACCACGGAGCTCACGTTGGCAGTGGCGGGAGGAGCTAGGAGGCGGCGAGGTAAGTTGGCCACGGGAGAGGTGCGACAGCCTGGGAGGAGCTGCGGCGGCGGCGTTCCACGGACGGGCGCCTGTCCAAGCAATGTTACCAGCGTGATCAGCACACCGAGGAGGAGCTCAGGACGAAAGCAATTGAGGGATGAGGGAGGGGAGCAGAAGATCCGCTTTACAGGGTCGCCGGCGCAGGGGAAGGTCACGGCGGAGCTACGGGCGATGCGGCTCCGATTGGCGGCTCAGGGAGAGGCGGGGAAGCGGTGGGAGGTGAATGGGAGTGCTGGGGGTGCTCGGGAAGCAAAGGAAAGGGAGGGAGCCGGAAGGGGGTATTTATACCCGAGCGGGAGAGGGGAAATCCTTCGGGGAGAAGCCACCGGCGGGGCTCCGGGCCGACAGGGATGGACGGGGGCTGTCAAGGGCATTTAAACCCACACAGTGGAAGGGGCGGGATGACGCGGCGCGGCATGCAGGAGGAGCGGCGGCACGCGGGCGATTGAGCTGCGGCCGGGCGGCGCGGCCGAGAGAGAGGCGGCGGCGCGAGTAGGGCGAGAGAGAGGCGGCGGCGGCGCGGCGCGCTCACTCGCTTCGACGAAAGAGCGCCGGGACAGCGAGGCGCGAGATGAACCGGGCGCGCGCGAGACGGGCGCGGCGCAGCGCGCGCGCGCAGCGCGCTTGAGGAGGCGAGAGAGGCTGGCGCTGCGGTCGAGGAGCGGAGGAGGCGCGGGCGAGGGGAAAGGCGGGGTCGGGACGGCGCCAACGCGGGAGGGGGAGCGGGAGGCGCCGGGAGGAGGGGAAAACGGAAATCGGCGGGGCGCCAACGAGAAAAGGAAAGCGGAACGACCAAAAAGGAAAGCGCATTCCGGGAAAACTTTCCCAAAAAGGAAAGTTTTTGAATTTCACTCAAAAATGCATCAAAAATTTGGAAATTTTATTTTGAATTTTTGCAGGGCTTTTTCAGTCCTCCTCCATGAAGGCTTAGCGGTGAACGAGCCTTGGTGTGCAGGTCTCATGGGAAGTCTCCTTGGCTAGCCTGAGTGGCTCTTATCACTCATGCTAGCCTTGCATCTTTTGAATAATTTGTGCATGCATTTCCTGTATGCTGGTTATTAGCTTCAAGCTGCCGATCATATATACGAGGCACATCGACGCATGCATGTGCATTTTCTGCAACATCTACACGTATATGAAGCTGCGGCCATATTGATTAACTAGATCTATTTAATTGGCTATCTATAGAGAGGATATACATATATCTCCCTGCTGCAGCATCCTCACACACTTAACCTGCAGGTGCCGGCTAACTTGCTAAAAACAACAACAGAAGATCAATGGAGTCAAGCTGAGGCCACAGAAGAAGAAGCTCCTAAGGAACCAGTCTTCTCGGAGGAGGATTGGTCTTAGGTCTTAGTCTCGCTCAGGCCGCCTGGGAGATTTTTGTATTGTACAGTGGTTTGTGGGCTTGCACGCCCGCTGTGTAAATTGGTGATAACCTTTGTTACAATAAAATTGGGTCTTTTGTTGTAAGCTTTTGCTGTTGTGATGATCGCTCATATTCAAGAACATCGTAACTGTTCATCTTGTACGGTTACGAGGTTCAGTAATGTCTCCAGAAATGAGGGCGTTACAGAGTGGTATCAGAGTAGGTTTGCTTGACTGTAGGTTGAGACCTAAGGAAAAATAGGAGAGCTATTTTATAGCAAAACCTAAGTTTAAAAGTTAAAAAGAATTTACATAAAATATAAGTAATACTGCTGTCGTCTTCTACCTTAATGCTGCCTTATCTGTCTTAGTTTATTCTTGCTTAAGTTTTGCTTTTCGCAAATATTCGTGTCAAGTCTTGTCTAATCTCAAAATTTTCGTTGTTAAGTAGATGGTACACTTTATCCACTCAAAGCCAGAGCAGATGACAGGATGGCCTTGTCAGTTATGGGAAATGCAACAATTTCTGGGAGCTACTGATTGGCATAAACCCGTGTTCCATGCTGTGACACGTCATGTGAATGAAGAGAATTATGCTTGGAAGGCTTGGGTCGATCTCATTCCATTACCTGTCCACCTGGACAGGGAAAGAAGATTCTTTGGAAGAAGAATCCAGGAGTGGGACGCAGTACAGGATGTCGCAAGAAATGCGGTATTACATCTGAGGCATTACTATGATCCAGAGTTTGATGAGACTGAGTATGATCTAGTTCCCCAGAGGATCCCCAGGGATGGAGCGTACCTGACCCTAGAGCCTAGAGAAGAAGATGACCCACGTTTGGGAGTTGCTTCCAAGTATATTGTTCATCAAGAAGTGATGTATTTCCGGGTGATTCAAGAGTCTTTTGAACTGCGCGACCAACTGCAGCAAGCTCAAGGTGAACTTCAGGTGCTGAGGCGGGAAATTCATAGAAGGAACATGGTGGAAGAGGGCGAGATGTCTGCATGTGGCAAATCTCCAGACGTCCCTGAAGATCCAGGTCCATCTTAGCCTAACCGCTGCCTCACCGCCAGAGAGTACCGCCTTCTCTTCCGACCGGCCCGCTCCCTAGAGCCGTCGGCCAAGAATGATGATGAGGCGGAGGGACATGCTTAGAATGCTGCAGATGATGAAGAAGAGGAGGAGGACCCTGAAGAAGTGATCCGCTATACGTCGAGCGATCCACCATCCGGCGGATGGTGAACATTTGAAGATCAAGCTTCTTAGCAAGTCTTTTGAAGAATGCAGTCCAACTTTTGAAGCAGTAGTGAAGAATGCAGTCCAACTTTAGAAGTAGCAGTAGAATAGACTAATAACAGTAGCGTAGTTAGTACCAATAGCAAGACTTTTGGTGTTGTAAAGCAAGTTGTGCTAGAAACTCTAAGTAGTTTACTATCAGCTTGTAAATTAAGTAATGCATGTTTAATTACCTCTTTTAATTTGTTTGTTAATAGTATCTTTATCTTTCTGCCTTCAAAGCATTCTCCTTCTTACTCGCTTTAATTCTTGTCCCGTTCGCCCTAAACTTGCCCAAAATTCAATTTCTTACTTATCTATTTAAAGTTCGCAAAAAGCCGCTGTAAAATTTACTTCAAGTTCTCCAGTGCAGAAACAAAATGTATGGAATGGAGCCAAATCCCAACAATCAACCAGCAGGACAAGACAACACCGTAGCAAATCAGAGCACCATTGCCAACATTTTAGCAATGATAGAACAAAATCGACACCAAGCTGAAATGAATCAGGCAAGACTATTAGAACAACACTCCAAGATGCTAGAACAGATTATGATGCGAGCCACCTCTCCAAGTGGTTCGATAGGAATGACTACCAGAGGAACACAGACCACATCAAAATGGAATGATTTCCAGAAGACCAGACCCCCTGTATTTTCTACTTCACCAGATCCCATTGCCGCAGAGGACTAGCTGAAAGATGTTGAAAGGAAACTAAAAACAGTGCAGTGCGAAGAAAGAGCAAAAGCATTATATGCATCACACCAACTCCAAGGGCAAGCTGCCACTTGGTGGATCAACTTTCAGACTATGCATGCTGATCGGGAAATATCGTGGAAGGAGTTTGAAGAATCTTTCCGCAAAGCTCATGTTCCCGATCACATTATTCAGGCAAAGCGCCGAGAGTTCCTAGCTCTCAAGCAAGGCGGGAGAACTATTATGGAATATTTGCATCAATTCAACCAATTAGCAAGATATGCTCCCGATGATGTCAAAAACGAAGAAAAGAAGATGGAAAAGTTTAGAGAAGGTTTACAGAAATCCTTAAAATATCATATATCAGCTATGCGTTTCAAGGATTTATCAGACATGGTAGATTGTCTTATTTCATTTGAAGAAGCAAGAGGTTGAGATGGAAGAATCAAGAAAAAGAAAGGCTATGCAAAAACCATCCACATCATCGTCTAGTACTCCAAAGATGAAAACATGGATGCCGTCCCAAAGCAGACATCCAACCACTCGCCAAGTAATGCTTATACCAAGACGACAATCCAATGCCCCTCAACAAGGTGGTAGATCTCAGCAGACAGTCTAATGCTATACGTGTGGAGAAAACCATTATCAAAACAATTGTCCTCGGAAAACCAATTTTTGTTTTCATTGTGGTCAAACCGGACATTTCAGAGATCAATGTCCTAAGAGGAACTTACCTTCTGAAGTAGCAAAACTTCAGACAGGAACACAGCAACAGGATGTGAAGCCCATAATATTGCAAACAAGATCTACAACACCCACAGGAAATGCTTCTTCCTCGGGCAATCAAGCTTGGAAAGGCAGAGGTGCGACCAATGCAACCTTTCAAGCCAGGGTGAACCACATCTCAGCAGAAGATGCAGCTGGGGCAAGTGACGTTATTGTAGGTATGTTCCCAGTCAACTCAATACCTGCATTAATTTTGTTTGACCCCGGTGCAACGCATTCATTTATATCCATGGAGTTTGTTACAAGGAGTCAATTGCCAACTGTCTCCCTACAAAAATACTATGCTATTTAAACACCTGGAATCAAAATGGAATCCTGTTTTGGGTGTGGTGACCTTACCATAGAAATCCAAGGGTTAAAATTTAAACCAAATTTGCTATTGTTGGATATGAAAGGATTAGATTTTATACTGGGGATGAATTGGCTTACTAAAAATAAAGCCATAGTAAAGTGTGAGAACAAAACAACGACTTTAACCAATCCTGAAGGTCAAGAGACAGTGGTACACACTGATCATGACTTGATTTAGAGTATGAAGAAAAGTGTATTTAGTGCATTGACAAGTGAAGGGGTACAAGTGCCTGTGGTACAAGAGTATCCAGACGTATTTCCTGAAGAGTTACCTGGCAAACCCCCTGACCGACAGATAGAGCTTGCAATAGAACTGATTCCAGGCACTCAACCAGTCACAAAACATCAGTACAGAATGTCAGCTAGTCACTTTTACAATGTCCCTAGCATCTCATAGATGGTGAAAAGCCAATCAATTTTGCCGGAGAACCACTGGAGTCCCCTAGCGCCGCCGTGAGGCTCGTCGCCTTCCTGGCCGTCGCTAGTCTTCGCCGTTAGTCCTCACGTTCCCCAAAGCCTCAAAATGGGTCACCCAGCCATAGCCGCATCTTTTTATAAAGCTCATCCTCCCGGAGAGTCCCCACCGTCGCCGCTCTACCAAAAGTGGCGAGCTCTGTTTTGCCGTCGGAGGGAGCCGTCTGGAGGTTGAAGATGACTCCCGGGGCGACGTGGCCACATCTCGGCCCTCTGTGCCATCACATCCGAAGCGGCCCTGCTCATTTGAATCTAGGCCGTCGATGATCTCACGGTCTCTCCATCTGAGCACTCGCACTCACGAAATCACCTCCGTTCGCGCCAGCCGCGCGTCTCCCATCGGGTGAGCGTGCGTGGGCCGTGGGCTGTGGCCTGCTCTGGCTGCGCGCGCGGTTGGGCCGCGGCCCGTTCGACCGTGTGGGAAAAGCCGGCCGGGCCGCGCTGTGTATCCCGGGTCGGCCCAGTACTGTTCATATGATTTTAAAAATCCAGAAAAATTCATAAAAATCCCAGAAAAATCCATAAAATCCCAAAATACACCATTTTGACCAATTCAACATCCTGAACCCAAATTTAACCTTCATTCCTCCAAATTCAAATTTTATAAATTCAAATTCTTCCAGTTTCCAAACTCTTTATTTGAGATTTTATGCAATTTAATCCTCTTTATTTAGATTATTTCCCTAGCTTGATTAGAATCAAGTTTGGACTTATGTTGTTATTTTATATGTTTACGCTAGCTTCCGAGATCGAGGTTGCAGTCCCTGAACCGAGCTAGTCGCCCAGATATACGATATAGTCAAGATCCCAGAACAGCAATGCAAGTTACAAGTTTTTGATTATATTGAATCCCATGAAATTCACATTATTTAATTAATGTATTTTCATTATTAATAATTGTGAAATGTTAATTGCTTAAAACAAAATGTTTAGAATGGCATGCTATTTAGATAAATCCTACCACTGAAAAATACCCTGCCTTGATTGATGGCCATATTCACCTTGACAGCCATAGTAAGAATTAAAATATTGTACAATTATTTATAAGATCATATCATTCAACATTTTACACTACTAAGTGACTTTGGCCGTGCGCCTGTAGGATTTGAAAAGATTTGGACCTAGGGTAAAAGAGGTTGGTGGGGCTCCGTGTAACGGACTTAGCCCACCACTTTACCCTAGGTCCAGAGGTTGGTGGGGTTTCGGGTAACGGACTTAGCCCATTGCTTTACCCTAGGGTGGAGGCTGGTTTGGATTGGTGGTGGATAGTGCTGTTGAGCACAGTGGAAGATTGTGGTTGGTGCCTCAGGTGAAAATATAAGGACAAGAACCTTATGCCAAGTAAAAGACATAGTGATCGCTCAAACCACAGGAGTTGACTTGTCAACACTGGTTTAGTAGCTGCTCAATTTGATTGAAACTCTACAGGAGGAGATGACAGGATGCCGGGGAGTTACGTATGCTGCGGGTACCTAACAACGGTAGTGTTCATTTAAAACGGCAAGGAGAAGTTTATATTTAATATTTGGTCGTGACTGAGTGATGCTACCGGGTAGAGCCTATATAAAGAATTGAGCAGTGAAACGATCTGGCTTTCTTAACTCTATCGCGGGAGTTAAGGGATCGTGTGGGTAAAGTTGAGCAACTCTGCAGAGTGAACTAATGGTATTCGAATACGCCGTGCTTCCGGTTAATGAAGCTGTGTTAATGGGGGTGATTCCAACAACGAGGTATAAGTGGAGTTTATGATGTTGCTAATCTCTTTAATGGTGAAACTTTATCTGATAATAAAACCCCCTGATCTTAAGGAGCAAATGTTTTAATTTTATTTGTTTGCAAATAAAACTGCATCCACTCAATGTAATAAACCCAATATATTCCCACACTTGAATATCCTTGCAAGTAGTAAATTAGGGTTTACCCTTGTAACTTGCTGGCTACGGTTGTACTCATTACTTGCTAAAAACAACAACAGAAGGTCAATGGAGTCAAGCTGAGGCCACAGAAGAAGAAGCTCCTAAGGAACCAGTCTTTTCGGAGGAGGATTGGTCTTAGGTCTTAGTCTCGCTCAGGCCGCCTGGGAGATTTTTGTATTGTACAGTGGTTTGTGGGCTTGCACGCCCGCTGTGTAAATTGGTAATAACCTTATGTTGCAATAAAAGTTGAGTCTTTTGTTGTAAGCTTGTACTATTGTTTATCTTGTATGGTTACGAGGTTCAGTAATATCTCTAGAAATGGGGACGTTACAATAGGCATGCGTGATGCTGGTTCGTAGCTGCATTTAGCAGGTGACGACTAAATTAAGCAGGGTTGGGCTAGTGGAGGGCCATGATTAGCCTGTATTATATCACTGACACTGGCTACTAGCTAGCTTAGCTCCCTTTGGTAGTACACACCTAGAGGGAGTATATACATTAACTAATCTGCTTGATTGCTTAATTAATCAGTTAAAGATGCCGTGACAGTTGCGACGCAGTCCAGAAGCGTCTGTTTGGCCTACGGATTCGAGTTGTATATTGGCCTCTGAATCTTACCAGAAATAGGTCATGATCCGTTTCACTTTTGCCTTTTTGTTTTGACTTCTGGTTTTTTTAAAAAATTAAAAAAAACTAAATATCAAAACAGAATAACTTTTGAAAACAGATTCTCTAAATAATAGCTGCTATATCTAAAATCAGACAAAAGTTCTTCTGTCGCATGCTATGCTTCCAACTCTTTTTTCTTTTTAGAGACGTCCAACCCTAAACTCTGAAGGTGAAGCAGAAGTTCAGACCTAGAGAGAGATGTTTTTGACAATATTAGGGCACATGGGCAAGAGCATGTTTTGGACTTGGTTCTGATGGAAGCCTATGAATCACCCAC
Organism: Dendrocalamus sinicus; assembly: GCA_036346575.1. Lineage (NCBI taxonomy): Eukaryota > Viridiplantae > Streptophyta > Magnoliopsida > Poales > Poaceae > Dendrocalamus > Dendrocalamus sinicus. The sequence continues at coordinate 33,532,050 of CM070663.1, forward strand.
CATGGAAGCCAACTTTAACAAAGCCCATAAATTACAAGTGAGGCCCAGCAAATAAGGTACTTTCTGATTTTCTGACTTCAGTGTGTGAACATTGCTTTGGAACTGTCAGCTTGGCTGCTAAATCCCAAGTTCCCAACAAAGATAAAATTGAAGAAATTAAACCTGCCGTTTTTCTGCTACTTAACTCATGCAAAGGTTCTGCATTGCTCCTCTGAATGCTCACCAGCAGTCACCCCCATGCATGCATCCTTTGCATTGCTTGCAGGGATCGAGAACTTATCCAGCTGTGCCACTAGGGATGAGAATCGCGGCTTGCTATATCTATATGTATGAATGGGTTGACATTATCTGGAATATGTTCTCTGAATAAAGATTACGATGAAAGATTCTAGCTGGAAGAAAAAGATAAGCCCGCCTGCTCTCCGAGCTGCCTATAAATAGCTCCGGAAGCAAGCATGGCGACCGAACCACTCAGGCAGCAATGAGCTAGCTAGCCATGCGCAATAAGAAGTAGTAGTAGTAGAAGAAGAGAGCAAGCCTTACATGGCGATAAGGGTCTAGCTCTGGTAGCCAAGGATGACTTGCCTGTGTCCTCCTCCCTGAAGGCTTAGCAGTGAACGAGCCTTGTGTGCAGGTCTCATGGGCAGTCTCCTTGGCTAGCCTGAGTGGCTCTTATCACTCATGCTAGCCTTGCATCTCTTGAATAATTTGTGCATGCATTTCCTGAAGAGGAAAACTTTATTGTATGCTGGTTATTAGCTTCAAGCTGCCGATCATATATACGAGGCACATCGACGCATGCATGTGCATTTTCTGCAACATCTACACGTATATGATTAACTATATATAGAGAGGATATATTTAACTAGATCTATTTAATTGGCTATATATAGAGAGGATATACATATATCTCCCTGCTGCAGCATCCTCACACACTTAACCTGCAGGTGCCGGCTAACTGCATAGTGTATGTGTATGTGTGCAATGCAGCAGGTTCCTCTTCTGTTCCAAGAGAAGTAGTTCAGCTGCAGGTTATCCTTTCCTTCCTCCAAAAAGTTAAGCAGGAATCACAGCATGGAAGAAAGCTGTCAAAGAAGTGCACCGTACGCGTGCATGTCATTTGCCATATGATCCGACTATTTATACTTGCAAGCCTTGGCCCTAGTTCTTAATTAACTCAAGGATTGGATATGGCTTCCACACACGTAATAATATATATGGGCCTGTAGTTTAATTCAGCTAGCAATTGGACACTGTCTCCACACGTAGATCTTGTCACTGCCGCTCATTATTATGGAGGAACATAAATATAATTCATGCATTTCATATCTATAAATTCCAAAGGCAATCAAAAAGGGGAAAAAAGATAGGTAGGGGACTGCATGTGTATAGATAAGATAAGTATTCCCATGCCAATTAAAGCTGCTGGCCAACATGCATATGAACATGCACGAGCCGCAAAGCACTACTACTGTCTCACGGAGATACGCTGTATGTTTCCAAAATAAAAAAGCTAGATAGATAGAGATTCTTTTATATATATTATGCGCGCAGTAGGCGCCGGTGCATGCATGCTGTAATTAACCAACATAGATGAACAGAAAAGATAATTGCACCTTGTTTTGCCGCGTCTCTTCTGCAGATCCTGGTTATGCATTAGCTGTGACAAATGAAGGAATGGCATGCACTTACATATTTGGTGGTCGAATGAGTACGTAAACTTTAGTATTAATTAACAGTACTATGCATTGTTGTTTCTAGAAGCAATTTTAAAAGCTTGTCGTTATACTTAATGTGTTGTTTCTTTGGGGACATATACAATAGTATTACGAAGCCACAACTCTGATAAACTGTAATTCACGGATCACACAGGGATCACACAGGGACGTTTTAGTGTAATTTATGCAATTATTTATCTAGTTGTTATTTTCTTCGGCACCGATACATTAAACTGTAGCACGCTTACTAATTGCAGAAAAGAAACCGGGTTTGAAGGGTGACTTTTATTCGACTAACTTTGGGGCCCAGAACTTCGATATAAACTCAGGCAAGCATCCCTTTGAACATATGATTAGAGTATCTTCAGTAAAACAAGTATTTAACAATTAAATTATTATCACCTTGCATAAAAATAAAAATAATGTTTAAATTGAATAAAGGCTATGAGAAAGACATGAAAGAAACATGTGTAGACAGTTGGAGCCACTGTCGTAGTGTAAACAAGCATATATTTAGCGATGTGGAGTGTCAGATGAGGCCTCAATTGGATGGTGGGCCATAAAGGGTAAGTCCGATCAACGACTATATTATAATTGAAACAGTACGGGTGAGGGTGGGGAACCATCCCATGCCAATAATTATAAGTAAATTGGGTGGAGGCATAATATACTGAAATAGTGGTGAAGATTCTGTACTTTGAGTAGGGCATTGCATATAAGGAAATGTGAGGATCCACTTGCAATAAGAATCAGGGTGACTATGAGTAAAGTGGTACAAACTTGTGCAGTGCTATATAAATCATGAATTCATGCTTGTCTTCTAGACTGGAGGCTACGGAACAGGTGGAGGTTTTTTTCCCACTATACGAGTGTTTAGTAGGTTTCTAAATTAATAATATGAAATTCTTTCACAACCTAAAAGCCTCTATTTTCTATAAGTTTTGAAAATGAAAAAGAAAAAGAGAAGGAGAAAAAAGAAAGAGAAAGAGCACGAGAACGAAAATGCTTGTTTCAAGAAATGCTAGATTTATGAGTATACAGTATATTTTGTTATTAACGCTTGCTGAGTACTTCTATACTCACTCTTGCTATTATTCTCCTCTGTTTATAGGGTAGCCAGACCAGAGTTTCACTTGGTGTGGACGTGGCTTACCTCGAGGAACCCTATCCTGAGGGGGAATGGGAGGGATATGAGAACGAACCATATGGGGGTGTGTACCTCATATGAAATGTGGGACGACTAAGAGATCACCAGTGGCATGGGCAATGATCCTGTGGTATATGTAAAGTTTACGTAATGTCTTTACCTCTAGGAGTCCTTGTAAGATTAAAATGTTGAACCAAAAGCCTACTTTTGGTATTGTACTATTATTCAAGCCCTAGAGGTTCTGTACCAAACTCTAGCCCTGCATGGCTATATTTATATAATAAAAGCATGTTTCATCTCTAATTTTGTTCTACTGCTATACTCTGATGGGTTTATTATTCGTTAGAGCGGTATTTTACCAGGCAAACGAATAATAATCTGTTGATCAATGTTATTACCTTACTCGGTAATAACACGGGTCATCACAATTGATTAATAATGCACACCAACATACTTCACAACCGGTTTACTTGGTTTTTTTTCTCCACTGGTTTCTTCGCTGGACCAGTCCTAAGAAAACCACGAGGCTTTCTTGCTTACTCCAAGTGTAGCAAAATATTCCTTTGTGGATGAAGGAACGACTCTTTGTAAATAAGTAATGATATATTAGATATTATTTTTCGTCTGATCGACCAATAATAGCGCAGCATCACATGCAAGTGGATGCATGTAGAGAGCAAAATATATATCAGCATTGTCGTTCAAGTATATATGATGTAAGATTTAATCCAATTCTAGCTGTAATATTACCAACAAATACTCCTTTGTTCAAGAATATATGACGCTTGCACAAGACATAGTCTCCAATACGTAACTTTGACCATCAATTTTCATATTAATATGTTAGCTAGAAATATAAACACATTACTCTCTCTGTCCACAAATATAAGTTGTCGTGGGTTCCGTGCAATCAAGTTTTGATCATTAATATATGTTAAAATATATAGATTGACTATATAAAAATAATACCATTGGATTTATCTTATAAAATACTTTCATAATGTATATATTTTTTTATTATTTTTGCTAGTATATTATGATAATAAATTATACTCAAAATCCTGCATTGGTGTAAAAAGTCAAAAAAGACCTATATTTGTGGACACTATTTTGATAGGATCAATCGAAATAGTTTTGCACAAATTAACGGTCAAAATTAAGGAAGTTTGATCACTCAGATTCCAAAACGCCATATACTATTTCGCAGTTTGATCACTCAAATTCCAAAACGGCGTATACTATTTCGGGAGTAAATCATTCAGGCGTCAAAATCTAATTAGCCGTTCATATAAAGCAAATATTCCAGCATAAAATCGCCCTTTCATGGGTCAACACGCGCTCCCATTTTCCAGAGATGGAATTGGAGGCCGTCGTTCACTACCACTACTTTATGAGAAAAAAATCAAGATAAATTATTAAAATTTTGATCTTAGTTAATGCATGCATGCATGGGCTAGCTCATCGATCGGTCATGCGTGCCTCTGCAATTCTACAGACACGTCATATCTAGCTGAATGCATGTATGTATGTTGAAATCGACAAGAATATATTCTGAATGGACAATATGATGAGAGATTCTTGAGATATTAATTGTTCTGAGAATAATTAGGTCATCGTTTGCTTTACAAGGTAGTACAAATAGGCCTGGAATTGAAGGAAGTGTGCCATGACTCATAAGTTAGCTAGTAGAGAAGAGAGCAAGCCTTACATGGCGACAAGGGCCTATCTCTGATAGCCAAGGATGACTTGCCTCTGCGTTCTTTTCCTCACTAAGGCTCAGCAATGCATGAGCCTTTGTGTGGTCTCATAGGCAGTCTCCTTGGCTAGCCTGAGTGGCTCTTATCGCTCGTGCTAGGCTAAATTGCATCCCTTAATTAGTTCGTATGTATGTGTATGTATATGTTCTGAAAAAGAGGGTTTTTATCATCTCTGAGAGACATCAGGAGGTCCCAGTATCTGTCCACCGAACTACCATTAAATTCTACAGTAATTAGAAGCCCAACTCAAAGGTGCCATACAGCTACACTGTCGATCTAGCCGAAAAGCTACAGCTCGCTCTCGCGCTCGCGCTCTCTCTCTCTATATATATATGTATATGTAGGTTCTATACTTCTAGAAGTGTATACTCCCACTTCTTAAATGATATTATTATATCTCTTTATTATTTTGAGTATACTCTAATAATAATTATAAGATACTCCAAAGTGAGTTCCATGAAAAATTTAATCAAAATCCATATTCTATAGTATAATTATGTACATACTCCTTTTTATATATGGAAAGGGTATATAATAAAAATAAAGACCTCTGATGAAAATTTTTCATCAAAGTCGCATTGGAGTATCTTAGAATTAGTATATAAGTATACTGAAATAATACAGAGGTATAACCTGTTCAGTTAAGTGGTATATTAAAAATGAGAGTATGTACTAGTACAGAAAAGATTTTATCTCTTTTTCTCTCTTTATATAAAATGTATGTATGTACGTGCACTGCATGTGCCTAGCTGAAAATACTGCCCGGCCGGATCGTACGACGACGTCACCGTCTGCGAGCGGACAGCGCATGATCGACTTCTGGTTTATTTTTCACTATTTATAAGTTTCGTCTTTTTCTAAATTTTTGGCTTTTTATTGAGCTTTTTTACTGGTTCTTTTTTCCCTGTATTTGTTTGTATTATACGTAATGGACTAACATATTTTTTTATTTTTAATTTTTTTAATTTAATTATGCTAAATAAGCCTCTGTCATCTACAGTGCTTTTTCCAGCCAGCTACAGTATTTTCAACCATAAACCACGAGCTTTTCAGCCGAACCGATCACCACCGAAATCCGACGCCGCCAACGGCGCAAAGGCGGGCAACCGCTTCGCTCTGCACGCGTCGTCGTGCCCAAGCGGCAGCCGGCCGGCAGCTCATCCTGTCTGCCTTGGACGGATAAGTCGGAAGGAAATCAGCCGTGTGGCATGCATGCATGGTGATCTTGAATTCATGCGTTAGTCTAGTCACCATGCGGACGGATTCAGATCTTCTAACGTTAACATCAATGACATTAGATCACTAACGCATAGGCTTCACGAGTCATAAATCTCACATCTCAGGGACCAACGTAACAGACATTAACGTCAGACGAGACCCATCCCATGCGGACACCACACTGCAACGTATGCATGCACGCACAGTGCTCGATCGATCAATCTCTTGCGCGCACGAAAGAGGATCGATTCGATCTGGGGGCATCAATCAACTTTATCCCATGATCAGTCGTCTCCTGCCTAATAAAACAACTTTTTATTATGATCTGGGGGCATAACAGAGCAAGATTAAGCTCTTCAGCTTAATAAAACACGTAATAAATTCAGAATTCTGCTTCATATTTGATACAGCCGACGTAATACAAGCACGTAATACAGCCTCGCTCCTGCTTCATTCATTCATCCATCTTGAAGTCTTCTATTTAGTGGTCGCCATCCCTGTACCACGTTCAGCACCTCGGTTGCAACCTGGCCCAGCAGAATGGGCTTCCATTGCAGTGCCTCTCTGATTGCTCCGTTTGTCTGCAAGACAGCCCAAGAATTCAGCCAGTGACAGACAAGAAAATGAGTAAAGTAAGGTCTGTGGGCATTTGATTTCGGAAATAGGCAGCGTTGAAGTCTGCTCCAAATTTGTATAGTGTTCATAATGTATCATCTAAAGCTAGATGAAGTATGGCCGATGCTAGAGTCAGCGAGGGCTGCTCCAGACATAGTGTTAATCCACCACAATTGACTCTAATTCCATGTTCTTCTCCATCTAGAACTCGTCTCACTTGTCCTGTATCTTTACGCCTGTAGTCGTGTATTTTTGATGGTTTGTAGTCTCATGCTTGTAATTTTCTTGCCTCGCCGAAGCCTCTCAGGAGAAAAGCTGTCGATTCCAGAGGAGCAGAGCAAATCGGCAGGAGACATCGTCGATTTGCGGGAAAGCAACAGCCTTGGTAGCGTCAAGGAGAATGGAGAAAACAGAGAAGCAAATTCAGGATTTATTCTGCATGGTGACTTTTAAGTATGACTTTTCACTGCTAGATCGAGACATGATATTTTCTCTATGGCAAATCAAGATACAGATTGTTCTACCACATCTTGATTTGGATTCCGCACTTTCGATGATTGACAAGATGCCAGAGATATTGCCTATTGATGAGAAGCAACGTAAAGACCATAAGATCTTATCTTAGATTTATATTCATATATCTAATAATATTCTACATGAGGTTTTGAAGGAGACATCTGCTTCTGTGTTATGGTTGAAGCTGGAACGGAATTGCAAGATCAAGTATATGACCAACAAGACACATCTGAAACTGAAGCTTTGTTCTCCCAAGATGGCGGAGAAAGCCTCATTGTTGAACCACCTAATAACTTTCAAGAAAGTTGTTGCCGACCTTGAGTCTATGAAGGTAAAATATGATGATGAATATTTAGGTCTTATTCTGCTAGATTCACCACCTAGTTTGTACTCTACTTTCAGAGATACTATTTTACAGATGAAAACTTTTACTCTCAGTGAAGTTTATGAAGCACCGTATGCAAAAAGAAAAGATAAAACTTATGGTTTCTAGTGAAAATTCAAGTACGTATTCAGAAGGCTTATCTGTTCATGGTAGGCAATAAAAAAAGGATTCAAACGGCAATTCTAAAGGTAGAAACTCGGATAGACACAGAGGCAGATCAAAGTAGAAAATGAGGTTGCTCATCGAAGAGACGGTGCTAGCTCGTGCACATGCACCACGAAGTATGGTTGTTGGTCTGATCTATATATGCATGCGAAATAATTTAGAATTAATTAATTTGACCATAGACAATTGAGTAAAAATGGCTTTACAAAGTGCTGGGGTAAAGCAGATCAATTTAAAATACGGTTTTGCTAATCATCAAGCACATGATTTTTTTTAAAAAATGTATAACAAAATATATATTCCTTGTGAAAAATTTTACAACCTGCATATGTACACACATTAGTGTGGAAGAGATATACCAAAGTTTATGCTACCTCTTCTCACCTATGCTTATTCCATTTCACAAAAAAAACAACAGTACTGGAAGAAGCATTCAGGAAGATATATCCGGTATATATGCTCATTATTCTCAGACTGATTGGTATCACATTTTTGTCAACTTTGCAAGAAAACTACCGGCATAGCTAATCAAAAGACAGCTGATATTCTCGTCGTATATTGCCCAGGGAAATTCTATCCGGTCAAAACAAATTATCGGAGGTCAGCGATACGGCTGGTAACTGCCGGTTATAAGAAATTTCAGATTTTTCAGCTAAAATTTTTGAATTGAAAGTTGAATTTTTTTTGAAAATTTGAATTTTGATGAATCCAAAAAATTTTGCCGATATAAAATTTTATCGGTCTCTGCTGGTACCCAGTGGTTACCGGCGAAATTTCACTGACAACATTTTCCCTGATATTGCCAAGGGAGTGATCAGGCTAGCTAGCTAGCTTTAAGCAGATTTCGGCATCAGAAATTAATCCCTTTCAGAGAGGGTCAAACATAATATTCTCATTTCACAAAATATAAGGAAATCTTTATTTCCTACATATACAATGTAAAGTTGAATGTATGGCCACCAGGCCATATATAGTGTGCTCATCATATTTGACATCTACTCGTGTCTCCAGCAAAGCCATGTAAGTTGACAAAACTAGAATATATTCTGCATGCTTGCTAAAACAAGGTTGTAATGATAAGATATTCTATGTAGAGCCTACACGCACCAAGGATCAGATATGGTTCTCGACGAGTTATATATAAATAGATGTTGAATGGAAGCACAGTGTACTGCAAACCAATGCAACAAGCTAGCACTGAAGCAAGTTCAGTGATAAGCAGCAGCCAGAGACGAAGCCTTACATGGTGATGAGGGCCTTCTCTCTGATAGCCAAGGATGACTTGGCTGTGTCCTTGTGAAAGGATCAGCAATGAATTAATGAGCCTTGAAATGGTCTTCGATCGATCGATGGATGCTCATATTCCAAACGACAAATAATATTAAGCTAGTCGACGCCATATAAACACATATACACACACATATAGGAAAAATACATTTTACTCCCGAGTGTAATTACATCCATCTCTAATATACCATCTAAACAACTTGAAATACGCTTTTATCACTTTAGATATATTCGTATACTAATTATAAGATACTTCAATATGAACCACACGAAAAAATTACAAGAGAGTCCATAATTTTTATCGTATTTTGTAAATACCTTCATGTCTTTACTATTATAAAAGTGTGAGTTGGTGGTTAGTCCATTCTCTTTCCTCTCTTCTCAGCTATCCGATTTGATCTGGACCATTCGTCTCTATCCTCCTCTCTCTCAGGATACAACCGCCCACCCCTCCTCTTTTTCCATCTCCTCACGCATTCTGGCCACCCTTCTCTCTCTGTCGCTTGCTCTCCAATGTTTGATGTGTAAAGTTGGTCAGGCAGAAAGTTCCGTCTCATTATTTTTATGACTACGTTGTAACGCACGATTCTCTAACTAGTATGCACATAAAAAGGAGTATGTCAAAAAAAAATATACATACCACATTTGAAAAATTGTTCATACCGGCTAGATAGTCTTAAATACTCGTATACTATACGTACATACCCTCATTTCGCAAGATACTTCTTATGTTATGAGATACGATATAGGGTGTAATTACACCCGGGAGTAGAAAAGAGGCTTCCCACCCACATACATACATACATACATACATACATACATACATACATACATACATACATACATACATACATACATACATACATACATACATACATACATACATACATACATACATACATACATACACACACACACACAAACTACACACACATAGGGAGTATATCTAATGGTCTTTTCAGTGCAAATATGTAAACACGAATCAGGACCGACGGATCCACCTTGGACGTCTTAAATTTGTGCGGATGGAGTCCCATCAAATCTTACGCATTTTTACACATAACCTCCCACCCCCCTTTACTCCTTTCGCCTCAACTCCCGCAGCTATCCCTCCCATTCTCGCCCGCCACCGCCCCCTCTCATTCTTCCAAGGCCCCCTTCTCCCCTACTGGCGACGCCCTCGTTCTCCGGCTAGGGTTTGGTCTCCTCTCTCCTCCCTGGCATTGGCCTCCACCCTACTCCATCCCTCGCCTGGGCCGCTGGGCTACTCTATCCCCAACCTCGCCCGCCTCCATACTACACCTGAAATCCCTGATGCAGTCGCCTTGGCCTCCACCCTACTCCACCCAGAGTCGCCTCGACCGCCGCCCTACTCCATACTACACCTGGAGTCACATCGTACTGCAGCGACATGGCATGATGGAATTGGCGAGCCGGTGGATCACATCGCTTCGTTCTCAGCGATGACAGGCGACGCTGCAGGCGGTGCTGCGGGATCGTCTGTGGAGGCTGTGCAGTCTGGTGCGGAGAACCGACCACACACAAGGTCACAAAGTGGAATCAGCAAACCAAAAGTCTACACAGATGGGCAGATCAGGTACATCTATTTCACAACCACAAGTGAACCACAAACAATTGATGAAGCACTAGCAGACAAGAAATGGAAGCATGCTATGGACTGTGAGTTTGATGCATTAGTCAAGAATAAAACTTGGCATCTGGTACCAGCTAAACAAGGAAGAAATATAATTGACTGCAAATGGGTTTTCAAGATCAAAAGGAAAGCCGATGGATCTCTTGACAGGTATAAGACGCGTCTAGTCGCAAAGGGATTCAAATAAAGGTATGGAATAGACTATGAGGACACTTTTAGTCCCATAGTTAAAGCTGCAACCATACGAATTGTTTTGTCTGTTGCAGTGAGCAGGGGATGGTGTTTACGGCAGCTAGATGTAAAGAACACATTTCTTCATGGTGTTCTTGAGGAGGAGGTCTATATGAGGCAACCACTAGGTTATGAGGATCAGCAGAAACCACATCACATATGTAAGTTGGATAAAGCTCTTTATGGTCTTAAACAGGCTCCTAGAGCCTGGTTTGCTAGATTATGCCAGAAACTGCAGCAACTTGGCTTTATTGCTTCAAAGGTAGATACCTCATTATTCTTTTACAGCAAAGGTTCAGTTATAATATTTTTGCTAGTATATGTTGATGATATTATTGTGGCTAGCTCATCGCAAGATGTAGTTACTAGTATACTCAAAGATCTTGCGACTGATTTTGCATTAAAAGATCTTGGTGACTTGCATTACTTCTTGGGAATTGAGGTATCCAAAATGAAAGATGGTATATTATTGTCACAAGATAAATACACTTCGGATTTGCTAAAAAAGGTCAATATGGAGCATTGCAAACCGGCAGTCACACCATTGTGTACATCAGAGAAGTTTTCCTTGCAAGAAGGTGAAGCCCTTGGACCTGAGGATTCTACTAAATATAGAAGTGTGGTTGGAGGACTCCAGTACTTAACTCTCACTAGGCCTGATATATCCTTTCCTATGAATAAGGTGTGTCAGTTCCTTCACTCACCAACCACTGTTCATTGGACTGCTGTGAAACGAATTCTGAGATATCTTAAATATACACTTGGTACTGGGTTAAAGATTAAGAAAAATTCTTCTACACTTGTTAGTGCATTCTCTGATGCTGATTGGGCAGGAAGTGTTGATGATCGACGCTCCACCAGTGGGTTTGCAGTTTTCTTAGGCTGTAATTTGGTCTCTTGGAGTACACGCAAACAAGCAACAGTATCAAGGTCTAGTACGGAAGCAAAATACAAGTCACTAGCAAATGCAACAACAGAAGTGATTTGGATACAAACCCTGTTACAAGAGTTAAAAATTTCAAGCCCGCCAGCAGCACAACTTTGTTGTTATAATATAGGGGCGACCTATCTGTCTGCAAATCCAGTATTCCATGCTCGAACAAAGCACATTGAGGTTGATTATCACTTTGTTCGTGAAAAGAGTAGCACAGAAGTTATTGGATGTGCAATTCATCTCAACTAATGATCAAGTTGCTAATGGTTTTACAAAGGCTTTATGTGCTAGAAAGTTAGATATGTTTAGATACAATCTTAACTTATGTAAGTTATGATTGAGGGGGAATGTTAGAGATAAGATAGGATCCTAAAGCTAAACCCTTCTAGAATAGAAAGCATTGTATTAGGATTGGAAAGAGTATATAGATAGGAACTTGGTATCCCTCTCAATCACGTTTGCTCATGTAACAACCGCCGGTATTTCTGGCTATATAACAAAGCTACGCGGCCTCTAGCGAGGTGAGAACGCTTCTGCAGTTTTTATGTTAGAAAGAAAATATTTAGATGATGTTTAACAAAACCCTTTTTTTTATGAATCCCTCTTCATTTGCTCGCATAATCTTTGGTCTGTTGCATAATCAGTAGATCTTTTTTTCTATCCTATTTGCAGCTTGGCCGCTCTCTGCTGCTGCTGGCTGCTGGAGGAATGCTGCTTCTAAGATATTACTTCGTACTGGTAGTACGGTGTTTTGAGCATTCTGGAACATCTAAAATATGGGTTGTGTATGTAATTCGATATGGTTTTCGGGGGAGAGTTTGGATGAACTTGCAGCATATCGTTACACCGTCTACCGGATAGCGACCGTACGTTTGTGTCATTGTGTGTGTATGCGTATGCTGTTGTCTCAGAAAAAACAGAAAACGAAGGTTTTTTGTTCATGCTTCAGGCCTCAGGTAACTAGTTTGTCTCGAGGAGAAGCTTTCAGATGCTCCATAACGTTTTTTTTTCCCTTCTCGCTTCCGTCGTTGCAATGTGTTCGCGTTAGTGTCGACTTGCACCCCAACAAAAAAAGGATGAACGAGTGCGTATATAACAGCAAAATGGCAGCGTTACTGCGTGCAAGATGGTTTCGTGGTGTAGTTGGTTATCACGTCAGTCTAACACACTGAAGGTCTCCGGTTCGAGTCCGGGCGAAGCCAAATTGTTGGTATTTTTTTGGATATGTAATACATAGCATTCTGTAATTTTTGCCCGCAAATCTTTGTTGCTCTTGATTATTCTTATGATCTGATTTCGTTGCCGACTAGGACTTTGTTTCTTTCTCATCTGAGACTCTTGTTCTCAATGCTATTTATACCATCTATAAGCCTTATGATTGATAGCGAAACATACCACAAGTTATCTACATATGTAATACATCAAGAGTGTTTTGTAATTTCTCCTCCAAATAGTGATTTTGCCGATTATGTATGTGGCAGTGGTTTTTGCCCGCAAATCTTTGTTGCTCATGATTATTCTTCATTGTTTCATATCTCGTCTCGTCGTTTTCATGACATGCTCCTGGTATCATTGTGATGCTGGTGGACTAGATGGCAAATGGCAATGCACAAACTGTCAAGCTTGGCACATAATTTTGCACAAGCTTTGCCGGGAATCCTTAATTCTCTAATATGTTTCAGTATCTGCTAATAGCCATTTGAAGTTTAACAACTTGTTGGGCAGAAGTTAGTAGCCCGTGTCATCTTCCTGACCTTCAATCGAGGCTCTCTAATACTGCACCTGCTACTACTCCAATGCAATGCATGTTACAATCGCCTGCTGCTGCCTACACTGCCTAGGTGATCTAATTTGCTTCTTATATGACCATTGGACCTTTTGAGATTGATATGTCAAGTTCGATTGCTGGACTGCAGGAGTGCCCTCGCAATAAAAGCATCTGCCTCTCCCCTTAATTAGCAATGCTGATTCTTGCTGTGTCAATATACTCTTCCTTATAAGGTTAGCAATGCACACTTTGTTCTTCAACATTGCTACCAGAATATGAATTATATTGGGATGGCTTACAGAATTGCAATATGCAACGGGTTTTAGTTTTGCTAGGTTTGAACTGTGCATTTGATTCCATTCTTGCCTGATGGCAGTAGAACCTTGTCTTGTTATATCAAAGGTTGCTATCAGATGGAGAACATCCAAGAGGTAATTGCTCGTCAGTTCATCTGATTAAGTAGAAGACGTGTTAGTTTAGCTGTCCTCATAGCTGTTTAAGGACCAGTCTAGCTAGCAGAGTCTAGCTTACACGCACAACAATGACAAGGGCTCCGGGGGGCGGAGCCAGATTGCCAGGGCTCAGCCTAGGCTTGTCATGTTTGATGAAAGGTTGCCAGAAACAAATCGGCATAGTACTATGCACATTGTTCATAAGTGACAAAAACAATGATGTGTAATGATATTTCATCAGAAGGTTAATAGTAAGTTTCTCAGGGTGCTGCTCAATTTTATTTTATTTTTGCATTGCACCTTAGTAGATTGCCTGACAAGCATTAAAGCTGAAGAAACTGTTCGCTGCCCGTTGCATACATGTATGATCTGCTCCAGTGAATTTTGTTCTTTTTGAAGACTGTTGTCAGTGAATTCACATTTCACAATCTGAGACACATTGTTACTGTCTTTTTGCAGCAACGGCTGAAGCTGAATGCTGTTCAAGACAAGGCACTGTTGCGTGAACATGAACATCATGGGAATCACGCATGGGGGGAACTATAGATTGTTGACCTGCTGCTAAGATTTGGTGTCAGTTGGGAGGACAGGATTTGATGTCATCCATGAATGGTACTCAAGGCTCCAATCCAATACAGCATGATCAAGTGCCGACCAACCCTTGTTATTTGGCCGTGCTGTGCTGCACTTCGCTATACGCTGTGCTGTGGGGTAAGTCATCGCGATGCATTCGAGAACATGACGTTTGATAAAGCCATTTTTGGACATGTTCATTTTTGTAAAGAACTGTTTACATGACAATAATCTCTGCCCATCTGCTGTACCTCGCAGTCATGAACATTGAACAGATCCCAGATCATGGAGTAACCTTATCATCTAACCTGTTCAAGTGATGATGGTATGGTTTGGTTCCATCGGAGGAGAAACGTTGATGTAACCCAAACAGATGCTGGCCAGATATTTCCAACACCAATCAACTCTGCAAACACCATGCATCAGGCTCCAGTCGCATCGATGTTTCAGGTAAGCCAATCAAGTCCCTTTCATGCACCAGAAGTTCAGATCCACTTGCCATGCGCATCCATCCATCTCTATAGCTACCTAGATGCTACAACTTGTCATGAAAGTTTGGCTGGCACCACACAGCAGATAAGAGTGGATTGCAGTTGCAGGAAGGAGGCACCCATCATGCATGCTTTTTTGCTGAATGTGTCCACAAGGAGGCTTAATCTGCCATGCATCTGGTTATCAGTTGGACCAGGAGAGGAGGGAGGAGCGTGTGGGGCCCGGGGACCAGTGACCCGGCCTCCTGAATCATGGAGATCTTACGTAGCTAGTAGCAGCGAAAACAATTTTGGATGAAATTTAACGAAATTCAGTGAATTTTGGTTATCTCGGCCACCTTGGAGAAAAAAAGCCCACTTTGACTAAAAACATTCGGTCTATTTTAAATTTTTCTGAGATTTATGAGATTTTGCCGAAATTCACCGAGATCTCGCTGTTTTCGTATAATCGTATTTCTTGAATTCGAACCGCATGTTTGAATTTTTCGGTTGAGATTTTCTAAAAAATCCAAAATTTTCGAAGTTTCTGAATTTTGGATTTCTTGAGGGGTCCGAAATTTTTTTAAACAGAAATTGTTTTCCCTAGCTAGTAGGAAGCTAGAGGAAGGGGGTGATCTATCATGCGTACGGCCGGCGTGGCAACATGCATGCGGTGGCCCGCGCGCGCGGCCGGCCGGCCGGCCGGCAGGACCACGCGCCGCGCGCCCGTACGTACGCCTCTGCCGCTAGCTGTGCGTGTACATGCATTGTGCTGTATACATATCGCGTGCATACTGTGTAGAGCCCGTATCTCTCTCTCTCTCTCTCTCTCTTGCTTGTTTCGGTTGAGCCGGCCGTGGCCAGAGGCATGAATGCGCTGCCCGCTGGTGCCTGCCTTCGGTGCAGGCAGCCACGGCGCTGCCCTGCCCCTCTATCTATAGATCGAATATAAATTAAATAGCCTTTAATATGATTTTATATTTTTAAAATAAATGCAGATATAAATTTATATTTTTTAAAATGAATACAAATTTAAACATTTCCGAATACGAATCGAATGTTGCAACGAATTCGAATTCGAATCTAATGTATACTTAATTTGGTCGAATGTAAATATCCTAAAACTTTTGTAACAAATCTCAGTAGAACAAATTAAAACTCGGTGGAATGTATTCAAAGCTCGAACTTCTCTCACAGATCGAAACCGAACCCCTACCCACACGACGACAGGGGCCACGTTACAGAAACGACTCGAGCGGGCCTTGAACAAATTGTGAGGTAGGCGAGATTTCCTTAGCCGGTTCCCACTGAATCGAACTTACGTAAGTGCTACACAGCACTCTCTACTACGATAGAAGAACAAATTTACGTAACATGACTATATGTCTACATAAGCTAGCAGTGTAGTGTATAAAGTTGAAAATTATGCAAAGTAATTTTTATTTCTTACTTGTGAATCTTGGTTTATTAGAAAATTGTTTTTTACAATCGTGCTCAAGGAGGTTATTAGGGATGGAAACGAATCAAATAGTCTCGAATATGAATATGAACATTCTCAAATACGAAGACAAATACAAATATTCTTAAATACGAATACGAACATTCTCAAATATAGATTTTGCTTATCGTATTCATATTTTTAAATACAAATATCGAATAAAATAAATTGTTTTTACCTTTTCTCATCCCTACCGCTATCCGGCTTGGCTCCGGTCAAAACGTTGACGGCCGGCCGGGACCGACTGGGTTGGTTACCGCTGCGTCTACCGCGGTTGCGCCCCGTGCGTTCTGGCCCGCGCACCGTGCGTCATGGACCTAGACGTGCCAAAGTACGAGTAATTTTTTGCGAGGAAGCACAAGAATTATTGGCCGCCTTTCTCTAACAAGATGCACTAATATCTATTGTAACAAATCTATAAAACTTAATAAAATTATATTATTATGATAGTTATTTTCGAGATAAATCTATACATATTATTTTTATATATTCGAATCTAAATATTAAAAAAATATCTTTAGCTAAAGTTTAGCAAGCTTGGCTGCTCGGAGCCCAAACAACAGTTTTTGTGACCGGAGAACTGATTAACCCAGCGGCTCACTTGTCAACACAGCCCTCACACTATGTAAGTCGGCACGCATCTTGATACCGACGTGGCAGTGCCAGATTGGACCTCAGCCCCCACGTTTTCTTTTTCTGCCGAGATGGGCCAGCACAGAAGCCCTTGCCCTCCGCCCGGCACGCAACCGGCCGCTGCAGATGGGGCCCGGCCGGCATGTCTCCGGCAGGCGGCAGGGCGAGCCCCACCGGAAATAGACGGCGTGGCCAGCTGCGAGACCTCCCCCCGCCGTTCCTCCTTGCCTTATGGGGCAACTTGCGAACCCTCCTTTGTGCGAAATGCAGTGTACGTTCGTATTCATGCATGGGAGAGAGACAAGCACAAAGCTCAACCAGTTTTGGTACGTGCGTGTGCGCTAGAGAGAGAGAGAGAGAGAGAGAGAGAGGCATGCTGTGATGGGAAGATGCCAAGCTTTGCTTGTAATGCAGGAGCTGTTCTGAAGTAAAAGCCTACATGCAGCAGCTGGGCTTGCTTCCTCCCATCAGTGTCCTGACCCTGCACAATGGAAAGGCTGTGGGACCTGACTAAAGCGATATGGCAATGGCAAGCAAGACCAAAAGGAGGAGGGGATCATTAAGCATGTGATTAGCTCAAACTGAGGCTTCATATATCCTCATTAGGTTTGCAATGCATCTATCATGGGAAGATCACATCGGCTGGTCACAGTCCAATGATTTGCCAATTGCGACACTGTCAGTTGTAGAGGCACAGGCATAGATTAGCCACTGCTACCACTAGCTCGAGACAGGAGTAACATCTCTTGATTTCTCGCATTAAATTTCTGGATCTGACTCAGCCTCTCTCTAGTCTTGAGGTGAGGTGAGGAGGTTGATGGCTAACGAGCGCTTCACAGCTTTTATATAAATGCCACTGGATGCATTCAGGTTACTGTGCTAGCAGTGCAGGCAATGCAACTTCAGTGGTGTTCAAAAGGCAACTTCAGCCTTGGTTCTTGAAGCTGTCTCTGTGCCACTGTATGTCTGTATCTATCAGCATGGTGGATTTCATTTAGTTGAGCGGCATCTTTGTTAGTGAGCGAGACTTTGGGAATGCAGGCGTCCAATGGCAATGAATGGAGCTTTCCAGGAAAAACAATAGCTGGTCACCACCCTTATCTGTGTGAAAATGATTGTTGGAGAGGGCGTGCACTTGCCAGAAAGATGAAACTTGGCCTTATTTAAAGACATATACACAGAGGGATCAATTCATGGAAAAAGATGAAGTTTCAGACATGACCTGCTACTCTGCTAGCCGTAGTATCTATCTACAGAGTATAGACCTTCACAGGAAGATTAGTTGAAAAGTTACTATATGTAGGACCGCTGTCCATAGCTTCAAAACACACAGCGAAAGATCAAACACATAAAGCCTACAAGCTAATCCTACAAAAATAGAACCAAAACTGAGGAACACCTCTCCTAACAGTACAATCGCACTCCTGGCTGGTTGGACCAATGCCTTGAGCCAGTCTGATCGGAGTAACACTACCCTGGTGGTCTAACAGTGAGGAGGTAAAGGTCTGACCGGTACCTTGGGTAGGGGCAAGAACAGCTTGGGATCAAAACTCCAAAAGGCCTAAGTCAAAAACTACAGCTTCAAATTTTATGAAACTTGATACAAACCTTCATAAGGATGTCAGGGATCTGTTCCAAGCAAAGATCAAGAAGATCAATGTCAAAATTCTGACCTTTATTCAAAACAAAGAATATTGCATTAAAACTGTTAACTTTGTTCCAGAAGAAAACACACACATCGCAAATAAACTAAGAGAACACATGAGAATTTCTGAAATTTTCTATTCTCTTACTTGCTCCCCCAACTTTCTTACAAAACTAGTTACAAGCTTTCTCAATATATAGACTAATACTCTCCTACTAGCATACGTATTCGGACTTCAAGTTGGACACAACTTCAACTTGAATTACACACGGAGACGGACTCTACTACGTCTTGAACTCGAAGTCAAGCTTATTTATAGCAATCTCCCCCTAATCTTGACTCAACATACTCTAATTTTAGTCTTAATGCATTATGAACTACCAGTAACACCTCCACATAAAGCGTTCTACATGCAAGCTACATATAGGAACTCAACTCAACTGGTACGAGTCCATTCAGATGCAAAGATTCTAAAACATTGAGGCAGTCGGTCTCTCAACTACGACTTACTAAATTCATACTTAACACAGAACAGTGACACATATCTTCAACGTTCCGATTCCTTTTCATCTTACTTGAGTTTGGACGATGACACATCTTCTCGACGTAAAATGCCCATAATCATTATAATTATAACATCTCACTTTTACCTTATCAAACTTTCGATTATGATGGCCTTGACCACCACCGCTGGAAGTATTCTTGCCTTCATGCCTCGATGATCGGATCACCCACTCAGCGCGGGTCAACAAGACCTGTCTGTTACCGTTGTTATTATTGTCGTGGATGCATTTCTCATACGCCTTAAGATGACCAACAACCTCCTCCATGATCATTGTGTTTAAGTCTCCAAATTGCTCTATGACCGAAGAAATTGGGAGAAACTGTGAGAGAACAGCACGAAGGAATTTCTTTACTACGTACAACTATTCCACCTTCTTGCCAAGGACTCGAATCTTGTTGACGATGATCGTCAACTAGACGGCGAAGTCATTGATTGACTCCATTTCCTTCATACGCAGCACCTCGAACTCCGTCTTGAGAGTTGTACCTTTGCTTCCTTCACACGATTGACGCCAAGATGCATCGTCTTCAATGCCTCCCACGTGGCTTTAGTCGTCTCCTTTTCGGCTAGTAGGAAGAGCGTATCCTCTGGATTGCCCTGATAAATGGCTGCCAATGCCATCTGATCCTTGCGCACATCGATGTTGCTGTTCTCGATCGCGTCCCATACTCCTTGAGCCTTCATGTATATCTTTATCTTGATTACCCAGGCTGCATAATTACTCATTATGAACATTGGATAATGCAACAAGATAGCAAAACTCTCCTTTGCCATCAAACTGGATGATGCCTGGTCACCGGTGACATCACTTCCCGGAGAATGCGATATGATCTTGAGCATGGATCAAGATCTCGGGCTACATTGAAGTGGCCCTTGGACCGAGGAAACGGAGAAAAAATTGTGCTATTGTTTCCCTTTTTTTCTCTTGGTGACTTTTTTCTATCTTGGATCCGTTCTCTGATGTCATGATTGCCGCTTGCTGTTTGTCCCCTCGCGCTACACACTTTTATTGCTAGAGCGAGGAACCAATTCAGAGACACCGCGTGGCTTAGACTCTGTCTCGGATCCCGGTCTAACACCGACACATACTTTCCTTTGCTACTGCCTGCTGCAGTTTTGATCTCGGAGACGGATGCCTTTTTCACTGCGTTGCGGACCGAGATGCTCAAATCTTTCTGGTGCAATGGAATGACGGTCTTGGCTCAAGAAACTAGCGCTACTATACTTTTTCTCTTTCCTACCTGCTGCTCTAAGCTTGCTGTTCTTGGCTTTTCCTCTCTCCTGTCACAAAACAATGATCCTTCTGTCTTGTCTTCATTTTTTTCCTTCTCTGCCACCATGAAGTCTTGCTAGATGAGGGAACAATGCAATGAATTACTGGCCTCTCTCAGTCTTGTCTCTCTTGCTGGACACATGTGTTGGCTGTGTTTCTTTTCTTTTCCTATTGCAACGTGACGCTTGCTTTTTCTTCTCTCCTGCATAAGGGATGACGTGCTTCTCTCTTTCTTGGCGCAAGCCATAGGCCACAGGGATGCTTCTCGGTCCCTGTGCTTCTGCTCTATCTCGTGCATTGACCGAGAAAACAGAAGGACATGTCGTGCACATCTTTTTCTTGGGAGAGCTGCTGGCACACGAGACGCACTGAAACGGAATTGCTGAGGCGATTTTTCTAGCGACTCGGTTCTCTCTTAGGCTCTGATACCACTTGTTTACTTTGTTCTAGAAGAAAACACACACATCGCAAATAAATTGAGAGAACACAAGAGAATTTTTGAATTTCTCTATTCTCTTACTTGCTCCCCCTATTTTCTTACAAAACTGGTTACAGGCTTTCTTAATATATAGGCTAATACTCTCCTACTAGCATATGTATTTGGACTTCAAGTTGGATACAATTTCAACTTGAGTTACACACGAAAACAAACTATACTATATCTTAAACTCGAAGTCAAGATTATTTCTAACAAAACTGTACCAAAATCAAACTTGGAGCCAAAGGTTTGCTCGTGGGTTAAGAATGGTCAAGATAATCTTAGATGAGTTCCTACATATCACAGCAAGTAAGAACACCCAAAAATTCGAAGCCAAAACCCCCAGAATAAGATTTCACAGGAAGGGCTCTAAAACAAACAAAAACTAGGCAAACTCAAAAACTTTCCATAGAAAGTGACTAGATGGATGTGATCTGATCTCCATGAGATATCTCCATCACTTATATGTCTTTGGCACTAAGAAAGGTCAACAGGGGAGAAGGAAACATTAAAAACCAAGCTGAATCAAAAAAAATCAAGAACTTCAACTTGAGTACAAAGATTTGGACAAATTTGATAGATCTATTGATACTTGTAGATATAATTACAGCCACTCTATCATGGAGGATAGAGCTTTAACCCTATAGCACTCACACAAAGCTTCCAACATAAGAAAACCCTAATCCTAAAATGTCTCTCCAATCATAAGAGATTTTTTCTCTCAACACGTACAAGGCTTATATAGTAGAGGCTCCTCACCTCACACCTAACTCTAACAACCAACGCATACTTAGTGGATACAACCAATTACAAATAGGAAAGCTCGGTAACCCACACACAAATGGGTTTTACACTTACACGCATGCACGTTTCTCAAAGCACGACTTTCAAATGGCTCCAATAGCCCGATAAGATGCTCTCATCCTCTATGACGCTTCTCCTCGAAGCCAACTCTATAACGTAGTTGATGGTACCCAATGACTTGCCATTGAAATCGTACGCCTCCTTCCGAGGAACGTCACTACTTAAAACACCGAAGTCCAATGATACACCACATGCATTCATTTGCCTTCTCACGACCTTGTCTTTCTCCCATACCTCTCTGCTTGAGATGTATCCTCACCTTAAGTTCACTAAGGTTGCTCTTCCTCTACTCCGGAGATGATGAGCACCACACCACTCACAAACAATGCCGGGTCTCTTCATAATCTTCTTTGAAGAGATCACCCCCACAAACTTCCTTCAAGCCATCTAGATGCTGGCAAACATCAAGAGTAATAAGTCACAATACTTGCTTAAAGGTTTCTCAAGTGCCACAAAGATCAACAAATAATGCAATGCACTTGATGCTCTTAACAACCACAAAAATGTGCAAGTGGATTAAATGTGTTGGAGAGAGTCTAGCAAGAGCTTAAGAGTATTGAATGAATGTCCAAGAATGCTAACAGAGTTCACTTGCTGCTGGTGGGAAAATATTTATAGCCCACACCCACCAGGATGACTGTTGGGGTCGAATTCCCCAAAAGTCAGCAAATCTGGTACTACTGCCATGTAGTGGCCGGTACTACTGCACCCACTGTTCAACGGTTATTTGAGGTTCATGAAATGCACAGAAACTAACTGTTACTTCAAATATCGGTAGTACCGCTCCCTAGTTGTGGTAGTTTCGATTTTCAGAGAAGAGAAAATGCTTCAAAACACATCTATCTGAAAATTAGCTACCGCCAAATAGATTTCGGTACTACCGAAGTCCAGTAGTACCACTAATCATGCGGTCATATTGATCTGTGGTACTACCATGCAACACATGCGGTAGTACTGATTCAAGGAATGCCAAAAGAATATCCCTCCAAAAAATTATCTAGCAGCATATAATAGTTATAGTACTAGTGCAGCGGTACTACCATTCAACACTTGCGGTCATTCCAGTTTTCAAGGAAAATTAGAGAGAGTTCCAAATAAGAGCATCTCAATCACGTTTTAATCATCTCAATAACACAAGTTAGTCCCTTTAATCATTATCGCCATTAATTACCAAAATTATTTTGAGGGGTTCAGATGCTTTCAATCTCTCCTTTTTGGTAATTAATGACAACCTAGATAATATGACTTAATTAAAAGTTTGAATATGCATCATGGTTTCATCTATATAAATAAAAACAACTGGTAAGATTCAAGGCACCTCTTTCATTTTAAGGGTAAGAAAATACCATAATAATCCTAAAAAAGAAAAATCTTAGAAATTATCACATTAATCGAGAAAAAAGAGAAGCATCTCCACCACTTATTTTGGTGTGGTCAAATTATAATGATGCAGATTAATCATATATGTATATTAGAGTTGTCTAGTAAATATAATTATATTTTAATTATAGGTAGTAGAATTGTATATCAAAAATAATTGTATCCGCACAATTGCGTGTGTACATCTGCTAGTTAAGAGAGAAAACCAACTAGCAATATGTACATATTCAGGGGCGGAACTAGAACAAAAATAGCCGGGGTTCACCACTTCATCATATATAACAATATATATAATTTTCAATCAATATTATGCCTAATAGTAATATGTCCGATAATTTTTAGCATCAATACTTCAATATGATCGATAGCAGTATATGATAATAAAGAAGTAACGATCGAAATACTTACCAAAATAAATAAACCTGATAATAATATTGGTTAGTTGCAGCAAACTGAATTAACTAAGTACGAAATCACATACAAAAAGTTGTTCAGCATTAGTAAAATACATCATCCGATCTCATTGGCCTATAAAAAAGAAAAAGTTTTTAAGTAAAAAAAAGAATGATCAAATATAAGTAAAAACATTACTTTTTAGTATTTGTGTTCTTTCAAATTCATAAAGCGATGAACCACAATATCATTGGTAATTTTCTATAATTCTTATTTTTTCCACATAACAAATAAGTCTATCATTTATGGAATAATCATCAAATAATTGAAAAGGTCAATTAGATATTTGTATGTTCAACAATTCAAGATGGCAACAAGGGCCAAGCGGCTTTGTAGCGGATGGCAAACGAGGCCACCGGTGGCATCGATTTCTCACATTTTTGTGAATATTTGCTGCTGATTGGGTGTGATCAGAGCGGGCGTGATGCACATCTTCGCATGACTTTATGAGATGAGCAGTGTAGAGGGTCATGCAGTGACATGCTTCAGATTGATCAAATAGACACCATGACCTATTGCGATCCTCTCTCTTGGTGGGTGTTGCGGTGACCTTGTGTGTTGCGGGACAGTGAAGACTCCTCATGGACTACTGCTAGCTACTAAAAATTTAGGTTGCTAGTATTCCTTTTGTTTGGCTTCAAAAAAATACCGGGTGCACTAAGTTTAGATTAGGGGGTTCACGTATGAAATAGAGATATTAATACCTGTAGAAAAAAATTTTGAACCCGGTGTCCTGTGACACCGGGCCCAACCACATAGCTCCGCCCGTGTACATATTCCTATCCCTCGTGTACATGTTCATAGATTGTACACAACAACAAAGCGTAGTTATTCTCTGCAGAGAGTCTTAAGAAGTACACAACTAAAGCTCTAACTGAGCATCGTTGCCATCTTGATCTAGGATTCAGACAATTCATTCATGAGGGGTCTAGAGGGGTCCGAGGAGATTAATTAATCATCATCATTCCAGTCTCCTTTTATTGTGAAATAAACTTGCTTCAGGCATCCAGCTAACTCTTATTTTAAGGGCATGTTCTTTTAGATTTTTGAAATTGGTTTTTGGCTTCTGCTATAGTACCTAACTTTATTTTCTCAAGACAGAGTCTACAAGTTAAACGATCTACACGTTAAAAGCCTAACATATGTACCAGCTAAAATCGCAAGTGAGTATCTATCTCTTCAAAATCTGTACATAAACATCCAAAATTCTAAAATTTCAGCCAAAAATTATAAGTCGCAGCTAAAAAAAAACAGGCAATTCCCTCTATCCATTTGTTCAGTCAGCCATTCACTCATTCATTCATGACTCATAAGAAACAAAGGCCATGCTACAAAAGTCAAGACAGCAGCAGCCACCAACATGTGAGCAACACATGACCAGGCTCGGAGATTGGGAGAAAGTGAGACATCAATCAGAGAGCTAGACCAATACGCAGAGAGAGAGAGTGAGTGAGAGAGAGATCATAGGGCGCGCATCCATATGATCAGCCATTGAACACACTGCACTTAAACGAAGAGCACTGACATTACATACGAGAATTATTGCTCACTTGGTGAGGCTGCAGCCCCACTGTTGCTAAGGCCCTGATTAACCAACACCTTCTGGACATGGGCGCACCGGCACCATGCCCCATGTAGCCCTGCCCCTCCACCACCGGAACCCGTGCCCGGCCAGGCTCCGGCGCGCTGTCGGTCGGCCCTACACCACCACCACCACCACCACCCCGAACGCCGCTATCCATTGCACGCCATGTATCAACCCTACTCCCTATCCAATAGCATGGTAGCTGCGTGCCACTTCAAGTGCTCCGCGTACAATGCACCTTCCAGAAAATCGCTTCGAAACAGTCACTGACAGGTAGGCCTCAGTTGGGCCTGTGTGTCGGTGACTGGTCGCGACGATTTCGTGGGGCGGGTCGGCGAGGCGCCGATCGTCCCCGTCAACGTCGCCGTGTCCGGCGGTCGGGAGCTCGCTCGATATCGCCTATTGGTGCATATGCCTTGATGGCTTTTCGTGTTGATTGGTTAGCTGCAGATGCGCGCCTCTTATTGATCCGATCCATTTCCAAGCCATGATTCGTTCAATCATTGATCGATCCATCGACCCGATTCATCGCAATGCCTGAGGAGTGAGGAGCTTACACGTTTTTTCTTAATGTATTGTACGGACGACATGTTCTTTGTTCTTACGTCGAAAAAGCGCGTAGGTTCTCTTTTACTTCCCCCGTCCTTAGATCTCTTTTGATTTTTTTTACGATCTTCAATGTAAGACTTTGACTATAATTTATTATCATAATATACTAGTAAAAATAATAAAATATATTATAAAAAAATTTCATAAGACAAACCCAATATTATTATTCTTGTATAGTCAATCTATATACTTTAACATACATTACGGATCAAAGTTTAAAAAACTTAACTGTACGGAACCTACGGTAACATATATTTGGAGACAGAGGGAGTAGAATATTGAACGCTTAGACAGCTTCGATGTGGCAGGGCTTGAACTCATGATCTTTCACCCACTAACAGGTTGTCTTAACCGCGGAGCTACACATCACTAATTACATATCCTGCATGTGAAAAATAATACAGAATAGACATTTGCTTGTTATCCTAGATATGCATATGCAGACCAGCGAAACGCATGAACAAAACTACAAAAGTACACGTGACAAAACCGCAGGTCGTGTGGATTACAGTGATTTCATATCTTGCCACCATGTTCATTTTTTCGGTGCATTACTTGTTCTTTCAGAAGTCTTTTTCTCTCCTTCTATTTCTATAGCAAACGATCACAATTCATGTCTAGCACTAGCAGCAGCAGAGTCACCACTCACCAGCCTTTCTACTACTGTATACATGAGACTTCTCTTGGTCTTTGACCAGTGCCCTTTGCCCCTTTGGAGTTCAGTTCATGCATGTTCTACTTGCCATCTGAATGGGACAGAACTAACCTTTGAAAGTTACATGGCATCACAAATTCGCACGTATGATCGATGCATGTATCTAATTAATTAGGCATCGCACTTGATCGATCTATCGCTGTAGTAAAATAAGACGATAAAACGAGGAAGTTGTTTGAGCCATTTGAGCCATGCTTATATAAGGAGTGGTCTTTTCTGACAAGCTCCACCTTGCATTGCAGATACAATGCTAGATCGCAGTATTGTGAGCTACCAATGTATCTTTGATCTTAGATACAAAGGTAGAATCCATTAGAACATCGACAAGGTAGGATGGGTCCTATATGTGGTACTAGTACTAGCTAGTAGCTAGGTGCATAATGAAGGTTTCAGAAGTAACAATGTTTCCCAGGGCAGGCACAGCAATGCACAACAAGGCACATGGTGGTTAGTACGTAACTTGGATCTACAGGAAACCTAACATGCCTAATCTGATCATCACCAAGGACCACAGATATGTATGTAGGAAGAGCAAAACAGTTATGGCCTAGGTCCTCAGTTCGTCCCCACTACTTCAATTCATGCATGTCCTGTTCATCGTCGATCTTTCGCAACAAGATTGGCTAATTGGAAGATATCGCATACCTCACATTTTTTTCCTTGAAAGGTTAATTGGAATATGTAGTGTATGACTGTATCTCTCATCACTTAAGATTCAGACTTTGGACTGTAGACATCTTTGCATATGGATGTTCCTGAAGTACAGTTTGCCAATTGGCAGGTGTGACGAAGTTGCGGACAAGCTCATTCAATGGCGCCAAGAACCGCCCGATCGGTAGATTAGAATGAGAGATGTCTAGGCATTTTGGAAGAAACAAGCTGTTTCCATGGTACAAACATATGTCTAGGCATTTTGGAAGAAACAAGCTGTTTCCATGGTACGAACAAATCTGAAGAGGAATCATGGCCTACTTAACGCGCAGGGTCCACCGATTAATAGCATGGAGAGTTTTGATACTTTACCATAAAAAAAATTTACAATCATTTGCTCGTGAGAATTAGCTTACTTGGGATCCCTTCTTTTTCGTTCCATTGTATTTCGAGTGAGAAGTAGAAAAATATCTGGAATAACCCTGTTGCTAAAATATCTAAAAATTGTAGGTGCCGATAATCGAGAAGTCATGTGCGTAATTCTGAATTTTAGGATACATGACATACGAAAAAAAAATTGTATCAAGGAGTTATACACTTACACTACAGTTTATCATTCATACTAGGTGCCTTTGCAATTGCAAAGTCTAAAGGCCTTGCCTATATTTTCGGTGGTTGTATCTCAGACTTGTGGTCGTATCTCAGACTTTATTTCTTTCTTTCTTAATGGCATAACATGCAGGTTTTTTTGAGTGTTCGTGAAAAAAATAAAGGTCATATCCAACTAAGGAACTAGTCAAAAGGGAGCTCAAGAACATATAGTCAATCCACAGGTCGTTCATGGCCTGCTCTCGGTGCTCTGCCCATAGCTGATGCAGGAGAGCTGTTGCAATTCAAAGGCTATTTTGGAATTTCCCAAATTCTAAGTTCTAAAAGGAATGCCCTGGATGACATTATTGAGTTTCATGCACCAGTCAGTTCGCTTGTATGCACCAACTAGTTCACCTAAAACCTTAAATTTATGAGGAAAGACGGACAATTCACTTATACTTTAATAGAC
Source organism: Dendrocalamus sinicus (assembly GCA_036346575.1). Lineage (NCBI taxonomy): Eukaryota > Viridiplantae > Streptophyta > Magnoliopsida > Poales > Poaceae > Dendrocalamus > Dendrocalamus sinicus. The sequence goes on from CM070663.1 coordinate 33,560,349, forward strand.
AGCAACAGCAATCCGGCTCCCTCCTCCTGCAACCTGCAGGCCCTCTCCTTGGGTTGTCGATGGACGGTGGACTTTGGGAGGTCAACTCTCTGTTGCAGGAACTCTGGAGCCTTGCTGGTTTACAGGTGCTCATCTAGTGTGGTTAGTGGTAGTTGGTGGTACTTGAGGTCACAACCTTGTTTGGCTATGAATTGGTGGTGATTGCAGTCTCAATTTGGCCGCGATTTGGTGCTCGTTCTTTTGTTCGTGTGCCTAGCCGTGCTTGTTTCAGAGATGCTTTGTGGGGCATTACCTGAACCTCGACTTCATAATTGGTTGTGCTGCTCATTGTGAAGGACAGTATTGTATCTCCATGAACAATGCTAATGATACTGTGGAATACGGCGGTGATAGGTTTTCTGGGACAACGTCATCTTGGATGTGCCTTGCTGTGATACCTTCTTGGTGGCTTTGATTGTCATCGTAGTTGTGAGTTACCTCTAGTTCTCCTTTGTCCTTGTTCGGCTAATTTGTACACTATCATATTAGTGATTATCAATATATGTCATTTCTGGTTAAGTATCACTATGATTGTACATGATTTATTATGGGCTTAAGACATTGCTCTATGAAGATAATAGGTCTTGAATAGAGTTGGTGTGACAATTTAGTACTTTTTGCTAGATAAACTGAGCCGTCAGTGGTTATTTACCTTGCTGTCCAGTTCTTACCTCACATCATTAGCTTACTATTAGTAGTGTTATTGCACTTGGATTATTTGCAATGTTATTTGAATGTAGTTTTATTGTTGTGTAAGTTGTAGAGCTCAAAATCTAGCAGAACTTACATAAACTAACATTCTAATTGCTGCTGAAATTTAGACCACTAGTGGCGATGAGGCCTTGAGTTAAACAAATGCAACCTGACAATTGAGAGCAAACATCTAGACACAATTTGAGTATTATTCTAATTATTCATTTTATTTCTCTAGCTCTTTTAAGCATGATTTCATATTTATATGAGTTGAGAAAGAATTATGGCCTTGCAATTATTTTATTATTGCTAATTTCATTAAATAATTATTGGAAATATGCTTTATTTCTCATTTATAATTGTAGAATTTTAATTAAATACTTGCTAAAACCGCATATTGTTCAACAGGAGCAAGGGAACAAACTAAGCATCCATTTACACTGCCATTACTCTTTGCTTTTGAAATTATTGAACTGCAACACTCAGAATCCGCATTCTCAGATTGCAAAGATACACAAATCTTGAGACTGAAACAATCACTGTTATATAGAGCCAAGAGGTCTTAGGTTTAAGACTCAGCTAGCGCAATTAAAAAATAATTACAGATCACTTTTATTCTACGTTTTAAATTTAAGGGAGCCTACACACGAGGGGAAGTGTTAAAGTATAAATGAATTGTCTATATTTTCTTATCAGCTTAAGCTTTTGGATAAACTGGTTGATACATAAAACTCAGTAAGTACAAATATCTCTCTTTTATGTTAACAACTGATCTCTCAAAGTTGACTACAACGGTGATGGCAGTGCCGCCATCGAGGAAATCATGGACAATGCCTAAATAAGGAGCTACAAATATTACAGGTCTCTGAAAATGTGTAGCGAACTTTACTTGCTGCTCTTCCCTCCAAAATCATCCTACTGTAGACTGCCTCTAGACGAGGGGATGGACTAGATCCAACATCTCAAACTCATCTGGTGCTCTACCAATCTTGCAGCATTATTTCCTCCTGTTAAGGAACAAAAAGTAAATGAAATATTAGAATAAATAATTACAGTTAAATTCAAATAGGTACAGTGTAATTTTCAGATATGAGATTAGACAAGTCAGAGGAAACTTTAAAGGGCCTCCCAATTAATGAACTTTGGTTGCAGTACCTATTATCAATGTGGGGTCCTTGTCTTGTTTTCTCTCTCTCTCACTCTTCCCCTACTGGAAAGAGCACATGTTGTTGAACACCAATTGATTGAGTAGCTCCTGTATTGGTTCCCCCACTGTTTGCATCAGGTTACTGCCATTGTCCTGAAAACGAAGGACGCAGAGTGACCTCAGGTGGGTAAAACTGTTGGATTACTTGAAGCCATACTAATTTAGGGCTTTGCATGCATGATTTAACCAAAGGAAGGAAGAACATGGCAACCTGAGAGAAAGAGATGCCCCCCTGGCCTTGCAGTGAGTAGGATGCGGTAGAGGCAGTTTCCATGATGGCTTGAGATGGAGCTGGGCTAGCTTGGTTCAGCACTGGAGCAGGCATTGCAAGGGCTCCAATCTTCTGAGGAAGCAACATTTTGCACAAGAGAATTTTAAATATCTTATCAAGGTGGAAATATACAGGGGCGGAACCAAGTAGCCTCCCTCAGTGTCACAGGACACCGGGTCCACAAAATTTTTAGCAGATGTCGGCACTTCTAGCCCATGTGTGAACCCCTCAGCTCAAACTCAATGCACACGGTTCTTTCCTTGAAGCCCAACGAAGAAAGCACTAGCAGCCCAAATTCCAAAAAGCTAGCAACAGTTCACGAGGATCATTCACTTTCCTCAGCCCATGAGGCAACTACAGTAGGTCGAGCCATCCCTTAAGCCAGCCCAAGAGGGAGGACCGCAATAGGAGATGGCGTCCATTTGATCGATCCCGAATCATGTCACCTCACGACAACCCTTGACGCTTGTTCATCTTGCATGATCAGCCAAAAGACGTGCATCATGTCCGGCGCATAGCCATACCTAGCTAGGCAAGGACTGGTCGCCGGAGAATGAGAGAAATCGATGCCATCAGCCACCCTCACCTGCCATCTCGCCATAACGCCACTTGGTCCTTGTTACCTTGCGCCCTCATCGACTGAATGAAGTTTAGGTCTACTCGATAAGTATGTACTTTATACTAAATTTCTCTCAATTTGTTTCAAGAACATAGGCTAAATTTGTGAGTTAAAATTTCAATGTAATGATTGTTGATTGATCATCTTTAGGTCCTTCAGTTTACTGCGATTAACCAATATTATTATCGGGCTTCTTTATTTTGGTAAGCATTTCGATCGCTACTTATTTATCATCATACACTACCATCGATTATATTAAGTATTGATGCTAAAAATTACCAGACACATTGCTATATATTTAGGACAATATTAGTTGAAATATATATATGTTATTATATGTATGGTGAAGTAGTGAACCTCGGTCATTTTTGTTCTAGTTCCGCCCCTGAAAAAATATATGTAAATGATTTTAGTTTACTTGTCCCATACTTGTGCCTGGTCATGGAGGCCATCATTGTCCAGTCCAAAGCCATACAACACTGGGCTCATGGAAGCAATCCTCATGGAAAGGAACTGCACCACAGGTAGAACAAATAACTTGTCATTATATTCACTAAAAAACTCTCAGAAGTGTCAAAATTAAGCATCACTGCTTCTTGATTTGCTTTTGTTTCCTTTTGATTTACCTCAACTTGGTTCTGCAGGGACTGCACATAATTGATTATCTCATCCAAAATGAGGGCCTTTCCAGTAACCTGAACAAAAGCACATTCGTTTCTTCTCAAAGTTAGAACCATGCATTAAGCAAGATATCACAAGTAACTCAAGCAGTAACCAACTAATCTGACCTTGTCACAGCCAGGGACCAGTGCTTGCAGCATCCTCATCCTCTCACTGATCCTTTCCCTCCTCACCTAAGGAAAATGCCACCGAGAAGAGGTCAGGAGAAAGAGGCACAAACTCAAAGTCAAACCACACATGCATAAGTGAAGACAAAGGCTACAAGGATAAAAGTGGTGTGTACCCTCTCTGCAAGGCTGTGGCTATCTGTTGCTTGCCCTCTCCTTGCCCTCACATGGATGTACCCCTTGGGAGCCTCGTCCTCGGTGGTGCTCTTCTCCTCCACCTCCTTGCTGGGCCTTTTCACTCTCCTGTTCTTGCCATCCTTGCAGTACTAGATGCCAAAAGGGAAATTAATGAAATGCACACAACATTAGACAAAGTTCTTACAAAGTTGCAAACATAATGGCAATGTTGGTTGTGTTAGTTACTAGTTGCTACCTTAGAGTGAGCAGAGCGAAGTGTAGCACTGTCTTCTGTGGCCTTCCTCTTCCTGTCCACAGATGCCCTGCCCTGTGCAGAGGTGTCAAGAACTGCAGATGAGCTCTCCAATGAGGCATCCTCTACCATGGCTGCTCCTAGTGATGCATTTGCATTTCCAGTTGCAGGTGCAGGTGCTGCTTGGGCATGGCTTTGGTTGTAGAGAAAGAAGCTTGAGATTTTAGGGGAGTGGTCATTGGTGAAGGCTGCAGGCACCTTGAGGAGGAGAGAGTGGTGGGATGAGAAGTCTGCCATTGTTGAACTCTGTGCCTGAAAGCTCAAAACTTTTGTTGTGTTTGATTGAAAGTTTGGTTTCTTTAGAGGAGAGGACTCAGAGGGGAGTAGAGAACGTTGGCTCTTCGGTGATGCTCATGTTGGCTTATATAAAAGCTGAGGAAGCCAGGAGAAAGGTGGTAGAAAGAGAGAGGGAGATAATGGAGAGAGAGAGAGAGATGCTAAGACCAAATCATTAATCTCTATTGATGGATAAGTTGGCAGTGAGCAGTGTTAAGAGAGGGCCCCTGTGGTAATAGTTTTCAATCTGCAAATTTTCACTAGACTTAGATAGTAACCATGCACATAAACAATATTGCCATCCTTGCATGGTCATAATTAAGAAACTCTTCTCAACATACTGAAAACTACAAAGGTATTATGCCTGAATTTTTTTTACCACCATCTCCATACATGGATTATGGTAAGAGACATCATATAAACACAGAAAGCAGCAAAGTCTTTGCCAAGTCAATGCATGATGCAAGGCGTAACTCTTAGACCATGTGGTTAGGTTGTGAATTTAGTGATGATGAATAATTGACATTTGGATTGCATTAAAATTTGCGTTTATAAAAGTTCTAGTCAATGTGCTTTGTTACTGGAGCATTAAGGATAATAGGTCTGCTCGGCAATCGTCACCACATCAGATGACCATGGAGGTCGACCATGACATGTCGACTATGGCAGATAATGACCACGACATGTCGACCATGACAGGCTTCGACCACGGTAGATCAACCACAATAAATCGTCCACGGCAGGCTTTGATCACTGCAGAATGGCTACGAAAGATCGACCACGACATGACAACCACGGCAGGCTTCGACCACGATATTTTGATCACGGCAGAACGACCATGGCATTTCGATCACGACAAAACAACCATGGCATGTAATCATAGGCTTCGACCTCGAATAATGAACTGATCATAAGCTACTATGAACTGGTTGGAGCTACAGTGTACCAGTCGTAAGCAACAGTCAACCGGTTGTAAGCAACAGTGCACCGATCTTAACTACAGTGAACCGGTTGAAGGTCGTAAGCTCTTCTGCTATAGTACATGGTCGGTGGTCATAGCTACAATACTTTCGATGGTCATAGCTACAGAGCTTTGCTGATAGTTGGTGCTATAGTACCTAGTCAGTACTCGGTAGTTAGAGCTACAGTACCTAGTCCACGAGCGGTACCTGTAGTCTTTATTGTCGTAGTCGTAAGCTTCACGATCTGTTGTCTTAGACTATGTGGTTGGTAGTTGAAGACTTTGTGATTGGTAGTCATAGACTTTGTGGTCGATAGTCTAAAACTTTATGATCGATAGTCATAGATTTTACAGTCGGTGGTCGTAGACCTTGTGATCTTTAGTAGTCATAGGCTTTGTAGTCCATTGTCGTAGGCTTCACGGTCGGTACTTGTAGAGTTCGAGTGCTTTAATTCTAGTGATCTTTGAGTACCTTGAGTACTCGTGTCTAATAAGCCAATGGTCTGACTAGCCTGAGCATGGCGGTTAGATTGGTCTTACTGGGTGGACGTTGCTACAACACCATGTTGGTACTGGGTAGTCGATGGTAGTCTGTGCTACAGTACCTAGTTGGTGCTCGATAGTCGATGGTACAGTGACTGCTTATTGGTCAGTAGTCGTAGACTGGGAGTGTTACGATGCTTATAATTTGTGAGTGTTCTTAGTGGTCGTAATTCCCAAGTACTTGTGGTTTTTTAGTACTCGTTGAGCCAGCGATCTGACCGGCCTGTGCATGGCGGTCATATCGGTCGTACTGAGTGGTCTAAGGTTGATTTCTGGATTGCATGGAATTTGTGGTCGTGGATGATTTGGTTCATGTTGATGGATAGTTAAGAGTGTGGTTTGTGTGTGTGGACTAATGATAGTTAAGTTGGGAAGAACTTGTGTCGAGAAAAAAGTTCTTTGGTCTTTGCATGTATAGATTGGCGTGGAGACGATCATGGTCAGTGATAAGAATGACCAAAACTAGGATGGAGGAATTTGAGATCCAGGTGGTCGAGAATGTCATGAAGTGGGTGGGCTTATGCTGAAGCACGTGGAGATCAAAGGTGGTGATGCATGGAGAAGCTCGGAAGGTACGGTCTTGGAGGCTTCGACACGTGAGATGGATGATGCATGATGAAGATACAAGAGGTGCGATCCTGGAGGCTTCATCACGTGATAAGTTAGGATTTGTGGGAGGAGTTCATAATCAGGAAGGCGTAGAGATTGAGTAAAACTCGTGTTTGAAAGGGTTTTAGGTCCCTTGATTTGCGGAATCAGATAGGATTCTTGTCCGGGTTGATGAGGACACGGTTTAGGGCTCTAGCATATAAAAGGAGGAGAGGTAGGAGATAACATATGGCTTTCACAGGACTTTGGAGAGAAAGCTTTTGTGCTAGGGTTTGAGGGGTACCGTGAGGGTATTTTGTAGCCACAAGAACATGTTTTAGAAATAAACAATCATATCTATTCCGAAGAAGTTAGTCGGCATCAGCGGCGTGTTTTCTGGACATCATCTTTGACTCGTTCTCGTTATGAGTAGTGTGTGGCAAGATTGCTTTCCTCCGTTGACTTAATCGCTCGCCAAGTTGTCCGCTCAATAGCCACCAACAGTATCGGCGTTGAAACGTTCAAGCAGTTGAAGGTTATGACTATGTGCAAAGGGGTTCAGCGAGCGGTTGAGCTTGCGATCGAACGTCGAGTGGTCAAAATCTTTATCGAGCATTAAGAGATTTGAAAAAGTGGGTACAATCATTCACCCCCTCTGATTGTCATCGACTGTACTACAAGTGGTATCAGAGCCAAGTTGCAATGGCATCAAATTGAGATCATTTTTCAGGGATGTGCTTTATGGCAAGTAGTGAGGAGCTCAATAATGATGATCTCTACAATGATTCCGATGAGATAAAATCTTCCCATACAGATCTATCTCGTGTTGTACTTAGATTGATAGAAGAACTCAAAAGTATAAAAATAAAATTAAAAAACACGATCTTATTGTTGAGATCTTAAATTCTAAAATTAATAGACTAAAAACTTGTATTCCTGATGATGAATCTTGTGAGTCTTGTCAAGTTTTACATTCTGAGTTGGAAATTGCTAGGGTAATTAATACATCAAACTTGGTTCAACTTAGTAATGTAATTGCTAAACTTGATAAATTAAAATTGACAACTGACTCTTATGATGAAAAGTTAAAACTTGTAAATGATGAAATTGAAAAACTCAAGTCTAGTTCTCTTACATGTATAGAGTCAAGTATTTCAAATGCTCAATTTAAAGTTTGCACTAATTGTAAATTGCTAGAAGTTAGACTTAACGCATCTCAGGAATCTATTCAATAAATGTTTTATCATGAAAACTTGTGTTGCTCAAATTGTTCTAAGTTAAATATTAGTATGAATACTTTAACTAGGCAGTTGAATGAGTTTGCTGAAAAAGATTAGCTCAATCTAGTTCTTCCAAAAATTTTGGGAATGGACTTGTTAAATGTACATCTTAACTTGTTCCAAAATGTACATCTTAGTCCTTCATCGAACATGACATTTCATATTACATGTACCTTGTCATTGAGAGGATCATACATCTGGTATGCCTTGGTGCTGGGTTCATACCCAAAGAACACCATGGGAGTACTTGTATCCTCTAGTTTCTTGATGTTTAGCTTCACATTCTTGACGTAGCCTAAACACCCAAATGTGCGGAAATAATGCACATTCGGTTGTCTTCCATACCAGACTTCAAATGGGGTTTTCCCATCAACACTTCGGGTCAGAGCACAGTTTAGGATATACACTGATAGCGTGACGTCTTCTCCCCAAAACCTTGCTGGTATGTCTTTTGCCTTCATCATGCTTCTTGCCATCAAGATCATGATTTGATTACGTCGCTCGACCACGCCATTTTGCTATGGTGAGCACGACACTGCGAGATGACAGACGATACCTCGATCTACACAGTAGTCTCCAAACTTCACGGTTGTGAACTCTCCTCCATGATCTGTGTGCAGCACGCGTAGCTTTCGCCTGGCCTCCAGCTCAACACTTGCCTGCAAGCGCTTAAGAACTGTCGATGCCTCATCTTTTGTCTTCATAAGCATTAGCCACATATAGCGACTAAGGTCATTGACCAGAAGCAAGAAATAATGCCTGCCATTGGGAGTTGGTGGTGTAATCGGCCCACAGAGGTCGCCGTATACAAGGTCCAGCACACGATCAGCTCAGTACTTGGCCTCCTGAGGAAATGAGGCTCGTCGTTGCTTTCCAACCAAACAGCTTGTGCACAATTAATCCACCTGATCAATTTGAGGAAGTCCTCGAACCATCTCTTGTTGAGCCAACCTCCAGAGCGAATTGAAGTTTAGATGGCCGAAACATTGGTGCCATCGCCATGCCAATTCGCCGCTTCAGGCTGACAAGCATACCAGCTATGTAATGTTGAGATTAAGCACATAAAGCCGGTTGCGTGTGCGGTTTACCTTGGTGAGAAGCCTCTGATCTAGGTCACGGATCTGCATGACACCGTCCTCGATAATCGTCTGGTACCCAACCTCATTGAGCTACCCAACACTTATGATGTTGCTGGACAACTGAGGTATGTAGTAGATGATCGTGAGTTCACGATGCTCACCGGTACGACATGTGAACAAAACTATCCCATGCCCGTAGGTTTCCACATCTAACCCATCGCCAAACTTCATAGCTCCCTTCACCGACATATCTAGTTCAGCGAAGGCCGACCGGCACCCGGTCATGTGGTTGGTCGCTTCAGTGTCCACGTACCACTTGTCATCCTTCTCATCGTCAACATGCCCAAGAATCACATGCGCATGGACTTCATTGAGAAAACAACCTTAGGTTCTTGCTGCGGCAGCTCTATCAGTTCATATACTTGTGCCATTAACAGAGTAGGTTCCTCTTCTTGAACTTGCGCCACATGCACCTACTCCTTTCTCTCTTGGCGAGGCTTGCGACAATCTTTAGCAAAGTGCCCAAAATTGTTGCAATTAAAGAACTTTACCTTGGTTTTGTTATGTCTGCCTCCCTTAACTTCCTTTCCATCAGAGTTCCCCTTTGATTGATGCCCGTGCTTCCCACGATTTTGGTCATGACCAGACCACCAAGACTTGACTCCAGATGAGGATGTCTTAGTTTGTCGCCTGCTCTTAGGCCATGCCATCCACTCTTCTTCAGTCATGAGCAGCGGCCTCCTTCTCCTCCATCACCAGCTCCCATCCGATCTTCAATGACTTTGAAGCGCCCAATGAGCTCCTCGACCGTCATGGTGTTTAGATTGAGCAGCTGTTCAAGGGAAATGGCATTTCTGTGGAACAGCCGCAGAAATTTCTTGACCACTTTGTCTTCCTCTAGTTCATCACCAAGAATGCGAATATTATTCACAAGCCCAGTGAGACGCATGGAGAAATCATTAATCATCTCGGTCACTTTCATTTGGATGTCTTCAAAATCCCCTTGCCTTCCGCACGCAATCAATACCCATTCACGTGGTGAGAATGTCTTCCCACGTCGATTTGGCCATGTTCTTGGTGGCCAATGACGCTAGCATCACTGGTGGCACAGCCTGAAGGATGGGGGCCAATGCCATCCTATCCACCCGGTAATCCATGCCACCCAGGTCAATGGCCTCCCTGACTCCCTGAACCTACAGATTCACCCTCATCAAGAGTGCCCAGTTGTTGTAGTTGGTACGCGTGAGGACAGGGTAGCGCAACGTGACTCCGCCCTCCTTTAGCGTCATCTGCACCATCATCTCTTGGCCACATCTAAGAATCACCACTCGACACCCATTGGCGCTAGTGGATCTTCTAGAGGGAGGACACACCAATCTTGTACCCCGCCATATCTTCGCAGGACCCATATGATCACCGCTCTGATACCAAATTTTATATCGGACCTTGACCGTATGCCTAAGTATAACTGGGTTTACTCCTTGGGCTACAGGTCCAATGGGCTGAGCTCCTAAGCCCACAGACTGCCCGTATACAAGCCCTAAAATAATAACTTTATAAGTGGTATTGGGCCTCTCCCCCCCCCCAAAGACTAATCCAACTAATCCAATGGGTCAGATCTCGCTCACACTTATAAGTTGTGATTCTTTTCCCACAACCAATATGGACTAAACTTAGCATTCTCCCCCCCCCCCTCACACGTTGGTTGTGCACTTATGCAACCAGGGAGATGTTAGGCGCTTAGGATCTGATACCAATTATCATATCAGACCTTGGCCATATGCCTAGGTCCAACCGGGTTTTCTCCCCGGCCCTAAAGCAATAACTTTATAAGTGGTATTAGATCTTCTCCTAAAAGACTAGTCCAATCGATAAGATCTCCTTCATACTTATAAGTTATACTTTTTACTTTCCCACAACCAATGTGAAAATAAACCCAACAATCTTTGCCTCCCGGCTCCTACAACATTCTACCTCCTTCAGACACCATACCTAGGAATTTGATGTGATACTGTTGATGATCGGAAGGTTGGTAGAGTTGTCTATGTCGCTTCTGCTACGAAGACAAGTTGTTCTTTTGAGCTGTGAAGATTATTAGGGTGTGTTTGGTTGCCTGAATCTCCTTTGTCCTAGATGGGTGGATCCGTATAATCTGAGAAAAAGCATGTTTGGTTGCCTGTATGAGCGGATACAGCCTGTATGAGCGGATGCAAAATACGCCTCATCTGGATGGGTGGATACGCTCAAAATGAGCTTCACTAGCCATCTGGATGAGTGGATGCAGTGTATCTTATGCGGTCCCACGTGTCGACCTCTCGAGTTTGGTAGATCGCATCCGCTCATACTGCACAACCAAACAAAGATCTCGGTTTTTGTATCCGCTCATACTGACCTCACCAAACATCTTCTTTTTCTGAAATACGATTCTACTCAGCCTGCATCCACTCATCCAGGATATACGATGCAACCTCCATCCACGAACCAAACACACCCTTAGTCTAATAAATAGTGTTTGCTAAAAGAAGGTAAAGTCAAAAGAAACACAATGCACTCTAAACAGGCCCTAAATACAGAGACTTTGGCATGCAATGCAAGCACGCAGTAGCAGATCTCCCCAATTTCTGCTGTACTGTATTCGTCCGTGCGTGATGGATACGATGTAATTGACAGATCGAACTACAAATCAGTCGTTTCGTCCTTGGGGATGGTGTGCTAGCTGGCTGCTGGCTTAAAGCCAATCTGCAGTGGTCCTTCTTTATGCTCATACAATTCTTCTTCTACTACAAATAACAGTAGCAGATATCACGTCTGACAAGAGCCTCTCGAGTAAATTGCTATTTATTACAGTGGTACAACACCAATATTGTTTAGCTGGTCCATTTGGAGCAATGAAATCCAGATATCTAAGTATATACGTAGTTCCCTTCTTCTTCTTCTTCTTTTTGTTTTACACATTCGCGCGTATCATCACGCACGTAAACCACACGCGCACATACAGAGTGCGCCCCCTAGGTAAAGCCTAGCAAGGCTGCGATAAATTTGCAAACTTCAAAGGTTACTACTGTGGCACAGTTGTGTACGTAAAGGTAAACAGTAGAATTTAAACAATGGTGGATGGAGCAGTATACTCACAACTTTATCAAGAAGTGGTTCCCTATATACATATGTAGCACCCTCAAAAAGAAATCCCGCATATCCCTCCCCCATTACCTCTCTCTATCCTTCCTAATCTCTCTTTCCCTAACTAACTCTCTCTCTCCCAATATCTCTCTCACGTACGCATCTGCATGGATCTCTTTCACATACGAGATTGCATGGATATTCTTCTCTCTCTATTCATCTATCCCTCGCGTCTAATCTCTGTCTCGCTCCCTCACGCCTCCAACCTTCCTCTCCCGTCCGAACTCACGCGCACGCGCGGCGAGCGGCGGTGCGCGCGCGCGCACGGTGGTGGAGGAACGCAGTGTGGCGGCGGCGGCGAGGTCGCGGCGCCACGCGGCGGCACTGCCAAGACGCACGCACGCGCGTTTTTCCCGCGCTCGCACGCCATGGTGGCTGCGACGCGGCGGCGGCGGCGGCGGCGGCGTTGCGGCGGCGATGGCGGCGGCGGCCGGTGGCCGGCCGATCGGCGGCAATGGCGGCGGCGACGGTGACACGCTGCATGCGTTCGCCCACATGCTCGCGCGCGCCGCCGCGCTCGCCACGCCATGGGGCTGCGGTGGCGGCGGTGAGGGCTCTGGCGGCAGCGACAACGTCGGCCGATGGAGGCGGTGCATGGCAGCGGTGGCGGCGCGGCAGAGGCGGCGCGTGCACGCGACGCCGACAACGATGCACACGCCGCGCGCGCGCGGCCGCGGCGGTGGCGATGGCGACGTGGCGAACAGCGCTCGCTTCGGCCGAACGGCTGTTTCCTTCCAGTTATTTAATTATCGTCATTTCTTTATCAAAATTCATCATATCTGATTGGTTATCCTTTGTATCACCCTGTAGGTTCTCACGCAGCTGTTGAGGGGGTAGCTGGGCAGTTGCGTTTCCCGGATCCATCGTGCAGCGTGTCCGTCAAGCGTGCTCAAGGCAAGTACCTCGCGGCCGTAACCTTTCCATTTCATATGTCACCTGTCCTGGATTGACTATTGTCATTGTCCTAGACCATGATTATTACATTGCGATGATGACCTGGTCGCATGCTGTTAGATATTTTCATATTGCAATGCTTGATGCTAATTAATGCCTTAGACTTTTAAATGTATTAGAATGCTAGGGTTAATGTCTAAGTTGCAAGCTCTAATTGGTAATTATAATTGAAGTTTAAATTGTGGTTGGGGTAGTATAGGAGTGACTTCAGCATAAGGTTAACCACTAGTAATCTTTAGCTTCGGAACGTTATATTTAATTACCGGTTCCCTGATTCATTACTTGTATGTTATTGCTTGATTGGTCTCGATGGAATTATGTATGATATTGTTAACCTGACTAATTACAACTTATCACGTAATAAAATCTAGTTGTTTGACAACCCCTGGATGTGAGTTAAGTTGTAATGCTGGGTGAGAATCATCCATGGATCCCTACCACCGTCGTATTATCCTTCTTCATCTCCCATCTGATTTTATCTCCCGTCCTCAACCTCAGCAATCCTTTTCACTCTCTGTAATCATGCATGCACTTATCTCCAATTATTTTAATTTCACATATCACATCTCTCATGATTACTCGTTACCATTGCCATTGAGTACGGTTATCATATCACTGAATTTACTTGGCTGATATCCTGTCACCAGAGTTACCCAGTTATTATCATCTCTCTAGTACTTGCCTGGTTGTTATAATAGTATTCATGCTTGCTTGTTTATTATTATGCTTGCCTAGTTATGATCATATTGTTAATGCTTGTCTAGTTCTTATCAAATTGTTAATGCTTGCTTGATTATTGTTAATGCTTCTTTGGTTATATACCCTTAATATTGTATTCCGGCCATGATGTTCTAGATTACCTTATTTCACATGCCTTTAGGTTTATCATAATACTCAGTTAATAATGTTATAAGATTTATGCTTTTAATTATTGTGTAGAGTTCATGCTTAAACCGTTAATGGGGTAGCGGTGATCATGTTGTAGACATAGGTTAAAATCACTAGCGATCCTTTAAGTATCACGCTCGTGTTTAATCCTCTCGATATCATGATGTATTGCCGGTATAGTTCCTTATGTGAGTCACGATCGTTATACCTTAATAAATGTTAATTTGACTAATGATCACTTATCACCTAATAAAACTTGATTGGTTGATAAACTTGTGTGAGCTACATTATAATACCTCTTTAGGTTGATTACTATATCACTATCATCTTATCATTATTCCACATCGCCCTGTTATCAGAAACTATGTCTTTCCATTTTCAACCCTAGCACATCTTTTCACTTCTCATAACTTTATTACAGCCTTATCCTCACCATCTCTTAGTTACCCTAATTTTGTTCTATTTATTATGTCCATGATGTATCGGTTACTTTATCACCTAGTTTCACCAATCACGTCTCTTCGGTCTCATTGGATTAAATCATAACTCTCATAACTTTACTTTAATTCAATCACAACTCTCTAATTATATCATGGATAACTCGCTAAATAACAAACTAAGGGTTATCACGCCGGGGCTGCCCACATATAGGGGTCATTTCCACCCAACCTGGTAACGTACGGGGGGCCGTACATTCTCGTTACACAGGATATTACACCCCGTCTGCGGTTATACAGTCGAGGACAAGGTTGTGCCTGGCTATTCTCGTATAACCGGGTATGTGGGATAAGGTCGCCAGCACCCTTGCTATAACTTGCTATAACTTGTCACATAACAAATATCTTTAATACACAGTTCTCATAATATCCGTCTCCTAATCATGACAGTATCTCCGATATCAGTTGCTCATTAGTTGCCTTTTGTCCATTGCTTACTTGTCATGCTTGCCTTTATTTCATATGGTTGCATCGCCTGTCTTACTGTTGTGTTGCGACCGTAGTTGGGTACTTGCTGAGATTTCCAAATCTCACGCTTGCTCTTTTCAGTCTCAGGTAAAAAGGCCAGTGGAGTGATAGCATCATGCATGGGTGGGAGCACTCGAGTTTTCAGCACCGTGGTTTGCCACCGTTTTGTTGTTTCGTCCGTTCTTTATTTGATTAGAAGTGGACCGGTCCCATGTTTTAAATATTCATTCCAGCTTCCGTTGGTTCTCTATTAAAGTGTTAATAAAGTTTTAAACTCTTTGTGATTTCTTTTATTGTACTTATTTATTCTTCATTTTGGCGATGACGTTCCATAGTAATATCCCATATGGTTACGTGGGGTGTTACAACATATTTTTCAACAAGCTAATATTTCGTATTTCATAAATCACAACGGCATATCTCCGTATGTACACACACATATATACACACACACACTCTTGAAGTAAAAGGCGTGCCTGCGGAATTATCTACTTATATGGTCCTCTAACAAAACAAGAATCTCTTGGTCGCTTGTTCCACCGTCGATTGTATACTGTAATGCTGTTCTACCATCTCGGTCGGTGGTTTGTGAGTTAGCCCCCCTGCATAGAAACCGAGTGAAAAGAAAAAGGTGAGACATGTATATATTTGCGCTTTTGCAGCTCGCTAGATCATTCATTCCCAATGACCTACACGTAAAGGAGATAGAGCATACCAGTGGCAGAGTTCGCATATTACAAATTTTTTTGAACTGAAGTTCTCGTGTTACAAATGATGATGGCAAATGTGGTTTGCATACTGGTATTTGAATTTTGGAAAGATTCATTTTTCTCTATCAGGGTGTTCCCTCCAGAATAGGCATATTAAAGGTTAGAGATTGCACAAAGCCTTAGGAAACAGATACTTGCTACCAGAAAACTACCTTCCAGGAAAACAGAGGGATCGGATCAGTATTTAGTCTGGTAGAGGTTTTTAAAACCCTGATCGTGCCCACATTATAATCCAGTAACAACGTTGTGAACCAAGATACAGGTCAGTATTAAATACAAAAATAAAACTAGCAAACAGGAAGCATCTTGATAGAAGATAGAAAATACCCTTCATTAAGAATTGGTCATAACTATTGTTAGACCGTATGGATAGGTCGTGAATATAGTGATGATAAATACTTGACTTTTGGGCTACATTAAAATTTGCGTTTATATAAGTTTCGGTCGATGCTCTTTTGTAAAACTGGAATTCCAGTAATATTCAAGATAAGCGGTCTGACCGGTAGACTTCGACCTTGGATGGTAGTCGGAGGCATGAATCATGATCGATAGTCAGTAAATCTGATCGGCCTTGTGATGGATGGTCCGATCGGCATGTCTATCATGGCAGAACAACCACGGTATGTCGACTACAACAGAACGACAATAGCATGTCAAGCACAGCAGAACGACCATGACAAGTTGAGCACGGCAGAATGACCATGGCTAAACAACCATGGCAGAACGATCACGAGCGATCGAGCTACGGTGAACCGGTCGGATCTACGGTGGAATCGGTTCGAGCTACAATTTACGATCGTAGCTATAGCGACCCGATCGTAGCTTCTGATGAACCGATCGAATGTCGTAAGCTACAGTAACCGGTCGGTGGTTGTAGCTACAGTGAACCAATCGAATGTCGTAAGCTACAGTAACCGGTCGATGGTTGTAGCTACAGTACCTGATCATTGCTCGGCAGTCAGTAGTCATAGCTACAGTACCTGATCGGTAGTCGATAGTCTGAGCTACAGTACTTGGTCGATGGTCGTTGCTACAATACCAGGTCGATAATCGATAGCTACAGTAGCCTGTCGACACTCGCTGTAGTGTCCGGTCGGTGATCGGTAGCTGTAGACTTTGTAATCGGTAGTCGTAGACTTCGCGATCTGTTATCATAGTTGTAGGCTTAGCGATTTGTTTGTCACATATTTTGTGATCGATAGTTGGAGACTTTGCGACCGATTGTCGTAGGCCTCGTGATCGGTAGTCGTAAGCTTTACGATCGGTTGCCATAGGCTTCACGGTTGGTAATCGTAGGCTTCAAGTGTTTCAATTCTTGTAATCTTTGAGTACCTCGAGTACTCATATCTGTTGGGACAGCGGTATGACCGGCATGTGCATGACGGTCAGACCAGTCGTACTAAGTGGTCTGAGATTGATTTTTGAAAAGTGGATATTGAGATTGTGGATTATTTGGTTTGTGTTTATTGATGGTTATGAGTGTGGTTTGCTTGTGTGGACTAATGTTGGTCAAGTTGGGAAGAACTTGTACAGGGAAAAACGTTCTTTGGTCATTGGATGTGCAGGTTGGGCGTGAAGACAGTCATGGTCGGTGACGAGGAGGATCGGGACTAGAATGGAGGAATCTGATGTCCAGGCGGTCGAGAATGCCACGAGGTGGTCAAGCTCACGCTGGAGCACATGGAGATCCAAGGTGGATAATGCATGGAGAAGCTATGGGAGGTACAGTCCTGGAGGCTTCAATATGTGAGGATGATGCGTGGAGAAGCTACGGGAGGTACGGTCCTGGAGGCTTCGACACGTGATGGATTGGAAGGAGTTAAGGTTTAGAGATTTAAGAAAATCCGTGTTTAGAAGGGTTTCGGGTCTCTTGAGTTTTGGAAACAAATAGGATTTCATATCCGTGTTGATGAAGACACGGTTTGGGGCTCTAGCATATAAAAGTAAGGAGAGGTTAAGTGTTAACCTGTGGTTTTTGCACGGCTTTTGGGAGAAAACTTTTGGAACTTTTGTGCTAGGTTTTGATGGGTGCCGTGAGAGCACTTTGTAGCCACAGAACATATTTTAGAAATAAAAGATCAAACCTATTCCAGAAAAGTTAGTCGGCGGCATGTCTTCTAGGTGTTGTCTTCGACTTGTTCTCGCTCCAAGTAGAGTAGTGCATGGCGAGATATCTTTCCTCCATCAACTTGATCGTGCGCCAAGTCATCCTCTCGATTGTCTCCAACAGCATCGCTAGGGAGAGCAGACCAGAGAACGTCAACTTGAAGACGCTGATTTCTTGAAGGCATAGGTGATTGAGAGGTTCTGCTCCCGGTGTTGAAGATTTCGAGTACGTGCAAACCGATCAAAGATCAAAGTCTGAAGTGGTCATAGTTTACGACTAGTAAGGATTTTTCAACAATTGATCGATCAAGCAAGCAGTTGAGCACCGAACGGTCGAAACCTTCATCGAGCACTAAGAGATTCCAAAAACTAGAGGCAATCATTCACCCCCTCTAATTGTGGTGATCAATCCTACAACTATTGAGTTATATGCACCAACCAGTTCATCCGAAACCTAAACTAATGAGGAAATGTGAGCAATTCACTTATACTTTAGCACTCCTCCCCACATGCAGGCTCCATCAGACCTAAGACGTGGAATAGAAGTGGGCTACAATTATTTTTCTTTTAATTGCGTTGGTTGGGTCTTAAACTCAAGACCTCTTGACTCTAATATCGTATTGAGTTGTATGCATTAACCAGTTCAACCAAAAGCCTGAGCTGATGAGGAAAGGTGAGAAATTCACTTATACTTCAACAACTCATCCATAACACAATCCTACTTGCAAACACCCTTATTCTATTGGAAGCGACTAGAGAACTATATATCATTGCAATGGTATAGCAACATGTTTTATCAAGTTTCAAGGAGTTCCATGAAAACATTTGAAAAAGTTTCATGTTTCAGTGTGTTACGCACATTTCTAGAATTTTCTAGAGGATCCCAAGAAAGTTTCAAGACCAAGTTTCAACATGTTTTATATTTTTGGAAGTCAAGTTTCAACTAGTTTTATCCAAAGAGTTTCAAGAAGTTTCAGCAAGTTTCAATACATTTCAGCAAGCTTCAACCCAAAACTTCAAGAATTTTCAGCAAGTTTCAACAGATCCAGCACAATTTCCAAAGACTTGGATGAGTTTTAGAAGAGTTTCTTGCAAGTTTCATCAGAAATCACAAAATTTCAGGGAAAAATCATCAAAACCAAGGAATTTTTTAGGGACAGTTAAGGACCAAACCAGCATCGGCCTCGCCAAGGTCACCAGTAACATCGCGCCATAGCTCGAATTGCTCCTCATCAAGGTCACCAACCAAGACAACGAGCTAGCCAAGGAGCGCAGCATCCACAAGTTCCTCTACCTCACAACGCTGTCAACATGGCGGGGTGCTCCCGTATGCTCTCCTGCACTCACGACTACGTTGTCGCGCTCAAGTCGCTCATGCTCGTACACTATCTCTTGGTCGATGGTGACCCTTCTTCCACCGCGAGCTCCTCCATGCCACACACCGTGGCACCCACCTCCTCAACCTCTGCAACTTCTGCGACGAGGACCACTTCGCTTTTGTCCGCACCTACGTTTTATACCTCGACCAACGCCTTGAGTTCTTCCTCCATCTAAAGAGCAGTGGGCTCGGGGATGCTAACATGGAAGAAGAAGACGCTTTCGCACCATGGGCTGGTCAGAGGAGGTGAAGGGGGGTGGGAGGAGTGGATGTGTGGTGGGGAGAAGATGATGGCTCATCCAAATGGGTTGGCTTCTGGTGTGTTGGATTCGATCCAACGGCTCCACCCTATACCGTTGGAATGGTGTAGGGTTCTGTAATTTTTCTCGAAATGCAATTAGCAGCTCTCTTGCTATTTCTCCACCAATTTGGAGCAAATCAGTGCATACATCCTAGCCCTCACCGAGCAACCAGGTTGTCTTCCCACCCATGTTGACAAAACAAACATATGGAGCAAGATGAAATGCTTAAGTTATAGGCACTTCCATACCTGGAGAGCAGAAGCTTAGCATGTAGATGTCTTCCCTTCAAAATACAGTGATGAAGGGGTGTCCGACCTCTTGAATCAGTCACATTTACATTAGCGCCGTACTGCAAAAGTAATTCAACCATTCCAACATCTGCAACACAGCATGCAAGATGAAGCAAGGAGAAACCTTCGTATCTATCCTCCGAGTCATCTCCACGTGAACTTGTGCTGGCAGGAGAAAGGGGCTCTCTAGGAGAAACCTTGTCATGTGAACTGCAATCGAAAAATCTAGGGCTTCCATCAGATGGTGAGGTTGGTTGCTCTTGCAGAAGTGCCTTTCCAAGAGTCAAACACGAGCTAGAAGGCATCTGTCCATAAATTAAATTTACATTGGCGTGTGATCCCACGATGAGACTGTATGCAACTTTCTTGTCATTTGCAGTTACACTATCCCACATCTGCTGAGCTAGCTGAATCTCATCAATGATATGCTTTCGTACAAAATCCTTGTCAGCATACTGGAACATTTACACCATAAAAAAAATCAATATACTACATCAGGATTTATGAAATTGAGAAAGATTTCTCTAAGCAATTGGCTTCAAATAGGGTTACAAAATACATTCTAAACCACCTGATAAGCTATATAGATTATGGTTCATGCATTGTAATTTTCAGTTAGTTTCATGGGCATCTCAAACCTAAGATCAATGATAATGAACTGACAGTTACTAAAGAAACTTATTTGCGGATTTGCAGTTTATGAAACTAAAAGCTTACTGCCCACACATATCTGAATCAATATACCCAGAAAAATAGTGATGAGCAAACAGGATGATATTTTTTCCCTTAAAACGTAATCATTATATGCTATTCCACAAGGATAGCATCATGGAAAACAACTTAGGTAGTTCACATATAGCATATGTAATATAGAAAAGCTGCATGAAGTGAGTTTACAGAACTAGGAAAAAGGGATGCAATATATATGCCATGGAAACTAAATAAAACCACTTAAAGCAACTTTCTATATGGTTCCAACCGACAGGTAATTTTAAGAACTAAAGCTATAGGTGTATGTTATCTCTACATTAGCCTAAGTTAGCCTCAACCTTAACATCCATCATTTCTCTTGGTGAGTTTTGGAATTCACTTAAAAAAATCACGGAGTAGGTTGTCTCTCGCGCGCACATGCACACACAAAGACCATGTAGTAGTCCGTGTGGTGAGGTATTCTCACAATACGTGCAAAGGTGCTGTCAGCAGATAATTTCCTTGCTTGTTAATCTTCATGCAAGGGAAGCCACTTCTGAGATTCTGGACGAATCGCAGAGTTTTTGTAAGGATGTAACTGTACAAAACAACTAAAATCTTCAAAATATATGCCAAGGGCTTGAATCAACAGAGGGTTGCAGATCAGAGATCCACAAAGTTCTAGCTGGCAGCAAATCCTGATGCATGATGATCGTGTTTAGACTAAGGAGTGCCCTGAGCAGTAAACTAGCATGAATCATGTTTATTCAACCATGGAGATCCTTGGCGACCACTTGGTTCTCAACATTATTTGCTAATGGGAAAATGCAGAAAAGCAATTGCAAAAGGTTAAATAGCAAGCACCTTCGCATGAATAAATTTCTCTTTCACAGAGAAAGGATCTGAGTGTTTAGGCTTGCTGAAAGTAAGGCATTGTGCTCTATCTAGTCCATCACCACTGCAAAACAATGAAGTTGCAAGTTAATTTACAGGAAAGTAACAAAAAAGACAGAACAGATTTTATAAAGAAATTTGAAACAGTGGTATATTACCTTATATTATCACCAGAATCACCATTGCTTGATGAAGTTAACATTATTTCCCAAATATTGTTGACAAACATGTTGCCTAATGATTGAAAGAGATTGATTACAGATGGCTCCCAGACCCTGACATCGAGAGTCAGAGATCTTACCTGCCAATATGATGTATGTATTTAAGTTATGTTCGGTTTTTTAGTCATTAGTGATGCTACTGATAGCTTCAACAGTAAAAAAGAACCGGCAAAAAAGTTCAATAAAAAGGTCAAAAGTTCAGAAAAAGACGAAATTTATGAATAGTAAAAAATAAACCGGAAGCTAAAAGCTGAAGCCAAAACGATCACAGCCTTAAAACTCGTGCATTCGAAACAAGCTTAAGCATGGAAATTAGATATCTGTTATGTTCCCTAAGGCGGTTTTTTTAATCCAGTATTTTGTACAAATAACTGGTATGGAATTTTATTTCGTACAAGACAGAGCATTGTGCTGTCAATCTAAAAATGATGGGAACATCCACTATTAATTTGATCAGATGTGATCTTAAGCACTACCAGCTAGCTAAGCCTAGCTAATCGACCATGAGCTGCTGCCAGGTGCACTCCCACTGTGCATTGCGACAACACCACACACAAAAAGAAGGCGTGGAGAAAAGCTGCTGCAAAGTGTGCTCTCACTAGAGTGGTCGTGCCCACTAACGCGACAGTGGTTATGACACCAGCACTCCATCTAATCTAACTGAAAATTGTTTGTTATTGAAATTTTTCATGAAAGACGAAGAAGCTAGATGTAAAAAATGTTTGTTATTGGAATTGTTCATAAAAGGATAGGTTCTTTTAGACTGAGGGCTTATGGCTTATAGCTTAAATATTTAAATTTTATCTATTCGCGAGAGGTAGTATATAGAGAGAAATAATCGCATGAGATTTTGGCCGGTACAGCTAATCTCAGTACACTTTTTACTATAATTTTTCTATTGATCTCGTCTTAAAAAACGCATCGTTTAAAAGCTAACTACTATAAACGGTACAAGTATAAGCTATGAATAAACTGAAACGAATCCAGCCAAAGACGAAGAAGCTAGATGTAAAAAAAATGAAAATTTTGGTGCTGACCGATTATTTGTTTCTCGTACGCTGCGACATTTTATCAAAATGAAAATCTGCAAGCAAGATACCTTCTTAATTTCCGGGGGGGTTAATTGATTCCTCTTCATGAAATTTGTCTCATCCAAAAAAACTAATGCATCTCTCTCTATTTTTTCCCTTTTATCATGAGACTGCACATGATTGTCCTCTTGTAAGTCAGATGACAAAGGAGGCTGGCAAGTAGACAGGGCAAAGAAACAACAGCAACAACACCTTGCATGCAGGGGCGGACCCACCCTTCGGGCGAGGCCGGGCGGCCGCCCGAGCTCCTCGCCGGCCGGAACACCCCCCCCCCCCGGGCGGCGGAAGCACAGGACCCCCCCGGCAGCGGAAGCACAGGCCAGCCTCTACATACACGGAAGCACATGTTGCCGGAGCCCGGAAGCATACACAGCCCAAGCCCAAATACCACACATGGTCCAAGCCCAACAAAGCAACGAAGAGATATCTTGTCTAGCGTCTACCGAGAGGACGCGGGCCAACACAAGTAGAAGAGGCGCTAACCCTAGATCCCGGTCGGCGATTCCGAGCGGCGGAGCGGCGAGCGGCAGAGGCGAGTGCCGGAGTTGTAGGAGGACGGTGGCGGGAGCCCGGAGGCGAGGCCGGGTCCGGCGACAGCATGGCGGCCGCGCCGCGAGCAGCGGCTAGGGGAGGCCGGAGCGCCGGAGCGGGAGCCCGAGCCCGGGAGGCGGAGGCGTGGCCGGGTCCGGGGCGCGGGGCGGCGGAGGCGAGAGCCCGGCCGGAGGCGCGAGGCGGGCGGGAGGCCGAGGCGTAGCGAGCGTGGCGTCGCGATCGTCCGCCGTCGGGAGATTTGAGGAGTTGAGGAGCTCAGGAGCGGGCGTGAGCCGTGAGGCGTCGGCCGGGAGGAGATTTGAGGAATTGAGCCTTGAGGAGCGGGCGTGAGGCGTCGGCCGGTCCCGGTCGGGCGTGAGGAATTAAGTGGTTGTGGTCTTGTACTCTTGTGGATTTGTGATTTTGTGCCGAGTAGGCGAGGAACAAGGAAGCATTAGCATCTGTATTTCTATAGTTTCAATTTTATAAAGGTATACTAAATTCTATTTATTTTAGATTTTAAATTTGTGTATTTGAGTATTAGTTTTGATAGCTTGTATTTTTTCCTCTGCAGAAACAGTGACCTAAGGCTTGTTCAAATTGAAAATGAATAGAAAGGATTTGAATAGCTATTTTAGCAAATTGTCAAGTATATCTGAAGGAAAGCGGAACGATGGCCGCATATGTACAATCTCAACTTGAAGTCCAATCGAACCAAGTCCAAGCACAACAACGACCATAAGAACAAGAGACTGCAACTGAACAACTGCAACAAATAGATGAAGGTATTAAGGCATTTAACCCGGATCACATCATTGCTGATCCGGGACTTCGTATACCGCTTGATGATTTTCATCCTGACATTAGAGATCAAGTGAGGAGGGCTTATTTGTTGAAGGGCACTACTGATTTATCTATATTTCACAATGGACAGGTTGTTTCTTTATAGTTCATCTACAATTGTGGATTAATCTTCATTAGTGAGGTATTTTTATTGTCCTTCCGTTATCTATATATGTTAACATGCGAATTGTAGTTGTTGTTTCTATTTCATATCACATACTTTTATTAGTGCGATTGTAATATAGTTTGATCATAGATTGTTTTGCTTTTGGGTACTACTGTTGGCCGTTAGACTTCGCCCTACCTATAATTTTATCCTGGGTCCGCCACTGCTTGCATGGGAACAAAAAGATGGAGCCAGCAAATGGAGGAGATGATCTTTTTATTTTTCAGGTGTGGAGGAACTGAGAAAGCGATTGGCTGGCAGCGGTGTCCTTGAGACATTTCCCATTAGTGTCACCATGGCTGCATTATTTATGTCTAGTTTGAAACGGCTTTTGCTAATAGTTTTTGACTATAACTATTAGCTTTTGGTTAAAATAAGTACTGTAATAATTGTTAGCTTTTGATTGAAATATTCAATTAAAGAAAAAAGAGAGAAAATAAAAAACCATTATATATGCACGAATAATGCAAAAGAAAAAGAAAAAAGGGGAAATGTTGTGTTAAGAAACTAACGTGTTTAAAATGATTTTTAACTTCTGAAAGTTAAAAATTAGAAGCTAAAATACATTTTGAATGGGTCTTAAGCCCTTCTGCTTGGCAAAGGATCGTGACTCTCACAACAGGGCATCATGTCATGCCGTACAGTGGACGTAGATATTCCGAATCCCCTAAACAAGAATTTTTCATGTCAATTTCCTGGTCAGGTCAAAATGGTTCTCAATTTTTCAAAAAGGCGATGGTTTTCACTAGACATATCCCATATGATAAGATATGCAATCTCTGTGTAGGAATAGGAATCGAAATTGGGAGCTTTTCCAAACGAGGATGGAATTATTATAGAGAACAAGCTTTGCTTGGGTGGCTAATGGAGATGGCTATACCTTAGTCTACTAGAGTTCAAATCCCAGGTTTGGTTCTGCGTGTCTTATTTAGAAGGATTTTCTTTCAGCGGGAGGTGACGTGTCTGTCGCAAGCAAGATGTCGGTGATGGCTGTCTTTTCTTCATCAAGCTCCGTTCGTCTAGTCTTTCGTAAATGTCGTATGTGTGAGTGTGTGCGTGTGGTGGTGTGCGTGTGTGCGAACATCTATGTGTTGTGTTAGATGTGTTCACAAAGAAAGATGGAATTATTACAGCAAGAAAACAGTGACGAATGGAGGGTTGGATGATGCCTTTTTTCACTTATGAGCTAGCCTCTGATAACACTTCCATAGCTCTAGGGAGTCAACTCTCGCGGCTTGTCAACCTTTTTCCCCCCTCCAATCGCAGCATGCCTTCAATTGATTGGTTTTAAAGATCACTATGTGAAATGCAAATCTCTTTCCACTTGCTCCATTTCTTCACCATAAAGGTTTTGACCTAGCTCTTGTATTAACTTTTGTGTCACTTCATGTCCAAGCTATATGTGTGTTAGCACTTCAGGAGTTCAGGTACATGCTATTGACAACTACATTGTGCTATACTGCTACGTATTGCCTCGTTATGCCCTCCAACTTCCAAATGCATCTTAGCTTATTCGTATGCATGAAACTGCTTACTCCAAATTCAACTCGAGGCCGTGTTTGTTCGCTAATTAAACTGGCTAGAGCCATGTTTGTTTAGACATTTTTTTGGGTTTAAAAGCAAAAAAAGTCGAAGTACAAACAAATGGAAGATTTTTTAAGCCTATCATAATTAAAAGCCATAAGCCAATTCTGTAATGTTTTTTTGGCTTTTGTGAAATAAAAATAACTTTGCCACTCCACTTTGTCAAAATTGCCCATGAAATGCCCATTTGGGTGCTAACATGCTAATGACACTCAGGATCGTTAGATCTGCCGCCTACGACCTGGATCCTTGAGGGTGGAAGCACCCAATCCACTTATACAATTTTACAAAAATCCCTCCGTCTCCCGTCAATTTTCTTCCACTGCGCGTTCGCCTCTCCCATCTCCCGCGCCTCCGCTCCATTCATCATGCCACTTTGTGGTGCCGTTCGTCCCGTCCCTTATCGCCTCAAAGTCTGGTGGAGGTTCGTCCCGTTCTTTACCGCCGTGGTGCATCGATTGCGAGATGGCCGGCCGGCCTCCAACCAGCTCTCTAGCCGGCGAGATGAGACAGCAGACGCGCGCGACGGCGGCGCTTCCGGCCACACGTCGCACCAGCTTTCCACGACTACGCGTCGTACGGGCGTTCCCGGCTACATGTCGCACGAGCACTCCTCGGCGATGCACCGCGAACCTCCCGCCACCGGACCGGCCTCGTCCTACTCCTCGTCTTGGCATCAACGATGCACAGCACACGGATGGCGCTCTCCTCGTCGTCGATCGGCATAGCCCCGGATGAGAGGAGCATGCGCAGCAGTAGCGCGGCGAGCATTGATTACCTCTGAGCACGAAGGTGCACACTGTTAGATCGAGGAAGCCGATTAGAGAAGAGGTGAATAGGCGGCCTAAAATTTTATTCTTCAATTAATTAATACTTTCTATTTATCTAAACCAAGTAAATAATGTGAAAGCTTAACACAAAAAGGTTTAGCACAAATAACGTATAAAACAACCGGGGTCACCTAAGTGCACCAACAAGATAAGCATATATCAAGGTTTGCAACCCTAGGATGACAAGCAATCAATTTAATTCTATAAAAGTAAATTGCTTGAATGTAAATTGAGCACAAGAAAACAAACCACAATTGACACAGTTACTTTTTACCGTGGTGCTCGAAGACTTACCGGTCTCTCCTAGTCCACATTGAGGTTAGCCCAAATGAATTAGACTGGCTTCACGAATTAAGCCGAAATACCTTAATCCACTAGTTGTAGCTTTTTCCCGCGCTAGGTAGGTGAGTTCCAACCTTCACAATTTTGCCGGGTCTTCTCACAATCTTTTTTGAGAAGATCACCGCGCACGATGTCTCTAACACCGTCTAGGAGCCGATAAACTCCAAGAGTAATAAGTCAAACTCATCACTTGACCCTCACCACGTGCAACAAATGCACAAGCTCGAGTGGATACACAATCCACCTCTAGATGCAATGCATGCAATCTACCTCCTTACTCACAAGGTGCAACACATGCACAATTAATAGAAGGACCTCACACTAGTTCAAGAGAGTGAACTGGAGTGAGGCATTATCTGCTCCAATTGGCCACAAGGGGTATATATACCCCACACCTCGAAACTAGTCGTTAGGGCAGAAAACATGATTTCCGGAAGTACCACAAGCAAATGACTGGTACTTCCGCTCCCCTCAGCAACGATCAGCAAACTAGCTATTGCAGGCAAATCCAGTAGTTCTATCATGCAAAATCCAGTACTAACGATCATCGGAAGTACTGCAGCACTCGTGCGGAACTATCAATTTCCTCAGGGATGAGAAGACTCCACACAAGTGTCTCTTTGGGAAAAAACGTACTGCCACACAAGCTAGACGTTCCGCAAATTGGAAGCACCGCTCACACAGATCCGGTAGTACCGGTCGTTGATCGGACCACTCACACAGAGCTAGTTGAAAGTACCAATCGTCGACTACGTTATCCGGTTCGATCACACAGGTCTCCTACTATACTGGTCTCCAACCACACTAGTCTTCGACCACATTGTCTGAATCGACCACACAGGTCTCCGACTACGCTGGTCTCCGACCACATTAGTTTCAATGACTCAGGTCTCGACCATGTCGATTTTCGACCACATCAATCTTGGATCACATTGATCTCCGACCACCATGTCGATCTTCGACCGCATTGTATCAATCATGTCAGTTTGACCATGTAGATTACAACCACACAGGTCTTGACCACGTCAGTTCGACCACGCTGATCTTTGATCACACAGATCTTAACCATGTCGGTTCTAACCGTCTTGGTTTGACTACACTGGTCTTCGATCACGCAGATCTTCACCACATCGAATCCAACCATCTTGGTTCGACCATGCTAGTTTTCGATTACACGAATCTTGGTCACGTTGGTTTCAACCACACTAGTTTTGATTACACAGATCTCGACCACATCGGCTCCGACCATATTAGTTTCGACCACTTCAATCTTAGATCACATCAATTTTCGACCACATAGGTCATCGACCACATTGATCTTTGATCTCGTCGGTTAGACTACATTGGCTTCATTCATGCTGGTTACCGACCACATTGATCTTCGACCACACAGGTCTTCGATCACATTAGTTTGACCATAATGGTTCTCGACCACACAGATCTTCCGACCACCAACAGATGCGGTAGTTTCGTGATTACAACGCTAGTAATTTCGACCAGTGGTAGTACCATAGAATACACCACGGTAGTTTCGATTTCGCTGAGAAGTGCATATACTTCAACAGATTTTGCAAGCTATAGTATCATGCACACAAGGATTATCCATGATTCCCAACAAATTGTAAAATACATTTGCACACTTTTAGAATCATGGCACAAGGATTATATATATGAGCTTCAACCATTTGCAAAACACATTTGTAAATATAAGTCTCATACTACAAAGTATGGAAACATAGACTTCAAACGCTTGCAAAACACATTTGCAATGTATAGTCTCATGTTACAAGGGTTCAACGCATGAGCCACAACTATTTACAAAACACATTTGCAAATGCAAGTCTCATGCAAATGAGAGCTAGAGCAAGTGAGGTTGAGCTATCAACACATGATGAAACTCAAGCTATTAGACATGATGCCTCTTAATAGTACGATAACCTATACTAATAATCTAGTCTTCCAACTAAACACCAAGACTGGTAAAAGACTAGAAACATATTCTTAGCCCTCAACTCATGATGCATCTATTATTTCAAATCCATTAACATATGATGGATCTTTACTTGACTTGGTAATCAACACATGATCATGTTCTCTTGGACATGCATCAACTCATGATGCATCCACCACTTGACTTGATGATCTTCAATACATGAAATCATCCCAAGTCTTCCTCATTTGTGGAACCTATCCATCCAACTCATAGAAAAGGTTAGTCCACAAAAACAATTGTTATCAATTACCAAACTTCACCATTAACTCATAATGGAGAGATTAGATTCTACAATTTTTCCTTTTTGGTAATTCATGATAATCTCAATAAATAATAAGATAAAAATTGAATTGTGAGTATAATATACACAATAATTGTATACTCTAGAATAAGCTTTCATAGCAAAACTTACTCATTCAGTTGTCATTAATCATCCAACTATCAACACATAATGGAGGAACTAGATAACAACCCGATTATGAGTATATATGAACTACACAAGTTATATATATACTCAAGAGATATATTTCAAAGTAAAGATCCTTAGTATATGGAAATAGAACATGGATTAATACTAATGACACCATAAAACATAGAATGAACTCCCCTAAATGTGTGCATATAAAAATGCACTGTGAATGCATGTGCACATATTCAATTTTGACTTATTTGGTGAAATTTATTATATATTTCAGATCCAAGAAAATGCAATAAGATAAAAATACGATATTGAATGCATAGCTCATGTATTTTTCACCTTTTCATCCAAATGAGACTAAGTAGTATCATAATCAATAAACATATTAGTCTCATAATTGTATTTATCATTATTACAAAAATCAACTTAATGAAACTTGAACTTACACACACCACCGCCTACAACCGGCTAGTACTTAGCAGTTGAGCCTTGCCTTCACCTATCTAGGTTGTCCCCTGAAACAACACATCAAACTACATGCATTCGAAAGATCATTAGCAGTCCCAAGATCAAGTGGGCAAAACTAAAAACAATTTGCTCTGTTCTTGTTACAATCAAGAGAAATCGAGAGCTAGTCCTTCTACAAGATTCAAATAAATCAAGAACCGAGTTTTGTACAATCAAGTAAATATCTTTAACACATTTACTTTGTGTGCAACAACACGTACGTCCACTCCGCAGGGCACGTCCGGTGCGGCCACCCCCCCCCGGGGCGCCGCACGATCAGCTTGTTGACGTCGCTAGCCTTCGTCTGCAAGGAGTGCGACAGCAATTGCCGATGCCCGCGTGTAGCATGACAACACGGCTGCCACACCACCCGCACGGGGACTCGTCCTAGGGGAGCCGCTCGCCGACCGCGGCCAGGAAAGCGAACATCACAGCGAGGTCCGACACGTCGCAGGCTGACGACGTCAAGCTCACTGTCGAACGCTTCGCTGCCTTCACCCAACCTCCAGCAACAACGCCTTCGCCAGATCTACAGCCGCGTGAGTTGAAGAAGATGAGATGGAAACGTGGGGGTGTGGTTTAGACGGACTGCCGCTTGCTATGCTGGTTGCAAGGGTGGCCACATAAGTCCACCTAAGTTTTAGAAGTTAGTCCACGGGGAAAACATACAATAGGGAAGGACCTCCCTTCCCAGATACTGCCGCATGACCCTTTATCAGCCTGTTTGGTTGCCTGCATGAGCTGATGCAGCTGCATAAACATGACGTGAGCTGAGTAGAGAAGGTTATCAGCCGCGTTTCTCCTCAACTGGCTCCAGTTGATTTTTTGCATCAACTCGTGCAGACTCTCACCCCGATACAAGCAACCAAACACCATCTCCCTGCATGCGCTGATGCGAACCACCCCGATGCAGACAACCAAACAGCCCCTTTACGTCTCAAGGGGCCATGTAGCTATGTCTAAGGGAGGGACCTCTAAAATTTGCTTCTGCCCACAGGCCACAGGTGTCCACGTACTGTTTTTAGCGGGGCGGGTTAGGTGGGGCCCACGTCCATTTGCACCCCTGCACATGCACACTAGGAAGTCGTTATGAAATAGACATGAAGTAACCGAAAGACAACCCAACCAGGCAGGACTCAAGATCCCTCAAGGATTACTCTCGATTCTTTCATACAGCTGCGCCAGTGTACAACCAAACTGTTGTATAATCCGTCAACCTTCTCAAAAGAAAACCAAACGATGGGGTAAAGCTGCCAGGCTCCACACCATTGGTACATCATCCATTGCATCGGGAAATCTCGCAAATCCCCAAATACTCCTCGAGTAGGAACAGATGGTACTGACAAAGCCAAGCCAGAAGCTAGCGAAATTTCCTGAGCAAGATGAGACATGCCTACCCACATGGTAGTGAAAAATTTGACGGCTTGGCCAAACCATTCAGGCATTAGGGTCAAGGAGCACGATAATTCACCACATCAACCTGAAGCATGGTTCAACAAGTTCTAAACAAACGAAATTGGTTGATATGATGAAGCATTATGATGGAGAAATGTAAATAATTAAGGAAAGGGAACACGGTTAGTAACGATATCCACATAATCTTCTCATCAGTCAACACAATTTTAAATCATTGTACCAGAATAGACTTACAGCAAGCAAGGGAAAACTACTAATTTGAGATAGAGGGCAGTGGCAAGTAAAGCTTGTGTGATTGCCTCCCAAGAACACAAGGCCCCTCTTGTAAGGCTGCCTTTGGCAGCATGCACGAGCAACATAACTAGAGAGTTCTAGACAGTGCATTCTCAACCCAAATTCACATAACTAGCCATGACAAAAACCAACCTTGTTCACTTAGGGTAGAGAATATCGTAGTGACCAGGCCGGTATAGCAGAGTAATGTAAGGTTTCTCATCAGCAGGAGTTGATGTCATTGCAGCATCACCTTCAGAAGAGGCGGCTGCAGGGACGAAATCGTGGTGGTTCACACTTAGATTGCCAGGATCGCAAGAACTTCGGTCTAGGTACATCACACGGATTGGCACACCTAATGCATCTGATAGGGCAGTAATGTGCACATGATCACTTTCCTCGCCCATTGGTTCCACGGAAGCCTTGCAGAACTGCAAAGTGAATTCCAAATCAGGGTCAGTCCTCAGCTGCATATTTATGCAAATAAGGTGCACAAAACCAAGTATGGAAATATGAAATATCGCCGGGCAACTTGAACAAGTTTTGAAGTTAAAGCATGTATTAGTTTCTCCGAATGGAAGACAGGTGAATTAAGTTATTTCTTGTCCTGACATGGTTACTTGCAATAAACTTATCTGATGAAAAATACTTCATTACTTATAAAGCTGATAATTATGTCTGCTACTCCCAGCGAACGGGCCTCTAGCGTAATGGCTAAGGGCTCTAATAACACCCCCAGGTCCTGGGTTCGACTCCCAGTGGGAGCAAATTTCAGGCTGGGGGAAAAAATCCCCTCGCCTGCTACCACATCAAAGCACAGGTCTAAGGCCCGCCCAGGTCGTTGGTCATTCTCACACGGGCGATGATGCCGCTGTGTAAGGGTGGAGCAGGGGTTCGGAGGTTTTCTCGATCTGCGTGAGAGGATCTTCTTCTTAAGCAAAATGCCCGGGGGCCGTCTTACCCCCGTAGGTCAAGTTTTTTTTTATGTCTGCTACTCCCATGATATCTAGTCTTAGCTTTATCAGATCTTTCTCAAAGGAAATTGGCCCCGTACATATACTGGCTGTCACATTCCAGAGCAATGTGTGCCAAAACATCAATCACTATAATTATTCCATCCATTTTGCCATATATGTCCAAGCCCACAAACCAAGGAGGCACCAAATCTAAAGAATAGTTAAATAACCCTTTTAAATGGCATACAACAATCACTCAACCTATTTTACAGCATTTAAAGTAGAGGTAGAGAGTGACAATATTGCAAGAACAACACTATTGATTTCCTCAATTGACTTGCATTGTGAAACAACGATTCCCAATAAATTGGACTTATATTGCAAACATCACAGAGTATTATGGACCACGAAGAAACAAATAGAATAACCAGTTAACATCTCAACTTGATGTAAATACATGCCTACTGGTATAATGTCTGTACTTCCCACGTTACATATAAAAACAAAACTATAAAGCTAACCTGAGCCACAGTCGAATTTGTCAAGCCAGAGATGAATGGTTCAAAGAACTCAGCCCTCCTTTGAATTTCGCCAGAGGTGACAAACCTAAAGAACATTACAACTAAAGAAGACACAATCAGATAATAACGACAACATAGTCGAGAAAGACATAGTACAAATATCTGGTTGCACTTGTACAAACCATAATCAGAAATCAATTGATCCCTGGTTCTTTCTAGAAGTTCTTCAGGCCTAAATATACAGGAAAACAAAATAGATTCACTACAAAAGCAAAACATAGATCATGGGTAATGCCATACTTTGGAAAGAACTAAAAAATCCATTGTCATCAACACTTCTTTTCTTTTGTTCATATGCATTAAGGAGACAAATACAACTCTAGGATACTTACGATATAGAAGTTTCATGTCCCTGCAGAACACTTTCCAGCTGCTCAATGAATATCTGAGGAAAATCAGTGAGGACAAATCAGCAAGGAGGCAGGTTATGACAGGGAATATTGCAAAGGGACTACATAAATTCGTTTTTTTAAAAAAAATCCTTGTATTTTCAGGTATAGATCAGTAAGCAAGGTTCAAGTTATTGCGAACAAGCATCTCAACTATCCACATTTCAACTGGTGCGCATCAACACCAGCCAGGCAGCCACATAACTCCCAACACAACCAGAAAATAGAGTGACAACCATCTAGCTGGACCGTGCCACTACAGTAGCAAATTTTGTGTGACAAATTTTGGGTTGCTGGCTGATAACACAGGACCATCGGAAAGACTGGCTGGTCTAAAAACAATTCTTTATATATGAGCCAATTTTCCTCATAAGTAATAAAGCGCAAAAAAACCATGCATTTCATCAAAGAATTGACAAGAAACATGCAATATAATCACCCAGATCAACCATTTTCACATTTATTAATACGCAAACATTTACTTTATTTCATTACAGGGAAATTCACAAGCTCCTGATTGTCACTGACCCATCTAAGCAAATATCCCAGAAAGATCTAGAAAGAAAATGCAAACAAGCGTGCACATATAGAAGCTGACAAATCTACAAAGTACAAACTATTCAGAGGAGAACCAGCAGATAAATTGGAATAACAGAGATGTGGAACAGGATAGATGCAAAAATAACCATTGCATAGAACTTACAGAGAAGAAGTCCTCAAAAGTAAACTCAATGTATCCAAGAGCTTGAAGTGTCTTCTTGCATTGCTCAATTTTTTTTAGAATGCGCACAACCTCAGCTTTGTCTTGCGTCTCTAGGATATGTTCCTAGCAGCAAACCATAAGATTCTCAAATATGAATAGTTATAATCTGTCTGAAAAATACCACAAATGCTACCAGGTAGGAAAACATGAAGCTTCGATAAAAGCAATTTCCATCTCCTCGTGTCCGTCTTAAAGCATCATATTGTTCACCAAGCAACTGCAGGTCAAGCAAGAAACTATAAGAACAAACTGAAGCACCAGGCATTGATACACTAGATCAACATAAAATACAGTTATTACATATTTACATATTAGAATTGTCAAACACATAAGGACCTTTATTTTCTCCTGTAAAATGGGGCTGCCTGACTGAAACTCAGCTGCTAAAGTGGAAAGAGGTTCCTGCATGATTGCGAAGGTACCAGTCATGTAAAGCAACTGATAGACACAGCAGTAATTAATATGAAAGGCAAAATGAAAGCAGGTCAACAAAGTTACAGATTAATCTAAAACAACTCTACGAACATACAGATAATCGTAACAGTGTATTGCTGTTTTCCATCGTGAAAGGATGCATGAAATTCACCAGTACCAACAAATACCTTGAGATATCCAACTAATTGACCTAAATCATAGCTCAATCCCATTATCTTCTTCCATTCGATACGAAACTGTTAGGATGTAGCTCTCCAACTCCTCAGATGGATTTATATCTTGTTATTTTCGAAGTTCAAACAGAACAGCACATTTTAGTAGAAACCCTGGTGCAGACTAGCCCAACATCTGGGATAAATTTCATCTCACTTGAGCACAAAACAAAAATGGTGCTCCAGTTTATGTGCTGAGTTGCCCCTAGCTTCTCGTAGGCTATTCTACATCCACAAGCTGGAACAAACTTGTTCAGCCAATTACTCTTAACATTCTAGACAAGAAGATTTAAGTAAGGAGCACCTGATAACCCTTTTTATCCTAGAATAGAACACGATAAGGAGTAATTGTTCCCTGTTTATCCAAATTCCAATCCCTTATGCAATTATGCTAACTAAACTTCAGTGCAACAGTTTACCACTACCAACAATCACATCCTACTGGACAAACAGGTTCGATCTCTTGCCAGAGCCAAAGGCTGATGGCTACAACTAGCAGGACACAGGATTAGCAACACTGGCCGCTGATTCAGAC
The DNA here is from genome assembly GCA_036346575.1 of Dendrocalamus sinicus. NCBI lineage: Eukaryota > Viridiplantae > Streptophyta > Magnoliopsida > Poales > Poaceae > Dendrocalamus > Dendrocalamus sinicus. The sequence continues at coordinate 33,595,686 of CM070663.1, forward strand.
CCATTCTACAACATGAACAAATCTACAGCGATTGCACGCGCGCGCGCGCACACACACACACACACAGAGACGCCTCACCTTGTCACCGACGTACGGCACCTTGGGCCCCTCGGGCTTGTGGAGGTCGGCGTCGCCGCAGCACGCGTGGTAGTAGTCGCCGCCCATCGAGAGCTCCACCGACACAGAGTCCGAGCAGCCGCCAGCGCTGGGGTTAGGATTAGGGTTCGCCTCCTCCCCTCCCCCGACGTGCGGCGCGGGGACGTCGCCCATGACCGCCTCCTCGGGGACCGGGGCCGCGGCGTCCGCGCCGTCGCCGGCCTCCCCGCCGTCCGCCGCCTTGCGCTTGCGGGCGCTCGCGTCGGCTGCCTCCCGCGCCAGCTTCGCGTGTGGGTGTGGGCTCCCGGGGTTCGAGACGGCGGCTTCGATTCGGGTGGAGTTTCGCTTCGCTTCTGCGGTGTGTGCCTTCTTCCGAGATCTCGGCGCAGGTGGAAAGAAGTGTGTGCCGTCTTGCAGATAAGCCCTTTCTGTAATCTGTTTTTATCCTTAACTCCTCGGAATGGATATCCTTACGTGAGGCTGACATGTGGGCGACACATCTTGGGCCCACCTGTCATAGTGTAAAGATGAAAGGCAGCGAGTAGGGCGTTGTCCCTACCGGCCACCCCCTACCATTTCTGCACGCCACCGCTCGATCTGGATAAGTATCCATGACATGTGGGGCTGACAGACTGGTGGGACCCGTACTCTGACGAGCACACCAGTACTCCCCATTCCGTAAGACCGTAACTGCTCGCGCAGGCAACGCGGCTCCGGTGTACTCCCGGCAATTTTCCCTAACGACGCCGCCGTCGGATCCAGTGCTTCTCCCAGCTCGCGGCGGTGGCCATGTCGTCGGCTGCGGCGGCATGGTGGGCCCACCACCGCCTCCGCCTCCTTCTCCGGTCCTCTTCCTCGCCCCCGCCATCTTCTTCCTCCTCTCCCCCTCCTCCCCGCCCTTCTTCGCCCTCCCCGCCTCCAGGTACGTGCCCCGCCCCACCTTCTATCCCAGATTCTTCTAGAATGTTCCAGAACTTACAGATCCTCGCCTTGGGTTTCTGCGGGAGGAGTCGCGTCGGGGTTGCTTGGTCATATGGCGCGGTGGCACAGTGGTGGAGTGTGATGATGCAATGCTCGGTGAGCCTTCGCGTGCTTCGAGGTTTGGGTTTTAGGGTTAGGGTAGTGGACCTTTGCTTGAGATAGGGTGAACTGTTAATGATTGTTTCCATCTTCTACAGCTCCGGCGAGGAGGAATGGGAACATTCGGATAGATTGCTACGGCGGGCTCAACCAGCTGCGACGTGATGTACGTTAAGCGATCTCGGTTAGAGGTTCCTCCTTCCTGTAGTGACATAAGATCCCCTTTCTGGCCTGTATTGTTGATCATGCACAAGGAGCAGGCTAATGGAGTTATGTGTTAGCAAGAGGGATTGAATGATTTAACCGCCATATGCTTTGCTATGTTCATTTCGGTTTCACCTTTGATTTCCGGCTTATTTTTTACTATTAATAAATTTCGTGTTTTTCTGAACTTTTGGTTTTTTGTTGAGTTTTTTTGCCGATTCTTTTTTTCCGTATTTGTTTGTATTATATGTAATGGGCAAACATATTTTTATATTTTTTAATTTTTTAAATTTAATTATGCTAAATAAGCATGTGTCAGCTACAGTGTTTTTTAGCCAGTTACAGTGCTTTTCAGTCATAAGCCACTCAAAAAAAGCCTAAATAAGCACCACCTTAGGTGCCAGTATTGTGGAAATAGATCCTACAGCAAAATAACCATATCTGACAGTTTTACCTATGCTTGCGATAGATCTGACGAGATCGTGGCGAGACGATTGAGGATGCACATAAGCACGCCGTCGGGTACCTCCAATCTCATCTCTTTTCTACGCTGTAGAAAGACGGTGAAGCGACAGATGTCAGCAAGTCGGATCTAGATGTTAGCAAACAGGATCCAGATATCATAGTTTGGTGGCCGAAGGCGGCGTGTTGCCGGTGAGAAGAGTCGGAACAACCACTACGGTTTTCGAGACAAGGAATAGAGGGTTGGTGGCTATGGTACCAGTTGCCGGTGACCCAGCGGAGATGAACTTACTGGGTCCCTGGATTGTTTGTGTGCCTTTGGGTCTGAAAACGGAAGCGGAGCGATTGAGTGAATTGAGTGGAGGAAAAACGTTCCATCAAGCGACTCGTATGGGACCGACGTCCTGAGCATGTCATTTCCGGAGAAGAAATCGTGGGTACGCATACGGATATTTTGGTGTACGAAATGAACCACGGTACGAGTATCACTCATCGTCATACCTGCCGTACTTGTATGTAAGGATGGGCCATACGTATCATCCGCTAAATAAACCTGGGGGGATTCCGGCCCCCCCCAGCGCGTCCACGTCGCCCGAACGCTCGCCGCCGTGGCGTGGCGGAGAAATTGCGTCTGGCCGTGAGGCATTTTCCTAGGTTTTTCAAAAATTACGTAAAGGTCCTCCGTTATCGTAAAAAGGTCCTGCATTTTTGAATAAGCCCTGCATATTTTTGGTGGGTTGCGACCGAGATTTCCGTAATTACGAATAGGCCCTTACTTCTTCCGAAAAGGCCTCGGTTTTTACTGAAACAACCCTCGATCTCCTTTTATTGCGAAAAACTCACGATTTTTGCGAAAAACCCGCCGCTTTTTTCTGCGAATTTTTCCTCTTTACTTGATCCACACGGTGGCTGACGTGGCGTTACGCCACGCCTATGTGGCTAGTAGTCTCTACGTATGAACCTTCTGGGCGTCCGTGCAAACTGGCGCGCCACGTCATCCGAACAACGTCAGCCGTCCGATCCTGTCATCAGCCAATGCAAGCTGTCGGGTCCCCACCAATGCGAAATGGCATCGCAGTCCTTGACGAAACTTGGAATCTATGCTCCCCAATCACAATCTTTACAGCCAGGCCTCCCCACCCCCGAGCAACGCCCCCGCGCCGCCGCCTCCCGTTCCCCGCAACGCTGCCTCGACCTGCCCCCGCGGCTGCCCCGCCGCCTCGCTCTTTCCCGAGCCGCCGCCTCCCCTCCTCCCTCACCCACCACGTATCCTTGCCCGCGACGGAGTTCCGTGACCAGGGACGGCTGGATCTGGCGGCGCCGTGGACGATAAGGACGGCATGCGGCGGCACCATGGACGGGGACGGGCCGACGGACCTCAACCTCCAACTCCCCCACCTCGCCCTTCTCTAGCGACAGGGGGGCGTCTCCCTGAAGCGCATCGAGCGAATGCTCCGAGAGCGCGGCCGCCGCCACCTCTTCTCGACGGCTGCGTCCCACGACGCCATGGACACCGACGGCGCGGAGCCCGTCCCCGCCGCGGCATACGTCGCAGACTACGGCGTCCAGTCGCCCGGGGGCCGCGCCCACCAACATGGATGACGCAGACGGCGCGTCCGCGGGCCACGCCACCTTAGCCTCCGTGGCATGAATCAGAGCCTCCTCATCGTCGTTCACTGTCTCCTCATCTCTGCCAACAGCCGCGGCGAGGACCAGGTGTCCCTGGAGATCAGCGCCAGACGGCCTCATCAGCGCCCTCCTCGGTAATTCCAAAACTTCAACATTCTCCCAAATGTGATGTGATGGAGCGATGGCATCTGTACCCTGCACTAACAGTTACATTTATTCATATGCAAATTTTCCTAGCGCTGCAGATGGGAAAGATGTTGGCGCAAAGTGGATCAGTTGGGTGGGCGTCAACATCCCCGATGGCCAGCGAGCTATCACCAGAGCACTCCCCGAGAAAGTTCGTTGCAATTTAAGAAAAAAAATTCAATCCAATATGCGCCAAGTTCCATTAATCTCTTAATTAGCAATAAACAACTGGTACACTCAGCGGGCTTGTGAGATCTCATATTTTACATAAGGTAGTTGTTATCACAAGGAGAGCATTTAAATTCCTAACCATATTGTTTGAATTCTAAAATATTTGCCCAGTGGATGGAAAAGTTATTGGTGTTTTATGCTTTCTCATTTTTGCTAGATTTTACTCCAGCTGTCAACACTTAAGCTAACTTAAACACTGCAATAATTCTATGCAATGCGCGCTGTCTGCAACTAAAGTTCCCAATGTGATTGGCCTCTCAAATGTTTGGACAATCAGTGGACATAAGTTAGGAATTTAAATGCTCTCCTTGTGGTTACTACTGCCCATGCAGTTATCGAGGGTGTTCCAAAGGTCCATGAATATGTTATAACTGCTATTATTGTTATATATGCAATGTTGAGCCATTTTTTTCTATTGTTCCTGAAATGTGGACCATCCTAATTTATTTCTACTTTGTATTGCGAACAGAGCTTTATTTATCTACTGTCAGTAGGTGGATACAAACAGGAACAAAAGAGGTCTATCTGCTAAGTTCTATAAGTGTTATTGACAGGCTACCTTAATTAGTTTGTGGGCTTATTGTCCTGCTAAATTCTCAAATTGTTGTATCCCAATGTTTATCAATGCGTCTTCATGCACAACGATTATTTCCTCTTAGAATTTTTAGCAACATCTCCCTTTCTCTTACCCAAAAAAAAAAAATCTGACTGACTGGTGATTGATTTTATTAATCCAGCGATGACAAATAGCATTTGACAAGTACATGTAGAGGTGCAGTTCAATATGCAATTGATGTGTAAATTAGGGTGAGTTGCCCTCTAACTGATTGGCCTTAATATTTTGATCTTATCCCCCAATTGTTAAGCTTGAGAATTGTGGCTCATAGAATTTTAATAATCCCATAATATTTATTGGAATTAATTTGGCAACAGAATTTTCTTAGGTTATCTCTTGGAGAAACTTTAGATTTATCTACTTTGGTTTTGCAGGTTTGATACTGCAATCACATTTTAGTCTTCCATAGAACTTTTGGAGAAAGAAAACGCCCTCCATGGAATATCACCATGCTTTTGACAAGGTATACTATATAGTATATACTTCTTACATGTTTTTTTAATTATTTCTGTGCCATTATTTCATAACAAATTGCTTATAGAATAGATTCATCTAAAGCATAATACATCATAAAGAGCAACCGTGACATGGCGCCACTTGGTCAATAATTTTTTTATATTTCCCTGGAAATAATTACTCAAGGTAATGGACTACTGCGTGCATATGTGATATGTTGTGTACCCAAAAGTGATTTTTACAAAATCTTATATTAAAACAGCAGAATTTGCGCGCTCTATTGACATGAATAGTTAACATGGCGAAATGAGATATTTGAACTCTTCACCATAATTACATGATTGGCATTTGATTGTTTAATTATTTTTGCTTTATGTTTGTTCTGTGATATTGACATGCTGCCAACAAAAGGAGTCTTAGATAACTGTCGTTTGGATGTTCTGACATTGGTCAAGTGTCAGGGCATGGAATACTTGCAATGTATGGGCCCTGTGCATGGTTGAAATCATCATTCCTTCTGTGATAATTGGATAATAAAGGATTATATCAAAAGTTGACTGTACAATTCTAATTATCTAGGAGTGTTTTAACAACTTCACTTAGATAACATTAGTAAACTTTTTTTTCGTTTACTGATGTGTACCTTTGTGTATTATCTCTTTACAAGCACTGTAAGTTAGTGATTTTTTTACTCAATATAATATGAGTGCTATCATATGAAAGAGAGCTCATTGTCATAGTTGATACTTTAGCAGGTCTCAACATCATTGTTTATTCAATATGTGTTTAAGTGCAAATTTTCTCGATTAGTATCAATGATTTTTGGCACATTATGATGGTATTATTTAATTAAATTGTTTCCTCTTCTGTGGACAAAGCCTCGTATGTTATGCCTTATTTAATGAACTAATAAATTAGCAAATTAGTACCAATCCTTACCAGACTTTTGTTAAAAAAAACTCATTAATATACGTGTTGTGATTGCACCATAGATGTACCTAGGTGTGCTCACTAAGCTCCCTCCTCCCTCTTCTTAATCAATTCATTCATATGTACCTATCACTCTTTCGCTATAATTGTGACATGTATCCAACGTGTTCTTTTACTTCAATTTAGTGTTCACCTAACTTTGGAAGCATCAAAATTAACATATTGTCAGTTTAACTAGATTTCTGAGCCTTATTAATGCCTCAGGACGATATAATTACTGACTATTTGACATACATAACTGCTTTCAGTGATTAAACATAGAAGATGGATTGAAATGTTATTTGAAAATCACCCTGATCATATTTCCCTTCATCGAAAATGTGTATATCTTTACTACTCCCATGCCGTTAGCACCATTTGCAATATTTTGCTCTAGGCCTCGGGCCACTGCCCCGGCAGCCCGAGGCCCAGCTCCGCCCCTGCCTATTACATACGCCTAGGGACAACTGTTGATCGGAGGCTACAGGGCCTCCGAAGCATGGGCCCGTGTTGTCCCGCTCAGCACACATGCGTGTGTATACCCATTTTATTTTGGTGAGCACATGCGCCAAACCTAGGGTTTGGACACGGGTGGGCATGATGCTCAACGGCAGCCCTTGCCAACTGAGCTGCTCAGCCCTCGTGTTAGGATTTGCTATGATAAAGCTATAATGCACCCCAATTGTATTTTAGAGTCAACCTGGGCTGGTGCAGGTGGAAGCAAGGCAGTGGTATTCTGCATATGTAATACAACTACACTAGGTGCTTCGGGCTGCACCCTGTGAGTTTTTTCCTCATTTTGTTTTCTCGGTCAAGCTTCGATTTTCTTTCCTGGGAATGGACAGCTTGCTTTAACTTCCATGGTTAAGTTTTTTTTTTTTTGGGTTCTTTCCTGACCTATGCTTGCTGAGTAAAAATGGATGAATATGATATTTGCTTAAGAGTGACGATTTGAATAATATTTTTTGGAACCTTTAGTAAATTCTATGGTGAATACAGTAAGTGCATGCTGGTTTCATTAGCACAGCTATGATTGTGACGGGCTCACAGCTTTAACTTATCTGAGGTACCTTAATCGTTAAGGTGGTACATCATGGATATGGTTGCTGTTTGGATCTGTTGAAATTGGCATTTTACCTTTTATTGTTTGGGAATGGTAAACTGCTCCTGGCATCGATTCTTATATTTAAGTAGTATCATTCTTCGATATAATCACTTTCACAGCAAATAAAATATGGCCAAAACAAAATGTCCACAATTTTTATACGACAAATACAAATGGTAATGGTGCGATGCTCTGCACGCCCGTGCCATCGGCTGGTTAATTGTTTTATACGACGAATACGAATGGTAATGGTGCGTCGCTCTGCACGCGCGTGGCAAACCCATCACCATGGAACGTGTACATACATTGCATGGGCACAAACCGACTACATATGCACGTACGTATTTATAGACCCGTCTGCGATCTACTCCATATAAGCGGAGATACTCCTTTGTTGAAGAATGAACCACGGTTTGGATATTGATATGGCATGTAACTTTGATCACTATTTTTATATGAATATGCTCATTAAAATATAAAATTACCATAATATGGAATGTTTTCCATAGCTTAACCATTTTTATTTGACCAATATAAATATTATATATATATAAGTAGCCAAAGTTAAAAAAATTCGACTGCACCCTGGGTATGTAGATGGCGGTGTATATGGTTGACCAGACACCGGATTCTTTTGTAATTGTCTAGTACACGAGTGTATCCCTGAGTAATGAAAATTAAGCTCTTGTTCCGTCAAAAAAAAAAAGTTTTACTGCACGCGTTCTAAAACAGATGTACATGATTCTTTTACTCCTCCGATCTTTAGAAGTCCTCTAGTTTAACTTTGTAACGATTGATTAACAATCAGCTCCATAATAAACAGTGGTACGATTAGATTTATGTTTAAAAGTACTATTCTGTGATTATGATTTTGCAGTTACCAGCTATATGAAGTCAGCCATACGCACAACTAGCTAGCTAGTAAACTAACGACACGGTACCATTGGCATGAGGTCGTTGGCTGTTGGCTATATATGATGGGTAGTAGTAGCTTCTTGAAGCAGTACCCCACTAATACTTGTTTCCGTCCCATCCTTATCACTTCTCCTCACCGTCTGCACTTCACATAAAAAGCTGTAGCCACACGGCTAACAGGCGGACGCAAGCATATGATCTAGCTTTGTCTTCGTCTGGGTTGAGTTGGTGCTGCACAAGGGAAACAAGGGTGGATCGTCTAGGAGATACTGCTGCTACTCCAGGTCCAGGGCATCGTCGTCGTCAGAGGGCGTCATCTCCTCATCAGGACCATTACGGGGCGGCGGCTGACGCGCACGGAGGTGGAGGCGGCGCCGGCGATGTGTTCAGCCCCGCGGTGCACCCGGACGACGAGCTTGCCGTCATGGTGGCGGCGCTCACGCACGTAATCAGCTCGACGGCGGCACAGCCGCCGGTGGTGGTAGATGCCGCGCAGCCAGGGGCCTTGGCAACCATGTTCGAGCAACAGAGTACGTACTAGTGTATTACTACTACGCAAGGCTTGTGTAGTACTACATGCTAGTGCACTTTTCTTGAAATCTGTATGTTCTCTAGTACGAGACGATAATTCGGCCTAGCTGCGTCTCTCGCTATCTCTTCCCTGCGTGACTGTCTAGATAAGGCAGCACAAGAATGAAAAGAAAAGGAAAGGAAAGGAAATGGCTTTTACGATCAATTCAATCGCTCCTCTCTCTTAACGAAATAGATCATGTATACCATAAGCCTGCAGAGGTATTACTATATATGTCTCTTCAGTTACAAAGACAAACAGGCTGAAGTAAACAAACGAATGAAACATGCATCATATGTTGATTATTTTATCATGGCGTCGTGTATAATACCATGCATGCATGAACAGTGGAACCAGTGATGCGCCAACAAAGCGTTGCTCCGGCGATGACGACGACGTTGACGGCGCCGTTGGAGCAGCAGCAGCAGCAGCAAGGCGCCGAGCGGCCGCGGTACCGCGGGGTGCGGCAGCGGCCGTGGGGCAAGTGGGCCGCGGAGATCCGCGACCCCGTGAAGGCGGCGCGCGTGTGGCTTGGCACCTTCGACACGGCCGAGGGCGCCGCCCGCGCCTACGACGCCGCCGCGCTCCGCTTCAAGGGCTCCAAGGCCAAGCTCAACTTCCCCGACGACGCCCGCAGTAGCCAACAACTGCTCCATCTTCAGCCGGCTGCGACGTCGTCGTACACGCCACAACGGCTGCCACTCGCCGCCGCCCATCCGCAGAGCGCCACGCCGGCAGCCGCCGCTCAGGAGTTCCCGGACTTCCGCCGATACGCGCACATACTGCAGAGCGGCGACGTGGACCTGCAGGCCGTCGCTGGCGGATTGATGACAGCGCAGTCGTCTACGTCAACGTCGACTGCGCGCGAGCGCGACGAGGGGGCGCCGCCATGGGAGGATCGCCATGAGGAGAGAAGAAGTGCAGGCCCTAGCCGCCGCTAGGCGCTAGCAGCTAGCTAGGCTAGTGATCAGCTTGTCGGCGTGTGCACGCTTTTTTAAAAAATAAAATGAATAAAAAACACTTAAACAACGTTAGATGGGCAGGGCAGCTAACCGTTTGGCATTTCAACGGTGTGCATTATTCATGTGTTAGTAACACGCTAGGTGATGCATGTGGCCTCTATAATCATGTTTTTTGGCTGTGTTTTTCGAAACGTTAGAGACGCTGATGTATATAACGAACATGTGGGTGGACTCAAAAGCTCGTTAGATAAATGTCTTTGAGAAACCGTTTATTCTATTTATTTCGGTTTTCAAAAAATACGAAAGACAAAAATCACTCTAAAAGCTCAAAAAAAAAAAAGAGCAAGCCTTAAAACTCAAAAGAACAGGCCATCGAACAAAGAACTTATACAGGCAATACGCTCTCCATTGCTAAGTAGGTTGTACGTAGATTCATCTCTGTAACACCACTACCTTAGCAATATGCGAACCGTTAGTGCAGGAGTATATATATATATATATATATATATATATATATATATATATATATATATATATATATATATATATATATATATATATATATATATATATATATATATATATATATATAAAATTTCGTATGGAAAAACCCAAACGACAAATTAATATTTGCAACCAAAATCAACTAGTTAAAGTAAACAGCCTGAAGGGGTGGAAAATGGTAACGAATAATTCATTTTATCCGATATTCCGTATCCGAGAAAATACAAATGTGGTAAGCAAAATCCGTATTCGAAAATATTCGTATTCGTATTCGAGAATATTCGTATCCGTATTTGAGAGTATTCGTATTCGAGAATATTCATATCCGTATTCATATTCGAGACTATTCGATCGTATTCGATCCGTTTCTAGAACCCATGAAAAATTCGTACAAATTTTGTGATTCAAAATTTGAATTTAGATGGTAAAACCGGTAACCGGTCAAAAACCGGTAAAAAATCGGCAAAACCGCTAGGAATCCGTTTTATCCGATATTCGTATCCGAGAAAATCCGTATTCGAAAATATTTGTATTCATATTCGAGAATTTCGTATCCGTATTTGAGAATATTCGAATTCTTATTCGTATTCATTTTAAAAAATATAGATTCGTATTCGTATTTGAGACTATTCGACCATATCCGATGTTTCCACGCCTTGGTAGAGGTCGTATCGCAAATTAGTGTGCGGTTACAATTGGCAGCGCTGGATTAATTGTTTGGTCGAAAATGAGAGACTACTGATCGCACAGTAGCTCCAACCATGCAAGTTGAACGATCTGTGTGTGGGTATATACACCAAGATAGACTTGAGAATTGCAATACGTGCGTGCATTCTTCTCTCTCAAGCTTGCTGAGCTCTCTCTTGCTAGCAGCCTGCAGGCCAGCTCGGCGTGCGATCCTCAACCTGACCATCTTCTCATCCTCATCTCTGTGCATGCGTACCTGCATGCTAGCTAGCTAAAGCACATGCCTCATGGGCCATGGCGTATCAATCATCGTCTGTTCCTGTGCATGCGCTGGCCCTAAATTACGACGCACTGATTGCCCTGAGCTTTTATGGTAGGCTGCTGTCTTTTGCCTGCGTTTTTCGAAACAGCAGTGGACGGTGTGTGTAGTTTTGTGCTTAAGACTTGAAGGCTGTTTGAAGAATTTGTTTTAAAAAATCGTTCCATTTATTTCAACTTTTGAGAAAACCTAAAGCACAAGAAGAAGGCTAATGACGCACACTGCAGGCAGGCATGCTATCTATTTCCCTCCGGTCATAAACGCATATTGTTTTAGATATGACATGGTTTTCAAAATATAACTTTGACCGCTAATATCTTTTTATAATATATTTATAAAACCTAATAAACTTATAATATTATGAAGGTTCTTTCTGAAATAAATCTTCACATATAAATTTCATGTATCCAATACAAATATCTAAAAATAGCAATAACTAAACTTTTAAAATTTTGACTACTTATATACCTAAATAACGTGTATTCGTGACCAGATGGAGTCCAAGGGTTTGCCAACATACGCTGCATATGTTGCTCCACATCCGCACTATCACTAGAGATGGCAACGGGTAAATACCCATCGGGTATTGCCATTCCATACCCGTACCCGTTAGGTGTAAATTTACCCGTCGGGTTACCCGTATCCGCACGCGGGTAGGAAAATTTACCCATACCCGTACCCGTACGGGTATTACTACCCGACGGGTAACCCGTACCCGCAAGCATACCCGGTTCAACACATAATAATATCATCAATTTAGACATTCATTAATCATACATGCCAAGCACAAAAACGTGTAATGATCAAAATTAGTACATCACATAAACATACTTGACATGACCATATCAACATATGACAAACAAATAAACAATCAACAATAAGTAGATAATAAAATTAACATTTGAGTGGGATGTCTAATTGTCTAATGCGAGTATTCATTACCCACGGGTAGGCGGGTATGGGTAGTATATACCCACACCCGCACCCGCCTACCCGGCGGGTAGAGGATTTCGCCCAATAACGTACTCATGGGTATATAAAATTTTTCATACCCGTCTCTTTATCGGGTAAAACCCGTCGGGTATTCGGGTATCGGGTACCCATAGTCTATCACGGACACGTGTAGACGTTTGGGTACATGGACTTTATTAGGATAGAGTACATATCTCTGACGCTGTACGTTAATTTAGGAATTATTAGGATAGAGTACATACTTTTATTTTTATTTTATTTTATTTTATTTTATCTTGCGAGGGATCTTTGAGATCGTAGTCGGTTACGCATGAATTCTTTTCCTAATTCGTATTCAAGTTGAACCGTTTCATATGACATCTTCGTGTCGACCACTGAATGAAACGAACCATCAGATCAGAATATTAGTATTCTCACTTTTGAGTATCTGCATGTGCAGTCATGACTTACCCATTGACGGACAACGGCGCCATCGTCTTTATTATTAAATCACGATTTGCCTAATATTTAGTTTAATTAAATTACACTTTGCATCAGATAAATTATCACTTATTTTACTTTACGTCAGATTTGTTCTATATATGTACTTCCATAAGTTCACTTTGCATCTGACTAACACAGGATTTTTTCCACCTTACACTAGCTAACTGGGTTTGGGTCCTAATCAGCTCGGCTCACTTACCACCGAGTTGGACACGTGGGGCTCCATGTGAGCATCGATTTGACATTGGTCCACCTCAGTAAAGAGAGATGAAATGATAGGTTTAGGTCAACTCAACTCCAATCCGAGGTCCTCTCGAACCTAGGTGGCTAGTGCAAAATAAAACAAATCTTATGTTAGCCTAGTGTAAAGTGAACATATGGAACAAAACTGACGCAAAGTAAAATAATTAAGGCCCGTTGTAGCTCACTTCACTAGTGAAGCTTTTTTTTCAGTTTCACACGAGCTTCAGGTGAAGCTAAAGCATTGCGACACTTCAACAATGACTTCATGCATGGTGAAAGAGAGCAATTGTCCAAGATGCCCTGCGTATATGGTCATATGTTTGTATATTTGTATGTTTGTATATGGTCATATGAATTAAAAATAATATATTTGAATGAGTATGAATTAAAAATTAAAATAAAAATTAAAATCATTAGAGAAGTGCGAACGGAGGAGAGGAAGCAGACGTGGGGACCCAGTGGCAAAGTGCTGTAATTTCATCAACTACAAGGCGTGGGTTCTAGAATCATGAGCTGAGAGAGAGAGTGAAAGCTACTATTTTCAGCTTCACCCGACCCCATTCCCTTGTGAGAGTATGATTTAAGGAGCTTCATCCATGAAGTTGTTTGTAAAAAGGGTGTTTGGCAAAAAAACAGCTCATGAAGCTGTGCCAAATAGGGCCTAACTATCTACCTGATGTAAAGTGTAATTTACAGATACAGTTTAAATTTGAACTAAATCACAACCAAATGCTCGTCCATCTGTGATCTATCCAAGAGGCGCTAGCTATTAGGCAGCCTAGGACATCACATCATACGTAGATGGACTCGAAATGGATTGGTATCACAGAGAGATAGATAGATGTGGAGATGCATCGCAGGCGGCCGCCGAGGATAAAGAAAAAGCCGCCGAATCGCGTTGGATCGGATCAAATCCCATTTGCGCGCCCACTCGCGTCCATTTTTATTCCCCGCGACGCCGACCCCCGTATCTATCTCGTTCTGTATCCCGTCCCCTCGGCTCCAAATCCTCGCCGTGCAATCGCCACGGCCCAAGCGGCGGCCCGGATCACATCACATCACACCCCCAGCACAGGGCACTACCATTTTTTTCGGAAACAACCTTGGAATACCCACATACTTATGTTATGTACTACTCCAGCCAAAACCCCCCTACAAAACCCTAACAGGGGATGGAAATTGTAAGTACAGATCATGTCTTCTCTGTCATTTCCGATGTTCTAATTCCATAATATTGGGCCTCTTCTTTTCAGCTTTTAAAAGCTTTTTGTAACTTTTCGATAATAACTAGCTTTCAAATAAAGTGTCTTTTTAATACGAATCAATAAATTTATTGTTATACACACTGTAGTGACTTCATTTATATCGTCCAAACCCTCTCGTGAGTTTCTGTTACTCTGTATTCTCTCACGAACAGCTCAGAAGTTATAAGCCACAGCTAAAAACAAAAGCCGAAGCAAAAAAAAAAAGAACATACCTATTAGCATACAAGCACTAAAAGCTTACTCGTATTTAAAGAGAACAAAAAGCACATATATGTCCCACGATGATGCTTGTGTTTGTAAAGAAAGTTATTTGTCGCCATATCCAGTATGCTTGCTTTGATTGATATACATACATTCTATCCACCTCATAATGCTTGTGTTTGTACAGAAAGTTATTTGTCGCCATATCCAGTACGCTTGCTTTGATTGATATACATACATTCTATCCACCTCATTTTATACGATGCATTTTCTCGTGGCACAAACATTGAAAAAAAAGAGCTAAACTTGAGAAGGTGGCTTACATTAAAAACTTTGGAAAAAGAAAGAGATATTGTTTGAGTGGATGGTTATGTATTGGTTTTTAGTGATTTATTAGCTGAGTGCTTGTTCGTTACAACAAAAAATAACAATGAGTGCAAAATAACATAAAGTGCTCAAAATAGAGACAACATTCCATTTCAAAGCTCGAAGAAGAGACACATGGGCCTTATGTAAAACTATTTGATTGCACGTTGCTATGCTATACAAAAATAAATTTCCTCCAACCAACTTTCCAAATCGCATTATCGCCTCTCTATTAATTCAAAAAAATACATGTATTCTCACTAAAAGCTTAAGAGATCTTTGGCCTCGACCGGAACCTGATGCCCTATCTTCAATTGTTGTGCAACATAGATCAACTTCTACAAGGACAAAATTGCAGAGTTCATAATGTGAACATAAGCAACAATCCTTGTAAAAGTGGACTGCAGAATAAACTCAGAATTTCATTTCCAAGATTTATGTGCAGAAGCTCCTGTCAATTCTGCATTCAAGAGAAAAAAACCCCACGCCAATTTATAGACATCTTATCTTACACAAAGATAAGAAAAGGTAGTGTAACTAATAACCCATTCGTATTTCGGTGATCAGAATGGAGGGCATGACCTATACTGTCGCAAATAGTTTTCTTTTTCTTTCAGAGGATACTGTCGCACATAGTTGATTAGAGTGTAATTAACAACCTCTACAGCAGCATGTGGCTTCCTAAACATATGATGGACTAAACTAAATGCTTACCTTCGAAACTTCACAAAGATGGCAATGGACGACCACGTCTGATCTCCATAGATGATCAGCACTACAGCAGCAATGTTACGCCTCTTGGAAGCGATGCAAGCGGCACATGCCTGTCCCTGTTGTATCACATGGGCAACTATCTTAACTCCCCGTCTCATCCCTTCCTCGGGAGGTAAATTAAAACATATGATGTACAATAAGAATGTGGATGCGGCGCTTGAAATATTTAGAATAAAGATATGTTTGGCTTTTTTAGATATGCAACAATATTAGGAATCTAATCATTTAGTAACAACACAAACCACACTAGTACAAAAAGAGTCATCATAGACGGTTCGGAACTGTTGTCACAGACGATTTTTTGAACCATCTGAATTTATGTGTCAGTGATAATCAGAGGTTATCACAGACGGTCTGTGAGCCGCCTATGATAAATACAACACAGACAGTTTGTAACTAGAATCGTCTGTGATACCCTAACATCACACGCAGCTCGAAGTAAAAGCCGTCTATGATACTCTAACTTTACAGATGGTTCTAGCTACTAGGACGAAGGGTGGGCCGTAGGCGCGTAGGCGTGGCCTCATGGTGGGGGTGGGCCAGTGTGGGCTAGACGCTTGGAAGAAAGGTTTGGGTCTACTATGGGGTGCACCGATGTTGGGCTGGGGTCACAAATAGTACATATGGGCTAGTATGTATTAAAAAAAATTTGGACCTAGTGTCCTATGACACCTGGTGGGTCTACTGGGCTCTATCCTTGGTTGATGTGTGTAGTCTATGTGAATTGACAGGAACGTAGTGCTGATTTAGGCCCCGTTTGGCACAGCTCTAGCTCTGAGATCTATGCTGAATCTGTAGTTTGTTGACTAAATTAAAGTGATTTAAATATTTTTATTTAATATATAATATAAATGAAATGAGTCATGTAAATGCACTTAACATGCCTGCAACTCTAGATCCAGGATTTCCTAGAGCTACAGATGACCAACTCTGCCAAACGGGGCCTTACTGCTCTTGCATTGTGATTTATGTGGCCTTATGCAGAAAGGAGACTCCTTTTATTGGTTCATGTGTACGAAATTGCATATGTTCTAATGAATAGATGTATTTTTTAGCTTTTCGTTTGACCTGTTATCGGTGATTCGATATGGAACTTGCATCTGGAATCTAGATGTGGAGCACGGGACATAGGGCTGTTTGGCGAGCTCAGCAGCTCAGATCCACCCGATTCACGAGATCCACCCAAGTCCATCGTGGAGCGGCTCCACCGTGGATCCGGGTTTCATCCAAGTGTTTGGTACAGCTCGGCTCGAGTTTGCTCTCCTCTATCTCACCGACACAGGCCCACACGTCGGCTCTTCATCCTCAAATTTCCTCCTCTTCTCGAGCGAGCACGGAGCACACGCAGGACGCCGGGGTGGCGGCGCGGCGGCTCCGTGGTCGGCCATGGCGGGGGGCGGGCGCGAGCGCCTCATTGCCTCGCCGGAGCTTCGCGGCGCGGCCGCCTCGCTGCCTCGTCGGAGCTCGCGGCGCGGCCGCCATGGCGGCGCGCGGCGCGCTGAAGCGGCTGGCGGCGGCGCTGCCTCGCCGGAGCTCGCGGCGCGGCCGACGTGAGGCCGAGCTCGTGGCCGGGGCCGAGCGGCCATGGCGGCGCGCGCGGAGACGGCCGAGGTTGGGGTCGCGTGCGGAGAAGAAGAAGAAATAGAACGAACCGTTTTTTGGTGTGTAATCAGTGGCATGGTGGGTAATTTTCCCCAACTCTATCAAACTTGAGTTTGGTGGAGCACCCCTTGAGGTGCTCCATAGATTTGGTGGATCTGGGGCAGATCCACTATTTTTGTGGAGCAGATCCATGGTGAAGCTGCTGGAGCTAGAAGTGTTTGGCTGGAAAAATTGAATCTGGATTTGTTTTTCATGAATTTGGAGTTAGTAGAGCTCTACCAAACAGGCCCATAGTTGCCCCTGTTTCATTAAATCTAGACGTGGAGCACAGGACATAGTTGCCCCTGTTTCATTAAAGAACCACAGCAGTGCTCTCACGGCGACGTGCTTCCAAGGGTATTGAAACGAGTTATTTTTACGCACAGCTTGCATTTGGATGTTGTTCGGTGGTTTCTGTTAGAACAAAGTGTTTGTTTTGTCAATTATGCATGTGTAATTTCTAAGAGCTGATGAGAGTTAGTGCCATTTTCTGTCGCTGTAGCACTCTAAACTCGAGAAGTGGCGATTTATTTGTGACAAAAAAGTTTCTTATGTCAGTAAACGAGTACTGATTGGCGAATTGTGCAATGGAAAAGTAAAATCCTTTAACCTTCCTTCGTGCAGAGTGTATTCTAGATTAGATTTTTCCCTTGGATGTGATCTTGCTACTATGTAGTGGAAAGGCGACTACATTTTTAGTTCTTTTGTGTGTTTGATATTGGCGAGGTAGCTTTCGTATCTTTTCTTCCATTTTTGTTTTGATAAGATTTTAATTACCATAGTACTTCCTCCCTTTGCAGCATTTTGTTTTGGAGGAGAACATGTTGGAGGTTGACTGCCCTGTCACAGAGATTGTCTTGAAGGCATCAGGGCATGTCGAGAAGTTTACAGACCTCATGGTTAAGGATGAGAAGACAGGCACATGCTACTGTGCTGACCACTTATTAAAAGATTTCTGCAAGGAGAAGCTTGAGAAGGACCTCACCTTCTCCCCAGAGAAGGCTGCAGAGTTTAAGCATGTTCTGGCCGTATTGGATGACCTCTCAGCAGAGGAACTCGGTGCAAAGCTTAATGAATATGGCATTGTTGCCCCTGATACCAAAAACACACTCTGATCCCTACCCATTCAATATCATGTTTGAGACATCTATTGGCCCTACTGGTCTTAGTCTGGGGTAAGAAGATTAACATTCAGTGCATAAGAATGCTGTTTTCTGTTGACTAATCAATCATCATCGAATGTTGCGTGAACAAATAGGTATGAGACCGGAGGCTGCACAGGTATTTTTGTCAATTTCAAGGACTTGTACTATTACAATGGACAAAAGCTTCCGTTTGCAGCAGCTCAGATCGGGCAAGCCTTCGGGAATGAGGTCTGTGTTTTCATTTTTTCTTTAAATGCATTGGCTGGAAGCGCCTTCCCAATGTGTTGTTTCACTCGTTACATAATTTCAATCGCAATTTTTTATTAAAAATGTATTATGACACCTAGATTAGTTCTGTTTTTGTTAGAAAAGCGTAATGCAGCATGGTTTTGAACGAATGATGGGTGCTTCTCGTATTGGAAAAATGAAGTGCAATGTTTTGTACTTTATTTAAATGATGCTCTTTTTATAAAAATCTGCTCACTATGTATGCATCTTGGCAATCAGATCTCTCGCGCCAAGGTCTTCTACGAGTGCGTGAATTTACATTGGCAGAGATTGAGCATTTTGTAGATCCTGAGGATAAATCACATGCAAAATTTACTGATGTTGCTGATTTGGAGTTTTTGATGTTTCGAGAGAGCTTCAACTCTCAGGGGTCAGCCAAGTTAATGAAGCAAGCTTGGGGTAGCAGTTTCAAAGGTTTGGACTTGCTGGCCAATTTTCTCGCTTGTTGAATTGGTCCTTTTGCTCTCTTTTTTGGTCAAGAGGTTGTTCTTATCCGATTCAATTTTAAAATTGGTATATTTTGTTCCTTACAGGAAATAATGAGACACTTGGTTACTTCATTGGGAGGGTTTATCTTTTCCTAACACGTTTGGGAGTTGATAAGGACCGACTGCGCTTCCGGCAGCATCTACCCAATGAGATGGCCACACTATGCATATGATTCACGAGCTCACTCTGTAAGCCTACAGTATCTCTTGACTAATTTTGCAGATATTAGTTTTAGCCTTTCGGATATGTTGCAATTGGAATTCAAGTTGCTCATCTCATGTGATAACTACACATTCAGACTTACTAACAGCATATTATATTTAGTGTCCACTGTGTTGTGTTTTGAGTGTGCAACTGATGTTGATGGTGCTTGCCTGGTTGCTATTCACAGGAGAAAAGTGGTGTTCCACTTGCTGCCGATGAAAAATTCACCAAGCCTAAGGAGGTTGTGGTGAGTTATCTATTGTATCTGAATATCTGATTCTTCATTATTCTTTGTAGGAGTCATTAGTAATGTAGGAATAATGTGTGCTAGTAGTTATGTTTTATTTTGGCCGTTGAAGTATATTATGAGTTTTGATCAAGAACCATTCTTTATGACATACTAGATAAACATGACCATATTTGTTTGTAAATTCCTCATGTCTATCGAAGTGGCAACTTTGTTTTGTTGACTGTATTCTTGGACTGACAGGCTATGAGTGAGAAGGAAGCAATGGACACTTAAAAAGGGCGTGGTGATTACTAAGAAAATGGTATCAATCAGTATGGAAAAGAAGATGGAACACCAGCGAGTCTTCACCCCTTCAGTCATTGAACCTTCATTTGGCATAGGGAGGATTATTTACTGTCTGTTTGAACATTCCTTCTACACAAGACCTAGCAAATCAGAAGAGGAACAGCTGAATGTTTTCCGTTTCCCTCCTATTGTGGCTCCTATCAAGTGCACTGTGTTCCCCCTGGTAAAGAATCAAGAGTTTGATGATGCTGCCAAAGTGATTGCTAAAGCATTAACAGCTGCAGGCATCTCACATATTATTGACACGGCTGGAGTGTGTTAAATAATCTCAGAATAGTTTCTCCAACCATTGCTTTTATATGATATTAGCATCTTAATTGAATTTACAGCAATATTTACCATAGTGGGAACTGGGAAGCATATTGTGCAACTTCATGATTAAAGATTATTCATGAATACCTGATATTGGGGCATGTACAGTAAGGAGCAGGTCCGTTTGGGGATCGACGAGGTGGCATCTGCGGTGAAGCAGCTGACAGAAGTCCAAAGCACCTGGGCCGATGTTTCATCAAAGAGTACCCCAGCCATGTTGGTCCCCAAGGTGATCACCAGGAGTGAATTGTCTGGTTACCATTCGCATTGTCACCAACCATATCACCAAAAGGAACCGGGACTTGTTTGCATCCTCAGTTGCCCAGCAGATTCAATAGGGTAAACAAAGCTGTTACAGTGTTACTGGTATTGACGCAATCTGGCAAGGCAATATCTGTCATATACATACATGCTACAGCACTTGGACGCCCTTACATTTTCCCAACAACTTTTTTGCCCCCTTCAAATGTCACCTTCCCAACATCTTACCGATACAGAAACAGAAAATTGGCATTTGAGTTACTTTTGAACTATTGTTGTAAGGTCATACTAGGAGTTGTTCAACTACATACCTGCAAAGGAATTGAAATTTCAGTTGCATTCCTCTAACCTGTGCTGTTCACTGCCTGGATCGAGGACCGTCTGATTCCTTCATCGAACGTAACACAAAACAAAGCAAAACAAAAACCACTGTCACTTCCTTAAAGATTAAGGTAAAGCTATTGCTCTAAAGCTAGTATCGAATAGTTCGATACCCAAGCTTGGCAAAATGTTTCGTGCAGTGCAGCTGCTACGATGAAACCATACCGGACCGTTCTTTCTGGGATGGGGGCATGGGGCTGGTAGGTTTGATAAATACTATTGATATTTTGGACTATGGTTGGTAAATTTAATAAATAGTATCGATTGATAGAAGCTGAAAAATTAAAAAGAAAGGTGGGGTAAGCCGCCATGGGATCATGGCCATCACTAGTCAACGGTCAAATAATAATCTTCCATGACGAAGACAATGGAGTTTAGAGTAGGGACATTGCTTAACCAGCCAGAGTGGTGTTTCGAATAGTCTACTGAGGAGGCTCCGGTTTTCCCACGCATTCTGCTGGGCTGCCGCGTTTGTTTAACCACCGCCGCCTGGTGCGGTGTTGCACCTACGCCTACCTCGCCAGTCGCCACCATTCCCGCCTCACGTGCTCGGTCGATGGGTCCTCCCCAAATGGACCCCACACACCAGCCTCCGCCCGCCACCGCCACCGCCGACGAGAGCTGCACCGTCTTGTCCAACGCACATGCCAAGGAGGACGACAACACCGGCGCCGACGAGAGCGGTGCCGTCGCGTCCAACAACAACGAACACGCCGGGGAGAAACTCACCGACGCCAACGCCGACGAGGACGCAGAGGCGGACGACGAGATGTCCGCGTCGATGCAGCGCCGGCTGGAGGAGAGCGGCAGCGCCTCAGCCGGCGAGGAGGGAGAGGCCGACGAGATGGCGGCGCGCATGCAGCGGCGCCTGGACGTGCTCCCGGGGAGGCCGCACGAGAGCGAGCCGTTCACCATCTTCCGCGTGGCGGGGCCCATGCGCGACCGCAACCGCCACCTCTACGAGCCGCAGATGGTGTCCATCGGGCCCTTCCACCGCGGCGCCGACCGCCTCCGCGCCATGGAGGAGCACAAGTGGCGCTACCTCTGCGACCTCCTCGCCCGCAACCGCGACGCGCCGCTCGCGTCCTACGCCCGCGCCTCGCGGGCCCTCGAGCCGCGCGCGCGCCGCCGGTACGCCGAGCCCGTGACGCTTCCCGCGTGGGACTTCGCCGAGATGCTCCTACTAGACGGCTGCTTCATCGTCGAGTACTTCCTCAAGGGCGAGGAAAACGCCGCCGACGCCCTCATCGACACCTCCTGGGCAATGCAAAACGTGTACAGCGACCTCTTCCTCCTCGAGAACCAGCTCCTTCTTCGTCGTCGAGCGCTTCTACGACATCGCCACCGGCGGCCGCGGCCGCGACTACCTCGTCACCAACCTCCTCGCCAAGCACCTCACCGTCGAGACCCCGCAGGACGCCTCGCGGTCGCGTGCCCCCGACGGCGAGATCCACCACCTGCTGCACCTCTACTACCACTGGTTCTTGCCACCGGAGGACCGGCCCGTCGGCAAGGACGAGGACGAGGCGTTCGACGAGTGGCTAGCGAAGCCGGTGGACGAGCGCATGCCGTGGCTGCTGCCCTCGGCGTCGGAGCTTCAGGACGCCGGGGTCACGTTCCGGACCAAGAAGTCGCCGCGGAGCCTGGTCGACGTGACGTTCCGCCCCCGCGACGGTGTGCTGGAGATCCCCGCCGTGGATAGCTACACCGACCGCCCCATGTTCGCCAACCTTCTTGCCTACGAGCAGAGCCGGGGGCGGTGGGAGCTGCAGCGGCTGATGAGCTACGTGGTGCTGATGGCGTCGGTGGCGGACGGGCGGCGCGACGTGGAGATCCTGCAGCGCGCGGGGGTGTTCTTGAAGGGGACGAAGAGACGGCGGCGTTCTACGCGCACCTGGGCGAGCTGTGCCCCATGCCGGACGTGGTGAACAACTACTACGCCGAGCTGTTCCGCGACGTCAGGAGTACTGCGGCCGCAGCTGGAACCGGCACCGCGCCGTGCTCGCGCACGACTACTTCAGCAACCCTGGACCAGCATGTCCGCCGCCGCCGCCGTCCTCCTGCTCGTCCTCACCGTCGTGCAGACGGTGTACACCGTGCTACCGTACTACCACCTCAACTCCGGCTAAGCATGCATATATCGAGTTCGACGATCGATCGAGCAGTAGTATATTTTGTGATTATAGCTCTACGAATTGAATCGCTTTTGCGTGATTATAGAAAACTCAGTGTACCGTAAAATAGTTCTTTTGTTCTTGCACCAACTGTTGGACAATAGATGATAATAAAGATTTGCTTGGCATGCATTTGTTTTGACGGTTGTCGTTTGCTTCAAGACAGAAAGGCATCACACATTTCCAGGTGCCAGCTTGGGCATCTTCCCCTGTCACATGCATTTTCCATCACAGTAGTACATAGGAAGTGCTCGTTGGCTTTTTAGCTTAAAATTATTAAAAATATACTATGATATTGTTTGCAAAAAATAAAAAAGCACCGATATATCTTCACCAATAATATAAAGAAATAAGACAAAAAGGATAAAAAAACTCAAAAAGCTGAAAAGCAAAAAAAAAAAAAAGAATCTGACGTATTTCAGGAAAGAGTAGGAGGGCCATAAGGTATCTCTATTTAATTTTAGAGCTCTAAGCAGATAGATACTAAGAAGCATACATACAGTCTACACAGAGGCACGCATATATTGCAGTCCAGAATAGAGGACAACAGTTGCATCAGCAATGGGCCAACAATAACTTGACATGCTTACCTGTCTACCTGATGCTTACACTATTCTAATCCAGATACAGATCTAATCACGATATAATACTGCAGATTGGTGCTTAAGCTCGCAATTATGCATTGGAACATTCCCAAATGCGACATGTTCCCGTGGCCAGCCCACCCATCCAAATCTTGTCGCTTCCTTTGACCGCAGCAGCCGCCTCCCCCTGCTGTTCTCTTCTCATCCCTGACGCCGTCGACACGGCGCCTCCTCAATGCGACCGCGCCACGAGGTGGGCCCCACTCCAACCCCGCCACCTGTCTGTCTCCTACTGGCTGCTGGTCCTCTGCCCCGCCTGTCAGTGTAACGCCCAGAGCCCACCACCGGGTGGGCCCCACGGGGAGCCATCCCGCGAGTCAAACTCCCGCCGCGTCGTCGTCGTCTCGTCGCAACTCCCCAAGTCCCCAGTCCCCACCTCCTCCCTCTCGAAGGGCTCCCCGCTTCCACGTCTAGGGTTTCGCTCCGCCGCGCGGCCTCCGCGCCATGACATCTCCGCCTCTGCTCTTCTCCTCGTACTCCTCGCCGCCGCCGCGCCACCGCGGCGGCGGCGGGCGACGGCTGCACTGCGGGCTGCGACCTCGCGCTGGGCTCCTACTTCATCTCGCCGAACCAGAACCTCACCTACATCGCCCAGCTTTTCGACATCAGCGACTACCGCACGCTCAGCCAGTACAACCCCAAGTACCCCAACCTAGACTTCATCCCCGCCGGGGAGCGCGTCAACGTCTCCTTCCGCTGCAGCTGCCTCTCGCTCCCCTCCGCGCCCGCCTCCACCTACCTCGCCGGCTTGATCCCTCACAAAGTCGCCAAAGGCGAGACCTACGGGAATATCACCACCAGCTACAACAACCTCACCACCGCCGACTGGCTGCAGAAAACCAACACCTACCCGGCCAACAACATCCCCGACACCGGCACGGTGAACGTCACCGTCAACTGCTCCTGCGGGGACGCGAACGTGTCGCCAGACTACGGGCTGTTCCTGACGTACCCGCTCAGGGACGGGGAGACGCTTACCTCCGTCGCGATAAACCATTCCTTCTCGTCGTCGTCGCAGATGGACCTGCTCAGGAAGTATAACCCCGGCATGGACGGCGTCGTAGGGAGAGGAATCGTCTTTATCCCCGTCCAAGGTGAGATTTTGTAACTTCTTCATGCTGCTGCTGCTTGATGTGAATCGTGGGGAGTTCGGTTAAATTTAGCTTGCTTTAGCAAGAAATGGAGGAGACTTGGGGATTAATTACTGTAGAGAACTGGGGTTTTCAGTTTTGTGCTCAATTGTAGAGTGCAGTAGATGTTCTGTGTATAGTTTGTTTAGCGTTGTAGATTGGGTGCCTGAAACTGATTTGGATTTCTACTTGGAAGGAAGGGGTACTTGCCTCAACTATTCGGAGTTCCAGTTATCTTGATTGTGTTTATGTTTAGAAAAATTAACCGATTGAACTCTGGTTATGGCACTCTGTACACACAAAACTTCCCCATTTTACTGGCACAAATTGATTGACATTTGCTGCATGTTGCTGATTCCATGTGTTTCTTTTTGGCAATTCTGCATGATAAGTAACAATTGCCTCGAATGTTTGCGGGTCATAAACTACCTTGGCATCATTGTTAGTTTGGAGAAACAAATTCAAGTGAAATCCTCAATCAATTTGCTGATATATGAGATTACAGGGCTTAATTCAATTTATCGCATCTAGTTTTTCTCAACAAAACAGTTACCATCAATTATAGATTCTGTAGGATTGATTTCATTTTGCTAAAATGCTTTACTCGGGTTGTTTGCTTTTTCAGATCCCAGTGGAAGTTACCGTCCTCTAAAATCATCAGGGTAAGTGCTGCTATATTATCTTGTAGTCCTGTTCACTTGAATTGCATTACTGTTGTTCCTGCTATATTTATTCTCGTGCAGTCGTGCTGATAAGTATCCTCATCTTGTGCAGTACAGGCAGCCTCTGTCCTTTTGCGAGTTAATTATTCTTCTGCATTAAGGTTTTTGCCTTTTTGGCAAGAAAAACTGGATGTCATTGATTCTTGTGAGGGAACTATGATGTTTTACTCATGTTCAACTATCCGGACCAGGAAATGGAGCTTCTGCAGGAGCTATAGCAGGAGGTGTTGTGGCTGGTGTTGTTGCACTAGTCCTGGGTGTCTTGTTATATATCATGTTACATAGGCGAAGAAAGGCGAAGAAGGCCGCCCTGCTTCCATCATCTGAAGATTCTACCCAACTTGGTAATGATAAGCTTTTATGGATTTCTCTTTCTATGTCTCTGTCCATGCAACAGAAAGTTACACTTTTAACTTCTCTTGTACAAAAATATTCATAAGTCCTAGTTTCACTGTTGCAAGTTGATTTGTGTCCGTTGTTCATATCAATAATGTTTTCCTACAAGGATAGATGTTGGTTTTGGTGGTTTGAAACTTTGAGGTTCTGATGCTTTCACTGCTCAGGTATCTACCCCGTGAAGCAATTATTTGTTTGTTCAGAAAACTGGAAATCGTGTTGAGTAATTAGAGTTTATGGCACCTATGTGTATGTTTTAGTGGCTTGTCCAATCCCATAGATATGTTTGATGGACTCAAGTGTAATTTTGCAGCATAGGGAAAGTTGGGTACCTTGAATAGTGGTTTCAATTTCCCCTTCTTTGCTTCTTCCCTGAGCAGTCTTTCTTTTTGACAAATACAAAGTGTGTACCTTCTACTATTTCTGAAGTACTACTACTTTTGTTCCAGCTAGTACAGTATCGATAGATAAAGTTACTGCCGACGGCACTTCAACAGTTGCGGGCATTACAGTTGACAAATCAGTGGAGTTCTCGTATGAAGAACTTTTTAATGCTACAGAGGGCTTTAGCATGGGTAATAAAATCGGGCAAGGTGGTTTTGGCGCTGTCTATTATGCGGAGCTCAGGGGTGAGGTTAGTTCAACTTTTTCTCAGTGGCATGGATAACAAACAGAGAAAAGTGCATTTCACAAACCCAGCACCATGTTCCTAAGTCCTAACTATATGTGCTTGCGCATACAAATAGTAAAATAAGATGAAGCTGTGATGGTCATGCATTGTGATCATGCGACATTATGATCTGTTCTCAATTTGAAATGACTTACCTTGTTTCTCTTGTGTATCCAGAAAGCTGCCATAAAAAAAATGGATATGCAGGCTACTCAAGAGTTCCTTGCTGAGTTAAAGGTTTTGACACATGTTCATCATCTGAATCTGGTTAGTGATTCTCTGATTTAATTTCTTTTCTGGGCAAGCATATTAGATTAATATTTGTTCACAAATTCCTTTACATTTTTCTTTACTTTATCACAATATAGCAAATTAACAAGGGTTTTGTTAAACATCATCTGGATGTTTTCTTTCTAACTATCATCCAGATTTAGAACTGTTGGCTTAAAGATCCAATGGCCATGAATTTTCCCGCCCTCCCCCTTAAATTCTACCCCCTCACTTTTGAAAAAAAATCTCACCCTTTCAAAAACAAAGAGCCCTTTGACATTTAATCCAAGGGTTATAAATTTAGATGATAGTTAGAAAGAAAATATCCGGGAGATACCTAGATACTCCCAATTAACAATCAATTACTTTATCACAACATAGCAAATTAACAATAAATCACTATTTATGTTTAGAGAAGCGAGTTGCTGTTTCATGAACCTTTTTAGAGGAAGTGTCAACTGCCAAATACATCTTATTCTGATGTAGCACTCAACAACATACTCATACATCTTTTTTATTGCCTGTATTGCTGTACTTTCCTTTTGAATCCCATTCGCCCCAAAGTTGGGAAAAAAGTTCCAATTGAATTAATAACCTCAGGTATGTTTTAAGTAAGCTACTAGAAATATCAACATCCTATGAGAAAAAAACATTAGTTTCTATCTGAATGTCAGGTAGCACTAATTATAGGTTTGCATCAGAACTCTCAAGAGCACAACTGTAGGGTTGTATGCCTAAGTGAACCGCTCTTCTTTTTTTGTAACTATCGCAAGGCCCCAATTTACTCAGCATTATTTCTGCATGAGTTTA
This sequence comes from Dendrocalamus sinicus, assembly GCA_036346575.1. Taxonomy (NCBI): domain Eukaryota; kingdom Viridiplantae; phylum Streptophyta; class Magnoliopsida; order Poales; family Poaceae; genus Dendrocalamus; species Dendrocalamus sinicus. Next base: position 33,623,114 of record CM070663.1, read on the forward strand.
TGATTTACGAGTTATCTCACTTATTGAAAATGTCATCTTTCTTATATATGAAGCTTCCGTATATACATATTTTTCACATCAGCCAGATTGATTTCTTGGCTGAGGAAGCCTGAGTATAGGGTTAGTGTAATAGATAGGATTGACCTTTCCCCCTCCTGTTCCCGTGTTACCCTACACAGTATATATTATCTATAGGAGTAATCTCGTATTCTTTTTTTTTTTTGCTCCCATTCTCGATGTTTGATTTTTGATATCATGCAGGTGCGCTTGATTGGTTATTGCATTGAGAGTTCTTTGTTCCTTGTCTATGAATTTATTGAGAATGGCAACTTAAGCCAGCATTTGCGTGGAACTGGTAATGTGTTGCCTATTAAATTAGTTGGCTATGCATTTTCTGTTGCTTCCTGCAAATTAATCTCCGTAAACATTTTTATAGGTTATGAACCTCTGTCTTGGGCTGCCAGGGTTCAAATTGCACTAGATTCAGCAAGAGGTCTTGAGTACATTCATGAACATACCGTTCCAGTATACATACATCGGGACATCAAATCAGCTAACATCTTGATAGACAAGAACTATCGGGCAAAGGTTGGAATAATTTATGGATTTTTTTAATGTTGTGTCCATCCTTCATGTAATAATTATGTCTACCTTCCAGGTTGCAGATTTTGGTTTAACAAAGCTCACAGAAGTTGGTGGTACATCACTGCCCACACGTGTTGTTGGTACATTTGGTTACATGCCTCCAGAGTATGCATCCTGAACATTTATTATCATTGCATATTTGTACAAACTGCAGAGTATCCCCATCTGTGATGATGCTAACATCTATGGAATATGACGTTTGCAGGTATGCTCGATATGGTGATGTTTCTCCTAAGGTCGATGTTTATGCCTTTGGCGTTGTCCTTTATGAACTTATTTCAGCCAAAGAAGCTATCGTCAGATCAACTGAATCTGCTAGCGATTCAAAGGGATTGGTTTATCTGGTAATTGTCCTGCTAAATCAACTAGTTACTTTCTGCTCTTGTTCTTTATAAAACAATGATGGTACTTGTTGCCTCCCTGTGTCAAATCTGCACGCATCAGTTCTTATTGCATTCATTGGTTTCAGAAGTTCTGAATAAGCCTGTTACTCTCATCATCTGTTATTAATACCCTCACGTCCTTAGTTTCTTGTTCATAGATGAGGCGGACCTTGTATCTTGCATTTCTTACTTGTCGTCATGTGTTCTTGGCTGTTTAGCCGATAGGCTGGCGAGCAGATTTTGTTACCATAAACAAATGTGTAGCCCTCGTACAGGCTTTGGTTACCTGCTGTAGTTCAGTCATTTCCTGCTTGATGACCTACCGTACTGAACTGCAGTTTGAGGAGGCTCTCACCACACCGGATCCAAAGGAAGGCCTTCGGAAGCTGATCGATCCAAGGCTAGGAGAGGATCATTCCATTGATTCCATCCTCAAGGTTAGAACCATGCACAGACAGATCAATGCCATTGCATATTTCACTTTCTGCGTGGTGCTTAAAATACTGCAGGCTAAAAAATATATCGTCTTTTGCACCAGATGACACACCTCGCAAAGGCATGCACGCAGGAAGACCCCAAGCTGAGGCCTACAATGAGATCCGTCGTTGTTGCGCTGATGACACTCTCTTCAACGAGTGAATTCTGGGACATGAACTCCCTCTATGAGAACCAAGGTTTGGTCAACCTCATGTCCGGGAGATGACTTTCTTGCATCCTGCCCCTTGGAATGGTACATTGGGTCTCATTGCCACTGTCTACAATGCCGGACAATGACAGCATTATTTTAGCTATCTACATGTAATTTTTCCCCTCTCTCTCTCTCTCTCGTGCGTGTCTCGGAGGCTAGTAATGTAAATCATAAGCAAGAGGCGTCTAAGTTATCTGTAAGATGTTTATCTTTACATAGCAATGAAAATAAAGGCTCGAATGATTATTTTTACAAAGAAACGTGGGTTCCAGCTGTTGTGCTTTTCAATGGTCCGCCCTCGTGGACAAGAACTGGGTAGGCTTCGCTCCAGCCGCCCACGAACGTTCGGCACAGAGGCATATATAATACCCGCGAACGCCCGGTCCAGGGACGGACGTCCGGGTACCTTTGCACGCGGATATGCAGCAACAGCAGCCGCCTTCTCCCCGGCGGGAAGCTGGCCAATCCACGCCGCCGCTGTCGCCGACCGACGGGCAACTGCGCGCCGTCGAGCGGTCATGGCCTGGTTTCCAGCAACTGGCCTGCACGCTTGATCCGCGTGACGACGCTGCTTCTTGCTCTCAATGCCAATGGTGCCTCAAGTCAATCTGTTTATGCTCAGTTACCCATGATTAACTAACTGGCCATTAGAGTGCACTGCAAACTGAAAGAGGAGCAGAGCCGAGCCGAGCATCGGAGCATCCAGCTCCAAATAAGCCAAATTCCATTGATCAACAATTAGACGAGGGAAAAGGTACTGACAGACAGACAGTGATACAAAACGCCAGCCCACTTGACACATCAACAAATTCTACTAAGCCAAAGGATAGTTGAGAACTGGATAGTACTCGCTCATGTAGTGGATTTACGCCTCTTCCGCATAGGCAGGTGCCTTTGCGCCCGGAAGGATTGGATTTACGCCTCTTCCAGCAACATCCGCAGAGGATCCCGTTGAGCCTTTGAACGACTGAGACGTTGAAATTGCTCGATTGCTCCGTGGGCTGTCTGCTCAAAGTAGTGATAGCCAAGACTTTCACCGCGTCAAAAGTCAGAGAGTATTCTTCAGCTTACCAAGGGAACCATATGACAGAGATGCAGAAAGTAACTTTGGGCTTTTACCATGCAGAAGACTCTTCTGTTTTAGAACAGCCTGCCTGATGGGAAATGGTTACATAGATTTATATCTGTGCAGTCCTGCATCAGGTGTTGAGATGGCCGAGTTGGTCTAAGGCGCCAGATTAAGGTTCTGGTCCGAAAGGGCGTGGGTTCAAATCCCACTCTCAACAATTTCCTTCTCCTTTTGGAGCCTCATTTTTTTTTGGTGCTTCGCCCTGGCTGCCGCACTAGTTGCACATCAGCCACTGAAATGAATCCTTCACACCTCGACTTGTGTTGCATATTAATTTTGAATTCTAATCAGATCAATTTTATGCTTTTAGCGTCCAATTGGTGGAACATGCATGCTAATTTTGAATGAAGATGGTACCGTACGGCTTCTTGATTGCGTGTTGTTTCAGACTTTCAATTCGATTGTAACGTAGCTTAGCTGAAAAGCTGGCAGCGTGGAACATTTCTCTTTTTTGGTTAACATTGGGGGACAGGGGGAGCATTGCATTTGCGCTTGTCTATAGTCCCTACGCCTGTGCTCATGACATAACAGAGGTGCCCAGGAAAGGCGAAGTACCGGGCCGTCTAAAGGCGTCGGGATGGGTAAGTTAATCTCTTTTTGGTATATGTTTCAATAATAATATATTAATGATACATACATATATACATACATATGTACGTACATACATACTCGATATGAACTAGCTGAAGGTGTGACATGAATCGTGAAGGAATCATAAATAGGTGAAGGAATTGCCGGTCTCCCAGCCTATCCACGTCCCCCGTCGTTGGTCTCCTCGCACGCTGCGTGGCCCGGGCTGACTGTGGGCTTCGACGTCCCCCACTCTGCGTGTCCCATCTGCTCCGCGTTTCACTGGCTTGTGCGCGCCGCGTGCACCCGAAGTCTCATGAAGCTGCTTCCACGCACGAGTTAAGCCTCTGTCGCGCCCCCACCCCGGATTCCCCTAGAATACCCCACACGGCCACACCCCTCTCAAACCCACACGAACCCTTGCCACCAGTTCCCATGCCCCCTCGCCCTCCTCCTCCGTCCCCGTCTTCTCCCACGCCGGCGCCGGCGCTCCCTCCTCTCGCCTCGCCAATCCTCCTCCCCATCTTCTCCAAGGCTGTCCAAAAACGTTTGCTGCTTTCTTAAGCCTCCTTTTTGGCTCTTGGATCTAGGTCGTCTCTCTAAAATACGGCCGAATCCAAGACTTCTACATCGGGGAGTCGCTGATGAGCCCCACAGGAGCCACCACCGGAAGAGGAGACGGGTGGTGCCGTGCGAAGAGGCGCGTGCAGGCGGAGGGCACTACTGTGCGGCGGTTCTTCTAGACGTGCCGTGCCTTCTTTAGGGGGCCCGGTCTCACACCGACTTCTCATTCAACGATGGCCTCCCCACAGCCATCGACCTTAGGTCGAAACTTCACACAGCAACTTCGCACCGCTGTCGTCATTGTCAGTCTCATACCGACTTCTCCTTGCAGCAGTAGCATCGCACTGCTGTTGGCACCGCATCACACCGACCCTTCCTTACAGCGGTCTCACACCGCCATCGACTTCACGTCGGATCATCTCGATTCTTCTTGCAACAACATCACACCGCTACCACTCGGCCTCTCACCGAGGCGCGTTTGTCGGCTTCACACCGACTTCTCCAGCGACGATGGCTTTACATCACCATCTTTGGCTCCCTTTCATAGCAGCATCGCACCGCCATCATTATCGACCTCACATCGATATTTCCTTGCGATGATCGTTGTCGGCTTCACACCGAGATAGTCATCGACTACACACCATCAGCTTCACGCTGACTAGTTGCGATGGCCTTCACCACCGTCAGTCTTTTATAGTGCCAAACACTACTAATATGCAAAAAAAACTATACAACATGATCACTACATGACGGAAATTTTTTTTGCACGCGGCCGATCGCACCGCCAGCTGCCATGCTGCCAGTGCGCATCGCCAAACGTGACCACGCCACTGGTCAATCGTGCTGCCGTGCACCGACGCCAGCCGTGGCGAGGCCGTCGTCGCCTGGGGTAACGCAGCTGCCAGCCCCGCCCTGTGCCACCTGAGCCATCGGCCCCGCGCACACAATTTATTTTGCTTATATATCCTCATGCCTATCGTGTGATTGCCGACTTCTGATTTACGACTATGAGTACTGGTCAATGTGTTTTGACTTACGACCACAAGGTGTGGTTGTGACAGGGGCACAGGGCACAAGCGCACCGGAGGCCTGCCAACGTACGACCACCAGCGATAGTCGACCGCTCTCAATCTACGATTATGCGCGATGGTTGATGGCTTCTAACTTATGACCACGAGGTGTGATCGATGGCTTCTAATTTACGACCACGAGCATTGGTCAATGTGTTCAAACTTACGACCACGAGGTGTGATCAATATCTTCCGACTTATGACCATGAGCACTAGTCGATGTGTTCCAACTTACGACCACGAGGTATCCTTGATGGCTTCCAACTTACGACCATAAACGATGGTCGTTGGCTTCTGACGTACGACCACGAGCCCTTGTCGAAAGCTCCCGATTTAGGACCACGATCGATCGTCGACCGCTACTAACTTACAACTATCAAATGGTCGACCGCTCCTGACCTACAATCACGCACGATGGTCGACGGCTTTTGACTTACGATGACGAGGTGTGCTCAATGGCTCCCGACCTACGACCATGAGGTGTGGTTGATGTCCTCCGACTTATGACCACGAGGTGTAATCAATGGCTCCCGACTTACTTGATAGATTTAAAAAATTTTAGAACATGTTTATATGCATATTCTAAAAAATTTTATCATCCATGAGTTTTAAAAAATGTAGTACGCACGATCATTCAACTAGTGTTTTTATAAACATAAGTCCTATAAATTTAGAGTGCTCGACAGACACCTACCAAGCTAGGAGAGCTTGACAGACACCTGTCGAGCCTTCCCTACGTGATAGCAGCCAACTGGCTACAACATGTACTCTAATTAGCGCTAATCATATTTAATTAGTACTATTCTTATTTAATTAATGCTACTTAAAGCACTACATTAATCATATTCTATTTAGTGCTTTAATTAGTGTTAATCATATTTAATTATATTAACCACAATTAATTAGAGCTAATCATATTAGTGCTAATTAAGCACACAGTATTTTATTGTACTTGCAAAGTGGCACATAATCTTATGAACCTCTCACATCACAACTTGCATAATAATTTTTTTAAATTAGATTTAAAACTATTTTATAGTGATTAAACAAATGAACACTAAGAAAACCATAGTTCATATCTGCACTTTTAATATTTCTTTTAAGAATACAATCTAATATTGGTGATTTACTACTGTAGTTTTTGAAAGTACATGCCGCACTGATGACACGACGATCCATACAAGAGAATAGCAAGGTTCAAGATCCCATCAGGAGGTGGGATGATACCAAATGCGAGTCTGCAATGTGGAACAAAACTCTCAGTTGTTCTTTACACTCGATCAGATGATCTAGGAAGAACAGAAACCTTGTACTTAAAATCAAATATCTCATAACTGAATCAGTCTACCAGAAAATTTCTGCGTTTATCTAACTCAGCTTACAAGTATACGTACAGCACAGACACAGATTTGATGTTACGCCCTTGGATCCTTCGGTTCTGTGGGGCTAGGTTGTTCCAAGTAAAGCTGCATCTTCAAAGGATCACAGCTCATTGACTTGATGGGAGTTATCTGCGGAGGCTGCATCCATAGCTTGGTGTCTGTAGGAATCCACAACTGAGTGTCTTTGTCACCGTCTGCAGGGAGGGATCGGAAGTAGGCAGCGATCTCCCAGCTGCTATCTATCAGAAGGCAAGCATGTTGCTCAGTGTTTCTGCTGATAATATGGTTGGCCCTTATAGCAAATCTTGAGAAAGATAGAAAAAGAGTGATATCCAGTACCTGGTGGAAGAGATGTAGTAAGGGGTTCAGCAACAGTCAGTTTGATCAAGAAAGCTCGCAGAGCAAATTCCAGGTTGGCCTCCTCTAACTTGGAACCGTAAGATTGGTTAACTGCAAGCTTGAACACAAATTTCTCGGTTGGTACATGCCCTTTGTCATAGAAGATGATTACAACCCTCTCAACCAATCCCTGGATGGTAAGGAAATTATGGTTACTTGCTAGCTGTAAAGAAAAAAAAAACAAACTGAAATATTACAGAAATATACTTTATTAGAACGCCAAGGCATTGTCAACACTGTAACTCAAGTTTGGGTAAGCTTGCGAATTCTTATCTTAGTTTCCTTCAGGCATGACATGACAAATATACCAGAACCAAGTATATAGCAATAGTATCCTTAAAACAGAAGTGTAGTAGCACTATAAGTTACATAACCTATAGCTCCCCTATTATTCTCATGAAAAAATGATTGGGTTTAAAATTTTCAAAAATAACGAGTTGTGATGCTCAGTTAGTCGATGGATTTAAAAAATTATAGCATTGAGTTGTGATAACCGGTTAGCTCAGGTCGTATATCAACCACCAGCCTGTCCACACAAGTCATATCTCAAGTCTGTAAAACTGAAACAGGATATATCTAGTATACCTCATATTTGTTGCAATGACTATAATGAGTTCTGTTAAGAAAATGCCTAGGGATCTAACTTGCTGTATCCACATTCCACACCCCCACATCCAAGCTGGTTCAAGAAATATAGCAACTAAGAAAGAATTCGGCAAGGCACAACATTGGCATGCCCAAGATGACTAGCAAGCACCATCCTCCAGGTATAGTTCATCCCAGGGATCGGTTTACCGGCGGTTACCGGCCGGTAACCGGATGTACCGCCTGGAACCGGGAATTAAAAAACCGCCCGAAATATGAAATGCGAAAATTTGAATTTGTAGATGCACTGTAGCCTGCATTGGATGCTTACTTATGTGCCCTGTATGCCTTGAGATCTCCACTGATTAGAGATCTCCATAATCGATGACTTGAGATGCTTATATAAATTTCTAATGGTTACATCTTCATTACTTCACATGTAAGATATTTGGGTGAAAATGTGTTATGAAGATTACGTACTAGGTAGATGAACTACTTTAAGGAATAACCTTTTCACAGATGGTGTCATATTGTGAATTTTTTGTAATACAGTGAAGCGATATGTGAAATGACTTAGAGCTAGATGTATCCTTGATAACACTGCAGCCAAGATATTTGACTCAAGTGTGAATTATACAAATACTGATAGCACGACATCCAATCCTTGTAAAGGGCTAAAAGCACATGTAAGGACACTAGCTCCAGAGTGAGCAAACAAACTCTTCCTCCTCCTTTCATGTGTACAACACTTGCAACAACACAAGGAATTGGAGCAGAGAAAACATTTGAAAGGATTCTGTAACCTTAGATCAGGTCCAATGTTGCCTAGATTATGAGATAATCCTTCTTGATAGAGCACATACATTCCAAGTTTTCATGCAATAGAAATATAGAGTTACCTATATAGTTTTAATATCGATAACATTGTTTGTTCTAAGTAGTGCGCTATAGCAGGTGAGGGGGCTGTGGACACTTCATAGTGGCTACTTTAGTGTGTGCATCAGCCATTTTGAATTGTTCCTCCTGAATTATTGTATAGCAATCTAGAAGTCCAAATATCTACCCATAAGGCCATAACTTTCAATTTAGGGCAACAAAAGTGGAGCTCCAACTTCCATACTGAGTTTGCTATGATAGTTCAACTTTAATTGGTCTTCTTTGGGTTGAGAAATTGGATTCAAATATCTAGCCAAACCCCTCTTCATTCCACCGGTTTTTCCGGTTTTCTCACCGGTTTTTCCGGTAACCGGCCGGTTACCGGTCTCCTCCCGCCCCACACAAAAAATTCATTTGCCAAATTTCATCCGGTTTAAATCTGGGATTTCCGGTAACCGGGCGGTAACCGGCCGGTTACCGGTACCGCCCAGCGGCCAGGATTTGCCCCGGTTCCGGTTTTTCAATCCTTGGTTCATCCACTTATTCTGCATACAGTTCAGTGAATATATAGATCTCTGCCTGCAGTTCAGTGAATATGGAGATCTCTGCTTGCCTCACCTAAGAGTACACTTCATCCCAGCAGGCGGAACAATCAGTTAAAGACAGAACAAAACACACCTTTTGTATGAAAGGGAGAAGGCCAAAAGTCACAGTGTGGATATAGCTAGCAAGCTGGGGGTGCACTGCTTTCTGTACCACTATATTCATGTACCTCCTCCTCTCAAATGCACCTACATATACATTGTGTTTAATATACAAATCCTTCACAAACAGCAAAGTTGCCAAACCGGCTTAAATGAAAAGGAGAGGGATTCATACGAGGAGGATAGATGCCCTTGAGGAAGATAATGCAGCTGACAGCTACCTCTAGAAATTCCACCACCACTTGTGCTATTTGACCTTTTTAAGTCAACCCAAGTTTTAGAAGAGATCAGAATAAGTAACTATACAAACATCACCTTTAGGAAGAACAGATGAGAACTAATCATAAGCATTTTACCCTGTGGCGTTTGATTCTTCCTATCCATGGCTCAGTTCAGGTGAATTCTGGAATTTGGGAACCTGTCACAAACTTCTGTTGATCAGAACCTGCTTTGGTTTATGTTCCAATTATTGGTATATTCCTACAGGTCAGTGGGCAGATGATAACCTGCCACCAGAGAAACAAGAGTTCAGTTCTAGAACAAATATAACTGTTACACAAGAGCACAAGAGAAGGAACAGGAATGGACAGCTAGATGTCTGACATAGCAGCATAGCAGTTAACACTCATGGGTATCATGCAAAAATTTTGCAAAACCAGAAGCATACGTAAATGACAGATACACTTCTCACCAATACCGGTACAGAGAAATTTTGGCCAACAAATGTTCTTATCAGCCAATGCGCATACAGGAAATGGTTCTGAATTTCTGAAAGCCAAGGTTCCAGAAACTGGCAGCACAAGCAAAGTCACACTGGTGAGATTTGTTTCGCCGATCACGTTTAAAATATATACCCCAATACCTCTGCTTATTGGATAGCAAAGTTTGGACTTTGGACTCATGGATTGTGGTGGATAATGGCCCTACAGTTATTTTTGCAATATCTAGTTTCGTTTAAGACTAATAATTTAATAACCAAACAAGCTACAGTAATGTAATAAAAAATGGAAGCTTACAAGAGCAACACAACCTGCATACAACTTTTTAGAAGCAAACCAGCTGGAACTGTAATTATAAACCATACACAGCGATGGCCAATGGGTGAAACCGTGTAAGTTAGGTGACGAATACCAAGTTGCAAGTGTCGTAGGGGTGGCCCCCACCTAAACCCAGCAGGCCTGGTAGGAAATTATAAGGCCCAGAATAGGCCATGTGTAATGACATAACTGCCCCCAGAAGGGATAACCAGATGTAAGGGTATAACTGTAAAAGCACTCCTCATGTGTATATATATATGAGAGTAAGCCATGGGGAGGGGCCAGACCATTACACTTATCTTCATCACTCTCCATTATAAAATCAAAGGGGTTACATGGTTACAAGCGTCGAACCAAGACACCATCCCCGCCCACCCGCCCAACCGCCGGCCTTGGCGCGGTGCGACGAGCCCGAGCCGCGCGCCGCGCGTGAAGGACCCTTCAAGCCATCGAGGAGGTCCTCCCCATGCAACGCTCGCCGCACGGCGACCTCGCCGCACCTTCCCGGCGGCCCGGATCCGTTGATGGAAGTTCGCAGCTAGGCCCGATGGAGCGATGGCGTCCGACATAACCTCCGCCTGGTCGGGAGGATCCGATTGAGGATTCGCTAGCTCATGGGTATGCCTACACCCACGAGTATGAAGCGGCGCGGCGGCACGCACCAACATAGCCGTGCGCTGCTCGCCAAAGGTTCCGCGCCACGAAGAGCAACGCGCCCTCCTCGATCGCCCGAGTGTCTCCGGCGTGGCCTCCGGCTTTGCGCGTAGTGTCCGCACTCGGACGCATAGATCTCGGAGGGCCGGTTCGTGGACTCCATGGCCCGCCATGCCGACAGTGGACACATTTTCCAAGACAAGTTTTCGGCAGCAGACTCGCCACCGGGCGTTCTCCCTTCTAGGACGGCGACCGGCAGACGGCGGCGCGGCGCTCCCGATCGCGGCGCCCGAGCCGTGGGCGCGAGTTGTGCGCCACTGTGGCGTCTCCAACACAAGGTCTCCATCCTTCGCGGCGAGAGCGATGTTTGCTTCGCGAGGTCGGCTTCCGAGCCCTCCGCTCCCGAACGCGGCCTCGCAAAGGACCGGTGAGGGCAAGCGTCCGCGTAAACAACAAATCGCCGGCGCCCAGCTAGTTTACAAGTCAAGCGCACATACTTACCTCATCTCGAGGCTGCGGCAGCGAAGTGCTAGGTCCCCGCAGACGACAAAGCACCTCTCGGCTGAGGCCGTTGTCGCACGCTCGCGGCGGCGGAGGTCGCAAAATATCTCCGGCGAGGAGGAAGTCCGAGCGAGCGAGCCCCGCCCCAACGCGCCAGATTTATCGCGCCACGACCACGCCGCCAGCAGAATGACACCGCGGGCATCCTCGACGAGGCTCCGACCGCAAGATACTCCGCCGCCGATCCTTCGCCACGACGGAGACGTCGTCTCGCGATGTTGGCGTAATGAGCGAGCAGACGAGAGTCTCGCGGTCAGTGAAGAAAGGATTCACACCTACCTCCCGCGCCCCTTGTCACGGAGGAGGTGGCGCCGGCTCGACCACCTGTGAGGCGGCGCGCCTCGGCGGTCGAGAGAAGGTCTTCTGGCCGCGCCGGCCGTAATCCCGCGGCAAGGCCCCGCATGTCAGTCGACCCTCGTTGGCGGCGGGATCGCGTCGAGGGCGTTCGCTCGCGGTGGCACAGCGATTCTTCCGCGGCAGACCAGCCTCGGCCACCGCCACCCCACGGTTTCTCTCGCAGGGCACGCTCGCCGCCGCGGTTGATAACGCACCTTTCCCGTGGTTTGCTCACCAGAACAACGCCACCCCGGTTGACGGTTCCAACTCAACGAGGCGCGCGAGCCGAGCACGCTCGTGGGCGCGGCGAGAAGGTGCCGGGATCCGCGGCGTGCGCCCCGGCAAGATGGCGTGCCCACCGCCGGCCGCACGCCCTGCCTCGGTGGGCTAGCCGCCGGGGCCGCCGGTCGCACGCGGCGGCCGGAACGGGCGGCGTCGTGAAGATAGCACCCCGTAGGCTATCACCGTCTTGAGCGCCTGAGTCCCGCGGAAGCTCTTCCGCACCACACGCCGGCACGCAATGCCCATAGCCTCGCAGTGCGGTTTACCCGCCTGCCGGCCGCTTTGATCGCGGCCTCGCGAGCCGGTGCTTCTTCGGCGTGTCACGGCCGAGGAGCGCCGAACCGCGCGCCCGCATCTTCTAGCCGAGCCATCGCGCAGAGATCACGCGGCGGTCGGCGGAAGCCAACAGATACAATGGCGCGTAAAGCGTGGCCGGGCGACTTACAAGTGGGCGAGGCGGCAAAGAAAGCGAGACACGGATGGGTCGAACCTGTCCTCGCGGGGCCATTCGCCCAACATACTTCCCCTGGAGAGAGTGGCGCCGCCATACATCGTGAACTCCTCGCCGGTCGCGCGACGCTCATTCGACGCGACACCGACAAGGCTCAGAGCTTTTGCGTGTCGCCGATCTCCGCCTCTGCACTCGCCGCGTCGTTAAACGAGATCGCCCACCTCGCATCGCATTCTCGCTTCTTGCTTCGGCCACGGTGTAATAGAACCACCACCGCGCCCGGCCGCCGCCATTGCTCGACGAGGCCGGGCACAGGAACAACGTCGCGCATGACGCCCGAGCACGAAGTCCACACCGCCGGTTGGACACCGCCGTCAACCTTTCGGGTCGGCGGTGCAGCGCCGTGCGGTGGTGGCGAATAAACTTCGCGCTGGGCGCCACCTCGTCCGCACGCCCACGTGAAGACAATGAAGCGAGTATCGCGTGGGCATCAATCGGGCTAGCTCCACCTTGTAGGCCCGCAGACTTCGCCACGAACAACGTGGAGGGCATTTGAAGGTCGCATCGAAGAACGCGACGAAAACAATCGCCTTCCATGGCCCGGCCGGCCCGTCTCGCCCCTGCGGTAGGCGAGCCCCATTGCGATCCACGATCTTCCTCATCCACGAGTCGTCGCAGTCCGCCCTTCATCATGCGGCTCTTCCCAAAGACACGGAACACGAGCCTCCCGAGTGCTCCATGGCGTTCCACCATTTGTCGGCGCGAGCTCCCCGCGCACCGGCTTGTACTCCTTGAAGGATGGGTCGCCTGCGCTAGGCAAGGAACCGCCATGCGAGGTGGTAGGTGGCGTCGCCATGGCTAGCCATTGCTCTCGCGACAAGGAAGAAGAAGCGAGCAAAGGAGCAATCGGCGTGACAATTAGCACGGCGCAAGCGGCGGCAGATCAAAAGCAAAGCAAGAAAGGGTGCCTCCGCTCAACACTAGCACCTTATAAAGGCCGCCGCCGCTTTGTGGCTCAACGCACAAAGCGGATCAAATTCCGCCGATTGGTGTGCGAGATTTGGAAAGAAGAACCGCCGACCTGAGGCGCGGCGTAGGTAGGTGGCGGCAGCGCACAACGCCCCACATCTTCAACACGCGCCCAACTTCTGGGACGAGGTTAACGGCCGCGTCATCACGCAACGCCACATCCCACGACGCACTGGCCGTGAGTCGCCACGCGCCCACTGCAGCATGGCGCATCGCGACGACGCGACACCGACTCTGCCGAAGCCGCGCGTCGGCGTGATTCCACCGCCATTAAAAGCGCACTACTGCATCGCAAGGTCACAACACCGAGCGAAGCGCGTCTACTTCGATTGGCGCGCCTCCGCCCCACCCGCTCGAAGGTGGGGACGGAGCGCGCAAGGTTTACGCCCGACTAGGCGCCCCACGCCACCCGCTCAAGGGTAGGGGACGCGAGCGCGCGTCGCCGACCAGGCGCCACCCACGCCACCCGCTCGAAGGGTAGGGACGAGCGCGCGCGCTACTTCGACCAGGCGCCACTCGCCGCCACCCGCTCGGAAGGTAGGGACGGAGCGGCGCGCGCTACTCGACAGGCGCCACCGCCGCCACCCGCTCAAGGGGGGGGACGAGCGCGCGCGTTAGCCGACTAGGCGCCGCTCACCGCCACCCGCTCAAGGGTAGGGACGGAGCGAGCGCGCTGCCGACCAGGCGCCCGCTCACGCCACCCGCTCGACGGTAGGGGACGAGCGCGCGTCGTCTCCGACAGGCGCCAGCCCGCGCCCACCCGCTCGGCGGAAGGGACGGAGCGCGCGTCTACCACTTCGACTGGCCGCCTCGCGCCACCCGCTCGAAGGGTAGGGGACGAGCGCGCGCGTCTCACCGACCAGGCGCCACCGCGCCACCCGCTCGAAGGGTAGGGACGGAGCGAAGCGGCTATTGACCAGGCGCCACCGCCGCCACTGCTCGAAGGGTAGGGACGGCGCGCGCCTACTCCGACAGGCGCCGGCTCGCGGCCACCCGCTCGAAGGAAGAGGACGAGCGCGCGCGTCTCATTCGACTCGCGCCCGCCTCCGCCGCCACCCGCTCGGGGTAGGGGACGAGCGCGCGCGTCTACTTCGACCAGGCGCCGGCTCACGCCACCCGCTCGACGGTAGGGACGGAGCGCGCGCGCACTCCGACAGGGCGCCACCGCAGCCCACCCGCTCGGCGGAAGGGACGAGCGCGCGTCTCGACTTCGACTCGGCCGCCTCCGCCGCCACCCGCTCGACGGGTAGGGACTGAGCGCGCGTCTACTCCGACAGGCGCCACCCACACCACCCGCTCGAAGGAAGGGACTGAGCGGCGTCTGCTCATTTTCGACGGCGCGCCGCCCGCCGCCACCCGCTCAAGGGTAGGGGACGAGCGCGCGTCTACTTCAACCAGGCGCCACCTCCGCCACCCGCTCAAGGGTAGGGACGGAGCGAGCGCGTTTACTTCGACAGGCGCCAGCCCGCCGCCACCCGCTCGAAGGGTAGGGACGCGCGCGCGCTGCTTCAACTCAGCGCCACCTCCGCTACCACCATCCTGCACTTCAGCTCCCACCGCGAGCTTGAGAAATTCACGAACGCGCAGGGACGGAGGGCCAAAGGACTCGGCGACATGGCTTCGCCCCGTGAAGCCCTTCACCATGAGAGGCTCTTGTCGTAGGGGTGGCCCCACCTAAACCCAGCAGCTGGTAGGAAATTATAAGGCCTGAATAGGCCATGCGTAATGACATAATCGCCCTTAAAGGATAACTGGATGTAAGGGTATAACTGTAAAAGCACTCCTCATGTGTATATATATATATGAGAGTAAGCCATGGGAGGCTGTGCCATTACACTTATCTTCATCACTCTCCACTACCATCTCTCTCTGCTTGGTCTCAGAGCCACACAGCAAGCATGCAGAAATCTAATATAAGAGTGAGGAAACAACTACAGAGAAGAGCCTACTATCAATAACTGTTATGGCTCCTTAGGAGTATAACCACTAAGGCAATTTAAGTTGGCAGCAGTAAACTTTACACAATAAAAGGGTGTGACACTGTGAGTGCAATGCAATAAAAAGAGGAAATAATCTCAGATATGTGGCCAATAGAATCAGGGTATTAGTTTACATTCATTTGCATGCTAGTTGCTGACACTGCAACAATCTGGAAAAGGAAACTTCCCATCTTGGGAGGGAAATGCAAAATTGCAGACATATTTAAAATTCCATCCTTCCATAAATTGAAGATCGTAAAATCACAGCATGGTACATTTGAAACCTGTATATTTGGTTACCACGAAAATATCTTAGCTTTCACGTTAGGAAGGACTCTGCTACTAACAGCTCATTGATCCCAAAAAGAATGCTGTATATAGCTTCTGTCTCAAAGTGTGACTCATCTCCTGCGAAGAACTCATGCACACATCCGTCCACTTCAATGAAAGAGCAACCGGGCTTCTTACTCATCCTACTATTGTCCATACCTGTCCGCACCTTATCCACATCAACCCACCTTGATGTAGTAGCATAGACATTAGAAAGTAAAACATCCCCTCCACTCTTTTTTGGCTCTAACTCTTGGATCCTTTCTGCTACATACTCTGCAAGTCCCACCTCTTGACAAGTTCTACAGGCAAACAACAGCGACCGCCATACTACAACATCAGGAGCGATAGGCATATCTTTAATGAATTGTTCTGCCTCTGCTAATAACTTTGCACGCCCCAAGAGATCGACCATGCACCCATAGTGTTCAATCCTCGGCGCAAGATTGTATATCGTGGACATGCGATGAAAGTGATGGTACCCTTGTTCCACTAACCCTCCATGGCTGCAAGAAGTTAGTACACCCAAGAAAGTCACCTCACTCGGCATGACCTCACCCTCTCTTTCCATCTGTGCAAACAAATCTAGCGCCTCACCACAGAGGCCATTCACAGCGAAGCCCATTATCATTGCAGTCCAAGAAAACACATCCCGCTTGGCCAATCCACAAAATATCTTGTACGCTTTTTTGATATCCCCACACTTCGAGTACATATCAATCAATGCATTTTTCACAGCAACATCCTTTCCTAAACCATGAAAATCACAGTAAGCATGAACATACTGTCCCAGGTCAAGTGCTCCCATCTGTGCACATGAAGATACAACTGTAGCAATTGTCGCGTCATCAGCCTTCACTCCAGCAATTTGCATGCCCCTAAATAGCTCAACAGCCTCTTTAAACTTACCCAACTGTGTATACCCAGAAATGATTGAGGTCCAGCAAACCACATTCCTCTCATGCATTCCATCAAACACCTTGCGAGCATCTTCATCCAGCCCACACTTTGCATACATACTTATCAAAGAGGATCCCATATAACAATTAATATCAAACCCATTCACAACAACTAAAGCATGACACAGCCTCCCAACCTTCATTGTGCCCGTCCTGGCACAAGCAACAAGAGCATTCAGCAATGTGACCTCATCTAGCCTAACTTGTTCCTTGGCCATTTGGACAAAAGCCTGCAACGACTTATTAGGCATCCCACCTCGTAGGTATCCGGCAATGATTGTATTCCAAGATACTGCATCACAAGCTCCTTGGGGAGCAGAATCAAGAACCAGCCTTGCAGTAGCTGGATAACTACAAGATGAGTACATGCTGATAAGGGAATTAAGGACAAAGGTATCAGAAACTAAGCCAAGCTTCACAGAAAGGGCGTGAAGCTGGGAGCCAACAACAACAGAGGGAAGGCGAGCGGCGGCCGAGAGAGCAATGTTAAGGGAGTAGTTATCAAGTGCCATGTAGCCAAAGCGTCGTAGTAGGGAGAGGAAGGACAGGGAGAGAGATGGGATAGACCCTGAGGAGAGGGAACGGAGGGCAGAGTGGACCAGCGGTAGCTTGAGAAAAAGACCTGAGACGGTTGCATGGGAGAGGAGGAGGGGGAGATGACAGTGGGAGAGGTGGGAGATTGGCACGGAAAGGATACATTTGTTATCAGGGTAGGAATTTCTTTTTTTGAGAACACCAGGGTAGGAATTTCTGACAGTGGAGAAGGATCGCATCCTCCCACTGAGAATTCGTGAAGACAAGCACATCTAAATTGTCAATGGATTTGACGAGGGGGAAATGGAACAAATTGAAGCTATCAGTAAAGGGAAGCAATTGGGGTGATGCAAGAAACTGTCGTCCAACAATGACACCTACATGGAAAATGAACCTGATATAAGTGATCATGTTTTCTTGGGTGCCAGCTTGTCAATTATCTATCGCAATCGACCATTTCAGGTTCGACACACAAGAGATTCTACAGTTGGTATTTAAAAGCTCAGTAACAAACAATGACAATGTCCTGGTTTTGGTGTAATACTTAGCAAATGCAGTCACCTCACCTATCCTCTACAATGGCAACAAGCAACGGTACAGATTTACAGTAACTAGCTTGCATCGTTTCGCAGTGCACTAAATAATCACATAAACTTTGCAACGGCCATAATATAGGCATGTAGCTAGAGAATCACAAGTACATATGAACCCTAAGTGGACTGAAGCAAAACTAGGACGACAACTCAGCTCAGAATCCCTAATTTTACCAATCATGTAACAAAAAAATTCGTGCACAAGCACAGGTGTGCAAAAGGTAGTAATCCTCGCGCCCTTAGGAACAAAACCATTACATACGGATGATTAAAGATAGGAGCTCACTAACAGTGGCGGACCAAGGAAAAAATATAGCTAGGGCGGAGTTGGACATGAGTGAAGCCACAACTACAACTCACATGCAAACAACTACAATTTGCATGAAAAAATAGAAGCAACAACTACAATTCGCATGTAAACATGTGTCAATAACGGTAGGGTATTGAAAGATACCTCACTAATGAAGCTTAATCCACAGTTGTAAATGGGTCGTAGAAAAACCAACCTGTCAATTGTGAAAGATAGATGGATCAATAGTATCACAATTTGAGAGAAAATTGGTATTAGAAGCAATCAAATGACAAGCGCTCAACGAGAGGTCGAGATTGGTATGATGAGCACTAATATACAACTTCATGATAGATATTTTGGACTACAGTTCTCATTCTTTGAAATGGGAAGATATCATCATGCTGTCAGTGTCTTCAATAGTTCATAGTTTGATGCAGAAACAAGAGTAATTCACCAAGACTGCTGGAGACCTATCCTCCTCCACCAAGGCTACAGAGAATACAATACTAAAGAGGCCATCACTCTGTAACCATACACCAAAAGACGCACATAGATATATACTCCCCCATACCATGGCTAAAAATATACCGCTATTTCTGAGAGCAAGTTACTGAAATTATAATTTAAATGCGACATCCAGATGCTTCATTTTCATATCCTTAAAAGTGGAATTTGGACAGCATATTAGTTCTTTGTTTACACAACAGGGTCTAGGGTGCCCAACATGGAGATGCCTCCATTATGATGTGTCAAGTCTCCACTCTTCAGTCTTGATTCGAAAATTTTCATATGCAGAAATGACTGATTTTGATGGCACAGATGATCCAACTTAAGAACAACACACTACTGAAAACGGGTATCTTTAGTTCTTCATTCAAGCTCTATGATTGGGGTGTAACCATGATCCTTGAGCTCCCAATTCAGTAGCTCCAAGACCGCCTCTAACACACTGTCATGAATCTCACCGGTGATAAACTCTCTAAGACTGCCCTCAGCATCAACTTGGCTCCACCCAGGCGGCTTCCTCATCCCTTGTCTCCTCATGAGGGCTCGAACCTTTTGGACTCCATCCCATCTGTGTGCCTTTGCATATATATTTGAAAGCAGGACATAATTTCCCATGTTATTTGGTTCCAACTTGAATAGGTGACTTGCTGCCACCTCCCCAATCTCTACATTTGAGTAAGTCCTACAAGCACTTAACAGAGCGCCCCAAATGCCAGCATGTGGTTGGATGTCCGTTGGCATCTCATGTGTGATCATTTGGTAAGCCTCATCAATGCATCCGGCACGACCAAGCAAGTCTACCATGCACAAGTAGTGTTCTACAGTAGGGATAATGTGATACTTATCCTTCATCATCTGGAAGTATCCGTGCCCCTCATCCAACAGACCTGTATGACTGCAAGCATTGAGGACTGACACAAAACAGATGACATCTGGGTCAAAGCCATTGTCACACAACTCATTAAAAACTGCAATTGCATCCTTTCCCTGGCCGTGCATGCCCAACGCAGAGATCATAGAACTATAACAGATCAGATCTCTTTGTGTCCACCTACAGAACAAGTCAAGTGCCCTTTCTATATTCCCACACTTTGAGTGCATGTCAATGAGGGCAGCCACAGTATGGTTGTTCAAAAACATCGTGCGATGACGATCCACACAATCCTGTATCCAGCTAGCCTGAGTTGGTATACCGCACTGTGCGCATGCGGCTGCCACAGTAGAGATTGTAGTGTGATTTGGCTCCACCTTCGGTCTTTCTCTACTCTCCAGCATAAACTTGAAGAGATTTACAGCCTCTGCAGCCAGACCAGCGCCTGAGTACACGCCAATCATCACATTCCAAGTTGCAACATCCCGCTCTTTCATTCCATCAAACACAGCCCTAGCATCATCAGCATTGCCATTTTTTGCATATCCAGAGATCATGGCGGTGCACACAACCGTGTCTGCTGCTCCATTCGCCACTGCTATTTCAAAGATACGCTTCGCAGAGTCCATATCGCCGCATGCAGCATACCCACCAATTATCTCCACGAGTGTGTACGTGTTCCTCTCCGGCATCGTCTCAAACAGCTCCTCTGCACGCTCCACCTCACCTAATTCCATATAACCAGCAATCATAGTGTTCCACAGCTGAGCATCCTTAATGAACATTCTGTCGAACACTCTGCGGGCATCCTCCAGCCTGCCGACTTCGCATAGAAATCCACCAATGTCGTCGCGATGCGCTCATCAGTTTGGAAACCATTTTTGTACACATGCGTGTGCACCTGTGCGCCTTCTTGCAGCATCTTGCGGCGAGCTGCCGCCTTCAGTACAGCGGAAACGGTGAAGTTGAGTGGCTTGATCCTCGGGCAGCCGTGGTGCATCTGGGCGTAGAGCGCCACGGCGTCGCGTGCGGTGGCGTCGGACTGGGAGTGCGCGCGCACCAGCGCGGTCCAGACGAAGGCGTTGGCGGCCGGGCCGAGGGCCGCGGCCACAGCTCGCGCGCGGCGGAGGTGGCCGAGGTTGGCAAAGGCGCGAACGAGCTTGGCGGCGACGAAGCTGTTGCAAGAGTGGCCGAGGAGAACGGCATGGGCATAGAGCTGGTCGAGCTGGCGTGCGGACGCACACCGCGTGGCAAGGCGCACGAGGCGGTTCTCCTCCTCAGCGCGGACGCTCGGCCAGGGCGACGGCATTGGCGTCTCTATGGAATTCTATCGAGCACGTGGTGTGCAACGATGTCGGCTCTGGAGGAGGGGTATCCCCTGGCGACGGAGTTCGAGCGGCCGCCAGAGCATGCCCGAAGGACGGGTCCGCCCCTGCTCGCAGAAGAATCTAGGAAGCTAAAGCATGGAGAACCCATCGAGGGAGGAGGCGGCGGCGGAACAGTTCGGAGGAAACGCGGTCATACCTCTTTCTTCCTCACCAATGGGCCTGCGCCGCGGTTGGTTGACGGAGCCTAGGGCCAAGACGAGATGCGGCCAGGGGCGGAGCCAGGATCCAGATAAAGGGGGGCCAACCCGTCAAGGCGCCGGCGTCATGGGTCCTAGGCGTCGTGTGTCGGCAAAATTAAACATACACATATATAATTAAACATACGCATATATATTGTCATATAAATTCAATCATAACACATATGGCAAAATAATGTAGCATACGTCTAGTAACACAAAAGAAAGGTACTTTCATTACATCTCCACAAACTTGAATTTGTTACATCTCCACTAACTTGAATTTAGCACGACGATTACCAACTAGATCATAAGATTTGATAATATCATTGGAACTAATCTTGGCTGCCAATTCCTTTTCAATATAAACTATCATATAGCTTCGCAAAAAGCCATCTCCCATTTTAGTCTTAGTACGTGTCTTGGCAAGTTTCATGGCTGAAAAGACTCTCTCAGTGGTCGCTGTTGATACTGGAAGGGTTATGACTAATCTTAGCAATCTATCGACCATTGGATAAATAGAATCCTAGTACGTGTCTTGGCAAGTTTCATGGCTGAAAAAACTATCGATCGTTCTTAATCTCTTCATCTTGAATTCTTGATCAAATGCTAATTGCTAAATGCCTAAATTGAAGGTAAAAATTTAAAAGGAAATTAATCATAGAATTAACAGTGATTTGTGATCTGTGATTGTGAAACAGTGAAAGGGATCAATAAATAAACTACTAAACGTAGTGAATCGTGAGACGCATTGCTTGCCGCTTTGGATCTCGGGATCTGTGATTGTCTAATACTCGATTGATGATCAAATGCTTTGCCGCAATGCCGCTTGCCCGCTTGCCGCTTTGGATCTTTGCTCGCCGCTTCGGCACTCTCGCGCTCGCCTCTCGCTCACGGCCACCTTGCGCCGGCGCGCTTGCCTCTGCATGCGGCGAGATGGTCGATGGGAGATGGAGATCGGAGATGGGAGACGAGTGCATTCACCGATTCACGGAACGGAATGTGACTCTTCGGCTTAGGGCTCGGGGCTTCACGCCGTTTCCTTTTGCATGGCTTCGCTTTTTTTGCATGGGCGGATGGGCTCGCACAGCCGCACGCCCGTGGATCGACCATTGGGATTGAGGGTCCGTGGACCATTGGGGGCGTGCCCTCGCCGCTTCTTCTCTCCGCCTCGATGCGCGACGGACGAATGTAATTTTAGCCATGACGAATGTAAAGGGCCTTTTTAAGTCAAAAGTCGAGCGATTTTTTTGTTTTTACTATAATATCTAACTTTTAAATGGAGTATTTTTAAGACAGATTTACAAATTAAACAATCTACACGTTAAAAGCGATGGCGAGCTCTGTGGTGGTCCTCGTAGGCGCGGACCACCCGCGCCGGTCCAACAAAGCCCGAGACCGAGTTCGAGTCCACACGCGATCGAGTGCGGAGTTCGCGTCATCGCGTGAGACCGAGTCACCGAGAGTTCGCGTGGCCGCCGCGCCGATCGCGCCGACGCCGCTCGTATTCTTCTCGCGTGCGTGTGCGCCGTGCGGTGCGGCCGTGAGGCGGCGACGCCTGCGAGCTCGCAGGCGGCGCGCGAGCGCGCCATCGAGCATCGGCGCGCGACTCCACGTGCATCGAATTTTTTAGTTGGAGATCATTCAATCACAGTGATCGGATTTAATTTATTTGGCATCCGACAAGAAGAACATTAATCCGAAATTCTGAATAGAAGAAACATGGGAAGATTCAAGCGTTTCATAGATGAGGTGGAATTAAAGGACTTGTACTGATCAAAATCCTAAGATGAAGACTCAATTGCTAAGCCTAAGCCAAAGACTCAATTATATGTTTTTTGCAGTATTAAATGAGGTCTGAAGGGTGGGTTTCATTTCTTCAAAGGGTTACAATATTTTGCAACAAACATGGCATTCAAGTTCCTACAATGCAACATAATTATGTGCCGTATGGAAGATCAAAGACGTTTTGCTTAGAACCAAACAAATGATAATCACTTGGAAGAGAAGTATATATTGGAGTCATTGATAAAATTAGTCAAGAGCTTGACAGTCGGTTTGATGAGGTAAATATGGAGTTGCTTACTTGTATGGCTGCTTTGAATCCAGTGGATTCCTTCGCTTCTTTTGATGCAAACAAGGTACATAGACTTGTTGAATTTTACCCTAATGATTTTTCAAGTTCTGACTTGCTAAGACTCGACTTGCAACTTGAAACCTTTATTGATGACATGAGAAAAGATGAAATGTTCAAAGGCCTAAACAATCTTGTTGACCTCTCAGTAAAACTTGTTGAAACAAAGAGGGATAAAGTTTATCATTGGGTCTATTTACTTATCAAATTGGTATTGCTTCTACCGGTGACTACCGCAAGTGTTGAAAGAATATTTTCTGCAATGACCTTTATCAAGAATAAGTTGGGAAATAAGATGGGTGATAGCCTTCTGGATGATTGTCTAGTCACTTTTATTGAGCGGGAATCTTCTTACAATTGAGTAAAGAAGAGATCATCAACACTTTCATGGCTATTAGAAGGCGCAGGCCTGACAAGAAGAAGAAGTAGTGACGTACTGTTCTTTAACTACTATGGGTATGTAATATTTCAATTCTATGTTAAGAAAGCTATATTCGTCTATTTTATGAAGTTCGTATGTCCTTTTTACCTTAATTGCATTTCGTAATTCATATACTTGTGTACCGACAGTTAGAAAACCTAGGTATTTGCCGCAAGGATCTCCTCCGATCCCTTCATGTTAATTTATACATGGCTGAGTACACCGATTCAGATTACAATAGGGGAGATCAAAGAAAGAGAGACGGAGACCTCCTGACAGCCCGCTGCTCTTCGATACAGTTTCGGATTGTGAACAGGATTACAATACTTCAGGATTCAGACTAACTCCGAAGCTAACTCAACAACGTCTACTACTAGGACTCTGATTTCTAACACTCCCCCTCAATCTCAACCTGCCACAAGATTGAGATTGTGATACAATTTCTGAAATGCATGTTTGGAAACAGCCTTTGTAAAGCAATCTGCAAGTTGATCCTTGGAAGCAACAAATCTGACCTCTAATTCACCTGATGCAACTTTCTCTCTTACAAAATGAAAGTCTATTTCAATGTGCTTTGTTCGGGCATGAAAAACAGGATTAGCACTTAAGTATGTTGCTCCCAAATTGTCACACCAAAGAATTGGTTTTCGGCTCAAGGGCACCTTTAGTTCTTTTAACATAGACTGTAACCAGAAAACCTCAGCAGTGCCATTTGCAAGGGCTTTATACTCTGCCTCTGTGCTTGATCGAGACACGGTTGGTTGTTTCCTTGAGCTCCAAGAGATTAAATTGCTGCCAAGAAACACTGCATAACCTCCTGTAGATCTTCGGTCATCTGAGTCTCCTCCCCAATCTGCATCTGTGAATACACTTAAACAGGACATCTCAGATTTTCGAAACAATAGACTTGTATTAACAGTTCCCTTGATATATCTTAGAATTCTTTTGATTGCTTCGAGATGTGTATCTGTTGGTTCTTGGAGGAAACGACATACTTGATTAACTGAAAAGGATAGATCTGGCCTGGTAAGGGTGAGATATTGTAGAGCTCCAACGGTGCTTCTGTATCTGAAAACTTCATCTCCCTTCAAAGATCGGCCTTGTCCTTTGGAAAGTCTTTCTCCAGCCACCATGGGTGTAGAAACCGGCTTGCATTCTGCCATATTCATGCGTTTTAGCAAATCACATGCATACTTGTACTGGCTCAGTACTAACCCATCACTGGTCTGAGTGGCCTCTAATCCAAGAAAATAGCTGAGTTCCCCCAGGTCTTTGACAGCAAAGTTGGCAGTCAACTCTTGCAGCAATTTTTCTACAACTTTGTTGTTTGATCCAGCAATGATTATGTCATCTACATAAACAAGCACATATATGATTATTTCCTGCTTGTTAAAGATAAATAAGGAAGTGTCACCTTTTGATGCCTCAAATCCTAATTGCTGCAGTTTGTCTCGTAACTTAGAATACCATGCCCTTGGTGCTTGCTTGAGGCCATATAACGCCTTTTGCAATCTACACACATACTTAGAATGAGACTTGTCCTCATATCCTGGAGGTTGATCCATATATACTTCTTCATCTAGATCTCCGTGTAGAAAAGCGTTTTGCACATCAATCTGCCGTAAACTCCAACCCATTGATATCGCAATAGATAATACTAACCGCACGGTGGTGGCTTCACCATCGGGCTAAAGGTATCTGAGTAATCTATTCCATATCTCTGTGTGTACCCTTTTGCTACAAGACGAGCTTTAAGTCTATCTATAGTGCCATCAGCTTTTTGTTTCACCTTATAGATCCATCGACAGCCAACTACATTCTTCCCTTGAGGTTTAGGTACCAAGGTCCAAGTTTTGTTCCGGCACAGGGCATCATATTCTGCCTGCATTGCTGCTTGCCACCCGGAATTAGACATAGCCTCTTGTAATGACAGTGGCTCCCGGGGAATAGCAGCCATCCCGGCACTTCTTCGCTTCTTGAGCAAAGGATAAGGAATAGTGCCGTCTGTTCTGATGGTTGGCTTGACAACTCCAGCTCGTAGTCGTGTCATTACCTGATGATCTCTTGAGTCTGGCACTTGTATTGTAGTATCTGTAGTTTGTATTGGAACAGTTGAAGATGCAGGAGACTCTGCTGATCCTGCTGGTTCTGCAACAGACACTGGTAGCGATGGAGATGCTTCTGCTGCTGTTGCTTCTGCTGTTGTCGACAATAGCGGTGTTGTATCTCCCCCTGCATCCAAACCAGAAGCTATATCTGCCTCTTCTGAATTAGTAGGAGGTGTGACAATATTTCGCATATGATCATCTTGTATCTGTGGCTCAATTTGAGGAAAGAGAGATGCAATGGTATAAGGAGGCTGAGATGACTTTCCGTCAGTGGTATGAGAGAAAGGAAACACAGTTTCGTCAAAAATTACATCCCTGGAGATATAAACACGGCCTATTGCTCTGTCTAGGCACTTGTACCCTTTATGCCTGCTGCTATAGCCAAGAAAAACACATTGTTTGGATCTAAACTCCAATTTTCTAGAGTTATAGGCTCTGAGATTGGGCCAACAAGCACACCCCATAGTCTTTAGGAATTTGTAGTCTGGATTGACCTGAAGGAGACGAACCAACGGGGTCTGATTATCAATTGTTCGACTAGGCATTCTATTGATCAGATAGCAGGCTGTGAGGATTGCTTCATCCCAAAACCGCAAGGGTAAGAACCCTTGAGCTAACAAGGCAAGAGCAGTCTCTACTAGATGACGGTGTTTTCGTTCGGCTGTACCATTCTGTTGGGATGTGTGAGGGCAAGATAATCTGTGATTAACTCCAATGTTCTGGAAGTATTGGTTGAGTTTATGGTATTCTCCCCCCCCAATCTGTTTGAATGTTGCGGATTTTAGTGTTTAGTTGCCTTTCAACAAGATTTTGAAATCTGTAGAACAGTTGTTCAACATCAGACTTCCGTTTGAGGAGATAAACCCAACAAAATTTGGAGTAATCATCCACAAAACTAACATAATACTTGTATCCTCCAACTGATAAGAGAGCTGGCCCCCACAAATCGGAGTGCACAAGCTCAAGGGGACAACATGACACATGATCTGAACTATGGAAAGGTAACTTATGAGATTTTGCTTGCTGGCAAGCATTACAGATACCATGCTCTTTATTTTGAAGAAAACTTATCTTATTTGTTTCTAGAAGAGATTTAACTATGGCTGACGAAGGGTGTCCTAATCTTCTATGCCATTGATCCATGGACGCTTTCGCACCCGAGAGGCCATGGCGTAGCACAGAAGAGCTCTTAATTGGGATGGGATAAAGACCTCCTTTGCTTCTACCTTCCAGAAGAACTTCCTTCGATGTTTGATCCTTGACATAAAAACAATCCGGATAAAACTCAACATAAGCATCATTGTCACTTGTTAACTTGTGAATAGATAGGAGGTGTTTGTTTAGCTTGGGAACATGTAGAACATTTTTAAGAGCTAGAGGTTTTGAGCCATAGATAAAGGATTGACCAATATGAGAAATTTGCAAACCTGTACCATTGGCAATTTGAACTTGATCCTTTCCACCATAGCGTTCCTGTACTGTCATGCGATCAAGATCGCTTGTGAGATGGTCTGTTGCTCCAGAATCTGCATACCAGTTTGTATCAACATTGTACCCTCCTGTTGTGGCTGCTGATCCAACATGATTGGTTTGTTCTGAGTAAGTTTCATCATATCGATGCCAACATCGAATTGCTTCGTGTCCCACTTTGTGGCAAATCTGACACATTGGTCTGTCATCTTCTTGTCTTGAGCTGCGACCTCCTCGGCTGCGACCTGATCCTCGATTTCCTTCAGGTGTTCCTCGACGTCCACGGCCTCTTCCAGGTCCACGACCACGTCCCCGATTTGCACGATATGCATTATTTGCCGAGGAGCCGTAGTTCTGAACCTCATCTGCTTCTTTTTCCAACTGAGCTTCATAACTCAAAAGATGTGAGTATAGATCAGTCAAGGTAACCTGTGTAGGGCGCACGTTGAGGGCAGTGATTAGCGGACTATAATCAGATCCGAGTCCTGCCAGGATGTAAGCAATCATCTCGCCATCGCTGAGAGGTTGTCCAATGGAGGTCATTATGTCTCCTAGTGCCTTCATCTTCTGGAAGTATGCTGCAGCAGACAAATCTTTCTTCTTCATGGTGACTAGTTGAATTCGAACTTGAGTCATCCTTGCTTGATTTTGGGATGCAAACATAGTGTGTAATGTTCCAAACTCGCTACTGCAGATGGTTAGTAAAATTACCGACCGAGAATCTCCTCAGTCATACTTGCAAGGAGTCCGCTTAGGACTAATTTGTCTTGAACAAACCACCGAGTATACTCGGGATTTGTGACTTCAACGGCACTTGTGCCTGTTCCTCGCATAATCTTCTCTGGTGGTGTCGGTGTAGATCCGTCGACATGGCCGTAGAGTTGCTGTCCATGAAGAACGCAATCCACCTGAGCTTTCCAGAGAAGGAAATTCCCTCTATTGAGTTTAACGGTGATCAAATTGCTGAAGTTGATTGGTGGCGGCTGGGATGAAGTAACTACAGCATTGACGTTGCCATCGGTAAGCTCAGGAAGGGAAGACATGGTGCTCTGATACCAAGTTAGAAAACCTAGGTATTTGCCGCAAGGATCTCCTCCGATCCCTTCATGTTAATTTATACATGGCTGAGTACACCGATTCAGATTACAATAGGGGAGATCAAAGAAAGAGAGACGGAGACCTCCCGATGACCACCGCTCTTCGTCTGATTTGGATTGTGAATGAGATTACAATACTTCAGGATTCAGACTAACTCCGAAGCTAACTCAACAACGTCTACTACTAGGACTCTGATTTCTAACACCGACATGTTAAATTTATAGCGGTTAAATACATTTTAGACAATAGACCACCATAGCTACAAATCCTGGCTACGCCACTGTTAAAGGCCAACATCTGTACCAGCCAAAATTGCAAGTGAGTATATGTCTTTCCGTAATCTGTATCATAAATAGCTAAAATTCAAAAATTTCAACCAAAAGTCATAAACCGCAGCCGAAAAGAACAGGCAAACTAAAGTGTTGTCTCTTTCGCATATGAGCCCTTACATCTGTGACTACTTATTGAACATAGGATCCCGCACTTACACTGTACGGAGCAAAAATTTTCTACAGGAGATGCATTGCAAAATCCAGCCTTAGAATTCCTAGTTCGAATCGGAGCCTTCATGCGAAATCTATTTCAAGCATGCTACTAGCACGGATGTCATAAGTAGGCTCAATTTTTATCAACTCATCCTCGCTACTGTGCGTATCAGCAAGCATTAATAGAAACATTTTCATCAGTGAATCTGGGGGAAAGGAGACTTGCAAGGCTTTGATCAACTCGGCTTCGGCTTCTGGCTTATTTTTCACTATTCATAAGTTTCGTCTTTTTTGAACTTTTGGCTTTTTGTTGAGCTTTTTTGCCGATTCTTTTTTTTTTTCCCGTATTTGTTTGTATTATACGTAATGGGCTAACATATTTTTTATATTTTTAATTTTTTTAAAATTTAATTATGCTAAATAAGTCTCTGTCAGCTACAATACTTTTTTCAGCCAGCTACAGTTTTTTTAGCCATAAGCTTTTCAGCCGAACCGATCATCACCTTGATAAATATATTTTGCTACATGTTACTTCTGTTTTCGTCAAGATTCCCGAGTAGTTGCAAGCGTGCAACAAAAGACAAATGAAGCCTGGGTTCGAAAAGGCATAGAAGATAAGGTACAGGTCTGGTTCTTTTTAATTTGTAGCTTATGATTTATAGTTCATTTTAAACAAATAAATAGAACTATTTCTTCACCGTTTTTTAGGAGCGAT
This sequence comes from Dendrocalamus sinicus, assembly GCA_036346575.1. Taxonomy (NCBI): domain Eukaryota; kingdom Viridiplantae; phylum Streptophyta; class Magnoliopsida; order Poales; family Poaceae; genus Dendrocalamus; species Dendrocalamus sinicus. The sequence continues at coordinate 33,652,519 of CM070663.1, forward strand.
TTATTGAAACAACTTTTTAAAGCAACTTATCGATATTTGGTTTGTTAATATAAATACTCACGCTAAAATAAAAAACTATTAATCAAAGTAATAAACCATCGGTCGAAGAAAAAAAAACGTAACCACATAAAAAAGGCTTCAAATTTGCAGGCCTGCCTGAAGACATGAGCTCAGGGCATAAAATAAAGACGATGTATTTTGAAATTCGAAGAGGCAAAATGAAGAAGCTTTGGTATTTGTGCAAGTTGCCGCCCATGCATTGCACACCATCATCCAGTTCAATTTGATAAATCACTGAATTTGCCTGTGAATCATATGGTGATCAGTTGGGCTTAAAAGCTCATAGCTTATGGTTGAAAACACTGTAGCTGACTGAAAAAAAACATTGTAGCTGACAGAGGCTTATTTAGCATAATTAAATTTAAAAAATTTAAAAATATAAAAAAAATGTTAGCCCAATATGTATAATAATACGGGAAAAAACCGGCAAAAAAGCTCAACAAAAAGCCAAAAGTTCAGAAAAAGACGAAATTTATGAATAGTGAAAAATAAGCCAGAAGTTCAAGCCGAACCGATCAGGGCCACTAGAACATATTACTGAACTTTTTGGTTGCACTCGAGTGTATTTTCCATTAGACCTTCCACCTTTGACACTTGAATTTAAACTTCTGCAAGAAAAATTGGAAAGAAAGGAAGAAAGAAAAGCAAAGTCAAAAGTATCATCAGTCCAAGTGCTAGCTCTTTCTTGCAACAAGTGCCGTGGTTATCGGCTAGTGGACTCGTGTTGTATAATGCCCAATTGAAAAGGACGAAAGAAGAGTTTTCTTCGAACTTAGTTGGTATTGATTTCTAAAAATTATTTTTTTATAGTAAATATATTTTCTACATTATCTAGTTTTCAAATAAAACATCTTTTCAAAACGGAGTCTACTAATTGATCGTAGTACACACTACATCGACTTCATTTATATTAGCCAAAATCGTATGTGAGTATCTCTCTATAAGTTGTTACTATTTATAGGCTAAAGCTAAAAACTATGGTTCAATTCTTTTGGGTTCATACTTAGGTTTTAACTTCCATTTCTACAGTAACTCGCCATTGAACGGTGCATTTTTTTAAGGCGGGGTCTACAGATAAATTGTAGTACAAATTGTATCGAGTTCAGTTGTACCGGTAAAAATCGTACATGACTATTTTTCTCTACGTACTGCCTCTCACGAATAAATTAGAATTCAAAAACCACAGCATAAGACATCAGACATAAGCCCCATCCTGAAAGAATATCTCATCTATGATGCAGTGCTTGTATGAAATTAAGCAGGAGCTAGTGCTCTCCCTTTTTCCTACCACTACAGACGGACGTGCTAATCAAAATGAACCTGAAAGTTTAGATGTTACAGCCTGTTTTCTGGCGTGGACTTAGCTGGTGCAAGTGCAAGTAGCTAATGTTTAAGCAAGATTTAGAGGACATTTCCCTCGTGCCTATGCTTTTTTGGTGTATAAATTAAGGTCTTATAGTATCTTGCACAAATTCTAACAATCACTTTCAAGAATTGCAACCAAAGAGGCAAAGAACGGGGTCTTAATACTAAGTGGACAGGTTGATACAACTGAAAGAGTAGAAGTCAGGGTCATTTTGTTGAATCAATATGCAGAGGAAGATTGCCAAGTTAGATCTAGTTTTGAGTGCGTACGTAAAGCTAGTAGAATTAAAATTCGGGAGTGTCTATACAATATTTGACTATTTTTTAGACAAAAATAGTCAGATTTTGAGCCGTTAGATGGAGATCCAACGCTCTAGATTGTTTTTTTGGAGGGGGTCATTTTTTTGAAAGGGGGCTTGTATGGGTGGATCCATTAGATGGAGATCTAACGCCCCAGATCAATCTGACTGTTTTTGTTCTAAAAAACAGTCGAATGTTGTATATCAATACTCTTAAAACTTATTCTTTTTTTAGTGCACATATATAACTACTAATCTCAGCCGTCCAAAAAAACTACACATCACAAAACTAAGGACCATATCACACACTTGCCACTTATTAAACATTGATCAAACAAAGGTTCGAATGACCAAATTGAATATCGATCACTATATGTAACTATACTTCTTATATCAGAGTGGGCAGTTATAAGGGCAATGTATAATTGGAAAAAGAACTGCATACTTAGTAAGGAAGTAGCTACTAAATTATTGTAACCACTTCAATCCTTTCACCTTCTTTTTCTTTGCCAAGAAAGTGTTCCATCTATCTCAAGCGACACATATAGAATTTTTGTCGTACAAGCATAGACAGCTCCACTTTCCATCCTCCATTGCGACAACGGAGCAAAGTGGGGGATATATCACCAACTTAATCCAAAACTAAAAAAATTAGGTAAAATGTAAACTACATCATGTAAGTACTTGTCACCCCAAAACCACACTGCAAAGATAGATAGACTTGAAAGGGAACTCACTTTTAGAGCGCACACAACTCATGCATATATGTTTATTTGTCCATCTTTATTGTTGCTTTACAGAGCAATCTCCAGGGCCGTCCTCTTGGCTTCTTAGTGATAATGGAATGCAGAGCAAATGCTTGTGTTTCGCATACATGGTGCTTCAGAAAGTATGACACGAATCAGATGAGTAAAGCAGTTAGGTATATGTGACTGATCGAAACGTATAGCAGATGCTATCAACATGCAATAGATCAGCAGCTTGAAGTGTGCAGATAAGCAATAACCTACACAAAAGACAAAAATTAAAGAGAAGGAAAAGCTAATGCTGGATAACTTTTGTAGACTGAGCACATGATATATATGTTGGTGTTTCATGTAATATTCTAAAGGGAAAAAAACTATTTTGGGCCGAGCCAGCTGACCTTGGCTCTACACCGGCCATTCCCTATAAATAGGGAAGGCAGGGTAAGGAAAGGGCGTGCCCTTGCCGCTTTGACTCGCGCCGCCGCTAGCCTTTGCCCGAGCACTCATCGTCCCCCCGGTCGCTCCCTCCACCCCCAGGTTGTCCCAAGCCAAGGCGCCGTTATCCCTGCGCATCGCCACTACCCTCTGTCGCCGCCTTCCCCGCTTCGGCAGCACCGTTGCTGCCCAGCTATGCCCCCGTACCCTCCATCCGCTGCCGCTGTCGGTCAGTTCTCGCCGCCCAAGCCGCCTCGCGCCATGCCATGCTCGTTGTCACCCCAAACTGCACCGTTGACGCCAGCCCACCGCTGCTCCATCGCTATGCCGCCACTCCCGGCTCGTCTCTCCCTGGTGCTCCCGGCTGAGCTGCAGGTCTCTATTGCTGCAAAGACCGCACAAGACAAGGTGAAGGGGAGAGTAGGGATTCGCCTAGGAGAGAAAGAGAAGTACGTAGGAGGAGAAGGGGAGGGAAGCGGTCAAGGAAAAAGGAGGAAGAAGAGGAGCTGGTTGAAGGAAGGGGAGAAGAAAAGGGAAGAAAAGAAGAAGGAAGAGGACTAGAGGAAGAGGAGAGAAAGAAGAAGAAAGAGAAGGGCTCCGCGTTCTCATCGATCTTGATGGCCTAGTCATTTGATTCCTAGGGTAATGATCTGATCTCTTTTCCCTTGGCTAGCTCTTGGTTCGATGTGGGTCGTAGTGGGGTTAGATGTGGGTCGTAGTTGGTAATAGAGGGAGAAGGGGCGAGTAGCGTAATTAATCTTTGTGGTTGGCTAGGTTGTGGAAAATTTAGACCTGGAAGTGGAAGATATAGGGAGTTTAGGGTATTGCTAATAGGGGAGTTGTAGATAATTGGTTGAGTTCCTGTATAATGCTTGAACTCTATTTTTGGTAAATTTGGGGTATGCTTCTAGTAATACTACCTGCTAGAACTTGGTCGCCAATGCTTGTCGTTATGTTGATTAGCAAAAACTTGGGTTGGGTTCCATCATATGAGTCATGGTCGGTTGGTCACGGGGGCATTGGGAGAAAATGTCCAATGAGAAGGGGATTTATTAGATTGGGTTCCGCGTAGCAGCGACACCCTTTTCTTTGTGTGTTTGCATTATTGTGGCATGTTTTGAGATGGCTTATGGGTTGTCTAGGTGGAGGTTTGGAAATGGCGCCATCCACACATTATCCATAAGGTTAAACAGACAAGTGCATGGTAGAACAATAGATGATTGGATTGTGTCGATGCTTTTATACTTGTGCCATGTTTATCTTATTGTTGATATAATTGATCCTATTAATCTTGTTATCTACGTTATCTATGATAACCACCTAACGATGAATAAGTATCGTTGTTGGTTAACTGATTTTTGATGAAGTATGATAAATAACGATGGTTACCTTGTAATGGTAAATAATTAATATGGTTACTCAATGATAACTTAATTAATGGATAATGGTTAATGATACATGAGAACTATTAAAGAAGAAGTGCTACATTTTAATGTATTCATATCATGGTATCATGGAAAGTGACGGCTGTGGTGGGCATCTATGGTTTACTTGTGTGGACTTCCCACGGGAGTGGGAAGAATAAGATTTACCTTAGTAGACATTCCACGGGAGTGGAGATTAAGGTTGCCCGTATGAAAGAAGACGAGATATTGATGTCCCCGCCTGAAAGAGAGCAGGCATGAGTGAGCATGACAGGTGCTCACTCGCTATACCCCAGTATAAGCTAAAGAGAAGAGTAGACATGTGCATTCCACGAAAATGGAGATTAATGTCGCCTGTATGAAAGAGGACATGCTATTGAGGTCTGCATAAAAGAGAGCAGGTTTGAGTGGGTGCTTGCTCTGCTATACCGATATAAACTAAAGAAAATAGTAGAGATGTGTATGTGCATTTGCATTGCATTAGCGATAATGAAAATTTAATGCAGAATGAAGTGTTAATGTATATGAAAGAGATAATGGGTAATGAACGGTAAATGAAATTTAGTCTAAAATGGTATCATGTGTATATTAATGTTTATTGTTTTGCTTTGTACTTGCTAAGTCTTGAGCTCACACTTGCTTTTGTTGTTGTTTTGAGGTGACCATTGAGAACGTCATGCATCGGAAATGGGAGTAGCACTTTTGCACCACATCCAATGCTAATGATTTAGAGCATCACCTGCACTCACTTGAATACTACCCGAGTAAACTAACTTGTTAATATGGAACTTAATTAGCCAAGGAAGCTCTTGCAAAGTGAAGATGAACTTAGAATGCTTTTATGGTAATGAATGCTTTCTCAGTAAATTTCTATTTGCTAGTTTAGTTATGCTCCCAGATGCATAGTTTCAGGCGTTCTCAAGCGCGGGGTCTGAGCATTCTTGGACGCAAGGTCCCAAATTTCAATTATGAGTTTATGACGTATTCTTGTTTATAGTACTGGTTGTTTTAATGCATATTGGTAAACACAGATTATGTACCATTTCGTATTAGTTTAACTAGAGGAATTGTTGCCGAAATCTAGGTAGTGGTAGATGTAAGTTAGAGTAATATAGAGTAGTAGTAGCATTATGTGCTTAGAATATTAAGCCGAGGTGTTACATTTCAGGTGCTTGTTTTGGCATGAATCACAAGGAAACACGCCACTAAGCGGGCTGCTTAATCTGTCTCCTTTGGCTTTAAGTAAATCAGCAGGAGCAATTGGGTTGCCATAGTCAACTATCAATCCAAAAACAGCTGAGATATTGGGAGGTCTTGAAGGCAGCTAGACAAGTGTCCTAGCTATCTTTTGTATCTAAGTTCAGTGGAGTGCATGCTTCTATCTCTTTCTTGGGAGCCTTTTGCTTCATCTATCTCCCAAGTTAATTTCTTAGTACCTAATCCAAATGCTTTTTACTTCCTTTTTTCCTTTGGTACTTTGAAGTTTGAATTAGCTAGTTCTCTCTCGTCTATAAATAAACTCCTATATCCTTAGGACAAGGCCCATGTCCCTCAATTCGTGCCGTCTCATGCATGCACGTACACTTTCAGCAGTACATCTCATGCACAAACACCATAGCTCGTCAGTGATTTCTTTCTTCTGATCTCTCTCTCTCTCTCTCTCTCTCTCTGGAGAACACACTTCGTGCTTCTCTCTTCTTTGTTGCATTTCACATCAACCAGCTGTCCAGCCATGAGGAATATCAGAAAGGCCGCCGAGTTCTTGAAGAAGGCGGTAAGGGCGCTCAGGGGCAAGGCCAGCGTGCTCAAGGCGAGGCTCCTCTTCCTCGCCTCGCTCCGCCGCAGGACAGCGATGGTCGGCGCGATATCGCACCACATCCGCGCGCTCATGCCCATCCAGGAGAAGGCGGCGGCGGAGGACCTGGACGAGCAGCTGGCGCCGGCCGGGCTGCACGACGTCGCTGGTCTGTCCGAGTTGGCCAACTTGTTCCAAGAAGTCGACGACGTTGACGGCCGCGGTGGCGGATACCCCGACTGGACGCACTCGCTGTTCGACGACGACGACGATGACAACGCCCACGAGCGCCGTGTTGGTGAGGTCGTCGAGGAGCTGGACGACGAGCCGTCGGTGATCGACGTCATCAGGAGCCGGCGGGAGCGCGACGGGGTGGAGTTCAGCATCGAGGAGGAGATCGACCACGCCGCCGACATGTTCATCAGGAAGGTCCGCAGCCGGATGAACAACCGGAGCTTTTAGTTAATTAGGGCCTTGGATATAATTAGCTTGTCTCTTCATGTCTGAAACTCCGGTGTGATTCTAATTAGGTCCTTTCCTTTAAGGCCCGTTTGGCATAACTCTAGCTCCGAGATTTATGCTGGATCTATAAGTTTGTTGACTAAATTAAAATGATTTAAATATTTTTGTTTAATATATAATATAAATAAAATGAGTCATGTAAATGCACTTAACATACCTGCAACTCTAGATCCAGGATTTCCTAGAGCTACAGATGACCAGCTCTAGGAAATCTACAGATTTCCTAGAGCTAGAGCTCTGCCAAACGAGACCATAGCTGATCTTTTTCCAGAGTAACTTAGTTTACCTGAGGCAGATTAATCAGTACTTAGTAGTAAAATGTGTGAAATTTACGGTACCTTTTTCTTTCGTCTCCTGACACACTGAAGTTATGTAGCTTTGCTTGTAACAGTATGCCACTGGCACCTGCTAGCTCTAATCCAATTCATAAAGGAAATTATCTTATTGTTGATATAGGGGTTTGACTAAGAATTTGGTATTTGGTTCCCTGTGTGTGTATTAGTATTGTTAGGGGTGGAAAACGGTAACGGATAATTCGTTTTATCCGATATTCGTATCCGAGAGAAATCCGAATATGGTAAGCAAAATCCGTATTCGAAAATATTCGTATTCGTATTCGAGAATATCCGTATCCGTATTTGAGAGTATTCGTATTCGTATTCGTATTCGAGAATATTCGTATCCGTATCCGTATTCGAGACTATTCGATTCGTATTCGATCCATTTCTAGAACCCATGAAAAATCCGTACAAATTTTGTGATTCAAAACTTGAATTTAGGCGGTTTAAAACTGGTAACCGGTCAAAAACCGATGAAAAATCGGCAAAACCGTTAGAAATCCGTTTTATCCGATATTCGTATCCGAGAAAATCCGTATTCGAAAATATCCGTATTCGTATTCGAGAATATTCGTATCCGTATTTGAAAATATTCGAATTCGTATTCGTATTTGTTTTAAAAATATAGATTCGTATTCGTATTTGAGACTATTCGACCGTATCCGATCCGTTTCCACCCCTAAGTATTGTCTAGTTACGTTGGTTTCTACAAAGCAAAGATAGTTTAGTGATGAAATCACTTCCAAACACCATGCATGAGTTGATGGTTACGCAACATGGTTGGCTGACGTACGTTCTTGATACGTACAATCCATGTATTTATTGTTAGCTGCCATATGATAAACCATGGTTATATCACTACAATTTTAATACAGAGTTCCGAGTTTTAAATGTGATACATCCATACGAAGAGTTCCTTTTGGAATCTTTAGCGGAAATAGCCGTATTTACCGTGAAATAACACCCTCTCAACTTCAATTGCAAAAATAACACTACGCCGCCCAAGAATGGCGGGCGGTAGGTTCCTCAGGACGACATGTGGTACCTGTCGTCCGGTAACCAGGCGACAGGTTCCTTGGGGCGACATATGGCACCTGCTGTCTTATCACTAGGCGGTAGGTGCCTCGGGCCAACACATGGCATCTCATCGTGCGCATTAGCCCCACCACATGTCGGCCCGAGGAACCTGTCACTCGGCCGGACGGTAAGTGCACCACGTGTCGGCCCGAGGCACCTGTTGTTCGGTGACCGGGCGACAGACGCCACGTGTAGCCTTGAGGAACCTGCCGCCCGGTTATCTGGAGGTAAGTAGTGACATTTTTGAAATTGATGTTGAGAGTGTGCTATTTTTGCAAATAACGTGTCAAATACGGTCAAAAATGGCTTTGATTATTCTTTTTGTAATAATAAAAGCCCCCCTAAGCAGCATAAAGAAAAAGCTTCCCCATTCATCAAAGGTATATACTCTGTGGGTACATACTTATAGCAGTGGAGCCAAATTTTTTTTGGACTCTAGACATCTAACTGCAGCGAGCATTTGTCGGAAGAAATACCATCTTCTGTTAGAATGATCTCAGGGCATTTGGCCCAACGGCCAAATGCCCCGCCTTGTTCGCGCCCTAATCGGGGGCGCCCAGCCCAATAGGCTGGTGGGCCCCTGTCGCCAGTGCCACATAAATAGAGGTGGGGGCCGGGGCGGCACGAAGACCAAGGTTCACCGTGCCGCCACCATCCCCACCAACAAACCCTAGACCCGATCTAAGAGGGGGCGCTCCAGCGACGGGAACACCCACCGCCATCTACCGCCAGGGAGGTCGCGGCCACCAGGGAGACGCCGCCGTGGAAGGCCGCGCCGTGGAGACGCCGCTCCTCTTCCCGACCGTCATTGCCGTGTGCGACTTCACCGAGTGAACGCGATGGCCAACCCTCCTCCTCTACATCGGACGGTTGGTACCTCTCTCCTCTCGGATTATCTCAAGAACCCGAACACAGAACCCGCTAGATCTAAACCCTAGGAGATCCTAAAGCCGATCTAACAATGGTATCAAAGCAGATCTAGGTGTAGATCTAGATGGGGAAAGAAAGAAAAGAGGGGAAGGACGAACCCTAACCCTAACCCGAACCCTAACCCTAGAAAAGAAAAGACCGGGACTTACTGGCGTCGCTGCCGGCCGGCGTCGCGGGAGACCGATCGGGCCGTGGGCTCGCCGGCGCTCACGTGCGGGCCACCGACGACGCGGGATAGATCCGAACGCGCTGCTGGAAGGGCACCGACACGGAGCCGCCGACGGCGCGCGCCTCCTCTCGGGAGCGCGCACGCCGGCGAGAGGCTCGCGGCGGCGCGGTCTTCTGCTCCTTCTCCGGCACCGGATGAGGTCGCCGCCGCGCGTTCGCTTCGGCGCGAGGCGAGAGAGGAGAGGAGAGAAGTGAAGCTAGGGTTTTGGCGTCCCGCCGAAGCGGTTTGATCCGGCGAACGCCGCGCGGCGATCGGATGGCGACGGACGGCTGCGATAGCGCCGAGCGTCGCCGGCCGACTTTCGCCCAGCGGCGAAGCGCTTTCGGCCAGCCCAGTTGTGGCTGCGGCGCGGGAGCGAGCGGCGGCAGCGTGAGGCGATGCGCGCGCAGAAGGCGCACCGAGCGGGCGCGTGGGAGCGAGGCGCGCGCGTTCGGCCGAGTGAGCGAGCGCCGAGGATGGTACGAGCGGTCGCCATGGGCGTGGTCGGATCAACAGCCGAAATGGCCAATTAAACGATGAATGTTTTTATTGTTTTGAAGCATTTTTAGTGAATTTGATTGAAATTTGATTTAAAATCTCGTAGATTTTGCACCAACGTGTTAATTTTTCAGAGATTGATGAGTACAGAATAATGCTTCCGAATAATGAATTATTTTTTGAATAATTACATGTTTCATTGCAAAAGTTAATGTTGATTGATTTTTCATTATTAAATTCGAACCAACGGAGAATTTAATTTTGGAAAAATAGATATAATTTCCAGATAATTATGATATTGTTATTTTCTGACCAACGTTGATAATAACAGTATTATAATTTTTAATTGATGATTTTATGCATTATTTCTATTTTTGCCCAACGGTGATGTAGATTTAATGCATAGATAAAATTGTATGTCGTATTTTGACCAACGTTGGAAATAAGGCATATAATTTTGTTGTTATTAATGTTTAAATGTTCTCACTGTATGTGGATTGTGGTTTCAGGAGGATACTCTTTGATGGGCTACATCAGGGATATCCCGGTTCTCAAAGGAGACAACTATGGTGAATGAAAGAAAAAGATTGACCTGGCCTTCATCTTGGTGAGGTGGATGGGTAGTCACCACACCGTGTCCCACAGGCTTTGTGGCACCGGTGAGGGACGAAAATGAGGCCGATGTCGCTGATGGACTGACAGAGGGACTTTGCTCCCATAAAGATGTCATATGATCTTGATCATAAAAAGTGGGTCACTGCCAAGAAGAAATATTTGGCTGTGATAAAGAACACGATTGAGCCTGCTATTGTGGGCTCAATTGCAGAGTGTGACACTTATCACGAGTACCTTGAGAGAATAAAGAGTCGGTTCATCGCTCTTCAAAGACTTATGCTACACAGCTGATTAAGCAGTTTGTGACTGAAAGGTACTCTGGTGGTGGCAGTGGCATAAGAGAGCACATACTGAGGATGAGCAACTTGGCATCCAAGCTTAAACCAATGGATTTGGCTCTCAAGGATGAGTTCCTTATTCATTTGGTTTTTGCTTCCTTGCCGAAATAGTTTGACACTTTTGTTGTCAACTACAACATGCAGCCCGAGAAATGGGATTTAGAAAAGTGCATTGCTATGTGTGTGCAAGAGGAGGAAAGAATTAAATCCTCACATGGTGGTTCTACCAACTATGTGAAGGACAACAAGAAAAAGAACTTCAAAAGTAACTTCTCCTCAAAGAACAAGGGAAAAGCCCCCTGTCCATCAGCCTCAACAGAATAATTTTGCAGTAGACAAAGATCAGTGTCTTCACTGCAAGAAGACGGGATACTACAAGAAGAAGCGTCCGATTACTTAAAGATGATAATGGCAAAGAAAGGTGAGAACATTATTACCTTTATAAATGAGTCCTGTATGTACAATATTCAAAATCTACTTGGTGGATTGATTCAGTGCAACTGTTCATGTTGCCAATAATTTGTGAGGATTCCGTTCGCGAGGACTACGCAAAGAAAAGAAAGATGCGTTAAAGTCGCAAATGGAGTCCAAGCTGAAGTTGAAGCCGTTGGCGATCTTTCATTAGAGCTAGGTGATGGCTTCACTCTTTTACTTAGAGATGTTCTTTATGTACCCTCTTCTGATTTAATTTGATTAGTGTTTCAAATTTGGACAATGATGGTTGTGATTGTCATTTTGAAAATGGCAAATGTAAAATAATGTTTAATAATAAATGCATTGGTCTTGCCATCAAACAAGACGAGCTTTATTTATTGTCACTTCGTGAAAATGTGAATTCAGTATGTGATGTGAATGAGCGTATATCCTCGCCTGTGAATGAGAACAGAAAACGAAAGAGAACTCTAGATGCGTTGTCGAAATTATGGCACTGTCGTTTAGGCTATATTTCGAGGGGGAGAATAGAAAGACTAGTTAAGAATGAAATTCTTCCTCTATTAGAGTTCTCAGACCTAGAACAATGCAGAGAATGCATTAAAGGAAAATATGTAAAGAAAATTAAGAAAGACGCCAAAAGAAGCACAGGAGTTCTACAAATTATTCACACAGACATTTATGGTCCTTTTTCTGTGAAAAGTGTGGATGGATATGACTCGTTTATAACATTCACGGATGATTACTCCCGTTATGGATACATTTATCCAATCAAAGAAAGAAATGAAGCCTTGGATAAATTCAAGATATTTAAGGCTGAAATTGAAAACCAACACGATTTAAAGATTAAGATAGTCCGATATGACCGTGGGGGAGTACTACGGTCGACATACCCCATATGGACAAGTTCCTGGACCTTTTGCAAGGTTTTTACAGGAAAATGACATAGTGGCCCGAGATTCTACAGGCGAACCTCAGTAAAATGGAGTAGTGAAAGACGCAACCTGCACACGATGGATATGGTGCGAAGCATGATGAGCTATTCCACACTACCATTGAGTTTATGGATGGAGGCGTTGAAAATCGCCATTCATATTCTCAACAGAGTGTCTAGTAAGTCGGTGCCCAAAACACCGCATGCGAGATGTGGACGGAAGAGTTCCTCACTAAACCACTTACGTGTGTGGGAGTCTGCTGAGGCTAAAGTATTTAACCCAAACCTTGGGAAGCTTGATCCCAAAGCAGAAGTTGCCATTTCATTGGCTACCCTGAAAAGTCAAAAGGTTTTCGTTTCTCCGCCCGCATGATATACAAAGTTTGTAGAAACGAGACATTTGTCTTCTTATAGGTTGAAATGATGAGGGGCATGGTAGTTCGAGAGATTGACCTTGAAGAGAAGCGGGTGTATGCGCCCACTCGATGATTCAAGAGCCATTCTTCACACTACTGTGTCATTTGCACCGACGGTGCAAGACACTGTGGTGCCCAAGACTGTTTATTGTTCCTCCCGTGGCAACAATGAATGATAATGAGGAACTTTGTTCTTGAGGATCCTATAGAACCTATTGCCACAGATGAGGGGAGCAACAGCAGCCTCAAGCAGAAGATGTACCAAATGAGGAGGCCCCAGGAGGTCTCAAAGAGTAAGAAGATCGAGATATTTCGATGATTATCAGATTTATCATACAGAGGAATTTCAAATGGAGGATGATCCCACCTCATTTGAAGAAGCCATGAGAAGCGAAAATTCTTCAAAATGGTTTGAGGCCATGGAAGAGGAAATGAGGTCCATGAAGGCTAATAAAGTGCGGGACTTGGAAATTATTCCTAAAGGGCCAAAAGTGAGGGTCTGTAAATGAGTCTGCAAGACAAAGCTTGACTCCCATGGGAATGTAGAAAGATACAAAGCGCGAGTTGTGGCAAAAGGCTTTACGCAAAGAGAAGAGATTGATTACACTGAGACCTTTTCTCCAGTCTCATGTAAAGATTCCTTCAGAATCATAATGGCATTAGTAGCACATTATGATTTAGAGCTACATCAGATGGATGTAAAGACGACATTTCTTAATGGGGATTTGGAGGAAAATGTTTACATGGCACAACCGAAAGGTTTTGTCGTGGAAGGAAATGAATGAATGAGATGCCGCCTAAAGAAATCGATTTATGGGTTAAAGCAAGCTTCAAGACAGTGGTACTTGAAGTTTGACAGTACAATAAGAAAATTTGGGTTTAAAGAGAATGTAGAGGACAACTGTGTTTATGCAAAGTTTAAAGATAGGAAGTTTATCTTCCTAATCCTGTGTGTGGATGATATCCTACTAGCTAGTAGTGATGTTAGTCTGCTACTGGAGACAAAGAAGTTTTTATCCTCAAACTTTGATATGAAAGATCTTGGTGAAGCTTCGTTCGTTCTAGGGATCGAAATTCACCGGGATAGAAATAAAGGAACATTGGGACTATCGCAAAAGACATACATAGAGAAAATCTTAAAGAAATTTGGTATGCATAAATGTAGTCCTTCACCTGCACCTATAGTCAAGGGTGACAGATATGAGGATTTTCAATGCCCCAGGAACCAGTATGAGATCGATCAAATGAAAGCGGTTCCATATGTTTCAATTGTCGGAAGCTTACAAGATGCTCAAGTGTGCATACATACGACTTAGCATTTGTTACGGGTTACTTGGCGATTCGAGCAATCTCGAATAGAACATTGAAAATTGATAAAGAAAGTCTTGCGTTATTTGCAAGGAACAAAAGGCCTCATGATGACATACTGAAGATCGATTCACTCCATATAGTGGGGTATCTGATTCGATTATGCGGGAGATGATAGAAAGTCAACATCCGGATATGTGTTCACTCTCATTGGAGGAGCTATATCGTGGAAAAGCTCAAAGCAAACCGTCACTACATCGTCCACAATGTATACCGAGTTTGTAGCATGTTATGAGGCTACGGGACAGTGAATCAAGCTAAAGAAGTTTATACCGGTTTAAAAGTGGTTGACGACATCAATAGACCACTTAAGTTGTCTGCGATAATGAACATGATAATGTATGCCCACAACAATAAGTCAAGTGGTTACGCCAAACACATTGACATAAAGTACTATGTTGTGAAAGATAAAGTTCGGGATCAAATTATAAGTCTTGAGCATATAAGTACCGCAAAGATGCTAGCGATCCGCTTACTAAAGGCTTACCACCCAACGTGTTGAGAGAACATGTAGCGGCATGGGTTTAAGGGAAAGCCTATGATTCTGAACTAAAAGATGACCCAAAATATTAAAGTAACTATTTGAAGCAGAGGTGTATTGTAGTGTTGAATCTATCGCGATTGACCGTGACGATGAGACATGTTCTATGCACTAATCGTGATGGAATGTGTAAAGGCAAAAGTAATTAAAGATAAAGTATAGATTGAGATCAAGGGAAGAATGTTAGAATGATCTCGGGGCATTTTGCCCAATGACCAAATGCACCCTTGTTCGCATACGATCGGGCGCCACTAATAGGTGGTGGGCCCTGTCGCCATGACGCCACATAAATAGAGGTGGGGCGGGCGCACGAAGACCAAGGTTCACCGTGCCGCCACCATCCCCACCAACAAACCCTAGACCCGATCTAGAGAGGCGCTCAATGACGGAACACCCACCGCCATCTACCGCCAGTGAGGTCGCGCCACTGTGGAGACGCAGCGCCGTGAAGGCCGCCAGGAGACGCCGCTTCTCTTCCCGACCGTCGCCTGCCGTGTGCGAGACTTCACCGAGTGAACCGCGATGGCCAACCCCTCCTCCTCTACATCGGACAGTTGGTACCCCTCTCTCCCTCTCGGTATTATCTCAAAAACACGAATAGAGAACCCGCTAGATCTAAACCCTAGGAGATCCTAAAGCCGATCTAACATCTTCAACCTCTCCAACGAGAAGAAGTTCTATTATATTGTTTACCAGCGAGTCCCAACAGTCAGCCGGGAGTTAGCTCCACCTCTACGTACTTAATCCTCTCTACGTCTATAAATTTACATCCGTAACAAAACCTAAAAATAACATCTTTACTAAAACACAAACAACCACACGTATTTACCTGTCAAATACAGCCTCAGTATTAACAACACAGAGGCAATAAACACATGCCAAAATACAATTTACAACTAGTATAAAGTAGATTCATCATTATCCACTTTTTTAATTATTATTATCGTTTCTCCGTCCTCCACTCCAACCTTGTCCCGTCCCTTCCGTTCCGTTCGGACACACCCGCCTCATCCCCCCCCCCCCCACCCCCCCGAGCACACCACCGCACGTCTCCTCTCCCTCCCGTGCGAGCTCCAGGCCCCCACGAGCGTGGCGCGAGGGAGGCAGGCGGAGCTCGGGCGCTGGGGGGAGGCGATGGATCTGGAGAGGTCGCCGCCGGCGGAGGCGGCCGGGGGCGCGGCGTGCACCATCTGCCTGGATCCGGTGGTCGGCCGCGGCGGGTGCAGGTCCGTCGCCAAGCTGCAATGCGGCCACGAGTTCCACCTAGGTCAGATTCCCTCGCCCCAAGCATCTCTGCTAGGTTGTACGTACTTTTGAACCGGATCTGTGGGAGATGGGTGCGCGTTGGCTCGTGAGCTGTAGTCTACGGCTGTAAATTTGATGTGGGGGAGGAGCTTAGGTGGGTAGATTTAAGGTTATAATAGGCGTGAGCGTCGAGTGATCGGTGTGGTTGAACTTGAATTACGGAGTGTTGCAGATGTGGATGCCTGGATGATGATGGAATGGAAATGCATGTGGAAGTAACCGTGATGCGCCTGTGTGTCCCAATTGGAGCCATGAGGCTTGCGTGAGTGATTGGTAATTTTAAGCACGGATTTAATGATAATTTGGGTTGGTTTACTTGCTGTTGCCTCGAGCACTGATGCAATTTGGCTTACTTGTGTCTACAGTGGCATTTTCTTCCCACAAAAAAGATTTGTAGCGGCAATACAAGATGTAATAACATCGCTTTAGATGTAAAGATGTTGAGCTTTTGGTGTTTGTTGTTCCAATTTGACCTATCCCTTAAATGTGTGGAGTGTATCTGCAAAAAAAAAAAACAGGCCTCTTTAATTGTTGACCGCTTTTCCTGGGCTGTTTGTGGTGCTCTGGTTATTATTAGGGCGTTACACGTTATTCCCCGTCAAGTGAAACTGCTGTAGTGGTAGCTTGAAACATGATCGGTCTGTGAGTGTTTTACCATGGTCTGAACCAGGGATTTAAATCTCGGCTAGGAAAATTTTTTGGTACCTGGCAAGATAACCGAAATTCGGGAATTTCGGTAATTTCGGGGTTTTTTCCAGAAAATCTCGGTCGAAAAATTCGAATGGACACTTTAAATACAAGAAACTGAACTGTTTTTGGAAATTTCAGTAAATTTAGTTAACACCAAGTGTATCTCAGAAGAAGTGAGAAAGCATTACAATACAAGGAAACTAATTAAATCAAGTGTGCAAAGAGGTAGAAGAAGAGGAGAGAAAACGTAGTGATGATACTGCAAATTTGTGAGGAAGAAGATATATATTGCAAATTTCCAAGGCAAACAGTGAAAGATTAACATAATAAGTAACAACATAATGAAACAGCAGGACAGCTTACTCAACTACTAGTACCTAATTAAGTAGCCAAAAACTACAGCTAAGCCAACAAACTCAAGAACAAGAATCCAACCAATCAACACCTCAATCTCAAATTTCCATCGACTAAGTTAGACTTACCTCAATCTCAAAACTTCCATTGACTAAGTTAGACTTACTACTTACTTGAAAACTAAAGCTCAGATAGTTGCCAGAGATTACTAAATGAGCCTTGCTATTGCTAGCTAATCAATTACCTGGCACTGGCCGTCAAGAAGTAGCTATGACTGGGTTTGGGTGTACAAGGGACGAGGATGCGGCGCTCGCTCTCCATGTCCGTCGCCCCTGGCGCCTTCTAGCTTCTACGCCCTCATCACTATCTCCTTCACCCCGCAGCATGCTAGCGTCTGTGCCACTGCCAACCTTCCTAGTCTCTCTCTCTCTGCACTCAGCAGGCGGCGTCGGGCCCTCCTCCCTTTCCGCCAGTGACCGCCCCACCTCCTCCCTTGCCGTAGGCAGTGCCTCCTACTCCTTTGCTGCCGATGCCACTTCCACCACCCCCCTGGCTGCAGGCGATGCCTCCAGCTCCTCCATTGCCGTCGGCACCGACTATGCCTCCTCCCTTGCTGCCGGCACCGAGTCCACCCCCCTCCTTGCTGGAGCCAGCTCCACCTGTCCCCATGACATCGCCGCCGCCTTCCATGCGGTCCGAACTAGGGCTGGGGTTGCCTAATGCGATTCATGGATGAGAACGCAGGGACCTTTGGACTTGCGTACTTCAGTGTTCATTCGGTCCATGTGCGAGATATTCAAACTTGGGCTGAAAGTTTTGGTTGAATTTGGCCTTTCGCCCACCCGAGAAAACCAAATTTGGTGAAAATCGTGAAATTTCGCCGAAATTTGAATCCTGGTCTGAACTGTTATTTGGCACCACACTAGACATTTTTTTCAAGTTCTGTGACTAATTCCATATTTTGCCCAGATAAAGCATGCATGCAGGACAGAGTGATTCATTATTCTGGAATGAACTTGATTATATTCAAACAACAATTACAACTCCGCATCATGTAGTTGTGCAAGTGAATAAATTGGCCTGTTGTACCATGAAGATACTTGCTTGAGTCATACATTCATACCCATCTTTAGCTTTACATTCCTTCAAGAACCTTGTAATTTAAATTTTGTGAAAGACTGACAGCTTACTTTAGCTTTGCATTGCCGTGGTGTACTTGTTCTTTGTTTTCCTTATGACCTTTTGGGCCATGTAGTTTCATTTTCTCCCTGTGTGCATGTCCATACGTGTGAGAAAATATACTCCAGTATCATACACAGATTATCGATCTAAACAACTTTTTTTCATGCTAGACTGCATTGGTTCGGCATTTAATGTGAAAGGGGTGATGCAATGCCCTAATTGTCGGAAGATTGAGAAAGGTCGCTGGCTTTATGCAAGTGGACATCGTCCATCTCCTGATATTGATATTGGTGGCTGGGTGACTGGTGAAACCTATGACATCGCATCTGATCTTGTAAGTGCTCATCTGAGAGACTGAGATTAGATATGCATCTGGGGCATAAAAATATTAGCATGTTTTCCTGTTGAAGCTGCTTCATAACTAGTGATATTTTATTAATTTGCATAGTATATGCACTGGACCAGGTGCCATATGAGCCTTCTGTCTTATGTTTTAGTTAGTTACTTGCACTCAATATGCCGTTAGAAAAGGCAGGTTTCAGTTTTGGTATGTCGTCATTGTCTGATATCATTTCACCTGTATCCTGTATTCCTGTTTCTAATTATTCTGTTGGATGGATTCACAGCCATTTGGATTTCAATGGTGCCCCTTTAGTGGATTCACCCAGCTACCATCTGTATTTGAGTAAGCATGTCTCTTATCTCAATATGTATGATATTTTGGAACATGTTATTAACGTTTTACAAGCAAAATTGGATATATGCACTTACCAATTTTCATAAGAGAATGTGCTGTGTTGTCTTAGAGCGTGTCGGTAGATATGTTGCTGTTGTTTATTTTTTAAATTGATTGTGGTACTGCCTCCCTGAGTGTTCCTCTTAATTGTCGGAAATCACTAATGTAAAGGCCAAAATCACAGGATGAATTTAACTCAGCTTCCCAAAACCTACTACCCAAGGGACAGCCATCCGATCGGTCCTAAAAGATGACACCCAGTGCTGTCATGCGTGATATGGGATGATGTTTAATGCATCAAGCTGGCCATAATTATATGCCCCTTAGTGCATTTGCAGTCTTCACTAAGCACAACTTTTTAACGAATGTTTAGTTTTTTTATTCCCAATCAGTATATTCTTGGTATTAATCTTCAATGAAGTGCCAGTCGAGACTGATGACATAATATCAGGATATTTTTGTCTTGTACGATTGCCCTTTCCTTGGTGTCTGGGTGACATCTGTTAATACTAGAGTTGCTGCGTTACAAAACGTCTCTTGTTTACACCATGGTGAATTGGTGATACTGTACATGGAACTTCAGGTTCACTTTTAAAAAATATATTTTTTAATTCTTCAAGTTCTGAATTCAGTTTGAACTTTTTTGCAGGGAGGGTGAAGCTGAGCCAACTTCTTGTAAGCATGTCGACCTAAACTTTAACTCCTTAAATTCCAATCTTGTTTATTGTTATCTTGTTTTCCTTTTATGAAGATCATACAGTTGGAGATCATTCAAGTGCTGCAAGCAGTTCACTTGTTTGCCCATATCTTGCACTGCGTGGCTTTCTCCATCCCATACATGTGCCTTCTAGTTCTAATTTAGGTGCTGAAAGCGCTTCATTTCATCGGCATCCAACTGGCTTGGAAGGCCATGCAACTCCTGATTTGAGCAATGGCCAAGTTTTCCATACTGAGTCAAGAAATCATGACAGTGAGCACCGATATTTGAGTAATCTTCCTGTATCAGGCGTTCCTGACCACTCTGTAGCTCCATTTGGTATTGGACTACCAAGATATGACAGCAGCAGCCAACAGAGATCCAGACCATATGTACATCACCATCCCTTAGTCCACAGGTATGCCCAATTCATGAATCTAGCTCTAAGCAGGTTTAAATTCGGGGCATATCATTTAACTCTACATATCTACTTTCTAGGTAGTATGCCTTTTATGCTCAAAAGTACAGATGCTTCACCACGTAGGTAGTGTCTGATAGCCTGCAGTAACGTAAATATTAGTGAAAGTGTTTGTTTACAAACCCTGAAAACCTGAATTCTGGTCTGCTTGATGGTTCCATAGGCTATCTGGGAATCTAAGTAATATAGATATTTGCTGCAAGTCATGCCTATTTCTAAACCTCCTCCTTGGACCTTGATTAGCACTTACGATGTTCCAATACTACAGGCCCACACCTCGCAATGGGAGCAATTTGGTGGCACCATTAGGGTCAGTGCCAGCTGTTATGGCCGAGACTAGAGGCCATGGTCATGGTGCCAGGGGACATATGTATCAACAGTCGATGCACTCCACAATGCAGAGCAGCCCATTCCCTCCTACAACTAGAAGGGTCAGGCCGAGGGCTTTGACAATTACGTCTTTCATTGCAGCAGCATCCTCAGCTGAGATTGGAGGGCTCCATGGATTTGTTCCCCCTGGAGCTGTGAACAGGAGCCTTACCCCCGATGGTGAAGGTGTATCTAGACCAGTTGACCGACAATATGGGTGGGGTCGGGAGGGCTTTGCCCCATTTCCCTGGATCCCTGCTGACAGTGAATCTCACTGGTGGGGCACCTTCAATCCTATCCAGAACCATACACATGGAGGTTTTACTGGAAGACCTGCTGGCGAGCGGATACCGCAGAGCCACCCAGTCCCAGAGAATGGATATCAGCCTGTACCTACCCAGATGATGCCGCCGTTCTTGTGAAGGCTATTTCCCCTATCGTTGTGTATATCTCTAAATTAGTCGAAATTATTTGTTTCGAGAGAGAACGAGGAATCAGACGCTGCAGCTTCCAAGTTGTTGAAGGAACCCGAATGATGCTACTTATGTAATCGGTATTTTAAGGCTTTCTAGCCAGCAGCCCTAGGTTTCATTGAGGGCTTCGCTTATCCTACCTCATATGTTTCATGTGCAGAAGCAGAACTATTTGGAAACATGAGCTCAAACCGCAGGGCGCTGCCATTGTTGCCATTGAACATGATTGTGATATCGTGACTGCAGTTGTTTCTCTCAAATCGTGTGTTTCTGAATGTTGCATCAACGCAGCAGTTTGATGATCTTCTGCGTGTATTACTGATGATGCTTTGATTGGTCAACTGATGCCTCTATTCCTTCGTTTCCTCTGCTCATTGTTTCTTCTGGTACACGGATGATGCATCCAAATCTCTGTGATTTTACAACGATACCCAGAGTCCCAGACGATACACAGTTTTTAGTTTTTTTGGTAGGCGTTCAGCCATGCAAGGCAAACTGGTTGCTTGTGATACATACCAGGAACAAGGCGTGACCAGGTAATGGAAGATCCCGCATGGGGCGCTGAGTGCGTGCCATCACATCGGCGGCGGCGGCTTCCTCTTCTCGGCCGTCCACTGCCTCCGCCCCCCAGCAGGCTGCGGGCGGTTTCGGCCTCCGAGTCGTCGGACGTTGCTCGCCACCTCTCAAACTGCAACTCTCAGCGCCGGCGTCTCCTGGAAGAGGAGAAGAATGGGACGGGGCTGGCGGCGCCGGCGGAGGGCGGAGCTCGCGGTGGGGTGGCTGGCTGCGGAGGCGATGGACCGCGCATGAATTCTTAGGGCCCTATTTGTAAAATTTTCTGATCGCGCAGATCCGAATATGGACTAATTTGCAAAAGTGTAGGACGGCACGAAAGCGGCAGCGCGGCCCAACGGCTTCTTTTGCGCTACAAGCTTGGTTCTGCTCGGTTGGGCTAAAAAGCTATAGTTTATGGTTAAAAGTACACTATAGTGGTTGAAATTTTACTGTAGCTGAATGTGGTTTATTTGGCGTAATTAAATTTAAAAAAAATAAAAATAGAAAAAAATATGCTAACTTATCACGGATAACGCAAACGAATATGAAAAAAAGAACAAAAAAAAGCTCAAAAAAGTCAAAAGTTCAAAAAAAAAAGAAATTTATAAATAGTGAAAAATAAGCCAGAAATCAAAAGCTAAAGCTGAAATGAGCGACGCGGACCACGTGGAAATCCCGTGTCGCAGCCCAAATCAGGTGACGACAACAAATGGTGACTACTGTAAATTTTACTAGATTCGAAGTCATGAAACTGTATATTCACTTAAACAATTGTCTAATTGTCTTACAGGTGTTAGGTTTAGGTTTAGGTCTTTAGGATCTCCTAGGTTAGATCTAGCAGGGTTCTTCTCTTAGGGGTCGTGTTCTTGAGGTTAAACCGAGAGGAGAGAGCAGTACCAACCGGATGTAGAGGAGGAGGAGTTGGCCATCGCGGGTTCGCTCGGTGGAGTCTCGCGCACGGCGGACGGTCGGGGAAGAGGTGCGGGGCTCCTCTGCAGCGTGTCCCGGCGGCGTCTCCGCGGCGGTGAACGGCGGCGGTGGTGCTTCCGTCGCTAGAGCGCCTCTTAGATCGATCTAGGGTTTTGTCGGTGGGGTGGCGGCGCACGGTCAACCTCGTGATGCGAGCCGCCGGCCCCACCTCTGCTTATATGGCGGCTGGCGGCGAGGGCCCACCACCTATTGGCTGGCGCCCGATCGTAGCGCGATCAAGGGGTGGCATTTGGCCGTTGGGCCAAATGCCTGAGATCATCCTAACATTCTCCCCCTTGATCTCAATCTATACTTTATCTTTAATTACTTTTGCCTTTACACATTCCATCACAGATTAGTGCATAGAACATGTCTCATCGTCATGGTCAATCGCCGATAGATTCAACAGTTACAATACACCTCTCTGTTCTAAAATAGTTACTTTAATCTTTTGGGCCATCTTTTAGTCCAGGAATCATAGGCTTTCCCTTAAACCCATGCCGGCTACATGTTCTCTGAACACGTTGGGTGGTAAGCCTTTAGTAAGCGGATCCGCTAACATCTTTATGTACTTATGTGCTCAAGACTTATAATTTGATCCCGAACTTTATCTTTCACAACATAATACTTTATGTCAATGTGTTTGGCAGCACCACTTGACTTATTGTTGTGGGCATACGTTACTGCGGGTTCATTATCGCAGTACAACTTAAGTGGTCTATTGATGTCGTCAACCACTTTTAAACCGGTATGAACTTCTTTGCCAGCTCACCGCCCGTAGCCTCATAACATGCTACAAACTCAGCATACATTGTGGGCGATGTAGTGATGGTTTGCTTTGAGCTTTTCCACGATATAGCTCCTCCAATGAGAGTGAATACATATCCGGATGTAGACTTTCTATCATCTCCGCAAAATCGAATCAGATACCCCACTATATGGAGTAAATCTGATCTTCTATGTCATCATGAGGCCTTTTGTTCCTTGCAAATAACGCAAGACTTTCTTTACCAATTTCCAATGTTCTATTCCAGGATTGCTCTGGAATCTGCCAAGTAACCCGGTAACAAATGCTAAGTCAGGGCGTGTGCATACTTGAGCATATTGTAAGCTTCCGACAGCTGAAGCATATGAAACCGCTTTCATTTGATCGATCTCATACTGGTTCCTGGGGCATTGAAAATCCCCATATCTGTCGCCCTTGACTATAGGTGCAGGTGAAGGACTATACTTTCTCTATGTATGCCTTTTGTGACAGTCCCAATATTCCCTTGTTTCTATCTCGGTGAATTTCGATCCCTAGAACGAACGAAGCTTCACCAAGATCTTTCATATCAAAGTTTGAGGACAAAAACTTCTTTGTCTCCGAAGTGAGACTAACATCACTACTAGCTAGCGGGATATCATCCACATACGTGATTAGGAAGATAAACTTCCCATCTTTAAACTTTGCATAAACACAGTTGTCCTCTATATTCTCTTTAAACCCAAATTTTCTTATTGTATCACAAACTTCAAGTACCACTGTCTTGAAGCTTGTTTTAACCCATAAATCGATTTCTTTAGGCGGCATCCCATTCTTTCATTTCCTTCCACGACAAAACCTTTCGGTTGTGCCATGTAAACATTTTCCTCCAAATCCCCATTAAGAAATGCCGTCTTTACATCCATCGATGTAACTCTAAATCATAATGTGCTACTAATGCCATTATGATTATGAAGGAATCTTTACATGAGACCGGAGAAAATGTCTCATTGTAATCAATCCCTTCTCTTTGCGTAAAGCCTTTTGCCACAAGTCGCGCTTTGTATCTTTCTATATTCCCTTGGGAGTCAAGCTTTGTCTTGTAGACCCATTTCTGACCCTCTTTGTTTTGGCTCCTTTAGGAATAATTTCAAGTCCCATTTTATTAGTCTTCATGGACCTCATTTCCTCTTCCATGGCCTCAAGCCATTTTGAGGAATTTCCGCTTCTCATGGCATCTTCAAATGAGGTGGGATCATCCTCCATTTGAAAATCCTCAGTATGATAAATCTGATAATCATCGAAATAGTGATCTTCTTACTCTTTGAGACCTCCTGGGCCTCCTCATTTGGTACATCTCTGTTTGAGGTCGTTGTTGCTCCCCTCATATGTGGCAATAGGTTCTATATGATCTGAAGAACAGGTTCTTCATTCTCATTCATTGTTGCCACGGGAGGAATAATAACAGTGCCGCACCACGTTGTCTTGCACCGTCGGTGTAGCGGCAACAGTAGTGTGAAGAATGGCTCTTGAATCATCGGAGTGGGCGCATACACCCGCTTCTCTTCAAGGTCAATCTCTCGAGCTACCATGCTCCCCCTAATCGTTTCATCCTCTAAGAAGACAGCGTGTCTCGTTTCTACAAACTTTGTATATCTGTCTGGACAGTAGAAACGATAACCTTTTGACTTTTCAGGGTAGCTAATGAAATGACAACTTACTGTTTTGGGATCAAGTTTCCCAATGTTTGAGTTAAATACTTTAGCCTCAGCAGGACTCCCCCACACACGTAAGTGGTTTAGTGAGGGAACTCTTCATGTCCACAACTCGTACGGTGTTTTGGGCACCGACTTACTAGGCACTCTGTTGAGAATATGAATGGCGGTTTTCAACGCCTCCATCCATAAACTCAATGGGAGTGTGGAGTAGCTCATCATACTTCGCACCATATCCATCAGGGTACGGTTGCGTCTTTCAGCTACTCCATTTTGCTGAGGTTCGCCCGGCATAAGATGTCATCAGATGCTGAGTTGATGAAGATCGCAATTGCTGACTTAAATAATACCTCCATTTCACTGGAGGATCGCCAGCGTGCACTGCAGGGGCTTTTAGTTCTTGTTGAGCCCATCGATAACGCTAATGGTAAATACGGTGATTCTTTTTATTGTAAACGTAAATGTTGGGTAGTTGGTCTTGAACTTGGGCAAATCAACACAATCATTTATTGTAATTACTGAGAACAGAAGTCTCCTTTTGTGACTTTTGTCCATTGAAGAATATGTGGTTTATACTTCACAGACTTTTTAGGCTTTTAGCTATTTCCTTTTGCAATCGATGCGTGTTAAGTTGCTCCATGTACCTATTGCATGCTTATCCATCCCAGAAATTAGAACCACACTTTGAACTCTCCGTTTTCCTTTCATGGAAAGTCAGCAGCGTATTTCTGTGCTGTTTATTGAAAATAAGGATTATTCTGTATTATATACTTTATTACGCCAGTGGCCACATGATTTTCTTGCATTCATTTTCAGACCTTGACAAACTTGGAGGCCTTCTTCCGGTGATTCAAGAACTTCACAATGCAGATGAAAAAATAAGGACAATTTCTGCTTGGGTGCTGGGCAAAGCCAGTCAAAATAACGCCCTTGTCAAAAACCAGGTAATTTCATTGAAGTTCTCTCACTAAATAAAATTAATGCCCTTGAACTTAAGAAGATTTCTCCAAATGTGCTTGCCCAGATCATGCTGAATTCTTTTGTAACTACATTTACTCAAGAAATTACTTGCTATTACTGCAATGTATCATTCTATGGGCTTTCAATATTTACACCTACTGTTTTGTACTTGGTTAGATCCTTGGTTATGGGACTCTTGCAAAGATTAGTGAAGATGGGCACTTCCAATTCTACACAAGAAGCTGCAAAGGCGCTAGATGCTATATTAGCTTTGATTAGGAACAATGAAAATGGTCAGCAGCTGTTCGTTTCGGAAAATGGGAATGCAATGTTGCAGGTAGCAAAAATCCTATCATGAAAATACAGACAAAACGAGGTTAAGGTGTGCCAGTGCTTTCTTCTTTTGCAGCACATACTGTCAAGCGCGACCACCAACATACGTCTTCAGGACAATGGTGGTGTTTATAGTAACAGATCTAGCAGACTTTGAGCTAAATTCAGGAAAGTCATGGGTTCCGTTCTTAAGCAGTCACCTTTTTATATAGTCTGTAATTGATATGATATCGAAGTCTGACCTTGACCTTCATGAGAAGGTATGCCTCAAAACTGCTTCTGAGTTAATACATGCTTACGTTTAGCATGAGTTACTGTGATAAGGTGCAGCTCCTATTTGGAAGCCATTTTGGCTTATTTATCATGCAAAACATTATTTAGACACGTTGTAGGCTGAAATTAGAGTTGTTTGTAATATTTTTCAACCTTAGAGATTTTTCTGCAAATATGCTATTTTAAGGCAAAAGCCAACCCAAACTAGATGGGAGTTTCTCCCTATTTGGGGTGACTTGTTCTTCACCTTGAGAGCTAGGGTTAGGGAGATTTTGAGAATGAGAGGAGAGTTGATTCCCCACCAGATCTACACTTTTGGAGTGATTTAGAGTGTAATTTGTGAGAGGATTTGGAGCCTCTCCTCTATTTGTTGGCTCTCACCATATATGCTTCTTCTCCATAGTGGATGATTGCTCGTGCCGCCTTCCGTAGGTTTTTTCCGCAAGAGTTTTTCACATAAATCTTGGTGTAAATCTTTCTTTGATACCATCTTTCTCTACTTTCTCATGATTTGATCACCATGCTTGCTATTTGTGACATGTTGAGAAGATGATGGTATATGTTGATATCTTGTTGATAAATATACATACAGTTCTTTGATATGTTGGTAATATTAGGGTATTGATGTTGTGACCAGCTGGTCTTAACAAGTATGTTGTTAACAGAAGTTGTTCATTTGCCATGTGTGTAGTTGCTAGGCAATACTTGCTCGTTGGTCTATGCACACATGGTGTTTGATGAAATGCTTGTAAAGATTTAGCTTGCCCATTTGGTTTTGTTGTTTGATGGTTTTGTTTCTGCTGCCTGTTTGAACTCATTGGTATCATATATGTTAGCATACCCGTTATGTCATCCTAAGTGGTATGAGAACATATTATGGTTTATGCCACCACAAATTGGTGTCAGAGCCCCCACAATTGTATCAAACGCTTTTGCATGTATTTGCTATTGCACTTGAGATATCAACTTTGGGTGTTTGCAAGCTTTATGGAAATGGTGAAATTTGGTTATAGCAAGTTTTGACTCATGGTATAGAGGTTGACAGTTGTGCAGTTTATCTATGGAGAATATTATGTTGCTTCTTTCAAAGTTTAGTGCTCTCATTTTATGCAAGTCACTTCATAGACGGCAATTTGATGGTGCACTTGTTCTATATGTGCATTTTGGAAAGTGCCCTGACCAAATATGTTGTTCTTTGTTTGCTAGCTCTCGGTCATATATGATGTGATCTTAGACTAAGCTCTTTATGCTGAAAACTCTATCAACTCTTTATGCTGAAAACTCTATGGTTGTTGCTACTTCTGTTTGTTGGAAATAAACTTGTTTAGAAGTCGTACGCAAGTTTTGGAAGTGATCGAATCCAAAACGAGGAAGAAATCTGAAGTCGAAACGCAGTAGAAGTTGCAGTCAGAAAAAGTAGAATTGGAGTCGGAGTCGGAGTCAGAATTGTAATCGTAGTCGAACCCGTGTTAAAGTCGTAAAACCGGGTATAAAAGGAGGAGTAGTCATGTAACCAAGAGATGCAACACCAAGCCATTGAGAAAATACCAAAAAGAGGGAAAAACACAGAGCATTGTTTTGTCGTGTGATTGCGCAAGACGTGGTCGGAAGGACTCACGACCACGGCAAACGTGGTCGGGAGGAGTTACGACCACGGCAAAGTTCCAGCAGACGTGATCGAGAGGTGCTACGATCATGGCAAAGGAACAGTGTTGTTTCGACTACGTTGAAGGAGTGCAGAACGTGGTCATAAAGGGTTCGACCACGCAGAGAAGGCTACGACCACGGTGTAAGTGGTCGTAAGGAGCAGCGACTTAGTCGTAGAAGATCAGTGCGTGGTCGGAAGCGACTCCGACCACGTTGAAGGAAGTGAACATGGTCGAAAGGGTGTTCGACCACGGTGAACAGTGATCGCCAGCATCACTGCGTGATCGTAAAGGGTTTCGATCACGGTATTTC
Source organism: Dendrocalamus sinicus (assembly GCA_036346575.1). Taxonomy (NCBI): domain Eukaryota; kingdom Viridiplantae; phylum Streptophyta; class Magnoliopsida; order Poales; family Poaceae; genus Dendrocalamus; species Dendrocalamus sinicus. The sequence goes on from CM070663.1 coordinate 33,680,653, forward strand.
GAGGAGCTGAAGGAAGGGCAGCGAAGCGATAAAGAGGAGCGGTCGTAAACTGCTACAGTAAGTTTACGACTACGAAGAAAAGTTGATCGATAGAATTTGAAGCGGTCGGAATGGTCGTAAGCATCCGAACCGGTCGTAAAGCGATTCTATTCGGTCAGTAACGACTCTAACCGGTCGTAAAAGGTCCTGGGAGGTCGTAAGACTTTCCAACACTGTTCTCCTTTCAAATGATTTGCTCCGGAAGATTTGCGTAGAGGATTATGTTCGGGGTATAGTCTTGTTATGACATATGAGACCGGTTGAGTATTATGATGCTATTAGTAGTGGTTATGGATGAAATTATAAGGTATTGAAAATTCCATGGTTTGGGATATGTGATGTTTTTCCATTGCAAAGTCATTGGACGATTTTAGAATACCGCTTTTGAGCTTTTGACAACTGAGGTGGAGAGACAACATTTGGTGATTTATGTGTTGTTTCCTATTGTTTGGGTGAGTTTTGGCAAGTGCTTCTATTTATGATGGTGTTGTTGCATATTGGAGTCTTGATTCTAGTTGTGCATACCGTTAGTTTGCACATAGTGGTTGCCACCTTTCAACCTATTCCAAGGGGTTTAGTTTGCAGGACAATAACATGAAATTGCAGAGTTGTTTCAATGGCGTTTTAAGGTGGAATACATGGATGCAATCGATACACACACACACGCACCTGCACACACACACACACTGAGATAGAGAGTGCTTTGGCTTCTAACTTATTTTTCACTATTCCTAAATTTCTTTTTCGGCTTTTAGCTTTTTTTGAGCTTTTTTGCCGGTTCTTTTTTCCCATATTTGTTTGCATTTTCCGTGATAGGCTAACCAAATTTTCCTACTTTTAAAATTTTTAAAATGTAGTTACGCCGAACAAGACATTATCAGCTATAATGTAATTTCAGCTAGCTACAGTGCAATTTCAACTATACGTCAGCTTATTTCAGCCTGAACCGAGCGGCACCTAAGTTCTGATACTTGTCTTTCTTGACCTGCGCATTAGCTCGCAACTTCAACGATTCGGCTCCCTTTCTTGTTGCTTGGGAAGAAATTTTTAATCTGATCTTACTCTTCAATGGTGGATAAATCATTAAGCACGATCAGGAAAGACTCCTCATTCACACATCTTTTGAACGCCTGACTCAAATCTTGCCCTGTCTTCTCCATCTCCAACAGAACATCAACCCCTACAGTTGCATGAAACTAGGGGTGGATATTGATCCGGCTCAGCTCAGCTCATGAAGGTTCATTAGGGAGGAGGCTCGGCCCGGCTCGGTTCGGCTCGTTAAACTAACGAGCTAAAAGAGAAAATCGGCTCGTCTCGTTAAAAAGCTCGGCTCGGCTCGTTAGGTGGAATATGCAAATTAACTTTTCTGAAAAGCTCGAGCTCGGCTCGTTAGGTGGAATATGTAAATTGACTTTTCTGAATAGCTCGAGCTCGGCTCGTTAGGCTCGTTTTGACTTTTGAATGTCTTTAACTTTTCTTTTTATATTTCAGATTTGTTTTTCTGAATGATAAGTTCTATGATTTCCTTTCCATATGTGAAATTAACAGAGAAAAGAGTAATCTGTACTTTAATAATACCTCTTAGTGACAAAAGAGGTGCGAAAATTGGCATGCATACATACATACTACTACTGCCGTACTGAGCCGTTCACACGTGATGGACCGGAGACGCTGCCGAGCTGGGCCGACCGAGCCTACCGAGCGGCTTGCGAGCCGGCTCGGCTCGACTCGTTAACAGACCGAGCTAAAACCCTGGCTCGACTCGGCTCGTTTGTGCCACGAGCTGAGCCGAGCCGAACCTTCAATGAGTCGAGCTAGCTCATGAGGCTCGAGCTTTTTTTCCACCCCTACATGAAACTGCTTCACCAGACTCTTGAGCAAAGATTACGGGATTGAAAGGATGCATCACCCTGACCCATGCTCGGCAAGGAAATTTCCCTTTGATATCTGGACTCTCATAGGCCGCCTTGATGATGGACGTCTGCCCGAGATCACCATTTGTTCCCCACACTGCGATCACTCTAAGGTCCTCGTCCTTCTTATTGATCAGTTGGACAAGATCACATTTGCTTTGTCCTGCTTCGCGGCACGCCTTGCTTCATCAATGCCAAACATCGCTGCACCAGTAATGCTAGATCGCTCATACTTGGTGGTCGTCTTGGAGCCTGAGCCCGTGATGAGGTGATAGCGCATGTTTCTCTGGCTCACGTCCTCTACTCTGGTTCTCAACTCCTCCATCTGCTTGCCGATGTATACGCCACCATGATGGCTTCTCCATTGCACTGCAACAAATGGCGAAAGCAGCTGGAAGAGCCTCCAATTCGCTACGCATTCATTCAACTATGCTGCGCTACAACGTGTATGCCGCCTGATGATTTCTTATCTGCAACCTCCAGAAATCAGAATCGTCCCCAAGATGAGCACAGCTGCCGACGGCTGATGGCAGGATGTGGCTGGAACAAATTCGGTGCTATGTGGACTGCATCGTTGTTCATGGTTGTCCGTTGGCGCTCTCCTCATAAGAGTAGACGTGACAAAAGAAGAAATCAAAGCATAACAAGGGATTAAAGGATTAAAAGAAAACGTTGAAGACCCGACTCTTCGCCTACTCCCACCCCTGAAAAACGCCCCAGCGCCGACTCCCGCCCCTACCTCTCCCCTTCGCTTTGCCGCCGCTGGAGCACGCCGCCGGTGTTTGTGCGGGTGCTAGGAAGGCGGCGGCGGGGCGCTCTCACCTGGATCTGGACGGCGTCTTCCAGATCTGGGCGGTGGTTCGAGGAGGCAAGGTCTTTGTGGAGGTCGCCGGCGGAGGCTATGCGGCGTGTGTGGCAGCAGGGGCCGGAGCTCGCCTCCGGGCGTGCGGGGGCGTGGTGGTGGTGCTGGCGCTCGTGTGGAGCCGTGTCGAGGAGGCGGCGGTGCTCGCGGCCGGTCGGATCTCGCTCGCCGAGGAGCCGGCCGTCGGCGTGCGCATCCGGCGGGCTTGGCGCCAGATCTGGTTGTGCTCGATCTGGCGGCGTTGCGAGGCTGGCGCCGGAGGGTCGCTGGAGCCCGGCGCGGGCTTGATGGGAGGGCAGATTTCTGCGGCAGGCGGCGGTGGAGAGGTAGGCGAGAAGGAGGTGGGGTCGGAAGAGTCGCGCGCCAGCGATGTCGTGGGGCGAGGCCGGTGGCGGCTCGGAGGAGCTCGTAAGCGCCGAGCGGAGGTTTGTTTCGGTGGGAGTGAAGGTGAGGTGGGCGGTGGAGGGCGGAGCCGGCGGTGGGGGAGCGAGCGATCAGTGGAGGAGGTGGGCGTGCTGGAGGAGGCCGGTCGGCGCTGGTGGCGAAGGCCGGGAGGCGGCAGGAGTTGGGGCTGCTGATTTTGTCCAGGGACCCATGGCGCGACGTTGCTTGCGCGGGAAGCGGTTCGTCGTGGAGTTCAAGGATGGTTACGCCTAGGGCTGTAAACGAGCCGAGCTCGAGCGAGCTTGACCTAGCAAGCTCGAGCTCGGTAGAAACTCGAGCCGAGCTCGAGCGAGCCTAAAATCAACATCGAACTTTAAACTGGGCTCGAGCTCGGCTCGGACAAAACTCGAGCTCGCCCGAGCTCGGCTCGTGTAAGGCTCGGTGCGTGCGTGCACAGGCTGCGTGGCGAATCCCGGTCAAGGAGGCGGCGCCGCGGGGAGGACTTGAGGAGGCGGGGGAGGAGAGCGCCGACGGCGAGGTTGAGGAGGCGACGGGGCCGGGTTGAGGAGGCAGCGGGGAGAGGCGCCGGGGGCGAGGCGGCAGCGGCGAGGAGAGCGGCGGCGCGAGGCGAGGAGGACTCGGGGCGAGGAGGGGACGAGGCGGCGCGCGGAGGGGGCGAGAGTCGAGCTAGGAGAGGAACGGGGCTTGGGAGAGAGTGGCGCGGCGAAGGAGAAGGTGGCGCGGCGAGGTGAGGAGGCCGAGAGGCGCGCGCGGGCGGAGAGGGGACGGGCGGTGGGTGGTGAGCGGCGGCGGGGCGAGGAGGTGGCGCGGGAGAGAGAGAGGCGACGAGGGACGGCCGGACAGACGGCGGTGGGGTGGCCGGCGGCGGGGGCGAGGCCGCGGGCGCGAGAGGCGCGGCCGAGGGGGGCAGCGGGCCGAGGCCTGGGTGGGGGCCCGGGAGAGGAGAGGACCGGGAGGAGGGGTGGGGGCGCGCGCGTGGCGTGGTGGTGGCCAGTGGGGGGTGCAGGTGCGGGTGGGGTGGGTGTCGGTGGGTGAAATTTGAGTGGAGAGGCGGGAGGGTTGGGTAATTGGGGGTAAAAAATTCTAAGCTCGCGAGCTATTCGAGCTCGGCTCGTTAAAGCTCGCGAGCTTAGAATGAAGCTCGAATTCGGCTCGTTTGGAGCTCGAGCCAAGCTCGAATCGAGTCTAAAGCGAGCCAAGCTCGAGTAGCTCGCGAGCCTCGAGCTTTTTTTACAGCCCTAGTTACGCCATGGCCTTGAAGCGTGTAGACCCCCGGTGTGCCGGTGGCGGTCTTTTTTGTGCGTGGGTTGCTGTAGAGGTGCTGGCGAAAGCCTTGCCGGTGTCCATACCGGTATCGACAACTATGACGCCTTTGGACGCCATGTTCCTTCTTGAAGGGTTATCTTGGCACTTCACAGCCCTAATCTGTTCTCCAGGTGAAAGCCTAGCCTCAGTGAGGCGGGCGGCGTCGGCGACCCTCGTCGCCTCTTTGATGGCGTCGCCTCGGAGTTTCATCTTCGCGCAGAATAGACCGGAGTTTGGGTGGCTCAGTTGGAGGAGATTTAGGGATTGGTTGAAAGTAAGGACGGAGAAGAAATTCTGAAGCTTAGTCTTTCTAGCTTTTTCTTAGTCTTTAAGCGCTTTTTCTTGCGGTTGTGTATTCCTCAGTGTTGAGGCTTTGAGCCTAAGAGCTCGTGTAACTTTTGGTTGTATATATCCCAAGTGGATATAGATGCCGAATTTTATATCCTTTATCTAAAAAAAGAAACGTTGAATGCCAGTTGCCATCACGATGCGTACAAATGGAATAACGTACGGATCCCACTTCACCGAGAGATCAATACATATACCAATTCGTAGTACACCATGAGTCCTTGTAGTGCAGTCAAATATTTACTGAATTGAACCTAGCTGCTAACTAACTTACATCTGGGCAATGCAGGACGAAGGACGCCAATTATTTCAATGTAAACACAAGAGAACACTGGACATGGTGCAGCGGCGCACTCCGCCGCTCAGGACACCAACACGACCTCAATACTATTTGAATTCAGAAGAAAATACACGACCTTAATAAATTTTGAATTCAGAAGAATCACTGCTACAAGTACCTGTACCTCTGCAGAACGGGTCTGTTGGGATTAGCGGCAAGCTGGGTCCACAAGTCTTCCACAAAGTCCTCCTTGTACTCCTCGTTGTCCAGCTTAAATTCCTTGAGGCTTCGTAGCAATTGCAGCCCAGAAAACAGCCCAATCTTGGCTTCTTCACGCAAACCACAAAAGTCCAGCAGCTCAAGCTTAGGCGTTGCACCTCCTTCAAACCCCACCGATTTGAGGTCATCTAGGCGATCCAGCTCCAGCACCATCAGACTCGGGAATGCCTCCGGAGGGAAATTGAAACGGAGCTCTTCACCCTGGAACGACTTCTGCCACAGTCGCAGGATGGCCAGGTTTGGTAGGTTCCCAAGGACCTGCATGGCGGCATCGTGCTCCGATATCCTGGTGCTCCGTAGACTCAGCTTCACAAGATTTTGAAGCCCCTGGATCCATCCTGGCAATTTGGCCAAGTTGCCGTACAGCTTGAGGCTCTGCAGGTTTTTCGGAGGCGAGGACATTCCATCCAGACAGCCAGACAAACCCGGCTCCCCCACTGACTGCACTAACAGCGATTCCAGGCGGCTGAGAGCGGCAATGGCTGAGCACAACTCTTGACTGTTTTTCTTGTTGACGCCAGTCACTCCTAATTTGCGCAGCTGGGTGAGCCTCTTCATGTCCTGTATAACAGCCTTCCCTCCAGCGATGTCCACGAGACCCAGTGTGTGCAGGGCTTTTAGCTTCCGGATCCCTCTTGGCACTGCAACACCACGTGGAGTATGGGCGTACAAAGACAAAAAGGCGCAGCAACATGCAGTGCATAAATCACGCCTGTTAGGTTCGCCATCCATATCGATAGCCCGTTTCAGAAGCCGAGGTGCACAACATGCCACACAAAATCCCACCGAAAGGAGCATAGCGTCACGCCAGTCAAAAAGCATAGCGTCATCATCAATTCCTACGCCCCCCGCACGAATATACTGCAGCTTCCTAAGCTTGATGATGGTCTTTGGCAGCTTGAATATGCCTGTCTCTGTAATATCTAGTGTCTGGAGTCGCCTCAGATTACCCACCGAATCTGGCAGGTAAGAAATACCACTATATCCTCTTAGAGAAAGGTATGTCAGGTGAAGAAGCTTCCCGATGTGCACAAGGTGGTGATCACATAGGCCTTCCGTGTCTTTCAAGTCCAGCACTCGCAGCAACGTCATCTTATCAGAAATTAAAAATGGCCTCCACTTTCCAAACACTGTTAATGATCGTACCCGGGACATGTCTACTATGCTCTCGAGCTCACTCTGATCTCCCTCCCAACTGCTGCTTATGGCAAGATGACGTATTGTACCCTGGCTGTATAAGCCGCAACCTTCCTCTAGCCTAAAAACAAGATTTTCTTCCATTGACTTTGAGATGCTGATTTCACGGATGAGATCATGGAGTTGGCAGGAGTCAATTCCATTTCTATTATAAATTGATTGTTGAGATGGTAGAATCATGCTCCTGTGAATGAGTTCCATGAAGTAGCTGTCCGCTATTTCCTCAGCAGACTTGTCACGAACCTCCCTTGAGTAACCCTCTGCAGTCCACCGCCGCACCAAACGTCTCCGGCTAACCTTGTGATCTTCAGGAAAGATGGACAAATACAAGAAACAAGACTTGAGATGATAGGGTAAACCATCGTAGCTTTTATCAAGGACGGTTCTTATGGCCCCAAGCTCTGGATTCATCTCCAACTCAGCACTAATATGTTCATTCAATTTTCTCCACTCCACAACGGTTTTTGGTTGGTTTGCCAAGAAGCTACCTATGGTGACGATTGCAAGGGGAAGTCCACTGCACTTCTTTAGAATTGGTTTCGCTTCTTCAGCCAGCTCAGGATATTGCTCATCCAAATCTACAATCTCCTTAAATACCTAAAATTGATACAATGCAAGTTATTCAGTAGTAAAAAAAAATTGTACCTAAACTAGTACTTATAATTAATAGAGTGACTATGACAGAGTGTCAAGAAGCACTGCGGAGACCCCAAGTGGGCTACCATCGCCCAGCCTGACCCAATATGAAATCCCGAAGACTTGGCGATGTCTGACCTCGACTCTGTGCACATGTAGCCCGGCATTGAGCTGAGTTCAACTTGAATCCCTCTTGGAAAATTTTGGAAACTTTGTGCTACGGCGCCAACTTGCGTTGTATCTTCAGTTTGTGTTCATAAACTACAATCTGAAGTTATTATGCATGAAGGTGTTGTCTACTCTTATCAAAGGGGAGAAGAAAAGAGAAGCAGTCGAGAGGGAGGAGGTGTGGGCCGACTCCATTTAGGCTGGCGCATGGGCCTGGGTGGCATGCACATGGAGACCGAGCCCGGTGCATAAGGCGCAATTGCAAAAGCCCGTGCATGCGGTGCAGCGCGAGAAAGCCAGAAGCCTACAGGATGGTGGTGGTGGGTGAGCCATAAAGGAAGCAAAAGCCAAGACTTGTGCGTGATGTGCTAAGCCAGAAATACAAGACGTCAAGCCTGTGTTCACATGGTTCTATTTTTACCGGAACTAGCAAGGTGGCCCATGTATTTATGCGGACATTATCCTTAAAGCACATTTAAATGACTTGACAATATATATATAATTTTATTTTTTAAAAATAGATTATTGGAGAATTTTATTTATGATATTTTAATATTATATATTATAAGAAAGAAAATACTCACTTTGTTTCCCAATACTTATCACATATAACCAAAATTTTCTTTCCTAGATACTTTTTGAAAAAAACTTGCATAGCTAACAGTAAATATATCATTATATAACATTTTTTCATTTATATCATCATCGTTTTTTCATTATTGCAATGCTTGTCTATACTATATGCTCATAACGCACATTGTATCGTTTACGTCGGTATAGCCGAGTGAACACCCGTTAATGATCTCACTCTCAATCCCTCTATCCTGTGTATATCCACTAAACTAATGGTTATAATGTTCTTGTTTTTGTGAGAATTTTTTTAGCAGTTATCTTTTTCTTAGCGATTGTAAACCACCTGTCTTCGATTTTTATTATATAATGGATTTTGATTCTTAATTTATATATGTACAAATAATATTTATAACTTATTTGTTTTGAAAGAGTTTTTTACACCTGACTCAAAATTTGGACCTAGGTTAAGAAGCAATATGGAGTTAGAACTTATAAATCCCTACCACCCAAGAAAATTTGAATGTGTAGATTCAAATTATGAATTTTTTTAATATTGTAAAACTACCCGGCGGTTTGTTTCTAACAGAATCATCCTTTTTAAATATAACTACCCAGTGTAATCTTCACATTTAATAGCATGAGTACAAAACTTAGAGTGATAGAAATATCTCCGGTCTCCACACATCTATGTCTCAGATCTTAAATGTGCCCTCTAGCTCAAGCTACCCACCAATAGCCTTCTCTTTCTCGTCACCAAGGTATAGGTACATGTTGTTCTCCACCGTCTGGAAATTGTAGAACACGAACACGTAGAAGGCTAGGCTGGCCATCTCAATAGTGACGTTGACCACCCACTAGTACTTGTAGCTGAGCACAACTACGAAGGCCGACATGGTGATTCGTGTGAAGTAGAGGTACCCGACTACCACCAGGTAGAACTACTTAAATAGGGTGAGCTTCTGGAGGTTTTGCGCCGTCTTGCCGTTTGTCTTGGACTCCTCCTGCAGGTTGCAGACGGACCAAATGATAGGAAAGAACACCGCGCAGCAGCAGATGACATCCACGAGCAGGAAGCTCTACTTCCACACCAGCTAGTCCTACCCCACTGGCCTTGCCTCCCCAATCACCGCTGGCATACTTCACTAAAAATCTTGTTCTAGATTACACATTATTTTTTGCGTGCACTGGTTGACGCAATCGCTGTTGAATGGGTGATCGTTGGCCTTCTTCCTTTGCAGTTCACATGGACTAACCTGATGTGATTCACGCAACACCACTACCGGGCTGACACCTCACCGTGTGCATGCCTTGTGCATCCGAGGACGTGGCTTCTGCGAAGATCATAATATGGCCCATTAAAATAACGCTTGCAGTGGATATGAACTACCACATCTCTTATCATTTTAATCTCCTTGCAATGGAGGCAGTTGTACTGTAAAAGACTTTGGTTGTGACCGTGCTTTGATGTGATGACATTAATAAAGACCTCAATGAGCAATTGCCTTTAAGCTCACTAGTTGATTTTGTCCGCTTACGCTGGTGGATGTGAAGTGCATTTTGCTTGCGTCTCCTGTTCCAGCATGCTTCCACTCGTGAAGTCATTCACTGCTAGGTGAGGTGCTTGATTGTTTTCTTCTCGATCGCGGTGTCATGAAATTCTTTTTGTGTGAGACGCTGCACATAAAACACAGATGGCTGATGGACGAGACCACGTGAAGGAAGCACATCGATCGAGGAAGGAGTCACCACGTGAGGCGCTTCCCGCTGTTGTTTTTTCCACACAAGCCAGTCGAGGAAAAAATTATGCCACGGTGCATAGAACTCTAAGATTTGTTTCTTAATAAGGATAATCTTCTCTTCTAAATTAAGAAGAAATATATCTTTAAGCAATAACATCTTATTAAAGATTATCATCTCTTTTAAATTAAGAAGAAATATATCTTTAAGCAATAACATCTGACGGCTACTATAGTTTTGCTTAATTAGAACTCACTTGATTAAGGGTCAGATGTTTTGCTTTTTGTAAGAATTTCTAACCTTTTCTCATTTTTCTTAGCAATTCTAAAACGCCTATCATTGATTTTTAGTAATAAATAGATTCCTTTGATATTTGTGTCCGTTTGTTTTTGTTTTTTAGACAAGTCTGAGTGCAATACACCTTATACTTTCCTTTTTGTAGTCTAGTACAGATTGGAAGTGCTGAAAATAAATGTGTGAATCTTAGTGGGTTAGAGTCCAAGGTGGTTTAATTTACACCCTAAGATGGTTTTAGAGGGCATTTGTGATGATGTGGATCTCACTTAAGGTAGTTTTGCCATACTGGCAACCACATATAAAGCTTCGGTAATGGGGATTCAATTCAAGGAGGTTGATATCCACATCGCCCACCTCTTTCTTCTTCTCATCATCACCCCTTCTCTCATTTGGATATGCATCGGCAAAAATTGATGACATGACTGCTAACATGGCAAAAATCACCCTGAGTTGGGCCCCCATTGGTAAAACCACTCTCCAAAACCGCCTTAGGATGTAAATTGATCCAATTTTATAAGTTTAGGGTGTTAAATACCAGTTTTTATAGTTGAGGATGTTATAGACTTTTTTTTGGAAAGTCCAGGGATGTGAAATAGATTTATTTCTAATCTTTATTAGAAGGGGGTGTGTGGGTCTATAGCGATCCAAATCAAGGTAAAGTCGGCCTTAGGTTTTTTTTGTGTGGTGAGTTTGGATATAAAGCCAAGGAATGTCCCTATTGTGCTTGTTGTATATTCGGGTTGCATTGCCAACCTTCAAGCACTCAACCTCACAAATAAAAGTATAAGAATAAGAACATAAGATGTAGTCCTTGCAGTCTTCTCTCTCTTTATTGAATTCTTTAGACTTGTGTACAATAAGCAGCCCTTGCTCCTCATATAGGAGGTGGGGGTACCTGCTTAATAGAATAAGCAATATGGGACTAAGCTATACTAATAGGCCTTGTGGGCCTGCTTCTCCCTAATGGGCTATTTTAGGTAAAGTGTCCACACCTTATCGGACCCTCGAAAATAGGCTGATATACAACTCCCCCTGGACACTTTGCCAATGCCATGCTCAAGCCTCATTAAAAACACTTTATGAAAACCCAGTGGGAAAAAGGAAAGAAGAAAAGAGTGCATAGTTTGTGTTCTTGCTATTGCACATGGTGCCTCATTAAAAACCTTCAATTGTTATTACATAGTGGTAGGGGTGAAATCGGGTCGGATATGGTCGGATCTCACCTTTTCCATATCCTAACCCACATTTTCTAATCGGATTCGGGTCGAATACGGATAGTATCGAATACGAATACAAACACGGATAATGTCGGGCACAAATATGGAACAAATACGTACCAAGACGGATACGGACACTATCAGTCACGAATATTTATTCGGATATCAAGTCGATGCAACAACCATTTTATACCACATAGACAATAGCAATGCAACCATTCCATACATCCATAATGCAACAATACATCGGTACTAAAGTCGTAGCATCACTGGACATACATCATTACTCATTAGTAGTTTTAACACTAAGAATATCAGCCTCATGAGTCATAACCTCACATTCAGATCAGAGGTACAGTCAAGGCAAAAGATACATTTATATGACTATTGATGACATGTCACCATATTAGTCCTCGCAAAAAATGCTACTAACCAAATTGTTTGAATAGTTAAATATACCATGAATGGTTTAAACGACAATACCCAAACTTTCATACACTTGTGTATTAGTTTTAATCCAAGTATCACATGTATTATAAAAACTTAAGAAATATTCTGGACTTCTGGCTTAATCTATGGCGTCGAAGAGATGCTATGGTTTATGTAATTAGACGAATCCTACTAAATGTGCCTGTAGGTATTTCTAATTTCTCAATCCGCTTATACTCCGCTCAATGAGACCTAAATGTCTACGATCTACGGTATTATACTACACCAAAGTTCACATTAATTCTTAGTTCAATTTCTTGATATCTATTATGTTGATGCGATTGGAATTCCTTTACAAGGTTTCTAATATCGTAGTTCATTACTTACTTATACAATGCACTTTCTGGCAAAATGGTTACAATGCATGTTTAAGAGTATCCTTAAATTTAGCAACTCTAACTCTTTACATTTCTAAATTTTCCCACTCCTTTTTATTTTCTTTCTTCTACCCCTCTTTTCTTGCTTGCCTTGGTAGAAGCCGACTCACCTCCTCCTTCTCGCTCCTACCGGCGCCTCCTCGGTTCTTTCCCTCACCATTGCCGACGTCTACTTCATCTCCTCCTCCCCATTTCCTCTCTCCCGGTCTCCTCCACACCGACGCCACGCCTCGCTCCTCCGCCTTCGCGTCTCGGCGCCTCCACCTCGGGTCTCACACCTCCCCGACGCCGTCCTCGGCGCCGCCGATTCCGATGGCGACGCGCCGCGCGCTGGTTCGGCTCCTCACGCGCCTTCTCCTTGCGCGCCTGCCGCCGTCGCGCTCCCTCGCGTCGCCGGCCTAGCGGCGCCGCGCCGTCGTCGACTTCTCCGACCTCGGCCTCAACGCCCTACCACCGGCCGGTCCTAGCGACGCCGCACCGCGCCGCCGGCCATCCTACCCTCGCGCCTCGGCTCCTCCCGGCATCAACCTCTCGGCATCTCACGACCCCTGCTCTTGCGCCATTATCGGTAACCTAAATAAATTTTGGGAGTGGGCTTTTCTGCGTAGGCCCTATTGCGCTTCTTCTCCCTCCCGACTCTCCTCTCTACTCCCTCCTCCTGTTTCCGGTTGGCATGTTCTATGCTAGTTCTGTGATGCTCTAATGACGCGTCGGCGCCCTTGCCCCTTGATCTTCCCCTCCGTTCGGATGATTCGGAAGTTCGGACTGGCAAAGTAATCCAGGTAATACCCGAATAGTTAAGTGGGTAATATCCGAATTTTATACCGGATAATCCGTATCCGTCGGATACCGACCTCCCAAACCCGATGCCGTATCCGCAAAAAAATACCCGTATTCGGATCCAATATCCGTATAAGTTTCCGGGTACCCGAATTTACGACCCGAATTTGACCCGCTTTAATACGGGCGGGCGGGCGGGAAATACGCCCGTTTTCACCCCTACATAGTGGTACTTCCGAAAATCGAAAGTTTTGATTTCTGGGCGGTACGTTTTTTCCAGAGAGCACCTGCTGAAAACACTTCATTTCTTGGAAATTGGAAGTACCGTGGTTTGGATGACGGAACTTTCGAAATCTGGAAGCTCCGGGCAAACTGGGTTTTAAGTTTTTTCAGAGAGCGACTCTTGAAAAACTTGATCTCGTGGAAATTAGAAGTATCGCTCCAGAATAGCAGAAGTACCGATAAATCAAAACTACCACAATTTCAATGGCGGAAGTATCGCATCGGCTTCCAATGGCTAGTTCTAACATTATGACATAGTCATTATTGTTGCTACAGTAGAGGAGCAGAAGTACCGCATTTTGCACAGCGGAACTACCGCTCTCCCTGATTTTTCAAGATTATTTTTTGCAAGGGCTATATTTGGTTGGTAGGGGTATAAATATTTCCCCACCAGCTCAAGGATGCAAGTAGAGACTTCATCGAACATCCTTGAGCATTCACTCCACACCTTGTTTTCACATTATGCATTCATTTGAGGTAGTTGAGCAAAAATCAAATGCATTCTCTCTTAGATTGATCCTTGGCACTTGATCGCCGTCAAGCGGAGTTTTGGTTTATTACTCTTGGTGCTTGCCGGCACTTAAATGGCTTTGATGGAAAATTGCAAGGTGACCTCTTCAAGGGGGAGATTGAAAGCATCTAGGCCCCTAAAAATAGTTTTGGTAATTAATGACATTATGTGAATATGGGACTAACATATCTTTAAGTGTTTGAAAGGTTCAGTCCCGATGACAGGGGTGAGATGCATACTATGGGTGAACATGAAGATCAAGATTGTTTGAGACGAAGGTATAATTAGTCTAGGATCCCTTTTATTTTTTCTGGTATTAGGAGAAAGATTGGAAGACCAGATTGTAGGTTAAATGCCGTACTATTAAGGGGGATCATAGCTAGTAACTTGATAGTATGTTCTTGTCCCATTTGGATCAATTTAGGATCATGCATGCACTTAAAACTAAAATTGAAAACCAAACCGTACACTGCCAGGAAAATCAGAAGTATCGGCGTTTACACAGTGGTACTTCTGAAAATGGGAAGTTCTAATTTTTGGGAGGTATGTTTTTTCTAGAGACCACCCACTGAAAACACTTCATCTCTTGGAAATCAGAAGTACCGTGGTTTGAATAGTAGAACTTCCAAAATCTGGAAGCTCTGGGCAAACTAGGTGGTACATTTTTTTCTCGAGAGTGGCTCTTGAAAAACTTGATCTCATGGAAATCAGAAGTACCACTCTAGAATAGCGGAACTACTGATAAATCAGAACTACCGCAATTTCAACAGCGAAAGTACTGCACTGACTTCCAACAACTAGTTCTAATGTTCTGATATAGCCGTTACTGTTGCTACAGTAGAAGAGCGGAAGTACTGCATTTTGCACAGTGGAACTACCGCTATCCCTAATTTTTCAGGATTATTTTTTGCAATGGTTATATTTGGTTGGTAGGGGTATAAATACTTTCCCACCAGCTCAAGGACGCAAGTAGAGACTTCATTGAACATCCTTGAACATTGAGCATTCACTCCACAACTTATTTTCACATTGTGCATTCATTTGAGTTAGTTTAGCAAAAATCAAGTGCATTCTCTCTTAGATTGATCCTTGGCACTTGATCTCCGTCAAGCGAAGCTTTGGTTTATTACTCTTGGTGCTTGCCAACACCTAAACAACTTTGGTGGAAAATTGCGAGGTGACCTCTTCAAGAAGGTTGTAAAGAGGCCCAACGCCGAATTGTGAGTGGTTTGGTGTCCACCATGTCCAGAGCAGAGGAAGGATAACCACTAGTGGATTGAGGAGCTGAGACTTAATTCATGGAGCCGGTCTAAGTCATTTGGGCTATCCTCAATGTGGATTAGAGGAAACCAGTAAGTTTTCGAACACCATGGTAAAACATCGTGTGTCAATTGGTTACTTCTTTATCTCTTCCTTTCACATTCATACTTCTAGCATATTGTTTTTGTCATTTTAGTTGTGCTAGACATATTCTTGTAGAAAACTATGCTTGTAATTCTCTAGCTATAGTAAAATTGTGTAAGTTGAATTACTTTGAAATCTTGCCTAGCTAATTTGTAGAAATTACCTTTAAACGTCAAGAATTTTTTAGAACCTCCTATTCACCCCCTCTAATCGGTTATTCTTGATCCTACAACAACCCTGTTGTCTTGATCCTTAAGATCAAAATGATCAAGTGGTATACATCCACATAAAACGTTAGCAAAGTTAAGTGACTTACTTGCTCCCGTTAACATTGAAATTATAGGATACTAAGTTTGAACCTTTCAGACCTTATTGTTGCTAAGACTTATAGTCTACAACATGAGAATCCATATTAGATGTGTGCTCCCTCTGAAGACGACAACCATTGAACTCTTCTTATTCATTTACTATATAGCCATCCCTTTGAATAGATGTAGGCAAGAATGTTGTGAATATATCCATTAGTTTCTTTCTACCAATTTCCTTATTTCTTTGTTTCTCATAGCTGGTTTTCATCAAGCAGCATATATGGGTTGACTGAGTGAACCATGGCTTGGGTAGAATATATGACCTACTCATCTATTTCGTGGGCCGTAGGCTGGAGTGAGTGGTAGTTTGCTATATACCGCACGTGCAGCATATAGAAAATCCACATTTTCCACCCTCCAATTCTCTCTTGGACAATTGCCTCCCGTTTGCCCCAACCAACCGACCTGCCTAACCTACTTCGGCCTACTTGCACGAGCCCACCTCCCATCCCCTCTTTGACCACTCGCCCTCACTCTTGGGCCACCCATCTCGCGTTGAACTGTTTTTCTAGCCATGCCACTAGATCAGCCCCCTAGCCTACTTGGCCCGCGTGCTCGCCCTCCCTCTTGTGTTGACGACACCCTGCCAATGCTGCTTTCTTCCTGCCTCTGCCCCCATGCCCCGACACGCCACCTCTCGCCTCCGTCCCCTTCAAGCCTATAACCACCTCACCAGACAAGCACCGATACCTCACTCCCACTCGCCTCTAGTGTCATCTTTTATGAGCACGACGTCGCCATAGACCTCATTGTAGTGCCAACTCAAGCCATGCGTGTCGATCGAGAAGGATAGAACCCAAGCCAAGGTCACACCATCTCCTACCTCGCCTTATTGCCTTTCTCACCATCGTGCCCCTCCTTGCCACAAGATGACAACATATATACTAGGCATATTTACAATTATGAACAGTAGCATGATCATAAATTCAAATATGCCTATCTCATATATACGCTAACAAGGCCAAGCCTAGAACAAGGACACTACTAACAAAAGAAGGCATCATCATGATTGCATGACTAAAATCTAGCAAGCAAGACTTAGCCATGGGAGAAGGGATCACCGCAACTTACATATGATCGCTCCAGCGATGGTCATAGTAAAGTCAAATGCAAAGAAGACAACATGCAACATCATTTTCTTCCTCACTCGCATGTGACCCCTCTACGCCACTTTGACGTCATCTCTGTCTCTGGGAGCCTGTGGTCGTTGAAGCCACACCGTGGCCTATCGTCGATGCACCACCTCGCCACTTCGGCCCTTCTCACACCACGCCACCTGCGTCATGAGGACCACCACCTCCTCCCAAACTCTCAGAGTCGCTCTGTAGTTGTAGCTCCATATTACTAACCTCCACACCACCCTAGACCAAGTTGCCATTCCTAGAAGCTTTTCCATGCCCTTGCATGCTCTTGCACCAGTCCACTAGTTGGGAAGCCATCGGAGTTTGCTGTCGGTGTGATTTTCCTATCTGTAGCCACCACCCTCGCACAGCCCTATCCCAACCACCACCATCATCCCCACCATGGCGTGCCACAAAAAATGGGTCCTCCATCTCCGCAAACACACCATGTTCCCATCCACGTTGTAGTTCCACTGTCGAAGTAGTGCCGCAACCTGTGCCATAGCTTCCTCTACTTTGCTGCACAATGGGGAAGGAGCATTGTGCTACCAACTCGGTACCGTGTGTTTACAATTAGACCGAGTTGCCTTGCCAACTCGACTGAGCCACACCATCTAAGTTGAACCTAACCCACTCATCCTGGCCAAACCTGGACCAGATGCGCCAGACTCAAACCAAATCCAAGCCCGACCTGGTTAAACCGGTATATGGGCTATTCTAACCAGTTTAGGTTCGGTTCAGTAGGTTTGTGACATATCCCTAGAGGTTTAACACTAGTTCTTACTAGTTGACCAACTCTAGACCCCTCTACTCCCCTCAAATACCACTTTTTACCCTCCTTGTTTAGGCCCAAGCATTTCAAAACCCGTCTGGCCATAGTTTTCTCTCTTTTAAGAGTTCCAGCTTAAGTTTTCTAAAACCTAATTTAATTTTGTTTATTTCAGTGTTTTATTTGTTTTCCTTGGTTTATTGGTGTTGTTTTGCTTGCTTTAGAATGTGGAATAAGAAGACCAATAGAAGTGAAGAGGAGCCAGAAGATTCAAGGCCAATGGATCGATGGTTCCTAGTGAGACGCCAATTGTCAAGTTGAATGCAACTAGCCCTTTAGTATTGGGTAGATAGATCTACGATGTCAAGCAAGAGGCAAGTCACGATCCTTATCATATTGAATACCCAGTAGTTAGTTGTAGTTATTTCTTGCATTATTTTCTTGTTAATCATATTTGTTAAATGTAAATTTTGATTAAACATGTTCAGTAGCTAATGCCTTTAGTTACATTGTTTATCTACCATCCTTGTGTTGACACACATTTTATTTGTGTCACATATCCTATGTAATGGGTGTTGACACACATTTTATCCGTGTCACATATCCTATGTAATGGCCCGGGCAAAAGAGGCAGATTAATCTATGCCAAACAAGAGAGGCAACATGTGCAATGACAAGAATGCGAACTATGTACTCTTTTGTTCTTACTATTTTTTCCCACTGAATTTTTCGGAAGGATGGTGTTGGCTAAGTGTCCAAGGGGGAGTGTTATAATATTATGGTATGTGGACACTTACCTAAACTCAAGAGTCCTAATATATATAACTAAACTCAAGAGTCCTAGCTAATATATACTTGTCTTGCAAGAAAAGGCACTCCTCCCACTCTATAAAGGGGGAGGGAGATGTTGTCGGGACTACTTTTTGTATTCTCCTCTAAATTTGTTGTTCTTGCGTGATTGTTCGTCGACAATGCTTGTCATACAACAAAATTAAACTTTTGTCATTTTGTGACCTGCCACATGCGTCATAGCACAATCATATGTTGTCAAACCTACAAAAAAATCTCTTTACAATGCTAGGCTAAGTTGTATCACTGTATCTATAATTTAGATGGCTAAACGTATGTGTGTGCTCCGAGCCCACCAAGGTTCAAGTCTCAGTCATGGTGCTAGTGTACACAACAATTTTAGTAGCGCGCGCACACGTGTGCGAGTTCAGTGAACAATCACATGTTCAGGCACCATGAGTCCTTAGGTATCTCCGATAAATTCTAAGCATGTATAGGAGACACACACGTATATATGTGGTAGTGTGAGTGTGATATGTGTTGAGTATGTACGTCTTCCTTGTATTCTCTCTTGAAAAAATATAATGTAATTCCAAATCAAACAAATGGAGCATAGTACACTATCGGTACATACCTTTTTCGTGAAGAGGTTTGTTGCGTCCTTGTCTACTAGCTGTTTGAGATTGTATACGTTGTTTTGTTCTCTTGAGCAATGTTTAGCGATATTCCACACCCTTGTGGTGACTATGATCCGGCTTTTTGGTTCCGTTCTTGGAAAATCTTGTGCGATGTCGTCCCATTCTGTGGTGGATGATAGATCATCGAGAATAATCAGGTACTTCTTTCCTTGTAAAAGTTCAGCCAACGAGTGTGGAGCTCCAGTTTTTGTTTTGTCGCCTATCCAACCCCCTTGTTTTGTTTTGTAGCCCATCAAACCCGTGGCTTCCTTATTTCCAGAAGAGTTTGGATCTAGTTGCATAGCTAAGCTCATACGGAGATCCTCAAGATTGAAAGGACGCATGACCGTGACACAAGCACGCTTCTCAAACATGCCACTAACCTCTTGACTTCGGTAGACATCTTGAACTAGAGTGGTTTTTCCAAGACCACCCATTCCACATACAGATATCACCTCAAGTTGTTGGCTCTCTTTTGAAATTAGTTCGATAATTTTAGTTTTTTCATCAACTCGCCCGACGAGCTCAGATTCCTTGAAAGCTGCTATCATCGTCTCTATGCGAGTGAGGCTCTTTCCTCCCGTGGAGCTATTACTGCTAGTTGTGGTTGTGTTTGAGATTAACCTTGCCTCCATTGAATCTGTTCCATCTTCAGAATCCTGGACACAAGCAAACAATGGTTAATTAGGTGATGTCTTCTATTTCCCAGGACAATGGTTAGTCGTGTTTTAAATCTCGTAAATGTGTAAGCAATAGTTTTCAATCTTCTATAATAAACTATTTAATCTTCATTTAATTTGTGGCTCATAGGAGTTATGATTCAGAACACCATACTGGCTAATCAACTAAAAGACTTACTACATAGTAGTAGATAGGTACATGTGCACCTATTTAAAAATTTGTGTATTTTTTAAAAAAACTAGCTGATTGTTCCGTGCAACTGTGCGGTGTAGCGTGGTATAATATATCGTATATTTTTTTTGAAGAAATTTCTATTTCATAACCAAATACATTTAGGATATTTGATTTCATATTTAATTGGTGCAATTTATTTTAAGATACCTCTTCCCCTATGTGAAAGAGAAGATTGGGATGTGGGCGTGTAGCAAATTTACACTCTTTGGATTATAGATGATGCTATTTATCTCTTTTTTTTGTTTTTCTCAAATTAATATATCTCTAAACCAACCGTCAAATCTAAGCCTTTAATTACTGTATGTCTACCAAATTAAAATTATGGGCTAGATGTTTTTTTTATCTTTTTTTGATCTCTAAACCAACTATCGAATCTAAAATCCTTTAAATTAGTGTCCACCAAACAAAGTGTTAAATGTTTCTTTTTAGAACTTCTAGTGTATTTCTCTTTCTTATTAGTAGCCGTAAATCAATTGTCATCGGCTTTCATTATATAATATATAGATCCTCCAAAATTTGATGGATGTAGGATCTAACACATGTAAAAAAATGCATTGTTTTGTCCAAAATTATTATCAGGCGTGCATTGTAGAAATACAAGTTTGTACACATAGTAGAAAATCAATGACTAGTTAATCTACATATGGGTAAACGGAACAGAAAAAACTACTGGGACACGGCCACCAAATGCTTGGCTCGTACGTGTTGCTGCTGCTGTTAATTATATTGTTGAACTAGAAGAACAACAAGATGTAGAACTAATTAGATTATTTCAACACTTTGAATATTACCTTCTCGTAGAAAGCATAAATAGTATGATCAGCAGACGATTGTTTGAGCTCTGATACCACCCTTACTTGCCCTACACATAAGCTTGCAACTTCACGTCGCTCTGTGGACACTATGATTCGGCTCCCATTCTTGTTGTTTGGAAAGTATTTCTGAATCCAATCCCAATCTTCAATGTTGGATAGGTCATTAAGGACAATCAGGCAACTTTTCTCATTCACATGTGTACTGAACTCATGAGCCAAATCAGCATGCCCCATCTTCTCCATCTTCATCAGAACCTCAACCACTGCAGTTGCACCATCTTGTGCTTTCCCAGTTGCTTCGAGAGAATTTGTGTTGAACTGCCTTACCATGCTAATGAGAAACTCTTTTGGATCAAAAGGATGCATCACCCTAACCCAGGCATGGCATTCAAACTTCCCTTTTACCTCAGGATTCTCATAGGCCCCTTTGATAATGGACGTCTGCCCAAGGACACCACTTGTTCCCCACACTGCGATCACTTTAAGGTTCTTGTCCTCCTGCTTGATCAGTTGGACAAGATCCACTTTAGCTTTGTCCTGCTGCCGCCTTGCTTCCTCGATGCCAAACATTGTTGCGCCGGCGATGCTGGACTGCCCAGAGGAGGCGGTGGGCTTGGATCTAGAGTCCTTGATGAGGCGGTAGCGCACGTTCCTCTGGCTGACATCCTCCACCTTGGCTCTGAGATCCTTCATCTGCTTGGCCGCACAGCGCCGGTCCTGCAGCGTGCGAGGGATGCGCCACCAAGATTGCTTCTCCAGACGGACGGCAAAATCCTGGAGGCAGTCCTCCACGTCGTAGGCCACGTCGCGGACTTGCTTCACCCAGGTCTTGACCACCTTGTGCTCGTCTCGCTCGTCGTGCGCGGCCATGAGGAAAGCCTGCATCATCTCCAGCTCGTCCCTAATGAAGGCCTGATCACGCTGGATGCCGAGCTGCAAAGCCACCTCCTCCGCGAGAGCGGATTTGGCGTAGCTAAGCGCTCCATTCAGCACGGACTTGCCAACACTCAGCACGGTCGCCTCCATCGCTCTCCTCTAGTGTGTGTCTGCGGAGTTGTGGTGAATCTGATACTGCTAATGCTGGGCGCTGATAAAGAAGCCAATTGAAAAATGGTGCTCAGATGCAAGACCGAGTAAGTCGACATTTTATTATGAAGACTTACCAGGATGATGTGTGCTCAAGTCCTAATAATTCACCGGGCCCCACCTCCCACGGAGGAAGAAAACCATAACGCTACATGAAGCCAGGCGCATGCAAAGAGCAGTTGGCCAAAGTCATTCATTGTTGTATCATATCAAGGGGGCCACCGGGTCCCACGGAGGAAGAAAACCACGCAGAGGTGACGGCCCACCAACTCTACATCAAGCCACACGAGCGGCCAACATCTATTTTTAAGATAATGGATTACTTTTGCTTGAAAGTTCTTTTATCGTGACTGACGATTTATCACAAGAGAAAATTGAGAGTTTATCAAAATTAAGATTATTTAATCTTTTCACTAAAAATTAAGAGCACAGCAGGATTTCGATTGGTGATCGTGAAGTTCGTTATATGTGTTCTTATAAATTAAAGAGTGTTTGTGGTTGTATTGGCAACAGATGATCACTACGATTCGAGATGCTACACATGAGTATCTTGATCCTACTCGAGAAGAACGAACGACCCCATATTATCTGAGTACCAGAGCACGGTTTCCTCGGTATGATTATTTAACCTAACTTTTAGATTGATTTTTTTTGTTGTTTTCATTTAATTTCCTATAGTCCAAAAATTGAAAACACAAAAAAATTCAAACCCTAGTTTTTCATCTATTATTTTTGTGAGTTTTATTAAATTTTAATCTATTAGAATTTTTATTTAGATATTAATCATTATGTTCCTTTACCTCGTTTAATCCATATAAAATCTAAAAAAAATTTGCCTGTTAAATCCCACAATTAGTATAAAGAAAATTACATCTATCCAAGCTGTCCGCTATAGCCGCCGCCGGATGATATGAAGACCGAGTAAGTCGACATTTTATTATGAAGACTTACCAGGATGATATGTGCTCAAGTCCTAATAAATCTACCTATATATTTATAAATAACCGAGATTAAAAATGTCACCTTTGCTTTAGAGGATTACAAATTTTCATAAAAATTGTCAAATGAAAAAAGGAAAAAAAAAGAGAAATACACACAATAATCGGGATAAAAAGAAAAGATGCGCACACCCGCCTTGCACTATACACCCCCTCACGCATGATTGCCGGCGTGGCACCACGTCCATCAATTATCGCTCGCTTCCATAGCCAGCGTCCACCCGGTGTCGCTCACCAGGGGTGAAGCCACTGGGGGGCTTAGTAAGACTTGAGTCTCACCTCCTCCAATGGCAACTTTGTACATAGTAAAAAGAAAGAGAAAAAGAGAGAGATTAACAAACCCAAAGAGAAGCTAGCTCTCCTTGATGAGAAGGTTAACAGCAAGCATAAAATTAAAGAAGGCGACGAGGAGGAGGAGACGGAGTGAAAATCATGAAATTAAAGAAGAGCTAATCAATTAATCAAAGAGAAGAAAGAAAGAGAAATAATATATGTAAATCGTAAAACTAAAGAAGAAGAATAGGAGGAGGAGTAGTGAAAATCATTAAATTAAAGAAGAGATAATCAATCAAAGAAAGAAAGAAAGAAGAAAAATGAAATATATATGAACCTTCTTGAGTCCGAGGATGACGGTGGAGAGCTCGATGAATCTCTGATTGATCTTCTCCCTCCGCCGCTGCTCCGCGATGATATGGTCCTGCACGTGCCCCGAAGGCGCTGACGCTACCGAGCCTCCCGCCGCAGCGGGCGCCACGCTGCCCCATCTCTTCCTGGCCAGCGTATGCACTATAGCGGCTCCAACGGTGTCTAGCAACACAACGCCTCCGCCACTACTCTCATCAGTTGGCTGCGCCGACGCGACGCTGAAGTTTCAGCTCATCGCCCTGTTGTTGTTGTCGCCTGTCCTGGCGAGGGCGGTGTAGGGGGGCCACTTGATGGCCGCATCGTGGTCTATGGTGGCGCTGGGGCTGTCGCCAGAGCTCCAACTGCCGGCCTGATGGCCAACCTGCACCATGAGGTCCCGGACGACAGCTGCCACAGTGGTTTGGGAGGTGCTGCGGAATGCTTGTAGCGAGGGGAAGGAAGCACCCTCGTTGTCGTCGCCACCATTAGTGTATGTGGGAACGGCGGCGGCGGCCGAGGAGTGCTAGTGCAGTGTGTTCATTGCCCTCTCTACATGAAGAGGTTCGAGTTGTCCATATCAATCGATTAATCCTTACTCCCCGTTTGAATCAACAAATAAGCCATGAAGATGATAAAAACATCGGATAGAGTGTGGAAAAGAATGCCACCTTTTGTTTCTATTTTCTCGTGATTCAAATTAGCTTAATTCTGGTATATTCATATGATCTAAATTTTCATTGTCATTCATAACTTTCTATTATATCACTAATTTTGATATGTTTTATACATAGATGACTCATCGCTATTCGCACTCATGGTGTTTTCTATTATCGAGATACCTACTTTCTATTTCTCTATTTTTCATTGTTTGTCTCCATCCAATTTGTAGTTTCTATACAAATTTGAAATTTTATAAGAGTAAAAGACTAATTTTATACCAACTTAATTTATACCTATAAATAGTTCAGTCCACCCTCAATTTCATTCCTGGCTTCGCCACTCTCGCTCACCTCCGTAGCTTGTGCCTTCGCCCGCTCGCCACTCGAAGGCCAAAGCCGCTTCCCACATAGGCAACCACTGGATGGGAGAGAACAGAGGTTAGAGTTTTACTTGTACCTTTATCTCTTTAGACCTATATAAGGAGAGCTAAAGTAGAATGAAAAGTAGACATAATGTGTTACATGAATCAGGCGTGAGATGGGAAGAATGTAGGCTAAATTTATTTACTACTACAAATATATAGTTTTATTTCAACTATCTTAGGCCCCGCTTAGTTGGGCTGAAAAGCTATGGTTTATAGCTGAAATTGCACTATACCGGCTGAAATTTCACTATAGCTGAAGATGGCTTATTTGGCGTAATTAAATTTTAAAAAATTTAAAAATAGAAAAAATATGCTAGCTCATCACGAACAACGCAAACGAATACGGGAAAAAAAGAATCGGCAAAAAAGCTAAAAAAGTTAAAAGTTCAGAAAAAAAATAAAATTTATGAATAGTGATAAATAAATCAGAATCCAGAAGCTGAAGCCGAAATGAGCGGACCAAATCAGACCAAAAGTCATTATTATTGTATCACATCTAGGGGCCACCGGGTCCCACGGAGGAAGAAAACCCTTCAAAAGAGACGGCCCAACAACTCTACATGAAGCATGCGCATGGAAAGAGCAGTTGGCCGGAGTTATTCATTGCTGTATCACATCAAGGAGGCCACCGGGTCCCACGGAGGAAGAAAATCATGCAGAGGTGACGGCCCTCCAAACTCTCCAGGAAGCCATGCGAGCGGCCAACGTCACGAGACCACTTA
This sequence comes from Dendrocalamus sinicus, assembly GCA_036346575.1. Classification (NCBI taxonomy): domain Eukaryota; kingdom Viridiplantae; phylum Streptophyta; class Magnoliopsida; order Poales; family Poaceae; genus Dendrocalamus; species Dendrocalamus sinicus. The sequence continues at coordinate 33,705,720 of CM070663.1, forward strand.
TTTTTATGATAATAGATTGCTTTTGCTTGAAAATTCTTTTATGGTGACCGACGATTTATCACAAGGGAAAATTGAGAGTTTATTAAAATTAATATTATTTAACCATTTTGCTAGAAAATAAGAGCACAAGAGGGTTTCGATTGCTGATGGTGAAGTCCGGTATATGTGTTCTCGTGAATTAAAGAGTGTTTGTGGTTGCACTGGCAACGGATGATCACTATAATTCGAGAGAGGCTACACATTAATATTTTGATCCTACATCGAGAAGAACGGATAACCCCATATTATCTGGGTATCAGAGCACGGTTTCCGCGGTATGATTATTTAATCTAACTTTTAGATTGATTTTTCTTGTTGTTTTCATTTAATTTCCTATAGTCTAAAAATTGAAAACACAAAAAAAAATTCAAACTCTAGTTTTTCATCTATTATTTTTATGAGTTTTATTAAATTTTGATCTATTAGAATTATTATTTAGATGTTAATTATTGTGTTCTTTTACCTCGTTTAATCCACATAAAATCTAAAAAAAAATTTGCCTGTTAAACCCCTCAATTAGTATAAAGAAAATTGCATCTATCCAAGCTGTCCGCTACAGCCGGCGGCGGCGAAAAGCGCTGAGCAGTCATCTACGGTAGCGAAAGTGCTACAGTATTCATCTACGGTACTGAGGGAACCAAAAATCTGTGCGGCTACAGCACTACAACAGTACAGATACAGTATACGTACGTCCTGCTACAGCACGCTCAACAGTACATAAACAGCATGCTACACTGCGAAAACTGCAGGACGCACTGTCGTCCGAACTCAATTAAGTTGTGTTCACTTGAATTTTTATGCATACTAGCCGTTGAATGTTGTATATAGAGCTACTCTTAAGTATTTAGTATTTTATATCTTTTTGAATATTTATGATTTATACAAAATCAGGAGATAACTAAATTCTAATTCAGTTTTTGAGTAAAAAAAGAGAGAAAAAGAGGCAGTTGAATTAAAAAGGGCTTGTGCTTCTATTTACTCATCGCTTCTCTTAGTTATGGTGACTAATCTTTTTAACTTTTCAGTCCTGATATGTGCGCACACGCACACGTCAGCTTTGTTGCATGCATTTTGATCGGTTCAAAACGCCCCTCTCTGTGCATTATCGCGAATCTTGCTTTGTTTCTTTCAGTTTCTGTACGGCAGACAGAATTGCAGGTCACGCTGCTTTCTTGTCTTTCGGCAAAGTTGGCTAACTACAGCGAAGGAGCTGGTCCAATCGGTGGACGAATATTTTGATCAGTTCAGAACGCGCCTCTCTTTACATTATCGCGAATCTTGCTTTGTTTCTTTCATTTTCTGTACGGCAGACAGAATTGCAGGTCACGCTGCTTTCGTCTTTCAGCAAAGTGAGATTTTCATGAAACGAAGTGAGATTTTCATCAATGGAGAGAATGGGAGCAACTACCCGGAACTTGAGTGCTTTGGTGGCAGCGGCTACAACTCCGCAGTGTGCACCAGCGGCGAGGGCGGCTCAACGCCAGCCACAGCTGGCCCCCCTGTAGAGTTACGGCACCGTGGATAAGGAGAGTGTTAGTCATATATCCTTGAGACGATCTTGAAAATAATTATATTATTTCTACGTATATGATCTTTCAAATAAATATTATTTTGCCACTTGAATAAATATTGATCAACAAATATATAACTTGCTCGTAGAGCTCTTTTTATGTTTTGATGTTATTCTAAATTATCTCTGATCTTATATTATTATATGAGATAATTATGATTTGTAGATTAATACATGTATTGATTGATGATCATGTTTCATGGATCATAGATATGAAAATATCAAATTAATAATATGAACACAGATTAGAGAACATGGTATTGGATTGACCTATCATGAGACACTACAGGAATTGTTATATTATTAAGTGTTATCAGTTGGTCTTATACATAGTACGTGTAAGATCTTTAGACTTAAGACCGTCATAGTTTTTTTATATGTATAATAGTTTACTTAATGGTTACCAAACACTATTCCGTAACTAGATGGTTATAAAGATAACTTTAGGATTTACTATAAAATATGCGAAGGAATGTGAGCTGTCAAGATAGAATTTACCCTTCTTATTCAATAGGAGAGATATCTCTAGGCCCATCGATGTGGTTGGATTAAGAAAGTCCATAACCATACTGAATATGGTTGAGGAGCTAATCATAAACTGAGTAATCAACCACATGTTTGAGTAAAGTATTGATATGTCATAGAATGGCACATTTCTCGCCTTGAGTTCGATCTGGTATCGTGAGGCAAAGGGATCACTGCATAAGCACCATATATGTTCGTTCGATATGATCTTTGCGTATATTTGAGTCGTTATGTCCCGATAGAGACTGCTATTGACTTATAGACTGGAAAGGAGTTTTCGGTTCATGACCGAATATACATGAACCTATAGAGTCACATACTTAACAGGTTAGAACAATAAAATCCAGATCATAGACTCCGAGTGAGATACAATCTCTACTAGTATTCGATCCGATTGGAGGCTCTCCAAGTGAGATACAATATCTACTCATATTAAATAAAAATCCAGTCAAAGACTTTCTGAGTTAAATATGATATCTAATCGTATCGGATAATGATCAAATTGGAGGCTTTATATAGGGAGGTGCGGGGCTGAGGGAGGTATCCCAAAACACACTCGTCGAAACTCTAGCTGCCACCTCTCAAAACTCTCTTCCATACACGCTAGTGCTAGCACACCGACAAAACGCGTTCCATCCCTCTTGGACGAATGGACTTCGGTAGAGGCACCGCTATGACTGCGACGCTGATCGGAACATTATGAGAAGGAGATAGTTGGTCAGAGGATGATCCACTAATTTTACTATACCGATGCGTGTTACATTAAACTGGTTGCTTCAACTCTACTTTCGCTGCATTACACATCTAGTGATAATGATCTATCATTTTGTACTCATATGAGTTTTTGATTTATACTATAGAAAATTTTTATCCGTGATAACGTAGCCTACTTATATCAAAACAGAATGCCCATTGGAGCCGGTGCGAAGCAAGCGAATGGGCGATGCAACCGACGGGCCAATCGAACGCAAACCGACGTGTGTAGCCAAACGCAACAAAACATTGCGAATAGCGCGTGACACGTGGTTTTCTTGTCTGCGAGAGTTGCAAGTTTGCAACCCCTGGAGACCTGGACCGTGTAAAAAAACACCACAAGTGTTGATAAACCCAACATGAAATCAGCTTTCCTTAGGCGATTTTCATACTTCCATAGATCACTTCATCTCAGCATCTTTCTAAAGAACTATCATCAATCATCACTGATTGTTTGGATGATCTGTAATCCTATAATCGTGAAGATGCTGATTGTTTGGATGTATTATAGCAATCAACGTGTTCGCTTATTAAAGGGAAAAAATGCATACGAATGCTCGGTCCATTATATATACTAGTAGTGTGCCCGTTCTAACGCTACGGTAAAATATAAAACAAAATAAAATTTGTAAAAAATAAAACGAACAATCAGATTCATTAAGCCTGCGCGCACAGCTCGATCTCGACCTACTGCAGCTCCTCCCGCCACCGCACGATGCTCTGCAAGCGCTACTGCAGGATGTCCTCGCTGAGCCCCCCCTCCCGTCGACGGTGATCAAGCAAAAGTCCTCCAGCCCTCCAACCCCATCCTGCACCAAAACTCAATCCTCCACCATTACAAACCACGTCACGTACAAATCATTGAAGAGAGGAAGCAAGCACGCACCTCATGGTTATCTCTCTCCTCGGACTGCCCCATCTTCGTGTGCTCCACAGCATCCTAAACACCAAAACAACAACACGGGAGGCCCAATATCTTTTGTTGAAAACTCTATTTAAAAGTACAATTGGTATAATTCCTGGGGCAAAATCTTTCTGGCTGATCATGCATGCAGATCGGGACAGCGAGAAGCAGGAGGCGTGTGCCGTGCCATCGCTGCGAGAGACAGGCAATGAGGTGTAAACATACATACAATCGAACAAATTAGTAAGATACACGCGATGAGGTGTCAATTGTCTCCAGATTTAAGGATGGATTACGAATGACATCTACCATATTTTTTTGTTTGCATCACTTCTTCCAATCCTGTTTTACAAATAATATAATGTTTAGCATTTTTATTTTCATCTGATGGCTTTCATAGGTGAACTTTGATCATTACCTTCATAGCAGATCCTTCCACTTGAGAACCGGCACACTACATCCAATCTTTATATACGACAATGGAGCTAATGGCTTGTTTCCTAATTCTCCAGCTTCTTGTAGGTATCCTTATCTCGATCTTCGATTCTATTAATAGGTCTAATTCCTGTTGACAAGTTTTATGTTTAAAATGCCATGTTCCTATATGCTACTACTGTCATCATCATGACAAAACTAACCTGTATATACTCAAGTCTGCGCAACCAAGGTAAGCTTTTCCCTGAGCTATAGCTACAGATTTGACATGCTTGCTCTTGTAAAACGTCTGGATGCTTCTTGATGAACAAGAGAACTGTGGAAGTAAAAGGAATTCAAAGTAGAACATTGTTATTGTTATACATTCCATTTGCTGAGATAATTGCCGAGAGCATAGGAAGCCAATGCTTACCTTGAGAACGTTGTTCTGTGTAAGTACAATGATTTTGTCACTGCAAATATCAAACTTTTGCACAGCCTCTTTTATTTGAATCACCTCAACACACTCAAGCTTGCGCTGAGCCATTTTCCATACCTGCAGAGGGGCCTGTTAGTTAAACTTTTGCGATTAATTTTCCTGTGGTTGATTGCATTTCCTACCGAATAGATTTGTCAGCTGATCCACTCGGAGATTTTCTCCAGTTTCGATAGTGCAAAACAGGTCACTGCCTTTTGTGCTCTTTAACCTCTCGATGATTACTGCTCTTTCGCCTTTTATATCCCATGCCTGTACAGAACGCCTGAGTATTAGGAATTTTAGTTATGGAAATACTCCTGCATGAACTAAAGTTATAAACTTTGATGCGTATCATGACACTGTTGCTCTCATTTTCGTAGTTAAGCCGCAATTAAGAAATAACTATTGTCATGTTGCAATATGTGTTCTTATTTTGTGGATTTATGAGTAATTAACAACTCTCTTGACATATGGAAAATATCATTACCCTGATGGTGCCATTAGAATAACCAACAAAGAGCTGCCCTCGAAGAATGTTATAGCGATTCTTTGCTCCATTGCCAAAGTTGACCAATTTCCAGGATTTGTGTATGTACACATGATACACGTTATCTTGACAACTTTAGATAATTAGATTTCGTGTAAAAAATAAGTTCCAAAAGGGTAAGCTAGAGTCCATTCTTATTACAATTGCAGTATAGCTTACAAACTATCCTCAAGCACTTTAGATTAGATAAAAAAGGACCATGTGCAACTGATAAGTATAATATTAGCTCCTTATACTCTAAGATGTATGATCTCTATTATTTAGAATATCATATCATAGAAGCACGTTTATTCTATGTTAAGGGAGAACATGAATGGCCAAGATTTCGCTCAATGGTTTTGATTCAGAAAGAAAGGAAAAGAGGGGTAAAAAACAGGAGTTAAGTTTGAACAGTACTCACTGGCTTGCTGGGGAGATAATAGTCTGTAACTTGAAGTAACTCCTCAGCCATCCATGTGAATGATGAAAGCCTCCTAAGAGATTCCGCGAACCCTCGACAAGTTCATCAACTTTGCTTCCTGAAGTTAGAAAAAATCACTTGTTGAAAATATATTGCTTTGATCATTCTTTTGTCGCACACTTCGGCTAGTCAATCTCTACATTCCAAAATCTTCATGATATGCAATCTACTAATACAGAAGAATATTCAAGGATGGATTACGAATGACCTCTACCATATATTTTTTTTCTCCGTTGCATTTTAGAATCTTGCGGAATCCATGTACGGGTGGGAGAATTAGCTATGTAGAGTGCCTCCTCATTAGAGTTTGGTGAGGAGAAATTAATGGTTTTGGGGGCATTTCACATTGATCCTTTGTCTGTGATATGATATGTAAGTTCATGATTATACGACAAAGTCTGACAATAGTAGTTATAAATGTATTAAGGTAACTATAGGGAAAAACGATTATATATCGATAAGATGTTTCATCACATATGAATAAACCTGCCAAACCACAGGTTATTTGAATGATTCTGCCAAAGCAGTTTGTTGAAATAAACTATTTTAAATGGACCAAACGAACAAAGACACAAAATTCTCTAGACAACAAATTACAAGGCCTGCTATTGTCATTGTTGTGATCGTTGAAAATCTAGAATACTGCCAGCTTTCTATGTATGTTGTAGTCTACCAGTGCGTAAGAAATATGGCACAGACATGCTCATAATGATACCAAGTTTCACATCTGGCAAATCACATCTTACAATACAATGGTTTGCCTCAAATTGAATGAAAAGCAGAATAATTGAAGGTGTAATTTTGTAACTTACAGCCTCTTCAATTGAAAATTCTTTAGTCCACCTAATTAATGACCCTGAGGATATGGAAAGTTGTCTGACAGGGAAAGCAAATGTAAAACCAAGTGCCTTCCCCCCATCTTTCCCATCCTCCCTTTGAATAAAATTCTTTAGTGCTGAGGCAATGAAATTGAACAAATCCTGCAAAGAAAGTAAAACTCACATACAGAAGCACTATAACTTGTAGGGAAGTGGAAATAAAATGATGAAGGATACCTCGCTTGTACCCTTAGTCAATTCATCAGTGATAACTTTTCTCCTTTTAGTTTTGTAATTATAACATCAAAACATTATATAATATTATAATCTGATATTCAGAAGACATCTGTCATACTACAGATGATACCTTGGCACAGTCTCCAAGCCAGTTCATGATACTGCGGGCAGCTTGGAACATCTCACCAAGTGCTGTCAGCGTAACCTTCCCAGAATAAAAAGAAACAAAAAAGAATATCTCATGCTCCAACATAAGTGACACCATACACAGATGTCATCACAGTTTGTTTAACCAATTTCCTATCCACCTGCAGGTGATATTTTTAATAGAACATATCAAAGTCAATTTTGGAACTATGATTCATACACGTACAAGCAGGTCCACAAACCTGTGGGTGCATTGAGCAGCCAAATCTGACTGTTTGTATCCTGCCTTGCTCTCTTTGATCCAATCCTAAATGAAAAACAAAAGTAAAATAGCTAACTAACCATAAGCACCATCGGAAATATTTCTTGAAATATAAGTTACGTACTAAAGTAGGAGGATTCAAAAAATTTAAGGACAGTGGAAATTGACAATATGATGTGAGTCTACTTGTAAGAAGGAAATGGACAATATACACATTCTTCAGGCATAAAGAAGTGCAGTGCAACATAAACACAAATAAGTACCTGTTTGTAAATCCGTGCATTCCATTCTTGCTCACTGGAGACATTACACTTAACCAGCTCTTGCCTTTTAGCTGCAACATCTGGATTCCCTTTCCAGTAGGCATAAGGTTCTCTATCCACCCATTTCACCCTCTTATTGCCAGCATCCAAATCCTTCTGCAGCGCATCCCACGGCTTTATGTTGATCTCTGGCCTATCATCACAAACAGTCTAGTTAGGTGTTTGCGCTTTATCTGAAAATTAAAGCATAAAACAACAAATTTAATTTGGTGAAGTTTTCACTACGAACTTAAATTTGTACACTTCTCTATATCCTAAACTTCAGAAAATTTATTGGTCATTCCCCTTGTGGTTCCCATTGCATTCACTGTGTTTGTTAGTCGCTGGACTCTTGCTCTTGGTGATAGCAAGATCCTTACTCTCATGGAGAGGATGACACTAGGAGATGGGGCAAGTTTTCTTGTTTATTGCTCACACAATGCCATACCAACTCGAGGGTTGGAGATACATATTATAGGTGAGAACCAGCCAAGCATATGCTAAGATGCTATCCTAGATGCTGTCCTAAAGCGGTCAATATGCTGTCCTAAAGCAGATGCTGTCCCAAAAGCAGATGCTGTCCCAAAAGTAGATGCTGTCCTAAAAGAGATGTTGTCCTAAAGCAAAAGCAGATGCTGTCCTAAGCGAATGCTGTCCTAAAGCGATCAAAAACAAAACTACCACAGCCCCACAAAGACCACGATCACAGGACTTATTCATCATTCTCCCCTAAGTCTTGTGCGTGCGTCTTGTGGGAGGGTCGAACCATCGATCTTGGAGCGAGCTCAAGGAACTTGATCCTTCCAAGAGGCTTGGTGAGCGGATCCGCAAGCGATCCGTGGTGTTGATGTAGCTTGCCTTGATGCTTCCTTCATCCAGCGACCTCGGATGAAATGGTACTTCACCCGGATGTGCTTGCTCGTTCATGAAAAACGGGGTTCTTTGCCAGGGCTAGAGCGGACTTGCTGTCCACCCTGAGCTCCACTGCTTCAGTGTCCCTGCCGAGGAGATCACCAGCAGTCGAGCGAGCCAGAGTGCCTGAGTCGAAGCGGTGGAAGCCGCTATGTACTCGGCCTCCACGGTGGACAGGCCACCACCGCCGCTTGATCGATCGCCGATGAACGAGACACTTGCCGAGGAAGAAGAGAATCCCGCTTGTGCTCTTCTTTGGTGTCGATGTCGCCGCGTGGTCGCTGTCATTGTGCGAAGCGGTGTCGCGCGGGACACCTCGGGTAATGGAGGCCGTGGTCAAGAGTCCCCGCAACGTAGCGGATGATCCTCTTCACAGCCTGCTGATGCTCCGTCGTCGGTCGTTGCATGAACCGACTAACGTAGCCGACGGAGAATGCCAAGTCCGGTCGTGTGTGGGCGAGGTAGCGAAGGCTCCCCACAAGACGCCGGTACTGCGTAGCGTCCACCTCCTCCGTCGTCTTTATCGCGGCTCGGCTTCAGCCTCTCCTTCATCGGAGTGAGAGCGGGTTGCGTCGGTGAGCCCGGCTAGCTCAACGGCGCGCTTGGCGTGGCGATGCAGTCGGCGTGATCCCGGAATCATCTGGTGCACCTCGATCCCTAAGTAGAAGGAGAGGGCCCCGTGTCACTCATCCGGAATGTGGCCTTCATCTCTTCCTTGAATGCCGCCACCTCGCATCCTTGGTGCGGTGATCACCAAGTCGTCGGCGTAGACACCCATCGGCAGGCATTTTCTCCTTCGCCCGCCGGTAGATGGCCGCCTCGTGCGGACTTTGCTCGAAGCCCATCCCTTTCAGCGTGGAGTCCAACTTGGCGTTCCACGCCCTCGGTGCCTGTCGCAAGCCATAGAGGGCCTTGCTCAGGCGGAGCACCTTGCCCTCCTTACCGGGGATCGCAAATCCCAGCGGCTGATGCACGTAGACCTCTTCCTTCAAGTCGCCGTTAAGAAATGCCGACTTGACGTCCATGTGATGAACACGCCAGCCTTCCTGGGTAGCTAGCGCAAGGAGGAGTCGCACGGACTCCATCCGTGCGACGGGTGCGAAGGCGTCATCGAAGTCGACCCCCTCTTGCTGCACGAAGCCTCGTGCCACCAAGCGAGCCTTGTGCTTGACGATGGCGCCGGCTTCATCCCGCTTCAGCTTGAACACCCACTTAAGGGTGATCGCGCGGTGATGGCGGGAAGATCCGCCGGCTCCCACGTCCGGTTCCGCTCGACGGCGTCCATCTCCTACTTCATCGCGACACGCCATGCCGCGTCTCCCTCCGCCTCGGCGAAGGCGGGGCTCGCCGTCGTCGCATGCCTGTGCGACTCCGCCTCGCGATGCGTGCTGCGCCGATCCATGGGCGGCGGCTTGCGAGAATGTTGTCCATGGTACGATAAGCGCGAGGCTCGTCGTCGTGGTAGGCGTCGGCGGTCCTCGTCGTGGGACAGCGGAGTAGCGAACTCCACCATGCGCCGCTCGTCGTGGAACCGGCCGTTGGGGCGATCCGGTGGTGTGGCGCCGGTGCGGGAGAGTTGTGAGCGGTGGTGAAGAGTGGGGCGTGGCCGTGCCGCGGTGGTGGAGCACTCGCCGAGCCGGTGGCGAGCAAGGTGTCGAGGTGGACGAGCTCGGTGAAGACGCAGTGCTAGCTCCCGGCTCTCGAAGTGGGCGTGAGTCGACAACAAAGTCCCCGAGTCGAAGTCGATCGCCGTCCATCGCCTTGTCCACGTCGGCCTCGCCGCCGTCGAACACAACGTCACGCGAGATGCGGACTCGTGTGTCGTGGTCGAGGATGCGGTAGGCCTTCGAGCCTCCGCATAGCCGATGAACACTCCCGAGTGCTCACGCCGTCGAGCTTACCGATGTGGCCAAGCTCCTTGGCGAACGCGAGGAGCGAAGACCCGCAAGTGGGAGACCGTCGGCTTGCGCCCATGCCAAGCCTCGTGCGGCGTCTGCCGTCGAGCGCCTTGGTAGGCGGCGGTTGAGGATGTAGACGACCGTCACCACCGCCTCTCCCGAAGACGGCGGCATCCCCCTGCAGAGGAGGGCGAGCCATCCCCACAACCGCCGGTTGCGCGCTCGACGACGCCGTTCGCTGCGGGCTGCGGCGCGGAGTAGTGGCGCCAATGCCCTCATCGGCGCGATGCGACGCGAATTCAGCCGCCGTGGTCGCCGCCGTTGTCTGTGCGCGCAGACGCGCGACTGCGGCCGCACTCGCCCTGCAGTAGCTGCGCGGCGCTCGATGGCGCCCGCGGCCTCTCCTTGATGCCGAGGACCATCACCCACATGTAGCGGGAGAGGTCGTCGACGAGCAGCAGGAAGTAGCGTCGTCCTCCCGGTGTGGCCGGTGTCACCGGGCCACACAAGTCCCCGTGCACGAGCTCGAGCCTCTCCTTGGCTCGAAGCTTCTTTCTTTGGGAAAGAGAGTCGCCTGCCGCCGTCAACACGCAGACATCGCAGAGCTGCTCCACATGGTCAAGGCACGGCAGGCCTCGCACCATTTCCGTGGCACTGAGCCGCTTCAGGGCCTCGAAGTGAAGGTGCCCAAGCGCTCGTGTGTTATGCCACGCCTCGTCGTCCGACGAGCTGCGAGACAGAGGGTTGTGCCACCGCACGTGAAGAGTGTAGAGTCGATTTGCGCCTCTGGTTACCTTGGCAAGAAGGCGGCGTCGAAGATCCCAAATCCGCGGCACCCCATGCTCGATCTCGACACGCGAGCGTTCTCATCCAGTGTCCCAAGGCGATGATGGAGTTCGCGGTCGGGGATGTAGTAGACGCCGGTGAGCGCCGGTGCTCGCGATCTTGGCGGCGAAGCAGCGAGAGCCGCGCCTTGATCTCCACGGCGGAGGCATCGCCGAACAGCGGTGCCTCGAGCGCTGAGTCGAGCTCGGAGAAGAACTCCGCCGCCCGGTCATGTGGTGGGTGGCGCGGTGTCGAGCACCACCCGTCGGTCTTGTCATTGCGAAGCGCCGCCGAGGAGGCGTGTGCTTTGGCTCGTCAAGGTGGAGGAGAGCCATCTGCGGTGGTGCCGCTGGAGGTAGTTCGATGCTTGCATGGGCAATGAACAGGACCGGCCGCTCCTCCTCCTCGCTTGCGCGACGTGGGCTGGCCGCGTCGTGGTGTCGACACTCCTTGGCCCGGTGACCAAGCTTGCCGTAGTTGTGGCAAGAGTCGTCTCGTGCCGGCTTTGCTTGCCCGGCATCGCGCATGCTGGCGCTTTGCGCGCTTGCGCGCTGCCACTCTTGCGGCGCTTTGTCGTGGAAGAAGGCTCCCCCTTCTTCTTGTCACCTTGGCCGCTTCCACCGCTCCCGAGTGAGGAGGAGCTTCCGCCAATGGTGACGGGTCCCGAGGGGCGCCGTGGCTCATCATTGTCAACGACCTTGAGGTGACCTAACGCCTCCTCGATCGTCATCGTGGAGAGGTCCAGCAGAGACTCGATCGGCGAACCATCCGCTTGTACTTCTCGGGACGCGGCGGAAGAGCTTTTCCACGACTCTCCTCGCCGAGGTGTCATCACCGAATCGCACCAACTTCGCAACGAGTGTTGAGGCGAAGAGCAAAGTCATCAACGTCCTCACGGCTTGAAGGCCGGTGCTCCCACTCCATGCGTAGTGCTGCGGTGTAGACTTGCGGGCGGTCGCTGCCGATGCGTCTTTGCGGCGATGGCGTCCCAAGCCTCTTTGGCGATCCGCTTGTTGGTAGCGAAGCGCATCTCGGGCGGGGCTGCGATGAGAGCATCCAGCGCCGTCGATCTGGTCGTGGTCGGCGTCGCCGTCCGGACAGACATCCCACATATGCCGCACTGGAGCTTCACCCTCATCACGCACCCACTCGGCGTAGTTGGTCTTGGTGAGGTAGGCCACCGCCGCCGGGCGGCGTCCCCTCGACGACACCGGTACTCGTGGTGACCACGGTACCGAGCCGGGGAGAGAGCCACGTTACTGTGAGGGCCGCGCTCTCCGTCGACCCGTCACGCCGCCGCCGCGTGCCTCCTCGAGGCGCCGCCGCGTCGCGCGCTGCCGCAGGCTGCCGCGCGCTGCGGGCGTCGCGGCTACCCATTGCGCCGCCTCCCTCTCCAGCGGTGAGGTCGCGTCGGCGCTGCCATCAGCAGAGCCGAGCTTGTTGCTGCGCGCGAAGAGCCTTGACCTCTCGCCGCCGCCGCGTTGCATCTGCCGCCGTCGTTGCTTCCACCTCCGCCACGCTGCTGCCGGCTCCGCCGTGCCGCCTTGGCGCCCTTTCGCCGCCGCGCGATGGTCTCTGCCGCGCGCTGCGCTGCTCTGCCCACAGCGAAGCTCGGCCGTCTGCGACGCCGCATGCTCGAGGCGGCCGCGGCGAGAGCGCCTGCGGACATGGCGCGCTCGGGGCTGTTGCGTGGAGTGAGGGCTGCCGATGAGTGCCGCCGTCTCGGAGAGGAGTGGCGGGGACGGCCGGGCTGCTGCTGCTACGGGGTGAGGCTGCTGCGAGGCGGAGAAGGAGATGAGCAGGAGATGCTCAAAGCTACAGGATACTAAGGCTCTGATACCACTTGTTAGTTGCTGGACTCTTGCTCTTGGTGATAGCAAGATCCTTACTCTCATGGAGAGGATGACACTAGGAGATGGGGCAAGTTTTCTTGTTTATTGCTCACACAATGCCATACCAACTGAGGGGTTGGAGATACATATTATAAGTGAGAACCAGCCAAGCATATGCTAAGATGCTATCCTAGATGCTGTCCTAAAGCGGTCAATATGCTGTCCTAAAGCGGATGTTGTCCCAAAAGCGAATCTGTCCCAAAAGCGATCTTTGTCCTAAAAGTAGATCTTTGTCCTAAAAGCAGATGTTGTCCTAAAGCAAAAGCAGATCTTTGTCCTAAGCGCGATGCTGTCCTAAAGCGATCAAAAACAAAACTACCACGGCCCCACAAAGACCACGATGACAGGACTTATTCATCGTTGTTAGCAACAAAATAGCGGATGCGGCGACTCACGGCATAAACATGTGAATTCCCATTTCATACACACGAGATAATGTACTCTACTATGCAAGCGGTGATAAGCTTACCCTACTGGACATGACTATTTGAGAAATTGGTCTATCATGGAAAGTTCTCCATTCTATCAAAGCTTGTGAATGCTATCTTTGTACTATTGCCAATAACAGCATGACTAACTATTCCCATCCTCATTAATTCTATATGAACCGGGAAAACCTACCCAGAGAACATTGGTAGGCTGTGCTTCTTGCATTCATACTCCAGAAGAACCCTGACACGCAAACAGAACATGATATGATAGTAGCAACATCAGCAGATAAAAGCGAAAGAAGTAGAACAGGAAAGAACAAAATATCTAAACAAAATTTACCTTTGCAGTCCAACTCTCATTTCACGGATAGCATTGATACTCGCCATTGAGGTTGCTCGCCTCGACCATTCCTATAAAAATGAGTACAAATAACTTGCAATAAGAAAACAGCCTTCATAAACTTGTAACCAATAAAGTGCAATTCACTAAGTCAATCAACAAATATGTACACACCGTTCTGCCCCTGGACCTCTGGAAATCAACACACAATTCCTTGCCACCTAAAAATGTTCCATCCAAGGTTCTATGTGCAGAAATTGCATCTTCAAGCTTCTCGAAATCAATGTACGCAGAAGTCTGATCATGGGAAAATGCAACACCTTCAATCTTTCCAAACTTTTGGAACTCCTCCTCCAGCTCTTCCTTTGAAATTGATGGACTAATGCCACCAACCCATAGGTTCCTAACAGCTCTAGCCTGTAAAAACCAACCAACAAACGCAATTCATCGAAGGCATGACATTTATTTCAGCAACAAAATGGAAACATGTAATCCTCATCCAAGTCCAACGGAAGAGCTAGCCACGAAACCATGAAATAGGTATAAAAATATTCATTCTAACTTATATTAAACCATATCATACAGACGGACACTTAACCATCATAGCAAACTACAGCCGAATAAAATTAAATTGCATCATTAGTGCATAAAACTTTACACAAAGCAGACACCTGACAAGTCTTTAGCAATTTCAACCTAGAAACAAGAAACTATCACTAAAAAGGACTTGTTTAATCTAAATTAAATTAAACCATTTCATACAAACCGGACAATGAGTCATCATAGCAAGCTACAGCCCAAATAACATCAATTGCATCATTAGTGCATAAATCTTTACACAACACCGCACGCGACACATAACTTCATCAATTTCGCCTAGAAACAAACAACTATCACTAATCAATAACTTATTTAATAACATTGCACGCACACACGCGTGCGCGCAAGACGCAAGCGACACGCTGCGCAGCGCGCGAGCAGCAGACACGCCTGCAGTATATATATCGAACCGCCAACATCCTCGGTCAACACCACCTAAATCGCACAAATCAACAAAGCACGGATGATAATTCGCTCTATTATGTGATGCGGTACAAAACACACGCACCTAAACCCTAGTTACCGCAAAAATCACATCGCGGAGGGACCAACCGCAACAAAATAATGGGGAAACCTAAGATGAGAGTAGATCAGGCGGGGCAAGGAGAAGAAATATTACCGGCCGGGCCAACTCGTTCGGATGGAGGCGCCCTTGACCTTGGCGCCTGGAGTGCCGAGGCTGCTCGGGCCTCCGCGGCGTTGCGGAAGAGGACGAAAGCGTAGGCTGCGGTGCCGACGCGAGCGATGACGCATCGAGCGCACCGTGTGGAGTGAAGACCGCCATCACATCGGCCGGCAGCGCGGCGGCAGCGGGGGGGAGGAGGAGGCGCGCGAGCGAGGAGCAGGGAGGCGGCGGAGCGAGAGGAGTGGGGAGGCGGGCGGCGGAGTGAGGAGAGGAGGCGCGGGAGCGCGGGAGGCGGAGGAGGAGGCGCGGGGAGGCGGAGGGAGGGGAGGCGCGGGGAGGCGGAGGATGGAGGAGGAGGCGCGCGAGAACCGATGGCGGCGACGCGAGACGGGGAGAACGGAGAGAAATGGGAGGCGCAGGATTCGCGCGGGGGGCGGGGGTGGGCATCCTACCGTTTTGCATGTTCCAAATAATATTGGCCTTAGGATCTTCAATGAGTAAAAGAAGAAGGTTTAAGAAGAGATCCAGGCCATCCATTTGTATGAAGTTGGATTACTTTGGTACACAAATCTGGGTGGACTTAGATTAGGTATGACTGTGGGGGTGGTTAAGAGGGGTGGATTTAGCAAAGAAAATTTTGGTGAATTATAGAGTAGGATAAAACGAAAATTGCAACCTCCCCTATGTCTTTTAATTTGTTTCAGCGTGTAACTTAAAGCAAAGTTATTCCAGCAAGCCTAAAACTAAGAAAGCGATAGATACACATATGGATATATTAACCGAAGGGGAATTGTTGGTGTGCTATCTTTAGTGTGTTAGAAACGTGTAACCCACCTCCATCTATGCCGACATCGGTACAGGCAGCATCTATTAAGATACACCGAATTGGAATTTGGGATTCATCGAATCATCGACTAGGCGGCTACTCAGTTGCGCTAAAATAAACTTGCTTATCGCTGAAATTATATTGTAGCTGGTTGAAATTACACTGTAGCTGATGATAGCTTATTTGGCGTAACCAAATTAAAAAAATTAAAAAACAAGTTAGCCCATCATGAACAACGCAAACGAATACAGGAAAAAAGAACCAGCAAAAAAAGCTCAAAAAAAGCTAAAAGCTAGAAAAAGATAAATTTAGAAATAGTAAAAAAATAGGACAGAAATCAGAAGTTGAAGTTAAAATAAGTGAGGCCTAGAGAATTAGTGTGGGCAATAGTGACTGCAAGACTAGTGAGTTTTGAGGGAAAGGTGCGGCGAGGTGGCAAAAGTACTGTCGGACAGAAGGGTTGTGATGCGGTGTGGAAGGAAGCTGTGAAAGGTAGGTTGGCTAGCAAGGCGAGGCGTGGAGTCTTTTAAGGACAAATTGGAATTTTTTAAAATAACTTATTTTTTATTTCAAAATACAGAAATATACTTATGATTAGTTTTTTTTTAAAGTAGCCTTCTGTAGCTAAACCGTTAAGTGCTCAATAGACAAGCGACAAGAAGGCCGTCGCTAAATAGTTGGGCGACAGGAATCTAGTCACTCAACGGTCTGACGACAGGTGTTGTCACCCAATCGCTAGACGACAGCACCTCTTGTTGCCATCTGTTGAGCAACAAGAGTTTTTTCCTAAAAAAAATAGCTTGTTTTTTAATTTTTGAAAATATTTTAAGTTCATCATGAACCATCCATAATTTAAAAATAGAGATTCTATGTACGAACTGTATATGACACCATCGTTTTAACAAAGTGTAAATACGTATATGGACTTGTTGTGGTTACAGACCAAACAGACAGAGAGATGGTAGTGGAGAGTGGGAAGAGTGGAGTGAGTGTTCTGCCTCCTCCTTCTCCATACCTTGGGTATATATATTCATATGGGAAATGCTTTTACAATTGTGCCCTTACAACTGTATATCCCCCTTAGGGGTATTTAGGTCATTACAGGTGTTCCATTCTAGTCTTTGTAACCTTCTAACAGGCCTGCTGGGTTTAGGTGGGGGCCACCCCTACAACAGGAACATCTCATGGTGAAGGGCTTCACAGGGCCGAAGCCATATTGCTGAGTCCTTTGGCCCCCTCCGTCCCTGCGGCCTGTGAAGTTTTGCCTTTGTGGGATATGGGCCGGTGAGCGGGCGGCGCCTGTGTCGAGTATAGGCGCGCGCGCCGCCTCAGTGGTGTGGCTCCGTTGCAGCGGTAGTGCGCTTAATGGCAGCTGAATTATGCCGACGCCGACTTGTCGAGGCGATCGTCATGCCGTGCCGTCGTCCTCCCCGTAAGTGGGGCACGTGGTAGCATGCGATTGGCGCGTCGTGGGACGTGAGCGGTTGTGTACCGCGGCCGTTCGCCTCTTCCCTAGGGAAGTGGGGCGCGTGCCGGCGGCGTGTTGGCTCTGCGCCCTGTCCGGCCACCTACCAGGCGCGCTCCTCAAGGCCCCGACGGTTCTTTCCACATCATGGGTAGCCAAAACGCTACGGGTTTGGCCTGCCCCTCACGCCTCAGGGGGTGCGAGCGGGCTTTATAAGGCGCCATAGTTTGTAGGTACGGTCTTTCTCACCTGCTGCTTCGCCCTGCTTTTTCCCGTGTCAACGATAGCGTTAACTGCTTTCCTCCTTAGCGTTGCCCGATTGCCGAGAGCCACGGTTAGCCAGGACGACCCTCCCCGCCATCTCAGCAGCGATGCACCGGCTAGCCGGGATGAGGGGCCTCATCCTCCTAGGAAGTATGAATTGGTGCCTCGGGGAGGTTCGCGCGCCAACATGTGGTGGGATGCCAGGGAGCACTCGGGAGGTCGGTGCTCCCGTGTGTTGGGGAAGAGCCGCGTGACCGAGGAGACGCTGCGGCGACTGGTGCGGGAGAGGAAGATCGAGCTGCGTGACGGGGCTCAGCTTCCTCGCCGCGACGAGACAGAGCCGAAGCCCCAGGCATTGGAGGCGATTGTGTTTGTCGCCTTCTTTGACGCCGGCCTCCGCATGCCCTCCCGTCTGCTTGTGGGTGAAGTCCTGCGGGCTTACAGGTTGGAGCTAGCCCAGTTGACGCCCCACGCGATAGTTCGGCTGGCTATCTACGAGTGGGCGATGCGGACAGAAGGGCACCGGCCCAGCGCGAGCCTGTTTGCCATCCTGCACGACGCCCGCTGCCATCCCAGAAAAATTGGCGATGCGGTATCCAACTTTGGCAGCGTCGACTTCGTGCTGCGGGCGTCGTGCTCGGCATTGTTCCCAGTGCCACCCTCCTCGGAGAAATGGGAGTCTGGTTGGACTCGGCGGTGGTTTTACTACGTCGCGACTGACAAGAGCGGCCTGCAGTGCCGAGGTGGGCCGATCGCGTTCAATACTTCGCCGAGTTTGAAGGCGGAGATTGGGGACGCAGAGAGGCTCCAGAGTCTTGTCGGCGTCGCCCGCCGGATGAGCATGCGTGACCTGGTTGAAGAGTTCACCATGTACGGGGCGGCGCCACTTTCGTCCCGGTGGAAGCTCGCTGGAAAGGGTGACGCTCGCGAGGACGGGGTCAGCCCGTCGATATCCCGTCTGCTTCCGCCGCCTGCCCCTTGTAAGCGACCCAGCATGCTGAGCTGCGCCCCATCTTGTGTGCTTGTTATGCGCCTGATTGGCTTATTGTTTCCTTGGTAGTGACCGGGCTAGAGGACGCGGAGCAGGCGGCTGTGGCGCTTCTCGGCCCGTACACGCTGGAGGAGCACCAAGCTTGCGAGGAGGGCAAGTTAGGGCGGATAAACCGCGCATGCGAGGCTTTGGGCATCGCGGTACCCGCGCGTGCGATGCCGGAGGAGGCTCCCGTGGGTGCTCGAGGTCGGGGCGACGGCGGCGGCCAGGCGGGGGCCTCACCTTCGCGGCGCCGCTCTCATTCTGTGGCCGCCTCGTCCGTCCCTTCGGCCCCTGGCACTCCTGGAGCTAGACACTCGACCGGCCGGGGATCCGATCCAGCCGGTTCGGAGGACCGTGCCGTCGCGGTTTCGGTGGTGGTGACGTCCGCCGGTGGGGGCGCTGCATCTGGTGGTGCCACGCCGCCCGCACCCGTTACGGAGGACGCGCCTGGGCGGTGAAGATGGGGCGCGGCGGCGACGGCGTCGGCGCGCCATCGAGGAGTCGCTCAGTGGCGCGCCGCCAAGCGCCCGAGTCGATCCTCCTTCAAGGTCGGTGCACAAGACCGCCGCCCCGTGCTTGGGCTTGTGGCGTCCGGCGTGGTTGGAGGCCCTCCGCAACCGTCTACCGAGGTGCACTCCCCCCGAGCGACGATTGGACAAGCGCCGGCTCCTATGTTACCAGCAGGTGAGGAAGGTGGGCGCAACTCCTTTTCCTCGCGCGACTTCGCGAAACTTTCCCCGATTTGCTCGCTCATTCCCTGGACGTCAGGCCACACAAGGTCTCCCGGGCATGGCGAAGGATCGAGCAACGGGAGAGCTCGCGAAACCGCGGACGCCGTTCGAGGTGCGCCGCCCGCGCCTGGTGTCGATGAGGTGGGCGAAGTCTCCACGGCCCCCGACGCGGCCGGGCCGGAGCCCGTTGCGTCCGACTTCCTCCGCGCCGGAGATTCTCCGCGTCCTTACTGCGCGGCGCGAGCGTGCGATGGCGGCCTTGACCGACGGATCCGTCGGCGCACGAGGTGGGCGTTCGCACTTTCGCTGCGGCGTCGGAGATAAGGGTGAGTATGCCCGATGCTTTGCCGGCGATATTGGGCGCCGCTGACTTTTTAGCATTGCGCAGACGATAATGATCAGCGAGGCCCTGGAGGAGGCCCGCACTCGAGAGCGAAGGGCGCTGGAGGTCAGCCTTCGCGCCGCCGAGGATGCTCTCGTGGCGAAGGACGCGGAGCTCCGCACATTGGGGGATGTCGTGGAGGCCGCGCGACTCGAGGCCACGGAAGCCAAGGACGTGGCTCGCGGAGGCACGCGCCTCCTTCTTGCAGCAGATCGCCGGCTTGAGAAGGAGAACACCATCGGTGGCGGAGGCTCTTCCGTGAAGACGGGCTCGGATAGCGCGTCCGCATCGGCATGGGATGCCATGGGGGCTTTGAACCAGGCCCTTCGTGACCTGAGCGTCGGCGTGCCGGAGGCGACTCACGGACCGGAGGACTTGGCGGAGACTCTTGAGCTAATCGGGGAGGGGGCCGGCGTTGCTCTCCGCGGTGCCAAGACCCCGGCGAGCACCGTGGCTACCTCGGTGCGTGCCTTGCCCCGGGCATGCTCCACACCCGCAGTGCGAGCACGCCCATGAGTCGGGAACCCTACCGACCTTCCCGACCAACCGGAGGTGTTGCCGAACGCCATTCGCTCCATCGAGCCTGATCTTCAGAACTTCCATCAACGTTCTGGGGTCGCGTCGGGAGGATGCGGCCAGGTTGCGATGCAACGAGACGCTGCGTGGGGAAGGCGACTTCCTCCGCTGGCTCGAGGAAGTTCCCCGAGGCCGTGATGATGGCGCAGGCCCCTCCGCGCCGAGCAAAGGCTAGGCGGCTGGTGATCATATGCCTTGGAAGAAAAAAGGGGGGTGGGAGGGGCACAGCTGCGCGCTCGTGTATTCATGGAAGCCATACTTTGTGATAAAACGAGGCGCCACTTGTTTGTTTGCGAACTGTGTTTTGTCTGGTCAAGGTGAACACGGAGATGGGCCTCGACGCTTCTACCTCCCCCCCCTCTTTTTTTTATAGTCCGAAGACTCGCGCGTGCGGAGCGAGGCTCGACGCTACGTCTTATTTAGAGTCCGTAGACTGGCGCGTGCGGAGCGAGGCTCGACGCCACGACTTTCTTTATAGTCCGCACTTCGCGCGGCGGAGCGAGGCTCGACGCTACGCCTTATTTAGAGTCCGAGATCGCGCGTCGCGAGCGAGGCTCGATGCTACGACTTTCTTTATAGTCCGCAGACTTCGTGCGCGCGGAGCGAGGCTCGACGCCACGCCTTATTTAGAGTCCGTGGATGGCGCGCGCGAGCTAGGCTCGACGCCTACGACTTTCTTTATAGTCCGCAGACTTCGCGCGTGCGGAGCGAGGCTCGACGCTACGCCTTATTTAGAGTCCTCGATGGCGCGTGCGAGCTAGGCTCGACGCTACGACTTTCTTTATAGTCTGCAGACTCGCGCGTGCGGAGCGATGCTCGACGCTACGTCTTATTTAGAGTCCGTGGACTGGCGCGTGCGGAGCTAGGCTCGACGCTACGACTTTCTTTATACTACTCGAGAGTGCGCGTGGGCGCCCCCACGCCTTATTTAGAGTCCGAGATCGCGGCGTGCGGAGCGAGGCTCGACGCTATGACTTTCTTTATAGTACGCAGATCGCGCGTGCGGAGCGAGGCTCGACGCCACGCCTTATTTAGAGTCCGTGGATGGCGCGCGCGCGAGCTAGGCTCGACGCTTCGACTTTCTTTATAGTCCGCGAGACTTCGCGCGTGCGAGCGAGGCTCGACGTTACGCCTTATTTAGAGTCCGTGGATCGCGCGCGTGCGGAGCGAGGCTCGATGCTACAACTTTCTTTATAGTTCGCAGACTCGCGCGTGCGAGCGCAGGCTCGACGCCACGCCTTATTTAGAGTCCGTGGATGGCGCG
This sequence comes from Dendrocalamus sinicus, assembly GCA_036346575.1. Classification (NCBI taxonomy): domain Eukaryota; kingdom Viridiplantae; phylum Streptophyta; class Magnoliopsida; order Poales; family Poaceae; genus Dendrocalamus; species Dendrocalamus sinicus. The sequence continues at coordinate 33,727,240 of CM070663.1, forward strand.
GCGAGCTAGGCTCGACGCCTACGACTTTCTTTATAGTCTGCGACTCGCGCGTGCATAGCGAGGCTCGACGCCACGTCTTATTTAGAGTCCGTGGATCGGCGCAGGCGGAGCGCAGGCTCGACGCTATGACTTTCTTTATAGTCCGCAGACTTCGCGCGTGCGGAGCGCAGGCTCGACGCCACGCCTTATTTAGAGTCCAGTGGATGGCGCGGCGAGCTAGGCTCGACGCTACGACTTTCTTTATAGTCCGCAGACTTCGCGCGCGTGCGAAGCGGGCTCGACGCTACGCCTTATTTAGAGTCAGTGGATCGGCGTCGCGGAGCGGGCTCGACGCTACAACTTTCTTTATAGTCCGCGAGACTTCGCGCGTGCGGAGCGCAGGCTCGACGCCACGCCTTATTTAGAGTCCGTGGATGGCGCGTGCGAGCTAGGCTCGACGCTACGACTTTCTTTATAGTCGGGCGTTCGCGCGGCGTAGCGAGGCTCGACGCCACGCCTTATTTAGAGTCCGTGGATCGGCGCGCGCGGAGCGGGCTCGACGCCTTCGACTTTCTTTATAGTCCGCAGACTTCGCGCGTGCGAGCGGGCTCGACGCCACGCCTTATTTAGAGTCCGTGGATGGCGCGCGGCGAGCTAGGCTCGACGCCTTCGACTTTCTTTATAGTCCGCAGACTTCGCGCGTGCGAGCGCAGGCTCGACGCCACGCCTTATTTAGAGTCCGTGGACTGGCGCGTGCGGAGCTAGGCTCGACGCTACGACTTTCTTTATAGTCCGCGGACTCGCGGCGTGCGAGCGAGGCTCGACGCCACGTCTTATTTAGAGTCCGTGGATGGCGCGCATGAGCTAGGCTCGACGCTTCGACTTTCTTTATAGTCGCAGACTTCAAGGCGTGCGAGCGAGGCTCGACGCTACATCTTATTTAGAGTCCGTGGATGGCGCGTGCGAGCTAGGCTCGACGCACGACTTTCTTTATAGTCCGCAGACTCGCGCGTGCGGAGCGAGGCTCGACGCTACGTCTTGGTGTGCCTTGGGGCAGCGGTACGGTTGTAGGAACGGCGGACTTTATTGAATTCCCGTTTGCGCGGGCTAGCATTATACAACAAAGGGCTGATGCCGCTATGGCTGCTGCCCTGCCCCTAGGCGTAGTACCGCCGTAACCTGTCCGCGTTCCACGTATGGCGAAGGGTTTGTCCGTCGAGCGTGGCCAGGCGGTACGCCCCTTTCGGTAGCGCTTCCATGACGATGTATGGTCCTTCCCACTTGGAATCCAGTTTGCCCGCGGTCTCCGCATGGAGCGCCACTCTAAGGACGAGGTCCCCCGGCTTGAATGTTCGCGGATACACGGAACGGTCCCGCGTACGCACCGTTTGCCTTGCGTACTTGTCGGCGTGCTAGGTCGCACTCGCCCGTACCTCGTCAAGAAGGTCCAAGGACACACCGCGCTCATCGTCGGGTGCCCGAACGAGGACCCTTCGGGAACCAGCCTTGATTTCTTCGGGCGTCACTGCTTCGTCGCCGTAGAGGAGCTTGAAGGGCGTGAACCCCGTCGGGCGTGTTACCGTGGTGCGGAGGGACCAGAGGACGCTGTGAAGCTCACCCGGCCATGCGCCCTTTGGCATCCCGACGAGTCGCTTTTTGACGGCGGCAGAGATGGCACCATTTGCCCTTTCGACCGCTCCGTTGGACTGGGGATGTCCCGCCGAAGCGAACCGAAGCGCGATGCCCATGTCGCCGCAAAATTCCTTGAACACGGTGGCGTCGAATTGTAGACCGTTGTCGACGGTGAGCTCCCGAGGCATGCCGAAGCGGCAGATGATGTTCTGCCAGAGGAAGCGCCGTATGGCCACCGAAGTTATTTTGGCGAGCGACGCCTCCGCCATCCGGAAAAATATTCTAGCGCAACCACTACGAACCGCAAGTCCCCGGGCCCGGGAAGCGGTCCCACTATGTCGATGCCCCGTGCGCCGCCATACCGGGGAATAGGGTTGAGGCTTGACGGAGGCCTGCGGATGATGCACCCCATCCACTGGCATCCCTGACACCGACGCACGAGGTCTTGGGCATCGGCAATGGTCATTGGCGATAAAAGCCTCGCGGAACACCTTGCCGACCAATGACCTTGCCGCCAGGTGAGATCCACACGCACCCGCGTGGATTTCCTCGAGAAGCTTTCGGCCTTCCTCCGCGGAGAGGCAACGCAGGAGCGGTGCGCACACCCCCTTCTTGTAAAGTGTTTCTTGAACACTGAAGGACTGGCGCGCGTCAAGACGCCGAGCTCGACAGATCGTCCGGCTCGCGACGCCTGCAGAAATTAAAGATGGGCTCGCCGATCACCTGCGGGATGATGTGATGTACGAGGCGCGCCCCGAATGTCTTGTCGCGATGGTCTGCGCGCGATTATAAATGCACCCCGGGAGGTAGTAGTGTTGGTCGCGCCTTCGCAAGGGCGTCGGCCTGCTCGTTCTCCGCACGCGGAATGGCCCTGATGGTGATTCCCAGGAAATGCCTTTCCCTTGCTCTGACGGCCGCAAGGTACTTGGCTAGGTTCGGGTCCTTGGCTTGATACGACTTATCGACGTGACCTGCCACCAAGCGCGAGTCCGTACGGACAAGCACCCGTCGTCTCGACCGCCGGCTTTGTCGATCAAGAGCGGCGCCTCATACTCGGTGAGTTGTTGCTAGCCGGGAAGCGAGGCGGGCGAGTACAACAGCGCCGCCCGGGCGTGACAATCACCGCGCCACGCCGCGCCGCTACGCCGTAAGCTCCGTCGATGGTGGCGTCGCACGGGTCATCGTGATTACGGCGGCCGACCGCGGAGCCGAGTCCATTCCGCGAGGAAATCGGCGAGGACTTGCGATTTGATTGCCGCCCGGAGGCATCGTCAAGGAGAACGGGCGAGCTCCCGCCCACTTCCGATGCGGCTGTAGACTCCTTGTTATGTAGCATTTCGCGGGAAAAGAGGAAGGGATGTCGGATGGGCCAAAAGTAATGCGGAGCTTCTTGAAGCCATAACCAACGCGTGGCGAGCTTCTCCAGCTCCGTATCTCGTCTTGGCGCCTTGGAGGGCCGGAGACAGAAGTAGGCGGGTTGTCGGACGGCACCTTCCTCTAGGACCGGGCGGCAGCCGATGCGGTGGTCGGCGCGCTAGGTAGAGCAACAAGGAGCCTCGGTCTTTGGGGCAACCAGTGGGAGACTTGCGAGTGCTTCTTGAGGTTATTGAAGGCCTCCGACTGTCGTTATCCCATCGAAATCCGTCACATCCGCGGAGTGTCACGAAGAATGGCAAACCCCGCTCCGCCGCCCTGGATAAGAAGCGGCTTAGGGCTGCCATGCGGCCCGCCAGCCTCTGGACCTCCCTCGTCGTCTTGGGTGGCTCCATACCCAAGATGGCGTCGACTTTATCCGGGTTCGCCTGTATGCCCCGTCCGGATACGAGGAAGCCGAGGAGCTTGCCCGCCTGTACGCCGAATACACATTTGTCGAGGTTGAGTTTGATGCCGGCCTTCCTTAAATTGTCGAAGGTCTCTCGGAGGTCCCGCCGTGTAGGGCGGCCGTCGGGTCTTGACCACCACGTCGCCAACGTAGGCCTCCACGCCGCCCGAGCCGGCGGCTAAGGCAGCGCGACAAGCGGGTGAGCGTGGCGCCGCATTCTTCAAGCCGAAGGGCATCTCGACAGCGAAGGTCGATCGGTGATGAAACCGTCTTTTCCTCATCATCCTCCGCCATGTAGATCGATGGTAGCCGGAATAGGCATCCAAGAAACTCATGAGCTCGCACTCGCCGTGGCATCAACCAATTGATCGATGCGCGGCAAGGGTAATTATCCTTGGGCACGCCTTATTGAGCGCCGTGAAGTCGATGCACATATGCGAGCCCCGCCGCCTTCTTGACCAAAGACCGGTTGGCGAGCGATCGGGTGATGGACTCGCGAATGACCCGGCCGGAGAAGCCGCCACCTGCGCTTTGGCCGCTGCGGCGATCAGGACATACGGCGGAGTTTTTGCTTGACCGGCTTGGCGTCGGGGTGGACCGCCAAGCGGTGCTCAATCACCGCGCGATCGACGCCTTTATATCCTCCGGGACCACGCGAAGATGTCGGCGTTGCTCAAGCACTTGGCGAGTCCCTCGATCTGCGAGTGAGCCCTCGCCGATGGACACAAACTGCCCCTCCGTCCGGAGCGGTATTCTCTTGACTCCGCCCTCAGGTCGGGGCTTGGGCGTCCATCCTGGAGCGGAAGGCGTGTCACCGGACGCGCGCGAAAGAAGCGTCATCGGGCGACGCAGCTCGGTCGCCGACTTCGGCGCTGGCGAGTCACGTCGCCGAAGATGGTGATGACGCCTTACGCGCTGGGACCTTCATGCACAAGAAGGCGTGGTGTGGAACCGCCTCGAAGGCGTTGATGGCGGGTCGGCCCAAAATGACGTTGTAGGCGTGCGGAGCATCTACGACATCGAAGACGATATACTCGCTTCGGATGTTGCCGCCCTGGCGGAATGTCACGGGAAGCGACACCTGCCCTAAGGCCTCTAGCGGTTGACCTCCGATGCCCTGAAGCGGGGCTCCGGACCGCTGCAGGCGACCTCGAGGTATCTTCATGCGGTTGAAGGCTTCGACGAATAAAATGTTCGCGGCACTTCTCCCATCGATGAGGACGCGACGAACATCGTATCCTGCGATGCGGGCCTGGACGACTAAGGGGTCTTGATGAGGAAACTCCACTCCCATGGCGTCATGTAGAGTGAAGGTGATGCCGCAGGCGCGTCCGTGGCGCGGCCCATTCGAGGATCTTCGGCGCGGAGCCCCGGTGATGACGTTGACGGCGCGATGCCGCTTGCTGGCCTCGGTGAGGGACCGGAGAGGCGAAGCGCGAGACTTTGCCCTCGCTCGCCGCAGCTCGGCAACCGCAGCGCACGTCCTTGTGCAATGATCGCCGCACCCGTGCACCTCGCACCACCTGGGTCCTGGGTGTTCTTGCTCCGTGCGGGGTTGTTCGTCACAGCCGGATTTGCGTTGCTCGTGCAAGGTGGGTGCAGGGGCGCGGCAGGCTTTCGACGGCCTGCGGTGGTGCCGTTGGGGCTTGCGCGGGGCATCACGGTTACTCGCCCTTTCAGGTGCGAGCTTCCGCGCGATCTTCGGTCCGGCCTGATGACTCCGCGCCTCCTGCGTGTCTTGGGTGGCTCCGCGAAGGCGCCCCAGGTCTGCTGCAGGTCCGTTGGCGTGTTGGGTCGTCGCGGTTGCAACTCCAGTGGCGGGGTCGGTCGTCGCCGTTCCCGCGGCGGGGTAGATCGTCACCGTTGCAGCTCCAGTGGCGGGGTCGGTCGTCGCCGTTCCCGCGGCGGGGTAGATCGTCGCCGTTGCGCTCGATGGCGGGTCGGTCGTCGCCGTTCCCACGGCGGGGTAGATCGTCGCCGTTGCAGCTCCAGTGGCGGGGTCGGTCGTCGCCGTTGCAGCTCTAGTGGCGGGGTCGGTCGTCGCCGTTGCACGAATGTTGACGCTCGTGCCTGCCATGGCCAGCACCGAAGCCCTGGTGCCCACGCGCTGCTCCGACTCGCTCGTCTTCTTCCGCTTCGCCGCCGTCGCTGAAGCTTTTTGGTGCCATCTTCAACTTTCAGGCTTGTCTTCGTCCTCCCACGGACGGGCGCCAAGCTGTTGTGATTCTGCATCAAGCAGAGAGATGATAGTGGAGAGTGGGAAGAGTGGAGTGAGTGTTCTGCCTCCTCCTTCTCCATACCTTGGGTATATATATTCATATGGGAAATGCTTTTACAATTGTGCCCTTACAACTGTATATCCCCCTTAAGGGTATTTAGGTCATTACAGGTGTTCCATTCTAGTCTTTGTAACCTTCTAACAGGCCTGCTGGGTTTAGGTGGGGGCCACCCCTACAACAGGACTGATAATCTTTGATACTTGAGCTGTTGAGCATATATATCCATCATAAATACCGCACAATGCAGCCCAAGTAAGCTCGAGAAAGACCAACATGCCCCCTTAACACCAAGGCGGATTTGCTCAGCTGTTTAGCACTTTAGCCGCTACTATCCAAGCAAACCGCGATGCGATGTCGGTCCAACCAAGCCACTACCAATGGGAATCACAAGAACACCCCAGCTGCCACGCCACGTCCCTTTGTAACTTACGGATCAACCGCTGAGAAACATTTAAATTTACATAAAACCTTCTATAGAACTCACAAGTTAGTAAGTACTGCACGAAGGGGATCAAATATTACGGACTTGTATGTGCTCGATCGTCTGAAGTTTCCAAGCACAACCTATAAATGCGAAAGCCTCCCGGAAAAACACTTCCATCTCCCACCTCCTCCCCCTCTCTTCTCGCGGGTGCCATGGCGACGCATGCGAAGCAACCTCACCATCACCTCCTAATCCTCGTCGTGATCGTATTGGCAGCTGTGCTTCTCCCGATACTCTCGCGTGCCGCGGCGGAGGGGAAAAAGAGGAACAGGTCATACCGATTTTAGTGATTTGAATTTGACCCCTGGGGTAGAGTTCACAATTTTGATTTGGAAAACTTGATGCTTTATCATGTACAGTAGGTACATTTTGTATGTTGTGGACATTTGGGCATATGACCACGATATGCGTAGTTAACTTCTAAGATCTAATCGATCATTACTGATATACATGCTTACGTTTAGCATGAGTTACCAAATACTATAGTCTGCATGATGACACATCTCATTGGTGCTATGTTATTATGCACGATGACACATCTTATAATGCAGGCCTTGTTAGCTGTTAGGAGTCTGCTGCAGCTCACTTCAACAGATGCTGTGAATTTCGAGAAGTTTTCTGGGTTGGATAATGCCCTGGGCACGTTGAGGGTGCAATTGGAGGAGTTGACATCTCATGAGGAACAAAGAGAGTATGCTCTGGAAGTCGAAATCCTTCGGAGAGAAGTCCAGATCATGTTCGAACAGAAGTTCAATTAGGTACTAATCATTGCTTACCTTCAATGATATTGGTGCAACAATTTTCCAACGTGTAACCTGCATATCTTCTGTTTATGGCTGCAGGGAACCGCCGCTGCAACGTTACATGAAAAATGACAAATGAACTCAGACATAGAACCTTGGCGTATACCGCAGAATCCCTCTGTTTTTGAAGTGAGGGAACAAATGGAATGGCCGGCGCTTTTCTTGCAGAGCAGATGTGCATTTATTTAGGGTGGATTTTCTCCATCTGTAAGCGATGCTATAGTATTTTGAAGGTGCGATGGAATCATAGATAGGATGTTATGTAAATCTCCATGATGGTTGTCTGTCCTCTTAACAGAAGAAAGAACTGCAACGGAAAAAAATTCACACTCGTTTCTGCTTCATGTTATCATACCTTTCAGAATATACACATTGGAATATTGGATGTTGATGTTGTTCACGAACACGGAAATTATGTTGGTACCGCCTGAACTACGGTTGCAATATGGCAATAGCATTGTTTTTGCTTGGGTAATGGGCAAGGAGCTCAATGGCATGGACCTCCGTTCTGTCCTGTTCCTCTTAGCTTCGGTCGAAAAAATCAGGCCCCTACCGCTAGCTTCAAGTCCCCATTCAGATGGTCATCCCCAAGAGCCTGGAGGCCGTGTCAGTTCGTTAGCAATTTCCTTGTTTGAATGTGTTATAAAACACATTATTCAAATCGAGTTGAGATAAAATGGTTTGTATCTTAACTTATCACAGAGAAAATCTTGTGTCGTGATCTAGCAGTGAAAAGTCATACTTTATTGACATCATGTCGAATATGCCCTAGATTGATTAGCTAAAGAATCAAGCTTTGATACCACTTGTTATAGAACACACGATGAGATATAAAAACAATGAAGAATAATTAAGATCACGAGACAAAAAATTAACGTAGAAAATCCTTACAAAAAACAACAAACGCATAATCGGTGAAATCACTATATGGAGGAGAAATTACAGAATATTCTTACCGTATTACATATGTAGATAACTTGTATTATGCACACTATCTATCATAAAGCTTATGGGAGATATAAATAACCTTAGAAACAAGAGTCTCAGATGAGAAAGAACAGAATTTTAGTTGGCAATAAAACAAAAACCTATTCAAAAACTAAAACAATATGCTGAAAGACAGGAACAATACACCACTTGAACACGAAAGAGTCCTAGAAGATAATGGTAACGAGTTATAGTCGGAAGCACCTCGAGTAGCCACGTTTGACTCTAGTTGGCGCAAACACCTTTTGGCACCATGATGGTGCAAGTCAATACAGAGTTCATGATAAATATAAAGATGATCCTAATCATAACCCTCAATCAGTTCGTATTACTGTTCAGAATATAACTTTAAGCGAAACCTGATTGGATTCGTAATGTGATCGGGATTTGTGAAGTGATGGAACTCAACCAGATTTAGATCACAGTACAACAGAATTATATTTTGCACAAACTTTATCGGAGTTAACGTATCAGCAGGTACGTGTTTAGGAAAAATCAGAGAAGTCCTCAGTGCTGCTATTAGTACATTGAAAACGTCGACGTCAGGAAGGGGAAAAAACAAATCATTGTTTCAAAAAAAATCAGAGCGGTTTTGCTATTGTACAGGTGACTAAAATTTTTTTATCTTTTAGTCACTTGAAATTTGTAGCACCCCACGTAATCATATGTGAGATACTACTATGAAACATCATCGCCAAAGTGAAACATAAACAAGAACAACAAAAGAAATCACAAAGAGTTTAAAAATTATTAACAGTTTAATAGAGAACCAACAGAAGCTAGAATAAATATTTAAAACATGGGACTGGTCCACTTTTGACCAAATAAAGAATGTAAGAAACAACAAAACAGTGGCAAACCACGGTGCTGAAAACTCGAGTGCTCCCACCCATGCATGATGCTATCACTCCACTGGCCTTTTACCTGAGACTGAAAGAGCAAGCGTGAGATTTGATAATCCCAGCAAGTACCCAACAACGGTCGCAACACAAGAGTAAAGACAAGTAATGCAATCACGTGAAATAAAGGACAAGCATCACAAGTAAACAACAGATACAAGATGAAAGCAACGCACAACTGATATTGGAGATACTGTCATAAATGGGAGATGGATATCATGGAGACTATGTATTAAAGATAGTTGTTATGTAACAAGTTATAGCAAGGGTGCCGATGACCTCATCCCACATACCCGGTTATATGATAATAGCCAGGCACAACCTTGTCCTCGACTGTATAACTGCAGATGGGGTGTAATATCCTGTGTAACGAGAATGTACGGCCCCCCATACGTTACCAGGTTGGGTGGAAATGACCCTTATATGTGGGTAGCCCTAGTGTGATAACTCGTAGTTTGTTATTTAGCGAATTATCCATGATATAATTAGAGAGTTATGATTGAATTAAGGTAAAGTTATGAGAGTAACGATTTAATACAATGAGACCGGAGAGACAGGATTGGTGATACCAGGTGATAAGGTAACCGATACATCATGGACAGATAAAATAGTATGAACTTAAGGGAACTAAGAGATGGCAAGGATAAGGCTATAATAAAGTTATGAGAAGTGAAAAGATGCGCTAGAGTTGAAAATGGAAGGACATAGTTTCTGATATGAGGGCGATGTGGGATAATGATAAGATGATAGCACTATAGGGATTAACGTAAAGAGGTATTATAATATAGTTCACACAAGGTTATCAACCAATCAAGTTTTATTATGTGATAAGTGATTATTAGTCAGATTAACATATTTAATACATACATTATTCATGGCTCAAATACAACATCATACATTATTGCAACATAATATTAGAAAACTGAAACATAGCAGTCCTAATATCAAAGAAGTGTCAATAATTTAATCTAAGTCAAAACATGCTCGAATGCTACCCCCCATTAACTATTTAACCATAGATTCTAAAACACTAATTAGAACATGAACTGTAGAACATTTTAACTGAACATCCTAATTAACATTGTAGCAGGTGCAAATAAAATAACCTAGAACATCATGGCACACATGCAATATTAAATGTCTAAAAACAAGCAAATGTGAATGATATGATAGTAACCAGACAGCACTAATAATATGATATTGACCAGATAAGCTTTAGTGACATGCTAGTAGGCAGGTAACTTTAGCGGTAAAATTAGCCAGGTAACTTTAGTGATGTGATTTTAGCGATAGGATATTAGCCAAGTGATATAATGTGAGCCAGGTAATGGTAGTGATGCGATGTTAGCTAAGCGGTATGATATGAGCCAGGTGATATTAGTGATATGTTTTAGCGATATGGTATTAGTCAAGCAAGCATGAGTGACATGATAATTAGACTCAATGATAATATAACAAGTAACCTGGAAACATGTAATTTATGAAACGGAAAGGTCACGGCCGCGAGGTACTTGCCTTGAGCACGCTCGATGGACAGGCTACACGAAGGAACTGGGATGCATAGCTGCACGAATTGTCGGGACCCGGAGCAACAACTCCAGAACCCACTGTGTAAATCGCACTATCCCAGGAAAAGCTAGTGCACATAGTTTAACAGTGATACATACCATGCACGATAACCAAACTTTATTAAAAGCAAAAGTACGGGCCTTAGGGCCAAGTTTACAATAAGGTGGCTTCATGGCCAAACATAAAAGTAAATAGCGGAAAAGTAACAGCGGAACCATAAAGATAGTGGCAGCCCATCCAGCCTTCCCACAAGGCGAATTGACTGTAAGACGTGGCCTATTCGTTGCCATCCTCAACATAGTCGACGTCGTCGTCCTCTGGCAACAGTGTTTAAGCAAGGTGAGTACATAGAGTACTCCACAAGTTACACCAGGAGATATAACAGATTTGATGCATGCATAAGGGGTTACAAAGGAAGGCATATTATGGTTTATTTGCATAAACAGCATCATTGAATTAAATACAGTAAAGTAAGTGCAAAAGCTGAATTTGATACAATATGTAAAACATTCCTTTAATTAAAATAATAACGTTAGTGCAGGCAACTACCTAACACTAACCTATCCACGGGTATCCCACCCGGACCATCTTTCCAAAAGATTCACAAATTTCCACAAACCAGATTTTAATAAAACCAAAGTCTAATCCGTGAAAAACCATACTAAGTATGTCATTGACTGTGGACACGGCTATCCAGGATAGTTTGTTACTCTGCAGAGGTGTACAACTTTACCCACAAGACAAGTCCTCTCGTTTTGCCACGCGATTAACACACTGCCTTAGGTGTGCGGCTAAGAGTTCATGACAAGGCTGTTCCAATGTTCCATTACCAAATTAGCTACGCCGCCACTGAGGTTTCACCACAACATGAATCCACACGTTGGGGCCCCCTTTTGTGCCATGTGATACTTCTCATGGCCTACGCCACGCTCACATTCAGCCTATAGCGAAACTAAAATGGAACTTCACAAATTACTTAGCCAGGTCTGTCCCATACCAGACTTGTGGTAGTACGGTGTGACTTTGTATTAGTAGTTCACAGACCGGTCCTTAATTTGACTTAGACCTACCCGCATACCCCTTGTGCCTGGCAGTCAACATCGAGTCAACAAACTACGACGCATGCCAGCAAGCACCCACCACCATACCAATGCCTAAGTCCAAATAACGTTTTACAATTTTATTTTATCAAGCTTCCATAAGCTTTCTTGATTCACCAAAGTCAAGAATAAATTTTATAAATCAACAGTTTAAGTGAAACCATTCTTCCCACCTAAATTATTCTAAGCATGGCTAAGCAATTCTATAAAATTTTCTAGTTAATACTAATGTACCAACTAGGTTTTCATCTATGGTGACAAGGTATGTTCGTTCAATAACAAGATTGGCCATACCCACAGGAATTCGGCGTAACTAAAGTTTAAATCACATTTAAACTAGTTTGAATAAAAGTACGCATGCATAATAATTTAAAAACAACATAAATAATTTAAATTACTGGGAGCAACATGGTCAAAGGTGTAACTTGCCTTGCTCGAAGTCTTGTTGCGATTCGTCGAATAAATACTCTCCGGATTCGTCGAAATCTACGCGCGAGAACCAAACAAATAAATTGAAATAAAATTGAAATAAAATCCAAAAATTATAAAATAAATACTGGCAGATATAATATGATTTTATAAGAATTTAGAAATTTGAATCACTGGATTCGGAGCTCGGGCGACGGAGAACGAGCGATTGGAAGTTTGATCGGTTTGGAAATTCCAGAAAATGCAAAACGAGGGCATATTCTCTGGAATCTTATTTTTGGCTGATTTTTGGGTATATTGGAGTGTATGACATGTGGGGCCCGGTTGTCATTGGGTGCAGATTTTTATTTTAATAGAATATGACAAGTGGGTCCCGCTTGTCATTGACTAGACGTGAACAAAAATTTGGCCAAAGCCCAACCGAAAATGCATGCCTAGGATTTGAACTCACAACCTCATGCATGCATGCACTATCTTGACTCCCCTAGCCAAGTGAGCCTTCGTTCTTTCATCACAAGGAAGCATCAACCAGACAAAATAAACAAGGTAAGCAAAATAACTAGGGATGGAATCAAAGGGGAGGCTCACGGCAGACGGCCGGCGATCGACGGCGACCGCGGCGGGGGGGTAGTAGGCGGCGCACCTTCCGGTGGCGCGGGAGGTTCGGCAGCCGGCGGCGGCGGTTGAAGTTGGGGGCAACGGCGGGAGGCGTCCGAACGGCGGCCGGGGTGGCGGGCACAGAGGAGAGGGAGGGCGGCGATGATTGGAGGGGCCGAAGGGGAGAGTAGGGTGGTGGGGAGGCACTTTTATAGAAGAGGGAGGAGAGGAAGGGATTTCGGTTTTAAGAGGGAAAAATAAAGGGGAAAGTGGCCGGGATTAGTGGGGGTGATTAGGGTATTCAATTGCATGCTTTAAACGGGAGTTAAGAGGAATAAACGGCGGGATTTCAAAGCTTTATTCGGTATTCATGGTGGAGGAGAGAGAGGGTGGGAGGAGGAAAAAGGAGAGATTGAAGAAACATATGACATGTGGGGTCCATGTGTTGGTGAGAGAGAGGAGAAGTGAAGGGGTACGGGCCGTCGGATGGTTGACACGTGGCAAGTGGGTGCTCCATGGCTCTAGGATGGTTATGAAAGGGTAAGTAATCATGTGTGGCTCGGATTAAAATGTGGAGAGAGATAGATTCAATCTGTGAGCAACACGTGGCAAGCTAGGATTAATTTGATTTTTATTTTCGGATTAAATTTCAGAAAATACTAGAAACACTATAATTGCTTATAAAAACAGTAATTAATCTCTATAAATTCCATAAAATTCATAGAATATTCCTGGAGCTATTTTAGACTTAAGAAAAATATTTTTAATTTCATTTTTGTAATTAATAATTTTATAAAATACTTTTTAACCTTTAAAATTGATTTTTAATTCCAAAAAATTCTCAAAAATTATTTTAAATTTTTAGGGAAGGCTAGGAAAAATAAAATAAACTCTTTTTGGCTTTAATAAAATATTAAAAATACATTTTCTTGCTTTAGACTTTGAAATAAAATCTAGATAAATCCAAATAAATTCCAGAAAATAAATAAAAGGCAAATAAAATTTTTGGGATGTTACAAACCTACCCCCCTTAAAGAAATCTCGCCCTCGAGATTTGAACTAGCTAGCAAAGAGATGGGGATGGTTGGCTTTCAGATCTTCTTCTCGCTCCCAAGTCGCTTCATCTTCGGTGTGATTGCTCCATTGAATTCTGCAAAATCTTATGGTCTTTCTTCTGGTCTGGCGCTCAGTTGTCTCAAGAATCTTGATCGGTTGCTCTTGATAGGTGAGATCCTCTTAAAGATCGAGGGTTTCCAGGTCTGCCTGCTCTGCGGGCACTCAGAGACATTTCTTCAGCTGAGAGACGTGGAAAACGTTGTGCACACCTGACATGCTTGGCGGCAAATCCGACTGGTATGCAACTTCTGCTTTGCGGCTTGAGATCTTGAATGGCCCAACAAATCTCGGTGCAACCTTTCCTCTGGCTTGAAACCTTCTGACTCCTCTAAGCGGAGATACTCTGAGATACACATAGTCCCCAACCTCAAAAGTCAGGTCTCAACGACGATTATCGGCATAACTTTTCTGCCTGGATTGAGCTATCTTCAATCTGTCTTTGATTTTTCTTACTTTTTCTTTAGCATCTTGAAGTAGGGTTGGTCCCGCATCTTGGAATTCTCCAGACTGTTCCCAATGCAAAGGTGTTCTGCACTTCCTGCCATACAATGCTTCAAAAGGTGCCATCCGCAGCCGCGCTGCGTCGCTAACCCGGCCAGGCGCCATCGCGCATCGCTGGCTATGTTGCCGCCGCCGCGCGCCGCTCGCAACGCCCGGCCGCTGGAACCGCCCACGCTGGCGTCGCCGCCGCCAGCAAGACTCGCCCGGCGCCTTCCCAGCGGCAGCCACGCGGCTGCGTCGTCGCTGCCGCCATGGCGCTGGCGCCGCCGCGTCGGCGCCGTCGCGCAGCCCGCTGCCGCGTGCGCGCCTCCTCCGCCGCCGCTGCCATGCCGTGGTGTGCGTGCACATGAGCGGCGGCCGTGGCGCCGCCATTCATGCCACCGCCGCCGCCAGGAGCCGCCGCTCGCCGGCCAGGCGCCGCTGTCGCATGCATGCAGGTGCACGGGTGAGAGGAGGGAGAGAGAGGTAAAAGGAGGTTGGATGGAAGAAGAAGTTGTAAACGGGAGAGAGAGAGGATATGGAATAAATAGAAGGAGGTAGACGTGCTGTTGAAGATATGAGAGAGATTGGAAACGTGAGAGAGAGAAAGAGAGATTACATCGGGAGAGAGAGTTTTACTAGAGAGAGAGAGAGTATTACGGGAGAGAGAGTTTATGGTTAACTCTTTTCTTCTTTTTTTTGGGTGCTACAAAATTACACTCTCAATCAACTGAAATTACAGCTCCCTTAAAAAAAACAGCTGCAACTTTACGTGATTCAGAGTGCAACTTTAGTTGCACTCTCAATTAATTGAAATTGCAGTCCCCTTTAAAAAATCAATTGTAACTTTAGGTGATTCAGAGTGTAACTTCAGATGACTAAAAGATAAAAAAAAATTTTAGTCACCCGTACAATAGTCACTTCCAAATCAGAGGAAAGGAAACATGCAATGTCAGGGTGATGCTTAGAAAGAAAATATAGTACTCTCACATCAATGCGTACAATTGACGGCACTTGTTCAATTCGTAGCCACGAGTCTTTGTAGTACATTTCACTGAACTGAGCCTATTTTACTTCCAACCGGGCAATGCAGGAGGAAGCGCGCCAATTATTTTGGGATAAACACAAGCAGCAATTCAGACTCGCCGACGAGGACCCCGACACGACCTCAATTGTGTGGGTTCAAAATAAATGAGCAGCACGAACGGAAACTCTTAAAGAAATGAGCAGCATGAACGGCGACCTCAGTCTTGTGTTGTTAGTGCGGTCAGAGGGGGGACAGCCAGACATCAATACTAGCATGATAGCATCGATCGATCTACTCTTGAGCACAGCTCAGTTCATCTTCAAAGCGGGTCGATTTGGATTTTTCACAAGCTGGGCCCGCAGGTCTTCCACGAAGTCATCCTCGTAGCCACCCACGAGCCGAAATTCCTTGAGGCTTGGGAGAGATGGTAGCCCAGAAAACAGCCCAATCTTGGTTTCTTCACGCGAACCAGAAAACTGCAGCAGCTCAAGCTTAGGCGTTGCACCTCCTTCAAACCCCACCGATTTGAGGTTATCTAGGCGATCAAGCTCCAGCACCATCAGACTCGGGAATGCCTCCGGATGGAAATTGAAACGGAGCTCGTCACCCTGGAACGACTTCTGCCACAGGCGCAGGATCGCCAGGTTTGGTAGGTTCCCAAGGACTTGCATGGCGGCATCGTGCTCCGATATCCTGGTGCTCCGTAGCTTCAGCTTCACAAGATTCTGAAGCTCCTGGATCCATCCTGGCAATTTGACCAAGTTGCCGTACAGCTTGAGGCTCTGCAGGTTTTTCGGCGGCGAGGACATTCCATCCAGACAGCCAGACAAACCTGGCTCCCCCTCTGACCGCACTAACAACGATTCCAGGCGGCTGAGAGCGGCAATGGCTGAACATAATTCTTGACCGTTTTTCTCGTTGACGCCAGTCACTCCCAACTTGCGCAGCTGGGTGAGCCTCCTCATGTCCTGTATAACAGCCTTCCCCCGAGCGATGTTCACAATACCCAGTGTGTGCAGGGCTTTCAGCTTCCAGATCCCTCTTGGCACTGCAACACCACGTACATTTAGGCCCATCGCAACCGAAGGGAATAAGGCGCAGCAACATGCAGTGCATACGTTGCGCCTGTTAGGGTCGGCATCCATATCGAAAGCCCATTTCAGAAGCCGAGGTGCACAACATGCCACACAAAATCCCACCGAAATGAAAGTCAAAAGGCTTAGCTTGTTCCTCAGTACCTTCGGCAGAAGTTCCACTTCCTCAGAAAACGCAGCATCATCAATTCCTATGCCCCCCGCACGAATATACTGTAGCTTCCTAAGCTTGATGATGGTCTTTGGCAGCTTGAGTAGGTTTGTCCATGTAATATCTAGTGTCTGGAGTCGCCTCAGATTACCCACCGAATCTGGCAGGTGAAAAATATTGTCGCATCCTCTTAAAGAAAGGTATCTTAGGTGAAGAAGCTTCCCGATGTGCTCAAGGTGATGATCAAACAGGCCTTTCGTGCCTTCCAAGTCCAGCACTCGCAGCAACCTCATCTTGTCAGAAATTAAAAATGGCCTCCACTTCCCAAACACTGTTAATGATCGTATCCGGGACATATCTATTATGCTCTCAAGCTCACTCTGATCTCCCTCCCAACTGCTGCTTATAGCAAGATGACGTATTGTACCCTGGCTGTTTAAGCCGCAACCTTCCTCTAGCCTTAAAACAAGATTTTCTTCCATTGACTTTGAGATGTTGATTTCACGGATGAGATCATGGAGTTGGCAGGAGTCAATTTCATTTCTACTATAAACTGATTGTTGAGATGGTAGAATCATGCTCCTATGAATGAGTTCCATGAAGTAACTGTCCGCTATTTCCCCAGCAGACTTGTCGCAAACCTCCCTTGAGTAACCCTCTGCAATCCACCGCCACACCAAACGTCTCCGGCTAACCTTGTGATCTTCAGGAAAGATGGACAAATACAAGAAACAAGACTTGAGATGATAGGGTAAACCATCGTAGCTTTTATCAAGGACGGTTCTTATGGCCCCAAGCTCTGGATTCATCTCCAACTCAGCACGAATTTGTCCATTCAATTTTCTCCACTCCACAACGGTTTTTGGTTGGTTTGCCAAGAAGCCACCTATGGTGACGATTGCAAGGGGAAGTCCACTGCACTTCTTTAGAATTGGTTTCGCTTCTTCAGCCAGCTCAGGATATTGCTTATCCAAATCTACAATCTCCTTAAATACCTGAAATTGATACAATGCAAGTTATTCAGTACTCCAAAAAATTGTACCTAAACTAGTGCTTATAATTAATAGAGTGATTATGATATAGAGTGTTATTTTTTCATCCTTAGGAGTACCATTTCGATTATGTTGGTTGAGAGGTGAGAATGTCCCAAAAATCGTCCAAAAGTGAGTAAATTGCATCTTAGATCCTCGAATTACACACTACAAGTAGGTATATGAACTTGTTGGTCCAAAACCTGTTTTAGCTTGGTTGAAGTAGCTGACTTGGCATCCATGTGGTCTAAACACGTGCAAGCCTTATTCCCCCATCCACACACTCCCTAACTCATCTCTCTCTCTCCCTTCCTCTCACCAACTCTTTGTTTCTCTTACCCCTCTCCACTCTCCCTCTCTCATCGACATAGCCCGAAGCCAAACCTCCCATCGGTAGCACCGCTGCCTTCTAATCCATCACCTACTCTCTTTCCAGACTGAGGATGTTAGTGTACTTAGTTGAAATTGGATTATTTAGACTCTCATTATGCCAAACTATTTTAGTTTAATTTCACATAAAACCAGGTATTTGCCAAAAGTTATGTAAAACTGCCTACTCACTAATCATCATCCTTGGTCCTACATCATGCCATAAGGACCAGAAGTGGGCTACCATCCCTCTCGACCCAATATTAAATCCCGAAGACTTGGCGATGTCTGGCCTTGACTCTGTGCACATGTAGCCCAGCATTGAGCTGAGTTCAACTTGAATCTCTTGGAAAATTTTGGAAACTTTGTGATATGGCGCCAACTAGCATTGTATCTTCAGTTTGTGTGCATGAAGGTGTTGTCTACTCTTATCAAAGGGGAGAAGAAAAGAGAAGCAGTCGAGAGGGAGGACATGGAGGCTGGCGCATGGGCCTGGGTGGCATGCACCTGGAGACCGAGCCCGGTGCATGCGGCTCAACTGCAAGCGTCCCGTGCATGCGGTGCAGCGCGTGAGAAAGCCAGAAGCCTGCATTGATGGTGGTGCGTGAGCCAGAAAGGAAGCAAAAGCCAGGACTTGTGCGTGATGTGCTAAGCCAAAAATACAAGACGTAAGCCAGTGTTCACGAGGGTTCTATTTTTACCTAAACTACCAAGGTGACCCATGTATTTATGCGGACATCATCCTTAAAGCACATTTAAATGACATGATAATACATATGTAATTTTGTTTTTTGAAAAGCACCCCTGTTTGTCGACTCAAAATTTGGACCTAGGGTAAGAAGCAATCTGGAGTTGGGACATGTAAATCCCCACACCTAAGAAAATTTGAACTTGTAGATTCAAATTATGATCTTTTTAATATTGTAAAACTACTTGACAGTTTGCTTCCTAATAAAATCATCCTTTTTAAATACAACTATCTGGTGTAATCTTCACCTTTAATAGTGTAAGTACAAAACTTAGAGAGATAGAAATGTCTGCGTACTCCACACATCTATGTCTCTGATCTCAAACGTGCCCTCTAGCTCAAGCTACCCACTGGCAGCCTTCTCTTCCTCGTCACCAACATATAGGTACATGTTCTTCTCCACCGGCTAGAAATTGTAGAACACAAACACATAGAAGGCTAGGCTGGCCATCTCAATGGCGACGTTGACCACCCACTGGTAATTATAGCTGAGCACGGTTGCGAAGGCCGACATGGCGATCCATGTGAACTAGAGGTAGCCGACTAGCACCAGGTAGAACTACTTAAATAGGGTGAGCTTCTGGAGGTTCTGCGTCGTCTTGCCATTTGTCTTGGACACCTCACACAGGTTGTGAATGGACCAGATGATGGGAAAGAACACTGCGTAGCAGCAAATGACATCCATGAGTAGGAAGCTCTAGTTCCACGCCAGCCAGTCCTGCCCTGCCTCCCCAATCACCGCTGACGTGATGGTCTTGATCACTTGCAGGGGTATGATGATCACAAGGATACTTCACTAAAAATCTTGTTTCAGACCTCGCCATGTGCATGCCATGTGCACTCGAGGACATGGCTTCCATGAAGATCATAAATATGGACAATTAAAATAATGCTTGCAGTGGATATGAACTACCACATCTCTTTTCATTTTAATCTCCTTGCAATGTAGGCGGTCGTACTCTAAAAGACTTTGGTTGTGACTTCAATGAGCAATTGCCTTCAAGCTCGCCGGTTGATTTCGTCTGCTTGCGCTGGTGGACGTGAAGTGCATTCTACTTGCATCTCTTGTTCTAGCATGCTTTCGCTCGTGAAGTCATTCACTACCAGGCGAGGCGCTTGATTTTTTTCTTCTCGATCGTGGCGTCATGAAATTCTTTCTATGCGAGACATCGCATGTAAAACACAGATGGCTAAACGCACGAAACCACATGAAGGCAGCACAGCGATCGAAGGAGGAGTCACCATGCGAGGCGCTTGCTACTGCCTTTTTTCGTGCGCGCCAACCGAGGAAAAACATGATGCTATGGTGCATGGAACTCTAAGATTTTTTTCTTAATAAGGATTATCGATCTTCTCTTTTAAATTAAGAACAAATATATCTTTGAGCAATAACATCTTATTAAAGATTATCATCTCTTTTAAATAAAAAATAAATATATCTTTAAGCAATAATGTCTAACGGCTGCTATAGTTTTGCTTAATTAGGACTCAATTGTTTAAGGGCCAGATGTTTTACTTTTTGTAAGAATTTCTAACTTTTTCTCTTTTCCGCATAAAACTTTAGCAAAGTTAAGCGACTTGCTCCCCTTACCATTGAAATCATAGGATACTAAGTCTGAACCTTTCAGACCTTACTGTTGCTAAGACCTATAGTCTACAACATGAGAATCCATATTAGATGTTCACTCCCTCTGAAGATGACAAACATTGAACTCTTCTTATTCATTTACTATATAGCCATCCCTTTGAATAGATGTAGGCAAGAACCTTGTGAATATATCCATTAGTCTCTTTCTACCAATTTCCTTATTTCTTTGTTTCTCATAGCTGGTTATCATCAAGCAGCATATATGGGCTGACTAAGTGAGTGAACCATGGCTTGGGGCAGCATATATGACCTACTCATCTATGTCGTGGGCCTTAGGCTGGAGTGAGCAGCGGTTTGCTATACACCGCACATGCAACATATAGCAAATCCGCATTTTCCATCGTCCAAATTCTCTCTTGGACAATTGCCTCCCGTTTGCCCCAACCAACCGATCTGCCTAACCTGCTTCGGTCTACTTCACGAGCCCACCTCCCATCCCCTCATTAACCGCTCACCCTCACTCTTGGGCCACCCATCTAGCGTTGAACCATTTTTCTAGCCATCCTACTAGATCGGCCCCTAGCCTACTTGGCCCGCATGCTCACCCTCCTGCTTGACCTCGTTGTAGTGCCAACTCAAGCCATGCGTGTCGATCGGGAAGGATAGAACCCAAGCCAAGGTCACACCATCTTCTATGTTGCCTTATTGCCTTTCTCACCATCGCACCCCCTCCTTGCTACAAGATGACAACATATATACTAGGCATATTTACAACTATGAATAGTAGCATGATCATAAATTTAAATATGCCTATATCATATATAAGCTAACAAGGTAAAGCCTAGAACAAGAACACTACTAACAAAACAAGGCATCATCATCATTGCATAACTAAATTCTAGCAAGCAAGACTTAGCCATGGGAGAAGAGATCACCGTGACTTACATATGATCGCTCTAGCGATGGTCGCAGTAGAGTCGAATACGAAGAAGATGACGTGCAACATCATCTTCTTCCTCACTCGCATGTGACCCCTCCGCGCCACTTCGATGTCATCTTTATCACTGGGAGCCTATGGTCGTCGAAGCCACACCGTGGCCTATCCTCGCCAGACTCAAACCAAATCCGAGCCTGACCCGATCAAACCGGTATATGGGCTATTCTAACACTACTACAAAAGATGTTAAACTGAACACTTACATCATAGATGGTTCCTAGGAACCATCTGTGTTGTAAGTATCACAGACGGTTTATACGAATAACCATCTGTGGTATTTCTATAGACGGTTATTTATACGAACCGTCTGTGATAATACAGGATATCATAGATGGTTCTTGATAAGAACCATCTGTGAATTATCACAGACGGCTCTTGATAAGAACCATCTGTGATAATGGCAAACATCATAGACAGTTTTTTATTTAAACCATCTATGATAGTTCACAGACGGTTTGTATTAAAAACCATCTGTGATAAGTTTCCCACCTCATAATGCTCCAAAATTTCATAATCTCCCGCCTGAGTCTGAGTAGAATTCAGTTTTGAGACACCTTTAGTAAAAATGGGCATAACTTTTGCATACGGTGTCCGCTTTCGACGTTCTTATACTCGTTGGAAAGCTAACGACGAGCCTGATTAAAAACAAATGATCTGCTTGCGCCCGTCACCCTCTAAGACCCTCAAAATCAGCCATCTTTAGCCCCAAATTCGCATTTTAAGTTTTTAGTTTCTGATTTTGCCAAAAAAAATTTATCTTCCCTTTGGAATTTGGGTTTCGCCTCAACTATAAAATTGTAGATCTCGTCAAAACCTTTCAAACGAGTATATATAAGCCATATAAAATTTTGCTATTTTATCTTTTGAGACTAATTATTTATATTGTACCGATATATTATCTTTGTGACATCTCCTGTTATCATAGACGGTTTTTGTTCTGAACTGTCTGTGATGTTCTTCTATATCACCGATTTGCGACATATCCCCCAGGATCCCAATTTCATCCGTCCATTCTCTCCACATCGAACGGCAGGCACCATTCTCCTCCCCACCTCTCGCCCCTTATTAACCCCCTTTCTCTACTCGAAGAATCAATACCACCAGTACTACTCCAACTCGTTTGTGCGCGGCAAGGGTGAGAAGGGGTTCAGCAAAAAGGCAAGATGGAAAGGAAGAAGACAATAGCAAATGTGCACTGTTCTAAGTCATCGGCATAGAAGCTGTTGATTTTGTCATAGAAGCTGAAAATGGTGTTCGTTGCTTTTTTGTTTCTGCTACTTGAAAATTTTCCCGCACCACTTGTTTTAGATTGTAGTTTAATAAAGGATGTGTAAGTCTAGTTTGCATTAGCCTGAAGTTTCTTGTAGTGTAAGCATTTTTCTGAATTTATAGCCGTGAAGTTTATCTCTACTATTATATAAAGAGGAGTTGGTGGTTGGTGCGTTCTCCTCTTCCCTCTCTACAGCCATCCGATTTGATCTGGACCATTCATCTCTCTCCTCCTTTCTCTCTCTCAGGATACAACCACCCACCCCCTCCACTTCCCCATCTCCTCGCGCATTCTAGTCACCCTTCTATCTCTGTCGCCTGCTCTCCAATGTTTGATGTGTGAAGTTGACCAAGTAGTAAGTTCCGTCTCACCATTTTTATGACTTCGTTGTAACGCACGGATCTCTAACTAATCTTTGTAAAATTGTAAGTGTCCTCTTGTGTATGCAGTGCTATGGGTAACCTACTCTACTCGATATCTTGTGATGTTCTAATGGTGGATTCTAATCTTAATGAAAATAGAATGCATTACTGTGTTTGTTGCTGTATTTGTATATAGTTAACAATACCTGAGGCTAGCCAAAAAATTGAAAAAAAATTTAGGTATAGAATGAACTATCACAGACGGTTTTGTAGTATAAACCATCTGTGAAGAATTATCACAGATGGCTTGAACCACAAACCATCTGTGATGGGGAAGTATCACAGACAGTTCTATATACCAACCGTCTATGATACTCACACATCACAGACGGTTGGTAGCTAGAACCATCTGTGATGTGTTAGTACCAACCGTCTGTGATGTGTGAGTATCACAGACGGTTAGTAGCTAGAACTGTCTATGATAGTGTTCTTCACAAACGGTTCTAGTTATAAACCACATGTGATGTATTTATCATAGACGGCTCATAAACTGTCTGTGATAGCCTCTAACTATCACTGACACATAAATTCAGATGGTTCAAAAAACCGTCTGTGATGATAGTTTTGAACCATCTGTGATGATCTTTTTTGTAGTAGTGTAACTAGTTTAGGTCTGGTTCAGTAGGTTTTTGACCTATTCCTGGAGGTTTAACACTAGTTCTTACTAGTTGACCAACTCTGGACCCCTCTGCTCCGTTCAAATACCACTTTTTACTCTCCTTGTTCAGGCACAAGCATGTTGAAACCTGTCCGGCCATAGTTTTCTCTCTTTTAAGAGTTCCAGCTTAAGTTTTTTGAAACCTAATTTAATTTTTGTTTTTTTCAGTGTTTTATTGTTTTTCCTTGGTTTATTGGTGTTGTTTCGCTTGCTTTAGAATGTGGAATAAGAGGACCAATAGAAGTGAAGAGGAGCTGGAAGGTTCGAGGCCAATAGATCGATGGTTCGTGGCAAGACACCAATTGTCAAGTTGAATGCAACTAGCCAAAGTATTGAGTAGATACATCGACGATGCCAAGCAAGAGGCATGTCACAATCCTTATCATATTGAATACCCAGTAGTTAGTTGTAGTTATTTCTTGCATTATTTACTTGTTAATCATATTTGTTAAATGTAAATTTTGATTAAACATGTTAAGTAGCTAATGCTTTTAGTTACATTGTTTCTCTACCATCCTTGTGTTGACACACATTTTATTAGTGTCACATATCCTACGTAATGGCCCGAGCAAAAGAGGCGGATTAATCTATGCCAAACAAGAGGCAGCACATGCAATGGCAAGAATGCGAACTATGTACTTTTTTGTTCTTACCATTTGGTGTTGGCTAAATATCCAAGGAGCATTGTAATATTATGGTATATGAACACTTACCTAAACTTAAGAGTCTTAATATATTACTTTAGTCTTTACTTGTCTTGCAAGAAAAGGCACTCCTCCCACTTGGGACTACTTTTTGTGTGCTCTAAATTTGTTGTTCTTGCATGATTGTTCGTCGGCAATGCTTGTCATACAACAAAATTAAACTTTTGTCATTTTGTGACCTGCCACATGCGTCATAGCACAATCATATGTTGTCAAACCTACAAAAAATCTCTTTACAACGCTAGGCTAAGTTGTAGGACTATATTTATAATTTAGATGGCTAAGTATACATGTGTGCACCGAGCCCACCAAAGTTCAAGTGCCAGACATGGTGCTAGTGTACACACCGATTTTAGTAGCGCATGCACACATGTGCGAGTTCAGTGGAAAAGCATGTGTTACGCTCCATGAGTCCTGAGGTGTCTCCGATAAATTCTAAGCATGTATAGGAGACACATACGTGTATGCGTGGCAGTGTGAGTGTGATATGTGCTGAGTATGTACATCTTCTTTGTATTATCTCTTGAAAAATATAATGTAATTCCAAATCAAACAAATGGAGCGTGGTACGCTATCGGTACATACCTTTTTTGTGAAGAGGTCCGTTGCATCCTTGTCTACTAGTTGTTTGAGATTGTATACATTGTTTTGTTCTACTGAGCAATGTTTAGCGATATTCCATACCCTTGTGGTGACTATGATCCGGCTTTTTAGTTCCATTCTTGGAAAATCTTGTTCTATGGCGTCCCATTCTGTGGTGGATGATAAATCATCGAGAATAATCAGGTACTTCTTTCCTTGTAAAAGATTAGCCAACAATTGTGGAGCTCCAGTTTTTGTTTTGTCGCCCATCAAACCCCCTTGTTTTGTTTTGTAGCCCATCAAACCCGTGGCTTCCTTATTTCCGAAAGAGTTTGGATCTAGTTGCATAGCTAAACTCATACGGAGGTCCTCAAGATTGAAAGGACGCATGACCGTGACATAAGCACGCTTCTCAAACATGCCATTGAGCTCTTCGCTATGGTAGACATCTTTTACTAGAGTGGTTTTTCCAAGACCACCCATTCCACATACTGATATCACCTCAAGTTGTTGGCTCTCTTTTGAAATTAATTCGATAATTTTAGCTTTTTCATCAACTCGCCCGATGAGCTCAGATTCTTTGAAAGCTGCTACCATCGTCTTTATGCGAGTGAGGCTCTTTCCTCCCGTGGAGCTATTACTGTTGATTGTGGTTGCATTTGAGATTAACCTTGCCTCCGTTGAATCTGTTCCATCTTCAAAACCCTGGACACAAGCAAGCAATGGTTAATTAGGTGATGTCTTCTATTTCCCAGGACAATGGTTAGTCATGTTTTAAATATCGTAAACGTGTAAACAATAGTTTTCAATTTTCTATAACAAACTATTTAATCTACATTTAATTTTTGGCTCATAGGAGTTATGATTCAGAACACCATATTGGCTAATCAACTAAAAGACTTGCTACATATTAGATAGGTGCATATGCACCTATTTAAAAATTTGTGTATTTTTTCTAAAACTAGCCGATTAATTGGCCTGTGCAATTGCGCAGTGTAGCATGATATAATATATCGTATAATTTTTTGAATAAATTTCTATTTCATAATAAAAAAACATTTCGGGTATTTGATTTCATATTTAATTGGCACAATTTATTTTGAGATATCTCTGCCCCTATGTGAAAGAGAAGATTGGGACGTGGGTGTGTAGCAAATTTACATACTCTTTGGATTATAGATGGTGCTACTTATCTCTTTTTCTATTTTCTCGAATTAATATATCTCTAAATCAACTATCAAATTTAAGACTTTAATTACTGTCTACCAAATTAAAATTAAGAGCTAGATATATTTTCTCTCTTTTTTTTGAGAATTATTTCAAATTCTTGTATCGATCTCTAAGCCAAGTATCAAATTTAAAAGCCTTTAAATTAGGGTTCACCAAACAAAGGGTTAAATGTTTTTTTAGAATTTCTAATGTATTTCTCTTTTTCTTAATAGCCGCAAATCAATTGTCATATGTTTTCATCATATAATATATAGATCCTCCAAAAATTGATGGATGTAGCTAGGATCTAAAGCATGTAAAAAATGCATTGTTTTGTCCAAAATTATTATCAGGCGTGCATTGTAGAAATACAACAAGTTTGTACACATTGTAGAAAATCAATGACTGCACTCTGAATATTACCTTCTCGTAGAAAGCATAAAGAGTCTGATCAGCAGACAATAGCATGTGCTCTGGTACTCCACTCTCTGGCCCTACGCATAAGCTTGCCACTTCAACTTGCTCCGTAGACACTATGATCCGGCTCCCTTTCTTGTTGTTTGGGAAGTATGTTTTAATCCGATCCCACTCTTCAACGGTGGACAGGTCATTAAGCACAATCAGGTAACACTTCTCATTCACATATCCCTTGAACGCGTCAGCCAAATCATCTTTCTTCATCATCCCCATCCTCTTCACATATCCCTTGAACACATCCGCTAAATTATCTTGCTTCATCATCCCCATCCTCCTAAGAACTTGGGTCCCCAGAATTGCTTTTTCTCTTTCTCCGTCCTCTTGAAGAGAATTTACATATAATTGCCTGACAATACTTTGTAGGAACTCTGTTGGATTGAAAGGATGCATCAATCTGATCCAGGCGTAGCATTCGAACTTCTTGCGTACCTTCAGATCTTCATAGGCTCTTTTGATGATGGACGTTTCCCCGAGATCACCACTTGCTCCCCACACCGTGATCACTCTAAGGTCCTCATTCTTGCCGTTGACCAGTTTGACGAGATTGGCTTTTGCTTTGTCCTGCTGCCGCCTTGCTTCCTCGATCCCAAACATCGTTGCGCTGGCTAGGCTGGACTGCCCAGCGGCGGCGGTAGGCTTGGAGCCAGGGCCCTTGATGAGGCGGTAGCGCAAGTTCCTCTGGCTGACATCCTCAACCTTGGCTCTAAGCTCCTTCATCTGCTTGCCCACTCGGCGCCGGTCTTGCAGCTTGAAAGGGATGCGCCACCAAGATGGCTTCCCCAGACGGACGGCGAAATCCTGGAGGCAGTCCTCGACGTCATAGGCCACGTCGCGGACTTGCTTCACCCAGGTCTTGACCACCATGTTGTCGTCTCGCTCCTCGTCGGCAGCCATCAGGAAAGACTGCATCATCTCGAGCTCGTCCCTGATGAAGGCCTGATCACGTTGGATGCCGAGCTGCAAGGCCACCTCCTCAGCGAGGGCGGATTTGGCGTAGTCAAGTGCTCCATTCAGCACGGACTTGCCAACACTCAGTACCGTCGATTCCATCCCCACCACACACACACACACAATGGTTTGTGAACAGTATATGTGGATCAAGTGGTTGAGGAAGTTGTGGAAGCGCAATGTGCAACAGACAGATTGATCATCTGAATAAATGTGTTGTAGGCAAAGGTCTCTAAAAGATACCAAACTTCTTGTTTTGGTGTATCCGTGTATATCAAGCCAAGCAAGAGAAGATACTTTGGCTTGCAGGTGATAGCTAATCAATTCTTATCTGCTGCTTAGAGGAGACGACAAGAACAAAGATGCATCGTCCTATTAGCTTGCTAGCACACTCAAAAGGATGGATGCTAAAGGCATGCATTTCTTTACGCTGTTATGTCAGTTCTAGCGGCCATGCAACATAAATCTTATTCGGGATTCAATGCACGTTGGATGAGATAAGGTCTAATACTGGGGGTTTACTAGCAACAGCCAACAGGGCCAGCCAAACATGTCCATAACTTTCTTAATTTCTTGCTACTGGACAGTGATCAGTAAGCTAAAAGTTCCATGTTAATACTTAATATCCAATTCAAACGTAGTAACCTACATGTTCTTGGATAATATATAGACCATAACAAATTGAGTTCTACAAAATAGTACACGAGTAGGCGTGCATTTTACATGACCCGCATTTTGATCAGTTCAGAACGCCCCTCTCTGTACATTATCGCGAATCTTGCTTTGTTTCTTTCAGTTCTGTACGGCATAGAATTGCAGGCCACGCTGCTTTTTTCTTTCAGCAAAGTTGGGTAACTAAAACAAAGGAGCTGGTGCGATCGGTGAACGAATAAAGAGCAAGACATGAGATTGCTTTACCCTTTGCGTGTGGCCGTCGAGAGCTTGTTCCAGGTATACCAGGCGAGCAAGAAAACTCTCCACCATTTCTCCTTATTAAGGTTTGTGACGCCCCACGCATTATTATCCTCTTAGAGCCGGATAACCGTATGGGACAAACGGTTTACTATTTACCTGATCAGTAGAACACTGCTCCGGCAAATGGTAACCCTTTACCGAGTAGCGCATCGGAACAATAATATAGAAACGTAGACTTTATTACAAAGAACGCCACATGGCCTATGGTCCAGTTTACAAAAGTACCATTTACAGCAAAAGTAGAGCTAGTACCCTGTGGCTCCTCCGTCTACTCCATCGGGCCTCCTACTCGCCCCGAAATATACTGAGTCCATCTCGCCAGCTCCTCGTAGTCGTCGTCCTCCTCCTCTCCCGCTGCCTCTGCACCACCTGCTTCCCCTTCATCCTGCTCGTAAGATTCTTCGAGCGGAATGGGGTCTAACAAAGGAGATTAATAGCAAGGGTGAGTACCACAGTACTCAGCAAGCATAATAGCAAGTAATGCACTGATATGTTCTCATGTCCTTAAGTCCACATTCTAGCTTCTTTATTATGAAATTAATCATACGAAAATATCCATTCTTGCAATTTTAATTCCAAAAAAAACCATTTCTAATTCCCACTCAGTAAGGTACGATCCCTAGTGATCACCGTAGTCCACATTCCAGTGAACTGGCATGAATTCATGATTTTATCAGCACTGCGCAGGCTTGTACCACTGTACCCAAAGCTGCTCTGAACCTTCTTAACTAGGTTCTTCCACACTGCCTTAGGTATGGAATCCAGTTCAGAGTACATAACTTTTCTCCACTTACGTTAATTTATCCACCAGCCCACTATTATCCATCGGTGTACCAAGTCGCTCACTTGGGCTCCACCGACTTCCAATAGTGTTTGGTTGGACCGGCTCCCAGCCCAACACTCCACTTAACGCTATAGCATCTGGGACTTACTCACTTCCAGACTTGCGTTACTGGTCCTGAGCTTCATCCATCTCTTACTCACATCTAAGTACTTACCCAATGTGGTGGATTGGATTAACGTAATAGGATACTATTTTCCGCCCGTCCAAAACGGGAAATTGGTTGGCACGATAATTACAGTTCCTTATCCAAGTGAAAACGGGGTAAGTCCTTACATCATAACCCTATGTAAAGAGGTCCGCCTGGCCTCTCGCATCATTTCCCGAACCTCTTTACCCACCATATACATCTCTCGCTGTGGGCTGCGCTCATCTTAGCAATACTCACAAGTGAACATCTCATTTCTTACTTTCTCTCTTTCTTTTTCTCCTCTTTTCTTTTCTCATCTTACTCATCATAACATCATAGCATCTTTATTTCTCGGATTTCTTTTTAAAACAATGGTTTTCATGCATTTAACTAGGATTATTAAGACTGCGGGAAATACATATATTTTCAACATAACTACGTGCATGATCGAAGAATGAGCTTGCCTGATACGAGGGGTAATTCAGAACTGCTAAAAATCAACTTTGTTCTCCCGCTTGGTGATTGCTCGAGTTCTGCAGAATTTATTGCTAAACTTAAAAACAAATATTTACAGCTACTAGTTTTGGAAAGGAGTTAAATAGAGGAATAATTCCCCCTTAACTTAATCCTAATCGTGCAGCCTCTTTATTTATGCCTACGAAGCTCTCGACAGGGTTTATTTTCTAACGGATTAAAGCAAGAAACTATCACAAGAAAGAATAAAAATAAACTCTGAAATCGGGCCTTATTAAGACTGCTCGGCTCTGGGACTTATAAATGCATACGGTCTGGCCGATCCACTGGTTCACGCGCGTATATGGTTCGACCCGAACAGCAGACCGCAATGACTCTTCTCCTTTTTCTTTACACCGCCGCCTCCTTCCTCTCTTCATCCGCCGCCGGCTCTCACTTCTTTCCTCTTCTCGTTCTCACCGAACCCCCTCCGTTCTCACGCCTCCTCGCCTGCCCTCTCCATCCTGCCGCTTCACCGCGCCTCCACGCCCCCTCACCACGGCTCCTCGCCGCTTCACCACTGCTCCACGCCGCCTCACTGCACCGCCTCCTCTTCTCACGGCTTGGATCCGGGTGGATCTGGTCTAGATTGGTTGGCTTACGGTGGATCTACGCTTATCGGCCTCCCCATGGTCGGATTTGTGGTTGGGCTCCACCGGACTTGAGGTGGATTGGCGGTGGCTTTGGGTTCCATGGCGCCAGACCGCGTCGGCTTCTGCATAGGGGTCGGCTGACGGCCTCTAAACACTGATTTATTAGTTCAATCCTCTATTACTTGCTTTATGCTACCGTAATCGATGATATACCTTAAGGCTCTGAGTCTTGGTGCTAGTGGGTGGAAGATGGTTTTTGGACTGTGGCTATGGAATAGCTGTTGGTATGGTGGTAGCTATTTTCTCGGTGTGGTTTGGCTCGAATGATCCCAAAGAAGAAAGAAATGAGGTAGCAAGGGGAAATAGAAACTTACTTGCTGGGCTGTCGGGCTGAAGAAGGAAAGTTGGGGGTCGATGGGGACCGCAGGGGTGGTTCTACGTTGTCGCTGTCGGGGACGAGGGTGCGGCTTGCCTCTTTTTGCCAATGTGGAAGTCCTTGCCTCTAGTAGTCCCGTTGACTTGCTTCTTGCTCCCTTGTCCTTGCTGGTCCCGGCTTGTCCTCTTTGCCGCTGCCTCTTCCTCTTCGGCTCCTTCCGATCTTCACAACCGTGGGCTCTAATCCACCTTCTGGCCTCTGGCCGAAGGTGATATGCTATGGTTTGGATTGAGGAATGAGCTTTGGGGATGGTTCCTGGCTGTGGAATGTCTGCTATTTGGTTGTGCTTATCCTTGCGATGGCTTGGGGCAAATGCAGAGTATTGAGGCTGTTTTGAGAACGCTGGGGGAGGTGTATTTGGTGAAATTTGGACACTGTTGGACCTTTGGACACCGAAAATTCTGCTTTTGGCCCCCCGACGAAAAAATTTCCAAAAGTGGACCCCTGTCGAGCGCGGAACCGCCAACACCCGCCACGCGTCCCGGCCAGGATGTCGTACCGCACGATCGGATCGTTCACCGGGTCGCGCGGTATTGCATCGCACGACTCCGCTCGCCGCCAAGCGCAAGACGCCCGTCGTCATCGAAGCGCGCGGTGCCCTCGTCGACCGCGCTTTGGCGCCCGAGCGCGCCTCGCCCGCCGAGCGCACGTCTAGCCGCGACCGCGCGATTTCCGCCCCAGCCAAGACGATCGAGATTCCGCGCGTTGCATGCCGTGCCCGACCGCACGCCCGCTGGTGTCAAATCCATCCGCCAAAGCACCCGAGATGGTCTTTTCACGCCGGCTTGCACACGCGCCGCAGGAGTTTTGCATGGCCCTCTCCGTGAATACATTCAAGAGCTTAAAGAGGTTGAACAAAGGCGCATATGCTCGCATAGCAAGCGAAGCAACTCATTTGCGCTTATGTGCAGCTTGAAGTGAAAACAGAGCGAGTGAAGGGAGGAAAAAGAGAGTGGAAACTCGGGATTTCGAGTTGGTTTTGTTTTGAATCAACGGATTTTGCAAATACAAAAGTTGTAGATCGTCTCGCGAGCTTCAAGAAGAGGTAATTTTGCCCCATCCAAGTAATTTTCTCGAATGTCATTAGCCCGTAATTAGCCAAACCGTATCGTTAACGTTGTTATAAGCCAATCTTTGATACGTGTGTATGTGTATGGTGCATGATTTATTGTAGTGTAAATAATGTCGATTTTTTTGAAGTTACGTATTTGTGCTTACATGTGTAGGTGTTGAAGAAGTAAATATTTATGTTGGAACATTTGTAGGTGATAGCAACAGCAGTTAGATTAGAAACAATTTGTATAATTAGTAGGCTTAGTGCATGACCGGACATTGAAGGTATAGTAAAATTAAATTACTCGGAAAGTAGTAATGGAAGGCATCAGAAATGAAATAAACTTAGGACATGAAATTACAAATTAGAATTTTTTTGATTTATGTATAATTTCGGAAGTGAAAGCCGCATTATAGAAAAGAATGGAAGAAAACTATGTAATGGGAATTTGGCATTAATCGATTTATAAGTAAAATAGTTAGAAATAAACTTTAGATTTACACATACAAAACATATACTAGTAATGCTAGGTACTAAAATGGGTAGGTACTGTTAATGTAATGGGAAATTAAATATGGCATGCTGTGTACTAAAATGGTTGATTATGCACTTATGTTAGGTACGCAATGGCTGGCATTGAACAATTGATCGTGTTTTATGGGAGTGGTCTCGCACGTGATGGGCCGTATGGGGTGGACTCACAAATTGCGAGCGGACCGTGATCCGCACCCGCCCGAGCGCCATGAGCTTGTCCGAGCTACGGAGGTGTGTCCGTTCAGCGCTTGATCGATGCACCGCAAGGAAGAAGTTACGATCGAGGCGATCTATGCCTCAATGGTGGATGACGGAAGGGGAGCATATGGCAACTTCGAAGGTGACCAATGACGCCTCATGGGCGAACTACATGGAGGTCGTGTGCAACCCTGATGCTGCGATATATGGCAGACCAATGGTGTATGTCGAGTTCGTGGAGAGGGCAGAATCATCAGCCATGGTTGGTTGTGATGCCGCTGGTGGAGATGTAGTGCTTGGGTTCATCTCCGGCGGTCATGAAGACGCTTCAGCGGGAGAACATGTGGGCGAGGAAGTGGGTGATGAAGACGCACAGAGGCGTGCGGACAATTTCCAGCCCAACGAAGGTGTGGACGAGAGGTGGTGGGCCGCCTGTATTGACCGTCATGAGTATCTTGGGGATCGTGGAAGAAGAGGGCGCGAGGAGGGTGAGGAGGTTGACACAGCGATTCGAGAGGACGAGGATGGCGAAGGTGCAATCGGAGGGGTGGTAGGTCGTGTTGTGACCACGGAAGGTGCAGACGTGTCGCCCAGACCGACGACATCGCAGTGGCAGCCCTAGTTCGCCACAGGGGAGGAGGAGAATGGGGTTCAGCGAGGCGCACTCTTTTTGGGGCAAGAGCTTCCGTAATAAGAGTGTCTTGTCAGCAGAGCTATTACTAGACATGCCGCCAACATAAGCCGACGATCGGGTCCACAAGTCAAAGCCGGACACGTACATCGTGAAGTGTGTCGACGGGTCATGTGGTGGCAAAGTCCGTGCACAACGGTACAAGAGCGTTGGCACGGAGTTCCGGATAACGGTGCTCTAAGATCACAGTTGCGAGCTTGCGGGCCCAGTACATAGACATCGCAACATGACATCATCGTATCTTGTGGAGGTGGTCGCGCACCTTGTCCAGGCGGATGTATCAATTACCCCGAAAGTTCTAATGGCGGAAGTAGCGAACACGGCGGGCTACGAAGTGAGCTATAAGAAGGTTTGGCGGGCGAAGCAAAAGGTGCTGCATCAAATGTATGGGACGTACGAGGAGGCGTACAACCTGGTCCCAAGAATGCTGCATCAAATTGCACGTACATAAACAGGCAGCAGAGGGCTCATCCTACGGAGGGCCCGAACTGTTTCATTCTTGACATGGTGTTTTGGGCCTTCCATCAGGCCATACAAGGGTTCAGGTGGTGCCGTCCAGTGCTAACCGTAGATGGGACGTTCCTATCCGGCAAGTACAAGGGTACTATTTCGACCGCAGATTGCAAACCGATGCAAATGATCGATTACTCCTAGTGGCATTTGCAATTGTGGAGAACGAGAATACGATAGTCGGCTTTGGTTCCTTTGCAATTTGAAGCATGCCGAGTGCAAGAACGCTCGGTGTGCCTTATCTCCGACCGCAATGCAGGCTTGCCGTCGCGTTGCGATGACGTTGCGAATGGGACGAGCCCCCTTCTAGTGGATCGATGTGAAGAAACTGGTGCATGAGGCATATTGCAGCGAACTTCCATAGAAGGTTCCGTAGCAAGGACCTAATGAAGGTGTTCAAGAAGCTATGCATGCGAGAACTGAGCGGAAGTTCGACGGCTTGCGAGGCGGCTCGATCAGAGGCTACGAAGCATGTGCATACGAAGCGTGGGGCCGTGGAGGGGGATCCACAAGAGTCGGAGCATTCTCACAATGGGTTCAGCCAATGCACCGATGGGAAATGTGGTCTTTGTTGCACGAAACCGGTGGGGCAAGGTATGAGATCATGACAACCAACATGTCCGAGGTTTACAATGGTGTCTTGAAGGGTGTCGATCCGCCGATCACGCAATCGTGGTGAGACTTGGAACCGCACTGTCGGGTATTTTGTGAATAGAGCCATGATGGCGCAGAAGCACCTTGAGGAAAACAAGCAATACTCTGAGGTCATGCAGACCTTCATGGACGGGAATATGGAGAAGGCTCGATGCCACATTGCTCGGCCCATTGATGGCTTAAGGAGAAAGTTTGAGGTCCGCCAAGGCGTAAGTATGTCATGGGTCACATTAGAGGGAGCGCAAGGTGTATGCGATTGGTGATGAAGCATCTTGCACTCCGCAACAAGCCCGGCCTCCTGACAAGCCATGCTCCCATGTGTACGCGGCTGCGTTGTATGGAACCAAGCGCCGACACAAGACATCTCCAAGTACTACGACATGCAAAGACTTGTATGCAACCCGGAGTGCAGAGTTCCAATCCTACGGGTAGACATGCACTACAGTGGAATTATGGCCGGGAGATAAAGTGGGTGCCCAACGATGCATCAAGCATGTCGGTCGTGGAAGACGACAAAGCCGTCGCATCCGCAACGACATGGATGAGAGCCAGCGAGGGGATCGTGTTCGGCGCCCGAAGTGTAGGCTATGCAAGACGATTGGCCACTCCCTCGCCGGTGCCCAAACAGCCGCAGATCAAGCAACGCTCCGTAGTACCAACCACAATCCATATGTAATGTATTATTCAGGAGGTGTACGCTGAATTGTTGGCTCGATGTAGCTATGTGTTGCACATTACCATGTTATGTATGTGTTCGCACATTCGATATGTTTCCTTGTCGTGTGGGTCATATTCGTGTGCACATTTTATGTATGTTTTGGTACATTCCGTACGTTTCCCTGTCATTACATTTGTTGTTAATTATGTTGTTATTTGTTGCACATTTTGTTATAATGTACACTAACTTATTATCCTTATTTGGCAGGACATGGCGTTCGAGCTGCTAGACCCCCGTTGGGACGAGCACTACCGATGCCATGTGTGGTTGTCTGAGACGCACACGGGCCTCCTTGCTTCGCCCTTAGGGCCCCGAGAATCGGCGTCGACCGCGCAGACATCCCACTCATCGCGGACACCGCTCACGCCCATTGCCCGCATGTTGGATCTACCGCATGGGTTCCAAAGATGATGCGCCATCGCTGTCCGCTCGTTGATCGATGGAGGCCGAGACTCACACCTTCCACTTCCGGTGGGCGGAGATGACGGTTACTCGCAGACGCCACGATGATTACAGTCTACCGTCCGTGTGTGCCGCTGTGGTGCCACCCCAAAGGCAGCAGATTGGAAGGTCCGTCTGGTAACCGGTTCGGTCATCGATCCGAGACAACGCACCGGGTGCCATGGATGGCTTCGCCGCTACATGACACGCCCCGCAGACGCAGATGAGGACGCGGTGCGACGCACTTCGCTGCATACCGCTATATCCGTTCGGCACGCCTTGTTCCCTAGCACGACCGAGACTCCGTGCGGCCTAGCTACATACAAACTAACGAGTCCTTGGCGGATGGTCGACCGGTCGGCAGCCACGCGATAGCCGGGATCGCATTCTTAGCTCCACATACCGAGGCTTGTGTGACGCCGCGCGCGAATCGCGCGCCGAGCCGGTCCTAGCCGCCGCTACCTTCTCCTTCGATTGTGGTCATGGGAACACTTCCCGTCGGCAGCCTTCCTTTGGTCGTGTTGTTGTGCACCCTTATGCCCTCATCCCGCATTATGCGGCCCGATCATGGCGGCGATCCGCTGATGCGCCCACAATGGGTACACGTTGGACGCATGGTCGATTGAGGTGGGCGAGGAGAGACCGAGACGTGCGTACACGGATTTCCACCGAGGTTCGAGCCGCCGTTTGGCGACGTTGTCCGTGGCCATGGTCTCCACGGTTCATTGCGAACACGACCCCACGGGTTGTCATCTCGCAGTAGCAGGATCACAAGTCTTGGATGACGACCGCCACTTGGTGTTCGCACATTGCGCCGAGCCATACAAACCCACACCGAGTCATGAGACGGTTCGGTGTATCAAAGATGTCCCTCCCATGGCGGACGCCTCTTACGGATATCACCCACCTGTATGTCACTACACCCCAAATTTAATTATCGCATTAGTCTCAATGTCACTACCCTACTAATTGTGTAATGTCTCAATGAACTTGCAGGCAATTGAGGAGAGGGCGAGCGACAGAAGACTGGAGAGCCACACAGCAGGTGTGGACAAACATGTAGTCTGACCATGCGGATACGATGGTTGTGGATGAGACACGGCCGGACGACCCCGACGACCCCTCGACGTATAGGGCATACCTTGACCGGTACACTCCACGGACCCGCAGTAGGCTTACTACAGGGGAGGTGCCACATCCTACACTTCAGGCTATTCACGAGGCCGCTATACAGGAAGGTCCAGACCGTCATCTAGCGGCACGGGTCGACCAGGCGGTACGAGATTACTATGTCGCATGCGAGCGGGATTACATTTGAACTGACTGTTTGTTTCATTGCAGGTGGACCGGCTACATCATATCGACGACGAGGCTAATGAGGCTATACGACGTAGGAAGTCAAATACCGAATCTCGATGGGTAGGTTATATGCGCAGCATCAGCAAAACTGCAAGGGGTGCGATACGGGGCTTGAGTTGTGGTCGCCACCGAGATGACGTTGTTGCTACACGCGTGGGCGACGTGGCTCGACCAGCACCTCCTCCGCGCGCCACAAGACCACCATCAAGACGGCCATCGACGCCGAGTCCATCCCAACTGATAGTCACCCGATCGCCGCCTCCATGCGCTCGACCGGCGGTTCGACAATTGCCAACTATTTTTATCGGCTTATTTACCATTTATGTCTAACGACATGTTCGCCTTGCAGCAATTGCGACAGATAGCACGCTGCGACGGAGGGCGACGCCATCACGAGGGCGACGGAGGAACGACCGCGCCTCCAGACGAGGGGCCCACTCCAACGCCGCTCGCCTTCACGCGCTTCGCCGGCGGTTTGACAATTGCCAACTATTTGTTCATGCAATCGTTTACCAATTATGTCTAACCACATGTTCGTCTTGCGGCAAGAATTGCGATGGGATAGCACGTCGCAACGGGCATCGCCATCACGGAGGGCGGCGACGAGCGACCGCGCTCCAGCCGACGTGGCCCACCTGCAGGGCGATCCCGACTCACGGACGAACCGAGGGGCCGATGCCTCGTATGTCCCTACCGTGCGCACCAACCTAGATGATCGGGACAGGTGGTTTGGGCAGACCTATGAAGGCATGTCATCGCACGAGTACATGCACGACTACTCGTCCACATCGTCATTTCACCAGCCACATACCCCGGTATGCACTAACGTTCTAAGCTATACATATGAACAATTTATGTACTTTCCATTGCCTAATTCAGTTGTACCATCTAAGCAGGACATATGTTATGTGCTTGATGGTTTGATGTTCAAAGATGGTTTCCAGTATAAAAGGGTTGCTCTAAGTTCTTTGATTTACTAGGGCATACATCCAACAGAGAGATGACAACACAGGACAACCCACATAATAAGAAGGCATCAGGCAATGACAACACGAAACAACACATACATTGCACGTACCTGAAATGTATCAAGTAGTACAACCACCAACACACCAACGAACACAACAACTAAAATACAACACAAACGTATATAAAACATTACCAAAAGAGCTTGACGACAACATAGCATAAAACATTGCCAACATACACGAGGAGAACCTCCAAAGACTACAACTTTAGGATAACAATAAACACAAGAAACAAAATAGCACACAACATTAAATTTATCTTCCACTCTAGTCCGTCAAACGATGTCGCATCCCGACGGTCGCAACCCCACGACAACTCTCTCACGGCGAATGTTGTTTGTCCTATTTCCCATTTCATCCTCCCACACCTGAATCGGCAACCACCAAAGACTTCCTGCGATTCCATGACAAGACGATTTTTAAACATACCACCACAATTTGAATGAACCCGAAACAATCTGACTCACCGAGTGATGGGGGCATTTGTAGTAGTGTCGCCCAGGATTCACGGTCGTCTGTGATGTCCTACGTCTAACCACCGTGTTGCAATTTGGGCACATCACCGTTGGTCCCCATGAAGATGTGCTGAGCTGACTCATTGCCTAGTCTGGGGGAGTGAGCACGAAAGAAAACTACTAAGATTGCGAACAACTAACTCAGGAGGTGACTGATAACATGGCAAGGGAGTATGTGAGGGATGGCTCCGTTTTATAGGCTGTGGGGGGCAGCCTCACGCACAAAGACCACATAATAAGAATGCATCAGGCAATGACAGCACGAACTAGCACATACATTGGACGTACACAAAATGTTGAAATAGAACACAAGTCTGGACCCCACACCATGCTCAGTGACATGACAAAAGATGGCAGCTTTGCTGGGTTACATGACAAAACGGGGCAGCTTTGCCCAGTGACATGACAAAACGGGGCAGCTTTGCAAACTGACTAGACAAACGGCGGGCCACTTTCGCGATCGACATGACAAAAGAGGCCAGCTTTGCCTAGTGGGATGACAAAACGGGGCATCTTTGCTCACTATTGCATTTTTTTGGCTTGTGATAACAACTCCACGAAGATAACAACCAATCCATCACATGCTTAACAACGTTGCACATTACATCGTTACGGAAAGAGGTCCCAGAAAATGAAGGCGTCACGCACTTACAACACGAAACAACCCAAATCCCACTGGCCCCTCGGCTTCCGACATGGTTTGTACAAGCACGAAAGACAGGGTACTTCTTTGTTCGACTGAACAATGTGCTGGGACCCCAACCGTGCTACTTATACCAAACGAGATAACTTGCTGCATTCACAGTGAAATGACAAAAGAGGCCAGCTTTGCTCAGTGACATGACAACACGGGACAGTTTTGCTCAAAGAGATGACAGAGGACAGCTTTTACCAGTGAAATGACAAAAGATGCCGGCTTTGCTCAGTGAGATGACAAAAGATGCCAGCTTTGCGCAGTGACATGATAAAACGGGGCAGCTTTGCTCAGAGACATGACAAAACAGGGCAGCTGTGCTCAGTGACATGACAACAAGAGGTCAGCTTTGCTCAGTGAGGTGACAAAACAGGACAGCCTTGCTCAGAGACATTACAAAACGGGGCCTTTTTTCTGTGATATCGCAGCACTCCCATCTTTACTCACTGCTACGACCACGCGGACCAGCTTTAGACGTACGAGTAGAGACAAAACGACCCCAATAAATTGGTATGCATTCCATTTCCCAGCGAACATTGCACATCCAAACCCCATACTACATCGCGCTTCACTCACCCAACCGGGATGGACAAAGGCAAGAAGAAGCAATGGGACAAGATGGTGAAGGATTGGGAGGAGACCCGTGACATAGCACGGTCAGCTGCGGCCCGCGATGCCGCCCGCGATGAGAAAATAAGGGCTATACAGGCCCGGGTAGAACAAGCCCATCGTGCTACGATGAAAGGTCCCCCCAGAGCGCCCGCGTAGCAACAACCCCATCCCGACGCCCCCACCGAGCGCTCGCCACAACT
This sequence comes from Dendrocalamus sinicus, assembly GCA_036346575.1. Classification (NCBI taxonomy): domain Eukaryota; kingdom Viridiplantae; phylum Streptophyta; class Magnoliopsida; order Poales; family Poaceae; genus Dendrocalamus; species Dendrocalamus sinicus. The sequence continues at coordinate 33,767,387 of CM070663.1, forward strand.
ACCACCGAGGGGGAGACACCTCCCTTTGTTGGTGCGAACGTGTGCAAGTTCTTCAAGTCTAAGCACCACATCGCCTAGGTATGCGTTACTAGGGTTGCGCAAACTACTCCAAAGTGACTACCCCAACCGCTGCTTTGACACCGCAACCTATCGGCAAATGCAGAACGACCACATGCACCAATTTCCCTACCTTTTCTCCTTCACAAGACGCACTAACAATATCTCCCATGTATTTACAGATCTCCGAGCCTGTGTGGCTATCGCAAATGGATCGATCTTGAGATCCACCCCGAGGACCAATGGACCTCGACTTCGAGGAGTGGAATGTCACAAAGGAGGAGTCTTTGGAGGAGGAGCGCCGCAAGCACGAGCACACCTCGCGTATACTGCCGCAAGACGCAAGCTCATCTTGAAGCGCACGCGCGTATGGAGCGGAGGCTCGCGAGATGGAGCGCGAGAGAAAGAGGAAAATTGCGCTAAAGGCAAAAGAGGTCGTGGAGGAGTTCAACGCCGAGCGGGCCAGAAGGAAAGTGGCCCCGTCCACCTGAAGAGGTCGTGACGAGCAGATTGGGTGGGTTAGTCGATATCATGCTATATGTTATGCATGTAATAAAAATCTACGCGGCATGTTACTCCCAACTGTATTATGAAGTTTAATATCTCGTATTTTCACATTCCATGATTCACGTAGCACCTCATTTAACAATATTAACATAGCGGTCCTCACCGTACACGAATTCTCACTAACCTTCAAAATATCACTTACCACTTTATGTATCGACTGTTCTACGGTCAATCTTTCCTAAGAAAAATTTACCAAAATTTTTTATGCATCTACAACTTACAATGAACATAATATTTTATTACAACTTTTTCTGATTTTTACCCAGTTTATAACTACAAAATTGCCAAAACTTAAAACAATCACGGAGATTGCCGATTAGTGATTAACACACACACATACACTTATAAATTTACAAAATCATTCGGATGCCATGTTTATCCCTCTGACCTTATTGGTGAAGTTCCACCGTCCATTACGTGGGAGGATATCCTCACCATTGACACTAGCTCAGGGACTGAAAATCAAGCACGTGAAAACCTTATAAGTACATAAAATTCTCACCAACCTTGGGGGCTTGCAGGACCCTTCCTTCAACGTCAAAACGGGGCAGCTTTGCCTAGTGACTAGACAATACGGGCCAGCTTTCCGTAGTGACATGACAAAAGAGGCCACCTTTTCGCAGTGACCCGTTTTGTCAAGTGTCGTGACAAAAGTGGACAATTTGCGCAGGGACATGATAATACGGGCCAGCTTTGCTCCGTGAGGTGACAAAAACATGCCAGTGGTGCGCAGTGACATGACAAAACGAGTCAGCTTTGCCCAGTGACTTGACAAAACGGGCCAGCTTTCCGCAGTGACACGACAAAAGATACCACCTTTCCGCAGTGACATGACAAAAGAGTACAATTTGCAGGCTCTGAAAAGCCTTCATAGGGACATTTATTACTACACTGCAATCCTGACTATCCTCAAAAGATTCCCATGTCGTCCTCCATGGACTATGCCCATCGCACTGCATAACCCGCCTACATAAAGGCCTCCCTCCTATGTCTTCCATACCCCATCTCCTCCTCAAGGCATCACAATACTACTACACAACAATGTCTTCCGAGGTCCACCCATTTGGAGGCCGGAGTGGCATGAGCGCTCAAGTGCCATTGCGGCTTTAGGACGATGTTGGGAGTCCGGATCGATCGAGTACAACGAGCCAAATACGCCGTGAGGTTCTTCAAGTGTCCCGACACGGATGACGACTTCGTGGTAACGACCATAACTAAATCATTTCTTTTTCGTTATCGCTTTTCATCTTGATCCTCACATCTACCACGCCACACATAGGCTTGCGGGTTCATGGAATGGGTGGATCGGTGCCGCGGCATGGCCAAATAACCGGCGGTGGAGGTGGAAAACAAAGGACAATACTTTGTCAAGATGACTCGAGCTCGCGAGGTGGAACAGCAGATGCGGCTTGAGCAAGAGCGCCGCGTGAGGGTGGACCAAATCCGTCCAAGGGCAAGGAGGATGAGCTGCAAAGGAGGCGGGAGCGATTAAGTTCTGCGTGAAGCGTCATCAAGCGTCAGAGGAGGAGCTTCAAGCTCGGGAGGCAGCTCTCAAGACCAAGAGTGACAGGAAGAAGGATGCAGCGGAGCCATCTTTAGGGCGCGACAAAAAGGGTAAACAACCACGCTACACCCAGTAGACAAAATGTAATAGACCCAGCAAGTTATGCATGTAATAGACCACGCTACACCCAGGGCGCGAGCGGGCAAGGAAGGGAAAGTGGCCCTAGTCCACACAGAAGGGCGTATGAGCAGTTGGGTGGGTTAGTCTCATATCATGCTATATGTTATGCATGTAATAAAAAAAGTACGCAGCATGTTGCTCCCAATTGTAGTATGAAGTTTATTTGTATTCACCGTACACGAATTCCTATTACAACATCGTCAGATTGTTTTCCAGTTTATAACTACAAAATTGACAAAACTTAAAAAATCCACAGGGTTTGCAAACCCTAAAAACACAGCAAACCGTAAAAGTCACTTACCACTATTTTTATCGATCATTCTACGGTCAATTGTTCCTAAAAAAAATTTACCAAAATTTTATTGGCATCTACAAGTTATAATGAATAAACTTTTATTACTACTTGGTCAGATTCTTTCCGAGTTTATATCTACAAAATTGACAAAACATACAAAAAAACATGGTGATTGCAAACCTCAAAACCATACGAAACCCTAAATATCCCTTACCACTTTACGAAACGATCGTTCTATGATTAATCGTTTTTTTAAAAAATTTATCCAAATTTTTTATACATCTGCAACTAACAATGAACATAAATTATTATTGTAACTTTATCTATTTTTTTTCTCAGTTTACAACTACAAAATTGAGAAACCATACAAATATTCACGAGTATTGCAAACCCTAAACAGATCAAACCCTAAAAAACCCTGCGGTCCGGAAAATAGATCATGCGATCGGGGGGATCATTCGCGCGCTTGGGAACGCAGACGCTGAGATGGCGCCGAGTCGCGCTTCGGGCCGGACGCGTTCGGGCGGGAGGACGCGCGCAGCGACACTGATCGTGCGGCGAGGAGGCGGGACGCGCGCTGGGCGGGAGATCGCGCCGAGCGCGCGCAGCGCCGCAGCCGGCGGCGGTTCGGGACCTCACGACCGGATGAAACCGGCCACGTGGTAGCCTCCCGTAAATGCGCGCCAAACGGGTCCATTTTTGGAATTTGTTGCTTTGGGGCCAAAAGGAATTCCGAGGGCTATGGGTCCAACAAAGGTCCAAAATTCGTATTTGGTTTCTCCGTTTTTGCCGGCCGCACTGGCTCTGTGGTTGCGCTTATCCTCTCCCGAGTCTTGTTGTTCAGATCAAGAACCTTCGGTCAAAAGAGGGAACCGAGCACCGTGATCTTTGAGATGGGTTGGGCTGGAAATTGATGTGAAATTTGTGGCTTGTGGCTGAAATGCAAAGGATTCCAATTGTGGGTTTTGTAGGCTAAAAGTATATATGTGGGCTGAAATGAATTGGCTGTAATGAAATGATTTGTGGGATTTGGGCTAAGGTGAGGTCGTGGGCTTTAATGAAATCCACCGAGACGAGAGGTGCCGACCGGCCCGGGACGGTCTGGGGAGTCTCTAAGACATTCTCGAATTGGCCCTAGCAGCCCAAGGGCACTGACGGCAAACTTTACCTAATTCCTTTACTCTCTCTTGGATTGTTAATTATCTAATCTTTTATTTTCATAAGAAATATACTGAGTTCAATACTAACGAAGATTCTTATTGCAGGCAAACGAGAAAAGATGTACGACAACTCCTACACCGAAGAGCTCGCCGATAGAGTTTTATTTCTAATTTTGCAAAATCAGCTTGTAATGAAAGTAATATGATCTACTATTGTAAATGCAACGCCAGAAATGCAATTCAGTTTGTAATCTTAATTGTAATAATGGTTGATGAGCTGCAATAATTAATTTAATTACCCGCTAATTACTTACTTAGCTAGGGTATTAGGTTTAGGGTTCTTTCAAGGTTAATCTGTACCAAAAAAGAGAAGAAAACCCGCAGAAATTAGGTCAGTTTTTTTCTCGACTGTATAACAAAATCGGACATTTTTCTCGACTGTATAACAAAATCGGACATTTTCATGAAACGAAGTGAGACTTTCATCAATGGAGGTGTTGCTGCAGAGAATGGGAGCAACTACCTCCGCGAGAAGCCTTTAGAGTGGCCCCTCTCACATCTTCGTAATAATGAAGCGGACCGACCGGAAGTGCTTGGGTAGCGGCGGCGCGCGATCAGCGTGCACCGGCGGCGAGGCGGCTCGCGCCACCACGGCTAGGCGCCCTGCAGAGTTGCGGCGACGCGCCGCGGACGAGGAGAGGCCATTGGAGCCCGGAGGAGGCGAGGGTGATTTTCTTGTCTCCAAGAGTAGCGCGTGGCAATCAACGCTTTCGCTTATTAGAAGGAAAAAAATGCATACGAATACTCAGTCCATTGTATATATAAAAAAGGAATGTCTATACAATATTCGACTGTTTTTTAGAACAAAAATAGTCAGATTGATCTGCAGCGTTAGATCTCCATTCAACGGATCCATCGATACAAGCCCCCCTCCAAAAAAAATGACCCCCTCCAAAAAAAAATGCATATGAATACTCAGTCCATTGTGTATATGAAAAAATGCATACGAATACTCAGTCCATTATGTATATGAAAAAAAATGCATACTGTTTTCGCTTATTAGAAGGAAAAAATGCATACGAATACTCAGTCCATTGTGTATATAAAAAAAGGCTAGAGAAAATTGCAATTGTATGTCTTTTAATTTGTTTCAGCGTCTAACTTAAAGATTCCAGCAAGCCTAAAACTCAAAAAAAATGTAGGACCGAAATGGCGACAGAGGGGGGTGAATGTCGCTCAAAAAAAATTACCCCGAAGTAACCACCAAGATCTTCTTCTTCGATAGCTAGAGAAACTATGAAGAAAAAGATCAAATGTTTACTGGAAGAAGAAGTAAAACGCATAAAGTAGACCGAGAAAGAAAATCATGCTAGAGAGCGCAAAAGGACTGCAAGGAAGGAACCTCTGAAAACTGAACAATAAATCTAGACACTGAAAATTTCAGTTTACTGAAAATTGTCAAACCAACCAAAAACTGAAAACTGCATTCTGCTGAAAAATGGACAGCAAATCTGAAATTGCAGACTTGTTGAGCCTTCTTTTGGACAGAATAAAGAGCTGAAAACTGGGTGCTGAAATCTGCAGTAAACTGAAAAGATATCAGCACAAAACTGAATAAAACAGCTGCCAAAGAGGAGGCTTGAATACTGCAGAAAAGATCTACCGAGAAGAGCACAAAATGAGGGCAAACTCACTGCCAAACTGCAGGAAACAAAGACCAAAAGAAACCTGCACTGCAGCCCACAAAAAGGAAACAAAACCAAGTGTAAACTGCATGTTGAGTGCAGATTTTGATGCTGAAAATGAGAGGAAATGCAGCTGGCCGAGAGATACTTTGATGCCTAAAATTGAACCGAAAAAGGCTGCTGAAATGGCTGTAAATAGCAGCAAATGAAGTGTAGACTTCCACTGAGCTGAAAATACAGCTTTCTTGCTGAAAACTGAACCGAGAGGCAGCTGAAAAATAAAGTGCAGACTGAAAAACTGAAATCCACTTCAACCAAAAGGATTGATGCTATAAACCTATTCTCCTCAGATCACAAGCTCAAGAACATGTTCCAAATACCCCTAGGACCCTTGGAAAACAAAGAAATGAACTGAAGAGCTAGAAATTCAGAAATTGGACAAAAACTTGAAAAGATCAGTGAGCAGCACTAAAACTCAAATTCCCATCAAATCCATGATCCTTTGGCTATGAAATTTTGAGGATATGTTAGCAATAGCCATGAGATAATCCAGGTCAAATTTCATGCCATCTTGCAAAGGGAATCACGAATTTCACCAAACCCTAGAAAGCAAAAGGGAGGGGAAACAAGAACAGAGGAAGGCCAAATGGGAAAAACTGAAATTAAACAAGGTTTGCTCTTAGGATTGGCTAGTCAAATGGCTTTTGAGCATCACCCATGTCATAGCAATCTATTTTGGTACTCTCCAGCAAGCAAGAACTCAAAACAACGAAAATCAAGAAATCACCAAAAGAAAGTAACGAAGAACAGAGAGCACAGAGCATCAAACTTCAGATTTTCATTCCATCACAAAAGGATTACAAGGAGTCCCGATGACACGATTCAATACAGATGAATGATTACAAGGCTCTCAATCCATCCTCACCCTCTCCTCAACTCAAGAATACACAACCATACATGCTTGAGTAGAGGGATGAACACTCTGTTCTACCACACACAGAGACAAGCATCGAAAGGGACACAGAGGGAACACAACTCTGCATCCACCAACAACTCTCAACCACTAAAGCTTAAAGTCAAAACAAACTCTAAAGCCTATTTTGACTAAAGGAAACCCTAAAATCCCTTCAAGTGTTCAAGTGGGCATGCAGCCCCTCACATGTATTTATAGCCTACGGCTAACGGGTCTCCGCCCCGTTACGCCCGCTAAGTCCAACGGAGCCCGCTCCCGCTTGTGCAGCCACGCGAATTTCCCGATTCGCCCCTCGTGCACCTTCCGCGAAGCTTCCGCGCTCCTTGCCTCGCACGCCTCGCAACCACCTCGAGTCCACGTCGTCTTCGACACATCCCGACCGTTCTGTCAGCGCCACCTGCGCCTAGTCCGGTCCACCGTGTCTCGCCACGCCTCGCCGACGCCCCGCACCACGGATAAGAAACACGCCAAATAGCACCGCTCGATACATGAAAGCGTAAATACCATCACTTACCATGCCGAAGTTCAAACCTGTCGAAATTATCAGAATATGCATCCTAATCCCATACGATCAAGTTTGACCAAATCGATCGATCCGATTGCACCATGCAACGACTCGACTCTGAAGCACTCAAACCAAACTCGACTCTCATAAACTGATGTCAATTACTCATCATACACATGGGATCACCACCACATGGTCTCTCAAAAAAATACAACAGATACACATATGGGTATGTTAATAGAAAGGGTAATCATCGAAGTGTTATCGTTAATGTGTTTGGAGAAATGTGTAACCCACCTTCTTCTATGCCGACATTGGTATCTGGCAGCTCAGTTTCTATGCTGACATCGGTATCTGGTAGCATGGGTTAAAGTTCATCGGATTAGGGGTTTGGGGTTCATCAAATCATTGATTAGAGAATTAGTATGGGCAATCGGGACTTGGTGACTTTTGAGGGCCACAACGGATGTCCGAGGAGAGAGGGGTGGCGAGGCGGCAAAAGTACTGCCGGTCAAACGGGTTGTCACGCGGTGTGGTGGCTAGCGAGGCGTGGAGGTGAAGTTTTTTTAGGAAAAATTGCTGCTTTAATTCATTGGTAAACAAGAGTTACAATCAGTTGCAAAGTACGTACATCGAAACTCTGGAAGTACATGGAACCAGGTAACCAAATTATGGTTGAGTTCTTTATAATTTATGGTTTATTATTTATAATTTTTTAAATAAATAAATATAATTCGATTTATTTACACAAATGTTCGTGTTAAAACCAAAAACTATAAATCACAATAATAAACCATAAACCAAAAAAAACCAGCCATGGTCCGTACAATGAGCCGGTTCATTTCAGAAGGAGGACAAGACGGCAGTGGCGTGGGCTTCCCGAACTTGATAGTGGAGATAGGGCCTGTTTGGGAGAGCTCCACCAGCTCCAGATTCACGAAAAACAGATCCAGATCCACTTTTCCAAGCCAAACAGTTCTAGCTCCAGCAGCTCCACCGTGGATCTGCTCCACCAAAACCATGGATCTGGCTCTAGATCCACCAAATCCATGGAGCATCTCAAGGGGTGCTCCACCAAACTCAAGTTGGTGGAGTTGGGGAAAATTACCCACCATGCCACTGATTACACACAAAAAAACGGTTCGTTCTTTTATTTCCCGTCGCTGCGCCGTCCTCTCCGCCGCGCCGTCTCCACCCCCTCCATCGCGCGCCGCTTGGCGCCGCCGCCTCCGGCCGCCGCCGCCACCGCCCCGATCGCGCGCGCCGCCTCCTCTGCGCGCGCGCTGTGCCGCCGTCGGCGATCGCGCGCCGCCGGACTCGGAGCACCACTGTGGCACCCGAGCACGCCCCAACCTCGCCGGACCGCCGCTCTCCCAATGAGCCGCCGCCGTCTTCACCTCGCCGCCGGCCTGCCTCGCTCCACTCGGCCACGGCTAGCGCCTAGGTGAGTTCAAGAAGGCCCGTAGATGCTTCTCCGTCAAGGAATCGAACTCCAATGGCCCGAGCGCGGCGCCTTGCTCCCCTCTCGGCCGCCGGCTGCGCGCCGCGTCCACGATCGGACGAATCCGTCCGATTCTCTCTCCCAAGGAGCGGCCGACGCCCTTGAATCCGTTTTGGTCGGTTCTGCCGCGCCGCCATGGCCGTTCCGCCGCCGGCTGGCCCCGTCTCCCTCGCGGCCGGGATGAGCCCAGGTGTGGAACCTGACGTGTGGGCCCGATGCCGGGAACCTGACGTGTGGGCCCAGGTGTCAGTGAGATAGAGGAGAGCAAACTCAGAGCTGGAGCTGTACCAAACACTTGGATGAAACCCAAATCCACGGTGGAGCTGCTCCACGATGGATTTAGGTGGATCTGGTGAATCTGGGTGAATCTGGAGCTGGTGGAGCTCTCCCAAACAGGCCCATAGTCGTCGAGCGGCGCATCTGCAGCTAGAATGGTTTTGGAACCCCGTGTCGCATCCCGAATCAAGTGACGACGACTAAGATCAAAAACATACGTAGAGGCGGATAATGCCCATATGTCACTGCGCTTCGGCCCAAAAACTTACTGATTCTTTCTGACGTTCTGCAGGTGAACACAGAATCATCACGTCGAAGATACTCTGACGTTCTGCATATAAGGGGGGAACGGCTCAGTGTAGGGCCCTCGCACTTAGCGCCGTGCAGGTGCCCACTCGACACGTGTCCCCAAAATCAAAATTCGAAAAATTCAAAAAATACTTAAAAATTCTGAAAAATTCTAAAAAGTATTTTTGTGTATGAAAAGTATTTTTGTGAGTACTTAAGTTTATTTTTGATTTTTTACTTTTATTAAAAAATATTTTTTTAAGTACTTAAAAATACTTTATAATAAAAAGTATTTTACAAAAAGTACTTTTTAGAATTTTTCGGATTTTTTAAGTATTTTTTTGAATTTTTCAGAATTTTTTTGATTTTTTGGGGGACACGTGTCAGGAGCTGAGCACCCCTGCACGGCGCTAAGTGCAGGGGCCCCTGCACCTGAGCCGTTCCCATATAAGCGAAGGACATGCCTGTGCACACGTGCATATACTGGATAAAACTATTGGTAAAATTGTATTTGGCCCCTTCAATGCAAAGATGATGCTGATCGGTCCTCTTCGCTATATTTTTCTAGCTCCGTCCCTGTCTGCATGTAACACGCGTGCTAGCTCCTTCGGAGTAGGTGTCTCTGGCGCCGCCAGACTCTGCCGGCCTTAGCTCGCCGCCGCAGAGGAAGCCGGCGTGCCACCGTGCCGAGTGACGTGCGTATCTCGTTCGCTCCGCAGTCAATACGAAGAAGGCGGACAAGACGGCAGTGGCGTGGGCTCCGAACTTGATGGTGGAGATAGTCGTCGTGGAAATCTAGTGCCGCAGCCCGAATCAGGTGACGACGACTCAGTTCAGAAACATACGTACAGGCGGATATGGCCCATATGTCACTACGGTTCGGCCCAGAAACTTACTCTTCGGCATAGCTAAAAGGAAAATAAAATAGATTTTTATAGCAATTCCAACCTAAAACTGAAATAAAAACGTGAGAATTTGTTGTTCCTTTTACAACTTTGTTGAACAAGATCTTGATTTCTCAGCGTATTTATGTGGTTTCCCATACTTAGTAAAAAAATATAGGAATATGGATTGAAAGATAGTACCGAGGCAAGCCTCACAATTGTGAGGGTTTACATAAATTTCACAGGAAAAAAATTCAAATTCCCGTAGGAATCAGGAAAAAAATGTTGCATCCCAAACGAACGGGAGGCCTAACACTATATGCGAATTTCAAAAGCAAAATTTTTGCCACACACTTAAGCAACTACAATGATGATGCCCGCCTAAGGGCGCAAGCCACCTTGCTGGTTGATAAAACAAACCAAATTACCATATCTTTGGAGTGCATCTATTAGATTGTCGTAGTACTCCAACCCCTTCGGGCTCACAGCTCCTCGCCCATCTACAACACAACCGAATACAACTAAGGTGATGAAGGTACTACTCCAAAAGAATTAGAAAAGGAGGTGTGGTTCCTACGTGTACCTGGAATAAACAATGGGAATCACTAGAACACCCCAGCTGCCACGCCACGTCCCTTTGTAACATTTAAATTTAAATTTAAATTTACATAAAACCTACTATAAAACTCAGAAGTTGGAACAGTAAGTACCGCACGAAGGGGATCAAATATTACGGACTTGTATGTGCCCGATCGTGTGAAGTTTCCAAGCACAACCTATAAATGCGAAAGCCTCCCGGAAAAGCACTTCCATCTCCCCCCTCCCCCTCTCTTCTCGCGGGTGCCATGGCGACGCATGCGAAGCAACCTCACCATCACCTCCTAATCCTCGTCGTGATCGTATTGGCAGCTGTGCTTCTCCCGATTCTCTCGCGTGCCGCGGCGTTGGGGAAGAAGAGGAGGAACAGGTCATCGCTGGGGGAGCCGAGGCAGTAGGCCACGGGGAAGGATGAGGGGATATTCTCGCAACTTTAGTGATTTGAACTGGAAAATGCTTCAAAGTTGGACGTTTGAACTAGAAAATATGTGCTAGTTTAGTTTAGTTGTCTCATGATGTATCCCATGGCGTGGGAAATTGGGCAGTTCTCCTCATGCTCTAATTCGGTTGAATTTTGGTTGAATTTGACCCCTGGGGTAGAGCAACTCCAGCCGTAGCCCTCAAAACAGAGCCCCTACTTTTTATTTGAGAGCTCCCCCTACTTTTGAGGGCTCTATTTTTTGGGCTGCACTCCAGCAGGAGCCCTCAAAACAGGACCCCTCAAATTCATTTTTAGAGGGGATGACACATAGGACCCACTCCTGGGGGGTCTGGAGGGAGCCCCTACTTTTGAGGGCCGAGAGGCAAAAAACTCACTCCAGTAGGGCCCCTACTTGAGCCCTCAAAAGTAGGGGATATACATGCTTACGTTTAGCATGAGTTACAAAATACTATAGTCTGCATGATGACACATCTCTTTGGTGCTATGTTATTATGCATGATGACACATCTTATTATGCAGGCTTTGTTAGCTGTTAGGAGTCTGCTGCAGCTCACTTCAACAGATGCTGTGAATTTCGAGAAGTTCTCTGGGTTGGATGCCCTGGGCACGTTGAGGGTGCAATTGGAGTTGACATCTCATGAGGAACAAAGAGAGTATGCTCTGGAAGTTGAAATCCTTCGGAGAGAAGTCCAGATCATGTTCGAACAGAAGTTCAATCAGGTACTAATCCTTCCTTACCTTCAATGATATTGGTGCAACAATTTTCCAACGTGTAACCTGCATATATTCTGTATATGACTGCAGTCAACTGCCGCTGCAACGATACATGAAAAATGACAAATGAACTCAAACATAGAACCTTAGCGTATACCGCAGAATCCCTCTGTTTTTGAAGTGAGGGAACAAATGGCATGACTGGTGCTTTTCTTGCAGAGCAGATGTGCATTTATTCAGGGTGGAACAAGAGTCCCAGACAAAAAAGGAACAGAGTTTTGATTAGAGCAATGAAAATAAAGATCTACTCAAAAGCTGAAACAGTATACTCACAGACGGGAACAATACTGCGCTCGAAGACGAAAGGAAGTCTCAGAAGGTAACGATGACAAGTTGTAGTCGGAAGCACCTCGAATAGCCACGTTTGACTCCAGCCGACACAAACACCTTTGAACACTACGATGGCGCAAGTTGATGCAGAGTTCATCATAAATATGAAGATGAAGATGATCTTCCCTTCACAAACACCTTTTTCATTCACTTAATGAAATTTCCCTTGATCTAAAAAAAAATGAAGATGATCTCAATCATAAATCTTAACTAATTTGTATTACTGTTCAGAATATATTTTTAAGTGAATTCTGATTGGATTCTTAAAGTGATCAAGCTCAATCAATTCATATCACAATACAACATGACTATATTTTGCGCAACCTTTATCGGGAGTTAACTTATCAGCAGGTACGTACGTGTTTAGGAAAATCCGAGAATTCCTCAGTGCTGCTGTTAGTACATTGAAAGCGTCGACGCCAGGAAGGGGCAAAAAACAAAACGAACAAATCATTGTTTCGGAAAAAAAATCAGAGGAAAGGAAACACGCAATGTCATGGTGATGCTTACAAAGAAAACATAGTACTCTCACATTAATGCGCACAATTGACGGCACTTGTTTCGTAGTCACAACGAGCCTTTGCAGTACATTTCACTGAACTGGGCAATGCATGTTAGCTTCAACTCCGGCAATCACTCAATCTTACACGCACACAAGGGATAGAATAGCAGAATGGATACTGAAGACAAAGTATTGTGCTGCAAAACTGAAGCAGCTTTTCTGTTTAGTCTCTGAGCCTTTTATTCTCAATCGAATACACTGAGTAATTACTAACCGTTACAAATGAATTATACTGTAAAAGCAGCTAATTAAAACTGGAATAAATCTCAGTAGACTCGCTCCTGATGAGACCGAATCAACCGGGAGTTTAAAACAGAAAACGAAAACTGAAACGAGAAACAACTCCTGATGGAAAACCGACAACGGTCATTTCTGACGAGAATCCGGCAAAATGCAGACGCGCAGGATTATTGAAGACTTCAATGCAGGAGGAAGCACGCCAATTATTTTGGGATAAACACAAGAAGCAATTCAGAGTCGCCGACGAGGACCCCGACACGACCTCAATTGTGTGGGTTCAAAAGAAATGAACAGCACGAACGGAAACTCTTAAGACACACTGCAGAGGGGACACAGCCAGACATCAATACTAGCATCGATCGATCTACTCTTGTGCACAGCTCAGTTCATCTTCAAAGCGGGTCGATTTCTATTTTTCGCAAGCTGGTCCCGCAAGTATTCCACAAAGTCACCCTCGTAGCGACCCACGAGCAGAAATTCCTTGAGGCTTCGGAGAGATGGTAGCCCAGAAAACAGACCAATCTTGGCTTCTTCACGCAAACCACAAAAGTCCAGCAGCTCAAGCTTAGGCGTTGCACCTTCTTCGAACTCCACCGATTCGAGGTTATCTAGGAGAACCAGCTCCAGCACCATCAGGCTCGGGAATGCCGTCTGACGGAAGTTGAAACGGAGCTCTTCACCCTGGAACGACTTCGGCCACAGGCGCAGGATCTCCAGGTTTGGTAGCTTCCCAAGGACTTGCATGGCGGCATCGTGCTCCGATATCCTGGTGCTCCGTAGCTTCAGCTTCACAAGATTTTGAAGCCCCTGGATCCATCCTGGCAATTTGACCAAGTTGCCGTACAGCTTGAGGCTCTGCAGTTTTTTCGGCGGCGAGGACATTCCATCCAGGCAGCCAGACAAACCTAGCTCCCCCTGTGACCGCACTAACAGCGATTCCAGGCCGCTGAGAGCGGCAATGGCTGAGCACAACTCTTGACCGTTTTTCTTGTTGACGCCAGTCACTCCTAATTTGCGCAGCTGGGTGAGCCTTTTTATATCCTGTATAACAGCCTTCCCTCCAGCGATGTTCACAATACCCAGCGTGTGCAGGGCTTTCAGCTTCCTTATCCCTCTTGGCACTGCAACACCATGCAGGCTTTGGCGCATCGCAATCAAAGGGAAAAAGGCGCAGCAAAAAAAGGTGCATACGTCGCGCCTGTTAGTGTCGCCTTCCATACCGGGTCTCCAGTTCAGAAGCTGAGGTGCACAAAATGCAATGCATAGATCACGCCTCTTAGGGTCGCCATCCACATCCATATCGCCTGTCGATTTCAGAAGCCGAGGTGCGCAACATGCCACACAAAATGCCACCGACAAGAAAATCACAAGCCATGGCTTGTTCCTCAGTAATTCTTCAAATGAGTCATCGCTGATTTCTACGAACCCCGCACGAATATACTGTACCTTCCGAAGCTTGATGATGGTCTTTGGCAGCTTCATTATGTTTGTACCTGCAATATCTAGTGTCTGGAGTCGCCTCAGATTGCCCACCGAATCTGGCAGGTGAAAAATATAGTTGCATCCTCTTATAGAAAGGTATGTCAGGTGAAGAAGCTTCCCGATGTGCTCAAGGTGGTGATCAACTAGACCGTTCGTGTCTGTCAAGTCCAGCACTCGCAGCAACCTCATCTTATCAGAAATGAAAAACGACTTCCACTTTCCAAACACTGTTAATGATCGAATACGGGACATGTCTACTATGCTTTCGAACTCACCTTGATCTCCCTTCCAACTACTACTTATAGCAAGATGGCGTACTGTGTCCTGGCTGTTTACGCTGCAACCTTCCTCCAGTCTAAAAACAAGATTTTCTTCCATTGACTTTGAGATGCCGATGTCACGGATGAGATCATGGACTTGGCAGAAGTCAATTCTTTTTCTAGTGCGAATTGGTTGAGATGATAGGATCATGCTCCTGCTTATGAGGTCCATGAAGTAGCTGTCTGCTATTTCTTCCACAGACTTGTTGCGGACCTCCCTTGAGTATCCCTCCGCAATCCACCGCCGCACCAAGCGTGTCCGATTAACCTTGTAGTCTTCAGGGAAGATGGACAAATACAAGAAACAAGTCTTGAGATGATAGGGTAAGCCATCGTAGCTTTTAACTAGGACTGTTCTTATGATCTCAAGCTTTGGATTCATCTCCAACTCAGCACTAATATTTTCATTCAGTTTCCTCCACTCCACAGCCGTTTTTGGTTGGTTTGTCAAGAAGCCACCTATGGTGAATATTGCAAGGGGAAGTCCATCGCACTTCTTTAGAATCAGTTTCGCTTCTTCTACCAACTCAGGATATTGCTCTTCCAAATATACGGTCTTCTTAAACACCTGAAATCAGTACAATATAAGTTTATTTAGTACTCTGTAAAAGTAAGAATTAAATTAGGTAAGTAGTTGTGAGACCATGTGGAGGTCAGCCCATGGTTGTGATGAGTAATGACCTTTGTATTAGAATTTGTGTAGAGGTTAAGTTTGGTTTTTGAGGTTTGTACAGAAGTTGGCTCTCTGTCTGTAAGATCTTACGACTTGGTAGTCGGCTAAGGCCTTACGACTTGGTTGTCAGCAGAGGTGGTCGGCAGAGGCCTTACGACTTGGTGGTCGCAGCAGCCGGATTTACGACTTGGTGATCAGCAATAACTTTTACGATCATGAGGTTGTCAGACGATTTTACGACTTTGAAGTCGGCAGTCGTTTTTACGACTTGGAAGTTGGCAGTCGGTTTTACAACTTGGTTGTCGGCTGAGGTCTTATGACTTGCTTGTTGGTAGAGGCCCTTCCACTTAGTGGTCGACAGGTGCTCGTACGACTTGGTGGTCGTAGCTTCTGCTAGTCGATAGTCGTAGCCTTTGCTGGTCGTGATCGATAGTTGTAAGTCGTAACGACCAGATGTTGTGAGCGATAGTCGTAAACTGGTGATTAATGGTCGTAGCTTACTACCTAGTCGTGATTGGCAGTCGTAAGCTATGTTGTTGGTAGTCGTAAGCCTGCGATCAATAGTCGTAGCCTGCGATCGATGGTCGTAGGTTGTGGTGCTCGATAGTCGTAGCGATCGGGTGCAAAAGTCAAGGCCTGTGTGATCAGTGATCATGGCTATCAACTGTGGAAGTTGTAAGTCGTAGCGACCAGGTTTGGTAAGTCATAGCCGTTGTGAGCGATAGTCATAGTGTTCTGAGCGATAGTCGTAGCTTGTGGTCTCGATGGTCGTAGCAAGCTACGTGGTGGTCGTAGCGGTATTGTGTGTGGTCGTAGGCAGCTGGAAGGTTCTCGTGTGCTACGAGTATCTCTGTCTTGTACATCAGAGTAGTCGTAGGTGGTTTAAGACCTGTTGTTTTGCTGTGATTGTTCATTGGAATACTTTTTGAGTGTGCTAATTGATGATTCTTGTGTATGGTGCGGTGCTATGTGATGGTTTGCTTATTGGTGTTGGCTGCAGGACTTCGAAGTTAGGTCATGGTGAGGCGTAGGAGGACCAAGACTAGGAACACGGAGGTGTTGAGGTCCAGAACGGTTAGGGAGACGCCAAAGATAATTGAGGCTGGTAAGGTGGTTGCAAGCCGGGACGACGAGGAACCGGAGCAGGAGCTACTGGAGGTGGACATGACAGGCAACGCCAAGGTGGACTGGGACTAGGCTCAGGGAGGAGTCGAGGTCCAGACGGTCAAGAATGACTGGTGCTTTCATGCACGAGGAAAATAATGTGGTGCGCTAAATGTTTGCAAGCGAGGACGGTTCGGTGGGATCCGGACACATGAGAGGCTTGATAAGTCACTGGGGCCACATGTAAGCTGCTTCGAGAAGCGTGCATGTGTAAAACCTGGTATTAGTGGGGTTAACGGGTTATCCCCAGTGTGGACTAATGGTAGGATCCATTAGGTCTAGGTCCGCTTGTAAGACTATAAAAAGGGGAGGGAAGACAAGAGTTAGGGTTGAGTAGGTGGCCAAGCCTTGGCGGCTGGCACCTCTCCCTCCCATGGGAGTTAGGTTAGAGAGTGAGAGTTGGCTCTAGGGTTAGACCCTGGTCCTCCCGAGGGGAGTGGTTGTGAAATCATTCATCTGAGCAATACATCTATCTTCGACTATGTGTTGTGTATCTCTTCTGTTTGAGTTTTCTCGGCTTGATTTGGTTTCTTTTTTGTTCTTCCTTTTCTTGGGATCTTCATTCTGTTCCTCTTCTTCTGGAGGTGTTCTTGGTTTGATCTTGTTGATGCTCTGAATCGCAGTGACAAGTGGGAATACAACCAAAGCCATCCTAGCTCTTTGACTCACGAGCGATTCTGATTTCTCTCTTCTTGATCTGGAAGTCCCTCTCTTCTTGATGTGGAATTCCCTCTCTTCTTGATCTGGAAGTGTTCATGCTGTTTTCCTGAATCGCAGTGACATGTGGATTTGTACTTCAAGCCATCTTGGCTATCCTTGATCCATGAGCGGTTCTGTTGGCCTTCTTATTCTCTCAGATTCGGTTTTGGGCATTCTCAGTGAAATCTCGTGAAGCTCTCATCTTGGTTAATAAGTTTTCAATTAAAGATCAAAGCAACCTTCTGAGATCCTAACCATGTTGTGTGCAAAGTTTCTTGGCCAGTTGATCTTTGGATCAAAAGTTATTTGGAATCTGGATCTGGCATCGTACGCTCTCTGCTTTCCTCTGTTCTTCCGTGAAAGTTACGACCGCTACCAGTTCTTTGACCACGGTCACGTTTTCGATCGCAGTGCTTTAATTTTCGATTACATCCACTCTTTCGATCGCACTGGTTTCCGATTGCTCCATGGTCGTAGATCTTGTGGTCGTGTGCCCCCACTGCCTTACGAGTTGTTTGTGACCGCAGTCGGTTACAAGTGCTCGACAGTCTTCGACCACGTTGATCATTTGACCATTCCATTGGCTTATGACCACATCGGTTTCGACTGCACTCATCTTTCGATCTTGATGGTTTTGGTACTGGTGGTTTTCGACTACAGTGACTTCTGTTCAGTAGTCGATTTTCGACCAAGCTATACTTCAGTCGAGTAGTCAAATTTACGACCACTATGCAAACTATCGACCATGTTGTCGAACTTACGACCACGTTGTAAGTTTTGATCACGTTGTCACTCTTGATTTGATTTGTTCGATGTTGCTACTTGCTGTGACATGTGGGATAGTGCTCAAAGTCATTCTCGCTGTTCTTTTCCCACGAGCAAAGATCTGCGCATCGTTCTTGTTTTCAGATCTGGTGGTCGAGCGCCTCCTCTGGTACTTATAGTCGTTTACGACCACACTTGCTTTCTATTGCTCAATGGTCCTAAGTCGTGTGGTCGTTCGACTTCTCTGCACCCTCTTGTCGTTTTCAACCGCACATAGTTTCGATTGCTCAATGGTTATAGATTTCTCGGTCACATTCTGATTCGTTACGACCATGTGCTGGTTTGCGATTGCATGTATTTTCTATCTCTACTTTGGTCATCGACTACAGTGGTGTCGACCACACATTGGTCTTCGATCACGTAATTTGCAATTCATCGGTCTTTGACAGCACTGGTTTTTGACCACTCATTAGTCTTGAACTACGTTGGTCTTTCGACCGCACATCGGACATCGACAACGTAGGTATCGACCACATTGGTACGACCATGTTGGCTTCGACCATGTTGGTTACGACCATGTTGGTTTCGACCAGATTGGTTTCGACCACGTTGGTTTTGATCATGTTAGTTACGACCACGTTGGTTACGACCATGTTGATTTCGACCACATTGGTTACGACCACATTAGTTTCGACCATGTTGTCTGTTTTGACCACATTGTCTGTTACGACCACGTTGTCTGTTTTGACCGTTGTCTGCCCTTCACCACGTTGCCTGAATTTCGACTACGCTGTTTTCTCTGCTGTCTGACTGTGTTCAGCTTTGCTGTCTGGTGCTTTCTGACAAGTAGTCGTAATTGACCACGTTGTGTTTCTATTGAGTGGTCGTAATTGACCACGTTGCATTTTCGCTGAGTGGTCATAATTCGACCATGTTGTGCTCTGATTTGGTCATATGGGGCTCTATGTTCCTCTGTTTTAATTGGTCATCACTTCCTAATCTTTATAGCTTTGTAGCTGTTGGAGAAAAGGAATATGTGAATATTTTGAGGAAAAATATTTAGGCACCATTCACCCCCCTTTGTTACCTGTCCGGTCCTACAGTAGCGTTTTTTTTATTTATCAAAAATGCCAATTTGAGGGTGCCCATGTTGCTGCTTCCGTGCGGACGCGCTCCCGGCGCTACACGTGGGGCATGTCGGCGATTCCGAGTTCTTACTTTTTATGAGTTGAAATTTCCTTCATGAAAAATTAAATGAGTTGAAAGTTTTGTGGTGGTGCCTAAGAGTACTTGAGTGTTTTGTTACTAAGTAATACTCAAATTTTGATTCTCCATATCTAGATCCAATGGATCAAATCACTTTGCCTCTTTTCATCTTATTATAGTATTATTTTATCAAGGAGTACTCAATTATTTAGACGTTGGATGTATATCCGCCTCTTTTCACTAGTTTGCTTAATAGTAATTAGCATGTCATGTGATACATTAAGGAACGCTCTAATATAGATTATTCTTTCCCACATGATCTTTTTACATCAATTATAGACTAGTTTTACATAAATCAAATTATGTAAAAAATGATATGATAGTTTGTAAAAAATGATATGATAGTTTGTAAAAAGATGAATAAAACAAACTTAAGGAACACAACAAAACCTCTACTTGTTCGTTTATGTTGCGGCTCCCAATGATACTAAATAAATTAATTACTTTCTTATCACATTGTTCACCTAGAGAAAAAACACAAAGTCAAAATAATCATAAAGCACAATATGGATCACAAATCAATATCAAATGGATAAAAAAATTTTGAGTGCTGAGAAACACACCAAAAAAACACATGTACAATTTAGCAAATTCCAAGTTTTATTACCCGAGTTGAAATTTCACGAGCTGAAATTTTCCAAGTTGGAATTTTCTGAGTTAAAATTTCCCGGTAGAGTTTTCCCGAATTGAATATTCTCAAGTTGGAATTTCCCAAGTTGATTTTTCCTAGTTGAATTTTTTTCAAGTTGGAATTTTCCAAATTAAAATTTTCCCGAGTTAAAAGTTTTCATGTAGATTTTTTCTATATCGAGTAGATTTTTTTTTAAAAAAAATCTGAGTTGAAATTTTTTGCAAAACTGAAATCTTGGATGGGTTATTTTGTGTTTTGTCTTTGACTTATCATTTTCTGTTACAGTAACTAACTTTTAAACGGTGGGTCTTTTTAAGACGGAGTCTATAGATCAATTGTAGCAGATACTGTACCGAGTTCAGATATATCTGCCAAAATTACGTACAACTTTTTTTTCTCTTCGTACTATGCTCACAAATAACCAGAATTCAAAAGTCATAAAATAAAGCTAAAACCATAGTACAAAAGAATCCACCCTTCCTTCGACATGCAACACATGAAAGCGACATTTTGAAATGCTATCCACTGCCATTTATGATACATGGGCCCATACTACTTCATCTGACTACTTTATGTGACATCTACGAGGTGAATGCCACCATGCCAAGCTCCTTCCTCCACAAAGGTTTGTGCTTTTTAGCTTATGATTTATAGTTATTTTTGAACAAATAAATAAGATGGCTTTTTGTCGTCATTTTGAAGCGGCTTATCAGCTTATCAACGTTCAGTTTGTTCACACAAATGATCATGCTAGGATCAAAAGTCATCAGCCCGTAGCCATAAGTCACAGCCGCAGCTGAAAACAACGCACCCAAGGTATGGTGAATTTGCGACCGTGCGAAAATTTGGAAAGTGAGCGCTCCACGCGGCATTGTCTCTGACTGACACGTGTCATTATAGCAGCTCCTTATGGGCATCCGTTCCGCGTGATAGCCTAGTTTCATTGCACTTAACCTATGTCAATTGCTTGCTTGCTTTGCTTACATATCTTGCTTGCATTACCTATCCTTTACTCACTGTGTTGCGACCGTTGTTGGGTACTTGTTGAGATTTCCAAATCTCACGCTTACTCTTTTCATTCTCAGGAAAAGACCAGTGGAGTGATAGCATCATGCATGGGTGGGAACACTTGCGTTTTATTTCAGCTTCCGTTGGTTCTCTATTAAAGAACTTTTAAAGTTTTAAGTTTCTCGTGATTTCTATTATTGCTTTTATTATGATTTTTCACTTTGGTGATGACGTTCCATAGTAGTATCTCACATCGGTATGTGGGGAGCTATAGATATCACTGATGTTGGGAGACATGAATTACTTTGAAGATGAACCATGGTTGTAAACCAAAAATGGCCAAAATTTGGTGAGGAAGAACGTGCTGTAGAACAAGATATCGAAAATAGGTGCCGCTCAGTTGCACTGACATAAGCTGGCTTATGGCTGAAATTACACTGTAGTTGCTGAAATTACATTGTAGTTGACGGTGGCTTATTTGGCTAACTAAATTTAAAAAAATTAAAAATAGAAAAAACGGGTTAGCCTATCATGGACAATGCAAATGAATACAGGAAAAAAGAACCGGCAAAAAAGGTTTAAAAAGTCAAAAAACTAGGAAAAGACGAAATTTAGGAATAGTAAAAAATAAGTCAGAAATCAGAACCTCAAACCGAAATGAACGGAGCAATAGAATTGACCTTCTGGGTTCAATTGTTAATACGATGAAAAAAATTAAAGTATTTCCTACATGGCCCTGCTACATGTGTCGTAGCCCTATCATATGTTGTCAAACTATCTCTTTCGAAAGATAGAGTAACTAAAACTATACTTACAATGTAATTTCAAATGAAACAAGATAATACTCTATCAGTACCTTTTTCGTGAAGAGGTCCTGCGCGTCCTTGTACTCTAGAACTTTGAGCTTGTATATATTTTCTTGTTTCTCTGAACAATGCTTAGCAATATTCTCTTCCCTTGTGGTGACTATGATCCGGCTTGTAATTTTCATTTCAGAGAAACTTGGACTTATCAGGTCCCATTCTGCAGTAGATGATACATCATCAAGAACAATCAAGCAGCTCTGTCTTCCTAAAAACTTGGTCAACTCCTTAATCAACGCTTCAAGTCCCATCGATGCTAATGATTTCTTTGTACTGCCCAACAATCCAACCACGCCCTTGTTTTCAGGAGGTTCTGCATCTAGTTGCTTAACTAAGCTCCTAAGGAGCTCCTCTCTACTGAAAGGGTGCATGACTTGGACAAAAGCACGCTTGTCAAATGTGCCACTGAGCTCTTGGCTTTGGTAGATATCTTTGGCTAGAGCGGTTTTCCCAAGACCACCCATTCCCCACAACGAGATCACCTGAAATTGTTGGCCATCTTGATTTGAAATTAGTTTGATAATGTCAGATTTTTCTCTCTCTCGCCCAACGAGCTGAGATTCCTCCAAAGCAGCCGCCATCGTCCGGATGCGAGTGAGGCTCTTTCCGACCACCTTCTTTCCATCGGCACCCTTAGATTGATCCTCGAATATCTCACCGGTTGGCACTGTAGAGTTGTTAGTACTGGTAGTGGCTGCATGTGAGCTAGACTCTGGTTTTGTTGAACCTATTCCATCTTGAGAACCCTAAATACAAGCAATCAACGATTAGGTGGCTGAAACGGTTTCCTTGGACACTTCCGTTTCGTCGTGTTTTCAATTTTGTAAATGTTTAAAATAATAATTTTCATTCTTTACTGATACAAGAATCTCTGACAAACTATACAATCTTCATATAATTTGCAGCGGATGACCATATTGATCAATCAATTAGTTAGTTAGAAAACAAATCCAATTTTGTTTGTATCTTTTATGAGCATTTCGATGGCGTTTTAAGGTGGAATACATGGATGCACTGATATATGTCTTCAAACTGAACTTTCATTATTACCTTCTCGTAGAAAGCACAAATAGTCTGATCGTCCGACAATTGCTTGAGTTCTGATACTTGGAATTCTTGACCTGCGCATAAGCTTGCAACTTCAACTTTCTCTGCAGACACTACGATTCGGTTCCCTTTCTTGTTGTTTGGGAAGAAATTTTTAATCTGATCCCACTCTTCAATGGTGGATAAATCATTAAGCACAATCAGGAAAGACTCCTTATTCACACATCTTTTGAACTCCTGAGTCAAATCTTGCCCTGTCTTCTCCGTCTCCAACAGAACATCAACCCCTACGGTTGCGTGAAACTGCTTCACTAGACTCTGAGCAAAGATTATGGGATTGAAAGGATGCATCACCCTGACCCATGCTCGGCAAGGAAATTTCCTTTTGATAGCTGGACTCTCATAGGCCGCCCTGATGATGGACGTCTGCCCGAGATCAACATTTGTTCCCCACACTGCGATCACTCTAAGGTCCTCGTCCTCCTTATTGATCAGTTGGACAAGATCTACTTTTGCTTTGTCCTGCTTCGCGGCACGCCTTGCCTCATCAATGCCAAACATCGCTGCACCAGTAATGCTAGATCGCTCATCCTTGGTGGCCGTCTTGGAGCCTGAGCCCTTGGTGAGGTGATAGCGCTTGTTTCTCCGGCTCACGTCCTCAACTCTGGCTCTCAGCTCCTTCATCTGCTTGGCGATACGGTGCCGCTCTCGCAGCGTGCGATGTATGCGCCACCATGATGGCTTCTTCAGATGAATGGCAAAATCTTGGAGGCAGTCCTCGACGTCGTAGGCCACATCACGGACTTGCTTTACCCAGGTCTTGAGCACCTCGTGATTATCTCGCTCCTCGTGCGCGGCCATCAGGAAAGCTTGCATCATCTCGAGCTCGTCCTTGATGAAAGCCTGATCACTTTGGACACCGAGCTGCAAAGCAACCTCCTCCGCAATGGCGGATTTGGTGTAGCTAACCGCGCCATCCAGCACAGACTTGCCCAAGCTCAGTACTGTTGACTCCATTGCTCGACTCCTCTCCAGCACAGGTTTGGATTTGTGATGTGGAGCAGAGAGTGCTTGTCAGCGGTGCATGCAGAGCATCCACTGAAGAAGATAAGATTGGAGGATTGGTGGCTCCGAAGCAATATGAACAAACAAATGGTTCATATCAGTATTGCGTAGCCAATGGAAAGAGAGGTGAGAGAGCATTCAGAAAAAAAGATTGAAGCAGCAACAATTTGTGCGACTCAATCAAACAAGACGCAACTCTATGGATAGAGCCGACCACGATCGCCATCGTCGACTCCGTCGTCGCAGCCTGTCACAAGGCGACAATGTTGTGCTCCGGGGCCCCTAATTTTATGACGAGAATGGGACGGATAAAATCACAAACGGGGGGACCGCCGCGGGGGGGTTGGTTTGGTTGGCGGTCGGCGATGACGCCCGTAAAATTATATATAGTTTCTAGTATTTAATAACTTAAAAATCATAGACTATAACTATATATAAGCCGTAAGTCGAAATAAAAGGAGCAGGCCCGTCGCTATCGGCGGAAGTAGACTAGCCACGTACCAGCTACCCGTTTCTGGAGCTGAGTGATCCATGTTGGCAGCGTGACTAGACTGCCGTACAGCTTAAGGCTCTGGAGGTGTTTAGGAGGCGAGAACTTGTGATCCAGACTTGGCATACAGGTCAGGTGTGGCTGAGAACCACCTGGAAACACTTCAAATTTGTTTCAGAATACAAGGCAACCCATGTGCCAACAGTGGCGGATCCAGGAAAAATTTTTGGAGGGGTTAAAGTACCTTCAGCTCGTCCTCAGCCCCTTCTACATTATACATCTATGGCTAAAAATTTAGGGGGGCTCCAAGAGTCCGGTAGCGGTAGGGGGGCTCGAGCCCCCCGCCCCACCGCTGGATCCGCCCCTGTGTGCCAAGTCTGTGGTAAACCTAGTCATACTGACTGCTTGACCACTCCTATCAAGCTGAAAACAGCCATGTTGTTGGCGTTGTGAGTGATGTGTGTGACCATGGAGGTAGAAGAAGATGTTGTATCTTTGGAGTAATTAACAGCTCTGACACCATGCAAAATTAGCAAGAAGTAAAATGGAGAAGATAAGAAGCTATCCCTCACAAAACAAGCAGAAACTGCATTACATTTATACTGCCGAACAGTGAAAAGCCTCCAAACGGCAGTCTGAAAATAGATCAAACGTTAACAGCGAAAACAACTAGGATTAAGAATGGAATTGCAAAGACTTGGTTATTCTAGACACATAATTAGCTCGGGAGGTGTGCGTTTCATACACAAAGTCATATTTGGACGAGTTTTTACGTACCCTGATGGACATGCCAGGGGGTGTGGTAAAATTATTGCAGTAGATATTGTGTAGATACACGAATAATTCTGGCATGGAAAATCTTGCCACGCAAATGTCGTCCACACAGATGATCTGAACTTTGTAGTTTTCCACTTGCAAACTGCATTATATGGCAGCTTTCTGATCTTAACTGCCTCGCTGATTGAACTGAACTGACTGAATTAAAAGATTAAAACATACAAACCAAAAACATATACAGACCAATGTAAAGTATAGCCTAGGCATGCAATTGCTGTCCTCACGAAAACAACAATAAATGTTTGTTCGACAGAAAGTAACATTGACAACAGAAATCTTTGACGAACTCCAAAGTTCAATTCGCAGCCATACTTGGGCACTATGCACACACGTATCCAAAATCTACAGGTGCACGGTCCTTTTATCTTATCGGACACACTTGGTCACCTGATGCCACGGCCAACGACATGTGCAGTTGTGAATCATCCGTATATATAGTACAAATCTAATCTTCTCCTGAAACTCGATAGCCATGACATGCAACATGTGTCTTCTATCGTACTTCCCTAGCTCGACTGGAGTATATGCCTGTGAGAGTACACCCGAGCTCAACACAGCAGCGACGCGCTACCATGCTACGAAGGCACGACAGCATGGCACGCAACCATCGATGCATGCATCCACACTAAGGGCATCTCCAATGGTTATAGCTAGCAACTAACTATAAGACTTCCACATCATCTATATAGTACACACTAAAGTTAGCATTCTAAAGAACTATCTATAAGGATAGCTATTTGATGCTTACATGCACACACAGAATTTATGGAGGCTGCCTCGTTTGGCGCTATAGACTATCTCTAGAGCTGTAGAGAGCTGCGTTCTCTTTCTTCATTTAATATCTTCCACGTAGGACAGTTGATGACATGGACTCAGCGGTAATGCCCTACACTAAATGCTTTCACATCCACAGCATGACACGCAACCACCGATGCATGCATCCACATTAAGGCCTGGTTTGTTCTAACTTTAGCTTCTAAGGGTATCTTTAATGGTTCTAACTAGCAACTAACTAGAAGACTTCCACATCATTTATATAGTACACACTAAAAGCTAGCATTCTAAAGAACTATCTATAAGGATAGCTATTTGATGCTTACATGCACACACAGAAAAGGACTATCATTTATAGAGGCTGCCTCGTTTTGCGTTATAGACTAGTGCTAAAGGAAAAGCTTGCTCGGTTTTTTTTTGCATACTCTCTTTTCTCCACATAGGATATATACTGATGTGTACATGCATATAGCTAGCTGACTCAGACCATTGGAGATGCCCTAACTTCTAGTTTACTATTTTTTAATTTCGTCTTTTCTAGCTTTTTGTCTTTTTTCGTGTTCCTTTGTATTATCCATATTAGGATAACCTGTTTTTCCAGATTTAAATTTAATTACACAAAAAAGCTACTGACAGCTACAGTTCAACATAAGCCAGCTACAGTGAAAAAACCATACGCCACAAAAACGCTAAGTTGAGTAGGGCCTTAAGCCACAGTAGCAGTACATCCACATCCGCTAATACCCCACAATAATATATCCACATCCACATCCGCTAATACCCCACAATAATACATCCACATCCACATCCGCTTATCTCATGTTACAAAATATTTTACCCTACGAGACCACATTTTCTATTTTTATTCGCATGTACTATCACAGCCATACCGATAACACACTACTGACTGAGTAGCACTGGTATGTTACTGAGAAATTACTAGCATTTCTCAAACTCTTTTACAAATCTACTATTGCTTTATCCATCATATTCTTGCTATTGCCGTTCACTTGAAAAAAATTAAAAATGATGTAGTGTTAAGAGAGGCTGTGTATACGATGAAAACTAAATATTTAAAATATTGGAATGAGATTCCGTTCTTATACATATTTATATTTATTGTAGATCCAAGAGCTAAAATTGATGAATTCATTAATATTCTTTCAATTATAGAGGATTCTATAGGGATAAGATTATTCAAACTTTTTTATAGTTGTTTGTTCACAATTGTCTGAAGTTTACCAAAAAGTACGGGAATAGGTTTTAGGGATCTCGCTTGTAACGACCTCCAGCTGCAAGTACAGGTAAGAAGACAAATATGTAGGGCACCATCTTTTCCTCCGAAATATCAAGCTCTACAATGTCAAGTGGTGGACATAGAGCAATCCATGCCAAGGCCTGCGGGGAATCATCAGTCTTTCTAGACAATGATTTCATGCCACACTACACAAAGGACTTCAACATTTTGGACTGGTGGCGAGAGCACAAGCTAACATATCCAGTGCTATCTATATTAGCACGAGAATATGTTAAACTAACATATTCGGTGCTATCTATATTAGCACGGGATGTGTTAACCATTCCTATATCGATGATTTCTTTTGAGTCTGCTTTCAATCTTTCTGGAAGAATATTACAGGAGAGAAGAATAAGATTCACGAGTGAGATGGTGGAAGTACTTCTCACAGTGAAAGACTGAAAATAAGCTGATGCGCAAGCCCAACACTGCATGGTGGATATGGGGTTGGAACACACATTCAACAATCTGTACGTAGATGGCGGAGACAACAGGTAGAACTCTGACGACACCGCCGACGATTCTTAGAGTATCTATGTATACATTGTATTTTTATACCTTTTCACATGTATTGCTGAGTGACGAAATTTCAAGAATTTCGCTTCTTTCGGAGGGTAGCGAAAGAAGAAACATTCGGCCAAAGTTCATCCAAATTTATCATTTTGGATAAAATTTGAACAAAATATAAATGATGTTTTGAAATTTTCGTCCAAAATGTTGGCTGAAACGGACGAAATTTCACTGTTTCGTCACTTTCGTTAGCAGGCGAAAATTTTTTCATACCAAAAGTTTTTCCCTGGCCATGCCTCCGTAGCCTGACGGGCTAATCGTGCCACGTGCCGACCCAAGCCCGGCAAGGCACAAACCCCCTCTAGATTGTGTCTAGGCCGACGTCTCGGCCCACAGACCAGTACGATATGAATTGTTCCAGCTAATGGGCTAAACGGGTCGTGCCTATCGGCCCATACTGTGTCAGGCCCTAGCCGTGCCGCCCATTTGGGCATATCTGATCCGTTGCGACATTTACTACCCCCAGTGTGAGGACGGGGCATTCAGTTTCCCAATCCCATCAGGAACTTCAACACCATGCATATCTAGCCCCAATGCATTGCCAGGTAACACGACTCTTCAGTATTTGTTGAGTACGTCATGCTTCCTTACATTGTCATCACGATTTTTCTGTCTGCAATAAGCTGTTGCCAAGTGCAATGCAGTCGTACCCAACCGAACTGTTTTGGCCGATGCTTCTAGCAATTCCGCATCACCAATTGCCTCTTGAAACTTTTTTGAAAGATCACTTGATTCTTGTAATTCTGATGAAGAGGTTGCCTCATCATTGGGTACATTGCCAGCACGAAGGTACTGTAGCATTTCAGCTTGGTGATAGTTTTTGGCAGGTTGATGATATTTGTGCCATTGACATCTAATGTCTGTAGGTCCCACAGGCCACAAATCGCCCAATGAATCAGGCAGATGGTCAATATCAACACATCCTCGTAGAGAAAGGAATCTCAGGTGAAGAAAGTTTCCAATTTGCTTCAGGTCATGATCTTTTAAACCAGATGTGCCTTCCAAATCTAGTACTCGAAGCAACCTCATCTTGCTAGAAATGAAAAATGATCTCCACTCCCGAAACACCGTCAATGATCGTACATGGGACAGGTCTGTGCTCTCCAGCATGTTCCTGCCTGTCTATAGCGAGATGTCATATTGTATCTTGGTTGCTAGAGCTGCAGCCAAGTTGAAAACCATGATTTTCCTCCATTGACTTTGAGACACTGATCTTATGGAGAAGATTATGGACTTGGCAATGATCAATACTTCCTCACATTATGGGTCATTGTTTTTGATGGCCGGATGATGCTTCTATTGATAAGCTCAGAAAAGTAGCTCTCACCAATCTCCTCTGCACTCATGGTATGTGTCTTGCTTCAGTAACCTTCTACAATCCACCGTCTTATCAGGCGTCTAAGCCTGATAAATACAAAAGGCATAACCTAAGATGATAGGGCAAACCATCGTAGGTTGGGGCCAGGGCTGTCCTTATCATCTCAAGACTTCGGTTGCTCCCCAACCCAGCACCGAGATGATCATTCAACTTCTTCTATTCCATAGCAGTGGTAGGCTTGCTGGCCAAACAGCCACCAATATTAGCTATTGCAAGGGGGTGCCCGTCGCACTCCTTTAGGATAAGTTTTGCTTGAGCAGTCATGTCAGGATGCAAATCAGTGTTTGAAGTCTCCATAAATACCTACAGTTGTTACAAGAAGATTGTTTTAGAAACACAGGGCCAAAACAACCCTGGCTCCATTTTATTAAACGAAACCACGACATCAGTTTAGCGCATCAGCGTTTACAGCTCCTTACAGCAAAAGCAGAACGGCAAAGAACAAGGCAGCACCGTGCCTCTGCAGCAAGTATTGTTAAACGAAGATTGTTAACATGCTCAAGCGTTCGGACGGATAATAACTAGCTAGATTGCTAATGTGACACAATAGTTCACACGGCATATGTTGTTCAGGAATTATGCAAATCAAGGTTATCATAATCACGATCCTGAATTGGATTAGAGGTTCTTCAGCAAGACTGCAAATCATAGGATTAATATTTTTTTTAGATAAAGGATATAATATCCGGCCTCTATATCCACTTGGGATATACACAGCCAAAAGATACACGAGCTCTTAGGCTCAAAGCCTCAACATTGAGGAGTACACAACATCAAGAAAAAGCGCTTAAGGACTATGAAAAAGCTAGAAAAACTAAGCTTCAGTACTTCTTCATCGTCCTTGCTTTCAACCAATCCCCTAACCTCCTCCAACTGAACCACCCAAACTCCAGTCAACTTTGCGTGAAGAATCCTCCGAGGCGACGTCTCCAAAGAAGCAACGAGGGTCGCCGACGCCGCCCGCCTCAACGAGACAAGGCTTTCACCTGGAGAATAGAGTACATGAGGGCTATGGAGTGCCATGACAACCCTTCAGGAAGGAAAATGGCGTCCAAAGACGTCATAGTTATCGAGACCGGTAGGAACACCGGCACGGCTTTCGCCAGCACCTCCACGGCAACCCCTGTACTACACACACAAAAAAGATCGCCACCATCACACCAGGGATCTACACGCCTCAAGGTCATGACAAAGCCATCATTGACCTCCACGACGAGCCGCTTCCCGCTCGAGCAACGTCGAGCATGGAACCCTGGGCAACCCAGCAGCCACAGCCTGCCGCCTCCCGGCCAATGCTGCCACCGCCGATCGGCCTCCTCCACGCGCTCCAGCGCGCCCACCCTCTCCGTCCATTGCTCTGCTCTCACAGCGCCGCCACCACACCAACCTCGCGCCCAAACCAACGATGGCTCCGCTCTCCAACGACTACCTCCCCTTCACTCCCTCCGGACCTTGCCGCCGCACGGCGAGCACTAGATCCGCCGAGCCGCCACCGGCCTCCGCCCCTCGCCGCTGGCCGCCGCGCGCTCGCTCCCGCCGTGGCTGGGCTGCAGACCCGAGAAGAAGCTGCGCCGCCACCTTGACGGCGCGGCGCGCCCCCCCTGGCCTGCTTGGCCGCGGCCTCCACCGTGCTCCTCCTCCGCATTGCCCCTCCCGTGCTTGAGCAGCCTAGATGCAGCAGCCGAGCTCGAGCCCCGCCCACAACCCCCGCCTTGCGGTCATGGGGCGGGGCAGGGGGAGCAAGGGAGCGGAGCGGAGGGGGAGGAGCATCCTGTGGTGGGCCCCCCTCCCCTCGCGCCGCCGGGAGCACGCCAGCCGCCGGAGACGAGGGAGGGGACCCAGATCCGGAGAAATCGGGAGCCGAAGGAAGAAGAGACGGATACAAAAAGCAAAAACTATCAACCCTACTACTACTGCTAACCAAGGAGCCGAGGTGGATCCCCCTCCCCTCTCGCCGCCGGCGAGACCGCCGGACGTCGGAGTAACGGGAGGGGGACCGGATCTGGAAGGTCGCAGGAGCTTTGGTTGAGCGGTGGGAGTTGGGGTCATATAGGATTAATATAGAATCTAAGATTATATCCTATTCTACCAAAGAAACATTTTTGTAAACTCTACCTTGTATTTTAACACTTCTACATGTTGCACGCGTCCGTCCTCGCGTGAAGATATTGATCTAGGATTTTCGAACGTCTTCCTCGGTCCGTCCGCGCGTGAAGATATTGATTCACGTGGTATCAAGAAATTGATGCACGCACGGATTATTCAGTTGATTCATGTTCCCAGATTCAATTCTGAGACGGAGAGAGAATCATTGTTTATTACTTTGTCCAAGGCGTGAAGATTAGACATCTTGCTTCATCCTCGCACGAGAAGAAATCTTTGATGCAAGACCAGCGCGCGGAAGAAAGCAGCACGCGGAAGACAGGCCTTGCGCGGCGTACATGCACATCGCGCAACTCAGTCCTCGGAAGTGCAGATTTATTCCACCGCAGATTGATGCGTGCTGTGCTGATGAAGTGCTTTGATCATACAACTCCAGTCAAGGGAGCATTAATTGGGCCATCTAATGTGGCGTGGAATGCAAATTTTATCTCTCTCAAAGCAAATGAGATTCTCTCAAGTCGGTACGGCGATTGCAGACAGCAGTCGGGAATCCGAGCCGTCCGATCGGAAAAAATAACGACCCAGATCGGTTGCTACAGTAAAATTTACTGTAGCTACAGTAAAAATTACTGTAGCTACAGTAAATTTTACTGTAGCAAAACCGATCTGGGCCGTTATTTTTCGATCGGACGGCTCGGATTCGACTGCTGTCTGCAGTCGCCGTACGCGACTTCAGAGAATCCGGTTCCCTCTCAAAGCCACATCATGCATTGAATAATTAAAAGCGACGTGAAGCTATGCCTCGCTCATTTCAGCTTCTAGCTTTCGGCTTATTTTTCACTATTTCTAAATTTCATCTTTTCGTAATTTTTTTGGATTTTTTGAGCTTTTTAGCCAGTTCTTTTTTCTCGTATTCGTTTGCATTACACGTGCTGGGCTAACCCATTTTTTCTATTTTTAAATTTTTTAAATTTAATTATACTATATAAGACATTATCAGTTACAGTGTACTTTCAGCCAGCTACAGTAAAATTCAGCCATAAGCCACAATAATTCAGCCCAACTGAACACCACCATAGTCGTTGGGGTCTCTGCTGCTGCTGCCTCGATGGAAAAGTTCTTCGGGCGCATGTGTACCACACATTCGCTTAGTAACTAGCAGTTTTTTTAATATTTAGATCTTGCTTATTTTTACATTAAGGGTGAACAAGATGCACGAAAAATAATACATAGTCTGAAACAAGATGTTAGTGAAGTATCTCTTATTAAAATGTTCAATCTTGTTAATCGTTTTCTCTCTATTAAGATGTCTGATAGGACTCCAATTAATGAGCATCTCAATAAATTACATGTTTTAGCAGAAGAATTAAAATATAATGGCATTAGCGACGTGGCTCTTCAGTGTCCGAGAGAGTTGGCAAGTGCTGTCGCTATGGTACGGAGGCAAGGGCATCACCGGGAGCAGAGAGCCGAAGCGGAAGAGAGAAGAAAGCAAGCAGAGCGGCACGCAAAGCCGTGCAACTGACGGGCGGGACCGTGGTGCTAGGTCGGTGTGAATGCGCAGGTGAGGGTGGCCACGATCCGGTGGGATAGCGGCGCAGCACGTGGAGCAGCTACAGAGAAGTGGTGAGGAGGAAGCGGCTTCCCCATAATGTGCCAGCGAATGGAGAAAGCGGAAAGATGATAAAGGAAAGAGGTTTTCACTGGAGAATTGCTGAATTGGGAAAGAAATCAAATTCATAAGAAATTTCAAGAAAAATTCAAAATTTTGGAAAATTTTGGGTTGTTCAGTATCTTTAACATCGGGTCATTGTTTCAGAAATAACACGCCTTGTACTTGTGATACTGATCTGCAGCTACATCTCCAGTCGCATTGTCAAAGAATAGCCTTCCAAAACACAAAAATACTTGTTAGAAATAGAATTATTTGGTGTGACACCCCGGCCAATGTTGGCTCATGTGTGTGTGCACATAAATTTCTGGGTTAGTCTCACCTTGCTAACTTACCTTGAGAAGCACTTACATATAAGCCTAGGAGTTTCAATGGTAGCACCCCCGGTTAACCGTTTTGCACGAAGCGAGGACGAAAGTGCAAGTGGGTTGCTACGTGTGCGTGGCCTATCCAGAATGTGGTTAGGTCTGAGCCGGTTTGGACTCTAGGGCGTTACAAATGGTATCAGAGCCGACTCTCACGGTTACATGGGCGCGTGTGGGTCAGGGGCGCTGGCATATGGCGCATGTGGGCTCGGAGTGGACACACAGCATGGCATATGTGCTGGCACTGAACACACGGACATGTGCCAAGAGGGGATCCTTATCATTTGCCCCGGTGTAGGTATGTTGGTCCGACGAGGACGTTGAGTCCTTTGAGGGGGGTGTATGCGACACCCCGGTCCATGTTGACCCATATGTGTGTGCCATGAATTTCTGGGTTAGTCCCACCTTACTAGCTTACCTTGAGAAGCACTTACATATAAGCCTAGGAGTTCTAATGGTAGCACTCCCGGTTAACCGTTTTGCACGAAGCAAGGATGAAAGTGTAAGTGGATTACTACGTGTACGTGGCCTATCCAAAATGTGGTTAGGTCTGAGTTAGTTTGGACCTTAAGGCGTTACATTTGGTACCTGAGTGTCGCGTATGATAAGGAAAACTTGATGCTTGGGCGAACTGGCGAAGGTAACCCTGGTGCGTGTATGTGTCCCAGATGCTAGGCTTCTTCCCATCCTCTGCCCATGCGCCTTCAACCTGCGCAAGATTAATTTCAACAACACCATCGTATGACAAAGTGTTCAGTAAGACAACACTAACATCATCGGTGCTAATTAATTGGAACCTACAAAAAAAGCAATGCACGAACAAAGAGTGCTAGCTAGTTGGTGACTGATTCTGGCGTCACCTGATAAGCCGATGATCCGGCGCCGAAGACGAACCCCTCCCGGGTGATCGCCGCCGCCGAGGCGAACAGGACGGCAAGAAGCAGAGAAACGCTGAGCACACGCAAGCATGAACTGCCACGGCTCTCCTCCATCACCCTACCTCTGCTCCTCCTTTCTGATTTCTGCCCAATAAACAGAAATCACAAATCAAACTCCGCTCTACTGAAATGCAGTGCAATGCAGGCTAATGTAACAGTCATGGGCGGACCCAGGGCCCGGTGACCCTGGCCCCTACCCGGGCTCATCTCTGGCACCTAAACAACACCTCAGTGTCTCCTTGGTCATGTATCTTTGAACACGAGAGGTAATACTTATTTGATGTAATTGTTCTTACAGTTGAAAATCACATAAGTTTGCTTTGGACATAAAATACAAGAAGGTTTTTCTATCATATTTGCTGTGTGTACATTTGAATTGTGAATGCTCTAAAATTATCGAATTTTTTTAACTAAGCACCTCATTAAGCCACTAAGCTAATGACTACTCCAGTGATGTTGAGCCAAAACCCAAGTAATTTTCTCAGGGAAACTTGGTTACTTTGACGCTATTAATTGTACCATGTATCA
Organism: Dendrocalamus sinicus; assembly: GCA_036346575.1. Lineage (NCBI taxonomy): Eukaryota > Viridiplantae > Streptophyta > Magnoliopsida > Poales > Poaceae > Dendrocalamus > Dendrocalamus sinicus. The sequence continues at coordinate 33,802,142 of CM070663.1, forward strand.
TTGATTTCTAAACCATAATAGAGTTTTATTGCCTTTATTGTTTATTTATATAATTTATTTCAGTTTGTTAGCTTTTCTGTTTGACTTTGAGTCATGCTAGTATGCTACCATCCATACCGACTCCACCGCTTAGTTTACACTAACATTTGAACTGTAGATTGCTTTTGTAGTATTCTAAACTTGTGTTTTATTGTTACTCCCGTGGTCTTTTAAATGACATTGAAACGAAGAGGTAGTAATCTCCAAGCTGCTGCCGTGAATTACAGGGGCACGGGGACATAACGTAGTAGCGCTAGTAAATGCGCGACGACGGAAGTGAGGCGTCGCTCGGCGGTGGCGGAGCTCCCAATCTCCAAAGGCCCAGACTCTGTTCTTCGCTCAAACTCGTTAAATTCTCTGGGTCCGCCACTGGTAACAGTGCAGAGCGGCAGCGAGCGGTGGGCGATGACAAGAGACGCGACGCGCGTGCGAGAGATAGCTCCTGAGACGCGACCAGCCGACACGTCTCGCCCTCGCCTTGCCGCACCTGTTCTGTTCTTTTTGGCTCCTGTTAACAAGTACAAAAGCATTGCCAATTCGCCACGATGTGTAAACGACAAAAAGGCACCACGGGATTTTCTTTAGAAAAATCCCCTTGTTTATATGATAACTTAGGAAAAGTATATGCAATTTTTATATTAAGGATTCAAGATGAATAATATGTTGGTTTCTTTCTTTCAGCTACTAAAAGCTTCTTTTTGAATTTTCTATATTAACTAACTTTTAAACGCAGTGTATGATAGACCCCCCACCCACTCAACTTCAGCAAGAAGGCCAGAGAAGAGGCAGAGGGGTTGGTGTAGGACCGAAATGGCGACAGAGGGGGGTGAATGTCGGTTAAAAATAATACGTCCCCCACAAATACTCAAAAGCTCAGCTCTCCAATAGCTACAGAAAGCTATGAAGAGGAAGATGCAGAGCTCGCAAATCTATCGACAAAAAATTCTTTACCAGAGACAAGAGAAAAATAGCTCAAACTAAAGAACATAAAGCAAAAGAGAGAAGCCTACCAAATAACTCACTGCACTGGAAAACAAGGACTACAGGGAAAATAGAGGAACATGCCATTCGGCCAAGAAGGAGGCAGTCTCTTGCAGCTGTCGACAGACCAGAGAAAATGCTATTTCCGAACCACCTTAGAACAGAAAAGTGTTCACACATTCAACCGAAAGAACACGCAAAAATAAAGCAAAAGGCAAGTACTGCTTAGTCTGCACACCCCTGCTGTCCGAACAAGAAAGAAATAAAGACTGCATGGCCGAAATCTTTAAGAGAGAAGAATTACTCGGCAGTCCTTTCAAGCAATAATTCATTTGGCCAAGAAAGGATCCATTCGGCCAAGATATTGATCCATTCGGCTATAGGGAACAAGTCAGCCAAATACATATCTCTTGCCAAGGATCATGCACCCATTTAATGCTAGGCATGCAAATTTTCTAGTTGGCCTACGGACATGTACCCTCACAAGAAAAGGTGCACTTGGCAATAAAAAAAATACTAGAAATGCATGCAGCCGAAATAACTTGCTATGGCCGGATTTTGAGTGCTCTCCCGATCATTTAATGCTAGCAAAAATATCTCAATCGGACTCACGGCTGGCCAACAAATTAACTGCTGCTAATTAAAACCGAAAGCTTGAGAAAAGAAGCCAAACAAGAGAAATCAAGAGCAGCAAGAACTAATTAACAGAGAACCAAACTTTCAGATTTCCATTCCAACAAACAAGTAATACAAGGAGTCCCGATGACACGATTGAAATAAGAGGAATGATTACAAGAAATCTCAATCCATCCTCTCCCTCTCAATCCTCAAGAACACCAAGAGCTACACATGCTTCTTGGGAGGAACACACACATACACACATGGAGAGACCCAAATGGAACCCTAACTTTTACATTCACTCTCTCTAAATTTCAGCACACATCTCCCTCTCTATTTATAGCCTCCACTAATGGGTTTGCACCATGCTTTACCCATTAGGTCTTCAACAACTTTGCGCTTTATCCAAACCCGCTTCCTTTTGTGCAGCCCTGCGTTTTTACCGAAACGCCCCTCGCGCACCTTCCAGGAAGCTTCCTCCTTCCATAGCCTTCGGCTAACGGGTCTCCAACCCGTTACGCCTGCCAACTCCGAACGGAACCGTCTCCCGCCTGTGCAGTCTTGCGAAATTCCCGATTCGCCCCTCCTGCACCTTCCGGGAAGCTTCCGCGTTTCTTGTCATCCACGACTCGCAACCACATCGCATCTCCGCCGTCTTCGACACATCCGACCGTTCTGACCTCGACACCGCCTGTGTCTAGCCCGGTCACCTCGTGTCTCACCACGACTCTGCCACGACATCCTACAGTCACACAGACAAGAACACGTCAAATAGCACCGCTCGATACATGAAAGCGTAAATAACATCACTTACCATGCCGAAGTCCAAACCTGTCGAAAATATTAGAATATGCATCCTAATCCCATACGACTAAGTTTGACCAAGTCCGACCGAGTCCGATTGCGCCATGCAACGACTCGACTCCGAACTACGCAAACCAAACTCGACTCATTTAAACCAATGTCAATTACTTATCATACACATGTGGTCACCTCTACATGGTTCAATAGTTGGTGATGGACTTACGAAGCTGACCGGCGGCCAGAGTTCCTACTTCCTAGTGGTGGTGTCTCCCTCTGTGTAGTATCCTCTCTAGCATGTGACAAGTGCAGCCCAAGTAAGCTCGAGAAAGACCAACATGCCCCCCTTAACACCAAGGCGGATTTGCTCAGCTGTTTAGCCGCTACTACCCAAGCAAACCGCGAAGCATTGCCGGTCCAACCGAACCACTACCAATGGGAATCACAAGAACACCCCAGCTGCCACGCCACGTCCCTTTGTAACCTACGCATCAACCGCTGAGAAACATTTAAATTTACACAAAACCTACTATAGAACTCAGAAGTTAGTAAGTACTGCACGAAGGGGATCAAATATTACGGACTTGTATGTGCTCGATCGTCTGAAGTTTCCAAGCACAAGCTATAAATGCGAAAGCCTCCAAGAAAAGCACTTCCATCTCCCCCCTCCCCCCCCCTCTCTTCTCGCGGGTGCCATGGCGACGCATGCGAAGCAACCTCACCATCACCTCCTAATCCTCGTCGTGATCGTATTGGCAGCTGTGCTTCTCCCGATTCTCTCGCGTGCCGCGGCGGAGGGGAAGAAGAAGAGGAACAGGTCATCGCTGGGGGAGCGGAGGCAGTGGGCCACGGGGAAGGATGAGGGGAGATTCTCGCAACTTTAGTGATCTCAACTGGAAAATGTTTCAAAGTTGGACGTTTGAACTAGAAATATGTGTGCTAGTTTAGTTTAGTTTAGTTGTCATGATGTGTCCCATGGCGTGGGAAATTGGGCAGTTCTCCTCATGCTCTAATTCGGTTAAATTTTGGTTGAATTTGACCCTTGGGGTAGAGTTCGCGATTTTGATTTGGAAAACTTGATGCTTTACATGTACAGTACGTACATTTTGTACGTTGTGGACATTTGGGGATATGAGCACGATATGCGTAGTTAACTTCTAAGTTCTAATCGATCATTACTGATATACATGCTTACGTTTAGCATGAGTTACCAAATACTATAGTCTGCATGATGACACATCTCATTGGTGCTATGTTATTATGCACGATGACACATCTTATTTTGCAGGCTTTGTTAGCTGTTAGGAGTCTGCTGCAGCTCACTTCAACAGATGCTGTGAATTTCGAGAAGTTCTCCGGGTTGGATAATGCCCTGGCCCTGGGCACGTTGAGGGTGCAATTGGAGGAGTTGACATCTCATGAGGAACAAAGAGAGTATGCTCTGGAAGTCGAAATCCTTCGGAGAGAAGTCCAGATCATGTTCGAACAGAAGTTCAGTCAGGTACTAATCATTCCTTACCTTCAATGATATTGGTGCAACAATTTTCCAACGTGTAACCTGCATATCTTCTGTTTATGACTGCAGGGAACCGCCGCTGCAACGTTACATGAAAAATGACAAATGAACTCAGACATAGAACCTTGGCGTATTCCGCAGAATCCCTCTGTTTTTGAAGTGAGGGAACAAATGGAATGGCCGGGGCTTTTCTTGCAGACCAGATGGGCATTTATTCCGCCTGAACTACGGTTGCAATATGGCAAATATCATAACCCGTTAAATAACATTTATTCTTGATGCCACTGTTCCTGTGATCTCTATCTCCAGTCTGTATCAGTGTTTCCAATAACCTAGCTTCATTGCACTTAACTTGTATCATTTGCTTGCTTGCTTGCTTTGCTTGCTTGTCCTTTACATGTCTTACTTGCATTACTTGTCCTTTACTCACTGTGCTACGATTGTTGTTAGATACTTGCTAAGATTTTCAAATCTCACGCTTGCTCTTTTCAGTCTTAGGTAAAAGGCCAGTGGAGTGATATCATTATGCATGGGTGAGAGCACTCGAGTTGTTAGCACCGTGGTTGCTACTGTTTTATTATTTCATTCGTTCTTTATTTGATTAGAAGTGGACCGATCCCATGTTTTAAACATTTATTCCAGCTTCCGTTGGTTCTCTATTAAAGTGATAATAAAGTTTTAAACTCTTTGTGATTTCTTTTGTTGTTCTTATTTATTCTTCTCTTTAGCGATAACGTTACATAGTAGTATCCCATATGGTTATGTGGGGTGCTACAGTTACAGAATGCTCTTATCGTATTACATGTGTAGATAACTTGTATTGTGCACATTATCTATCACGAAATTTATAGAGGTATAAATAGTCTTGGGAACAAGAGTTTTAGACGAGGAAAGAACAAAGTTCTGATCGGCAATAAAAACAAAGATCTACTTAAAAACTAAAACAATATACTTAGAGACGGGAACAATACCCTATTCAGAGACGAAAGAGTCTCAGAAGATAATAATGATGAGTTGTAGTCGGAAGCAACTCGAGTAGTCACGTTTGACTCTAGTCGGCATAAACATCTTTGGACACCACGATGACGCAAATTGATACAGAGTTCATTATAAACATAAAAATGATCTCAATTATAACTCTCAACTAGTTCGCATTACTGTTCAGAATACATTTTTAAGTAAAATCTAATTAGATTCTTAAGGTGATCGAACCCAATCAAATTCGTATCACAATACAACGTAACTATATTTTGCGCAACCTTTGTCGGGAGTAAACTTATCAGCAGGTACGTGTTTAGGAAAATCAGAGAAGTCCTTAGTGCTGCTGTTAGTACATTGAAAGCGTCGACGTCAGGAAGGGGCAAAAAAGAAAAAAAAGAGAACAAATCATTGTTTCGGACAAAAAAAATCAGAGGAAAGGAAACACGCAATGTCATGGTGATGCTCACAAAGAAGACATAGTACTCTCACATCAATGCGCACAATGGACGGCACTTGTACAATTCGTAGTCACAACGAGTCTTTGCAGTACATTTCACTGAACTGAACCTATTTTACTTCCACCTGGGCAATCCGGGAGGAAGCACGCCAATTATTTTGGGATAAACACAAGAAGCAATTCAGAGTCGCCGACGAGGACCCCGACATGACCTCAATTGTGTGGGTTCAAAAGAAATGAGCAGCACGAACGGAAAGGGGAACAGCTAGACATCAATATTAGCATCGATCGATCTACTCTTGAGCACAGCTCAGTTCCTCTTCAAAGCGGGTCGATTTGGATTTTTCGCAAGCTCGTCCCGCAAGTATTCCACAAAGTCACCCTCGTAGCCACCCACGAGCAGAAATTCCTTGAGGCTTCGGAGAGATGGTAGGCCAGAAAATAGCCCAATCTTGGTTTCTTTACGCGAACCAGAAAACTGCAGCAGCTCAAGCTTAGGCGTTGCACCTCCTTCAAACCCCACCGATTTGAGACCATCTAGGCGATCCAGCTCAAGCTTAGGCGTTGCACCTTCTTCGAACTCCACCCATTTGAGGCCATCTAGGCATTCCAGCTCAAGCTTAGGCGTTGCACCTCCTTCGAACCCCACCGATTTGAGGCCATCTAGGCGATCCAGCTCAAGCTTAGGCGTTGCACCTCCTTCGAACCCCACCGATTTGAGGCCATCTAGGCGATCCAGCTCAAGCTTAGGCGTTGCACCTCCTTCAAACCCCACCGATTTGAGGTCATCTAGGCGATCCAGCTCCAGCACCATCAGACTCGGGAATGCCTCCGGATAGAAATTGAAACGGAGCTCACCCTGGAACGACTTCTTCGACAGGCGCAGGATGGCCAGGTTTGGTAGCTTCCCAAGGACCTGCATGGCGGCATCGTGCTCCGATATCCTGGTGCTCCGTAGCCTCAGCTTCACAAGATTTTGAAGCCCCTGGATCCATCCTGGCAATTTGACCAAGCTGCTGTACAGCTTGAGGCTCTGCAGGTTTTTCGGAGGCGAGGACATTCCATCCAGACAGCCAGACAAACCTGGCTCCCACTCTGACCGCACTAACAACGATTCCAGGCGGCTGAGAGCGGCAATGGCTGAACACAACGCTTGCCCATTTTTCTTGCTGACGCCAGTCACTCCTAATTTGCGCAGCTGGGTGAGCCTCTTTATGTCCTGCATAACAGCCTTCCCCCGAGCGATGTTCACAACGCCCAGTGTGTGCAGGGCTTTCAGCTTCCGGATCCCTCTTGGCACTGAAACACCACTTGGAGTTTGGCCCATCGCAACCAAAGGGAAAAGGCGCAGCAAAAAAGGGTGCATACATCACGCCTGTTAGGGTCGCCATCCACACCGCCTAGCCAACTCAGACGCTGAGGTGCACAACATGCCACACAATATATCACCGAAAAGAGAGTCAAAAGGCATGGGGTGTTCCTCAGTAGGGACGGATTATCTTCTACTAGTTCATCAAATGAGTCAGCATCATCAATTCCTGTGACCCCCGCACGAATATACTGTAGCTTCCTAAGCTTGATGATGGTATTTGGCAGCTTGATTATGCCTGTACCTCTGATATCTAGTGTCTGGAGTCGCCTCAGATTACCCAACGAATCTGGCAGGTGATGAATACCGTCGCATCCTCTTATAGAAAGGTATGTCAGGAGAAGAAGCTTCCCGATGTGCTCAAGGTGATGATCAAACAGGCCTGACGTGCCTTCCAAGTCCAGCACTCGCAGCAACCTCATCTTGTCAGAAATGAGAAACGGCCTCCACTTCCCAAACACTGTTAACGATCGAATCCGGGACATGTCTACTATGCTTTCGAACTCACCTTGATCTCCCTCCCAACTGCTGCTTACAGCAAGATGACGTATTGTGCCTTGGCTGTTTAAGCCGCAACCTTCCTCTAGTCTAAAAACAAGATTTTCTTCCATTGACTTTGAGATGCTGATTTCACGGATGAGATCATGGAGTTGGCAAGAGTCAATTCCATTTCTACTATAAATTGATTGTTGAGATGGTAGAATCATGCTCCTGTGAATGAGTTCCATGAAGTAGCTGTCCGCTATTTCCTCAGCAGACTTGTCGCGGACCTCCCTTGAGTAACCCTCTGCAGTCCACCGCCGCACCAAACGTCTCCGATTAACCTTGTAGTCTTCAGGGAAGATGGACAAATACAAGAAACAAGTCTTGAGATGATAGGGTAAGCCATCGTAGCTTTTAACTAGGACTGTTCTTATGGTCTCAAGCTCTGGATTCATCTCCAACTCAGCACTAATATGCTCATTCAGTTTCCTCCACTCCACGACCGTTTTTGGTTGGTTTGCCAAGAAGCCACCTATGGTGACTATTGCAAGGGGAAGTCCATTGCACTTCTTTAAAATCAGTTTCGCTTCTTCTGCCAACTCAGGATATTGCCCTTCCAAATCTATAATCTCTTTAAATACCTGAAATTGATACAATATAAGTTTTGTTACCCGAGTTGGAATTACCTGAGTTCAATTTTCTCAAAATGAATTTTCCGGAGTTGAATTTTCTCGAATTGGAATTTCCCAAGTTGATTTTTAAATTGAATTTTCCCGAATTGAATTTTCTTGAGTAGGAATTCCCCATGTTGATTTTTCCGAGTTGAACTTTTTTCAAGTTGGAATTTTCCAAGTTAAAATTTTCCTGAGTTGAAAATTTTCATGTTGATGTTTTTCAATATGAAGTAGAATTTTTTTTCGAAATCTAAGTTGAATTTTGTTTTTCACAAAGCCAAAACGGTGGACGCGCGCCACATGCAACAAATGAAAGTGATATTTTGAAATGCTATCTTCTGCCATTTATGATGCACGGGCCCATGCTACTTTAATCTGACTACTTTATGTGACATCTATGAGGTGAATGGGGCCATGCCAAGCTCCTTTCTAAGTAGGAACTCTCTTCTATAGCTGTTTCTAACTAATGATTTTTTTTAAGTAAATAAATGGGATGGTTTTTAGTTACTATTTTAAACGGTTTACCAGATTATCGATATTCGATTTGTTTGTATAAGTATTCGTGTTAAGACTAAAAGTCATCGGTCCGCATCTGTAAGTTATCAGTCGTAATAAAAAAGAACGCTTCTAAGGTATGGCGAATTGGCGACCGTGCGGAAATTTGGAAGTAAGCGCTCCACGTGGCATTTTATCTCTGTCATTACAGCAGTTCCTCATTTCCGCGTGATAGTTAAGGGCGCCCGCACATTAGCAGCTGTTACATGGCGGTGCTGGAGGCTCATCACTAGGAGAGGAAGCACCCCATGGCGACGCACGGCTCTCTGCAAAGGCTCTCCACTAAATGAAACAAAAGGAAAAGCATAAGATAGGGGTGGGATCCCCTCCCGCTCGGCGACGGCTAACCGCCGGTGAACAGAAAGAGTCGGGGTGGGGAAGTTTTTAGACGGGCAGAGAACGAGTGACGAGAAATAGTTGAGTCATTGGAGCAACCAAATGCCTTGCACAGATGGTTGAATAATCAGGATACCACTCATGTGTTTTTTCTTTGATAGTAGGATATCACTGATGTTGGGAGGCATGAGTTACTTTGAAGATGAACCATGGTTGTAAACCAAAAATGGCCAAAATTGGAGAGGAAGAACGTGTTGTAGAACAAGATATCTTTACTATTATAAAAGAATGAGTTGGTGGTCGGTCCATTCTCTCCCACCCCCTTCTTACAAAAAAGCTGGCTGACGTGTGGGCCCCCACCCTCCTCACAAAACGTGTGCGCCCGCCTCCTGTGCGCTGCCTCGGAGGGGACTCCTCTGGGGACAGACCCCATTGAGAGGAAATGGGGACCCGGTCGGATGGTCTCCACGTGTTTGCTCGCACGAATCTCCGCGCAGCACCTCTCCCGTCTTCTTTTTCTCCGCGCGAGCGCCTCCCCGTCTCATGAGCTCCTCTTCCTCATCCTCGACCGTGTCGCCTCCCGCGCCTGCCACGCCGTCCTTCGCGCTCGCCTCCCGCGCCTGCCACGCCGTCGAGTCGCACCACCACCGCATCCTCTGCACGTTCCGCGCCGACCTCCCGTCTCGCGAGCCGCTTCCTCCCGCTTTCCCCCCAAAAACTAAGCTCCCTGGTGTTCTTCCCGGCGGCGGGCGCGAGGGCAAGGAGCATTGGCAGGAGGCGGCGCAGCCTGCCACACCGTCGAGTCACGCCACCGCCGCATCCTCCCTACCACGCTTGCCCGATACCGCTCCGCCACCCCCCTCGATCTTTCCCTCTGCCCCTACATCGCCAACGCCACCCTCGCCTCCCTCTTCGTAGCACCCTCCGTTCGCGCTGTGGACCTCTCCAGCTCCCGGGGATTCGGCGCTGCTGGCCTCGCCGTGCTCGTCGCCGCATGCCCCAACCTCGCCGAGCTCGACCTGTCCAATGGGGTCGACCTTGGGGACGCGGCGGCTGCGGAGGTGGCGCGAGCGCTGCGGCTCCAGAGGCTGTCCCTGTCGCGCTGCAAACCGGCGGCGAACATGGGGCTCGGTGCATCGTTGTCGGTTGCCCGGACCTGCGGGAGCTCTCGCTCAAGTGGAGCCTTGGGGTCACGGATTTGGGGGTCGAGCTCCTCGCCCTCAAGTGCAAGAAGCTCAGGACCCTCGATGCCCAGATCACCATTTCCCCCCACCATGCGCCGCCTCTTGCCGATGCTCCTTGCCCTCGCGCCCGCCGTCGGGAAGAACACTAGGGAGCTCGGTTTTTTGGGGGAAAAGCGGTAGGAAGCGGCTCGCGAGACGGGAGGTCGGCGCGAAACGGGCGGAGGATGCGGCGGTGGCCTGACTCGACGGCGTGGCAGGCGCGGGAGGTGAGCGCGAAGGACGACGTGGCAGGCGCGGGAGGCGACGCGGTCGAGGATGAGGAAGAAGAGCTCGCGAGACGGGGAGGCGCTTGCGCGGAGAAAAAGAAGACGGGAGAGGCGCTGCGCGGAGATTCGTGCGAGCGAACACGTGGAGACCATCAGACCGGGTCCCCATTTCCTCTCAATGAGGTCAGACCACAGAGGAGTCCCCTCCCGCTGCCTCCCCCACCGAATCTTCCGCCCTCGCCTCCTCCCTCGCTCCGCCGAGTCTTCCGCCGCTCCCGCGCCGACGCCTCCTCTCCTCCCTCCCACCCCGTGCCGCCGCTGCCTCCTTCCCCGCTCCTCCGCGCCGCCGCTGCCTCCTCCTCCCCACCCCGCACCGACACATCCTCCCCTCCCTTCCACCCTGCGCTGCCGCCTCCTCCTCCCCCGCTCCTCCACTCCGCCGACCATTCCACTTTCCCCATCTCCTCGCTCTCGGTACGTCCCGACTGGCGAGCCCGCACGCCTCTTCATTGCCCCTCCCTCGCCTAGCTTCGTTTGATCCCCCATCGTAATCTTTCTTTCCACCCTCTACGTCGCCGCCGCCGCCTCGTATATCTGAAGCGACCGTCGCCCTGGCCGAGTGCGCTGCGGGGCTCTAACTCGAGCAGCAGCGGGCATCCAGGCCCCCGCCTGATGGATGAGGCGATGATCTACGCGGTGATAGACACGTTCTACCTAATGGACGAGCAGTTGCGGGATTCGCCGTCGAGGAAGGATGGGATCGACGAGGCCACCAAGATCGCCCTCCGTGTCTATGGCTGTGACCTCATCCAGGAGAGCGGCATCCTCCTCAAGCTGTATCCTATTTTCTCCCTCCCTCTCGTTCCCCACCTTCTTCCGCCTTCCCTTTATGTCCAGTCATTAGGGATTTCTCAAGGGTCCTAGGGTTTGGTTATTAGCTTCCTGGGAGGAGCTGTTACTAATGGAGCTCGTTTGTTTAGTTTTAGACCGATTGCGTTTGCTTGGGATTAGGGTTTTTGGCTTCGTGAGATTTGTGGGTTACTTCAAGGGATTGGGTCGATGAGGTGTTCCAATTTTGATTTCTCTGGTGCAGTGAAATGCAAACTATCTCTGACTTAGTTGGTTGTTGGATGCCCTTCATAATATGTGGGATTGTGCTTGCATATTAAGGTTGCAATGTAGTTGTCTTAGGTTGCTTGGGTGGTCAATTGGACCTTCTGCCAAAGGAAATGCCTGCATATGAGTTGTGCTTTTGTACTTCTGAGTTTAAGATTGCTCGTTGATGATATCTTCTTTTCATATTAGGATTATCTAGGGAAATGCCAACTCGTGATTGTTTAGTTGCTTGCTTTGATTGTACGTACTCTCTTAGAAGTATGTTGGATTGGGTCATGTACACGATTGTGCTGATCCCTTTCGCTATATACTGAATTTATAGTTCGAAAGCTAATGACAATGGTGAAGGTAGGATGCATGGTTTGCAACTTTGATTTCGTAGATAATGATTCTGCTTCGTCGGTTGTGTATGCTCTTCTCCAAAATTGGTTGGCTTATTGATCGTATTATGTCATTGTTTGCAGGCACTTTTGCTGTATTCGTTGATGTGCGGTATGCAAAAGTTAGTCCGCTTCGAATCAACAGCGTGTGGATGGAGATATTTCTAGCTTTAGGCTTAAGTTGCCTTCTCCTGAGCTTGAGCGGTCTCTTTGTGTCAAAAACTACCTAGAAAAAAATCCAGTCTTCAAAGATGTCCTCCTATTCTTGGTTCTGATGGGGACTTCTATGGTAATCAGAGACGGCATTGTCACTCCATCAATGTCAGGTGCTTCATACACACACTGTTTTTCCTTAGTTTACTCTACATATAGAGATTCTGTAAATTTATCTCAAAAGATTTCTTTGAGAACTACCTCCTAAGATGTTCAATTGCTGACCCCCCCCCTTTGTTTCTTGTGTTCAGTTATGTCTGCTGTTAGTGGTCTCCGGGTCAAGTTCCTAGGTTTGACATAGGTTTGGTATTCAGATGCCCTTTCGAAGATCTGTGATGCCGCTTGTGATCTGTCATTAGCTCATTCTTTGAAACATTAAACTGAATTTTCATATACTTTTGAGGCCGCATGGATTTAAGTGTTTTTCTCCATCTTTTTTTTTGAGATCTTTGTTGTAATTGTTTCAATCTTTGTTCTTCTGCTATTGTTGAGTGCAGAGATTTGGGCCGCAAAGTTGGGTTCATGTTTGCTCCTATTTTGGCATGTGGTTTCTTAATTTGGGCTAAATTGGAATATACAACATAATTAAATATGATATATCTGTTGTGAAAGCATTCAATCCAGTGTATATTTATTTATTTTTCAAGATGAACGGCATAAAGGCATGGTCAGCTCTTGGTGGTTGCGTCTTGTGCATCACAAGTACATCCTTACTCCAGCAGCAGCCTTGCCCTCAATTTAGATTTTTTTTCTTCTCTTGAAGCAAGGGCCAGTTTTATATTCACAATAATTATTGTCCTCAAGAGTTGATATTTTAGAACTCTTATATCTAGAGTACTGAGAATGTTAGGAATGAAAGAGTATCATAAAAGATGAAAAATGCTCCCTCCTCTGTCTTTCTGTGCAACTTAGTATTCTGGTGATCATGATAATTTATGAATTATGATTGATTTTGCATGGCAGTTCATCCTAAACTAGAGTTCCCATCAATTGTTTCAATATTGGTAAATCAGGATTGCCATTTATGCCGAGTCACTCAAGAAGTGCTGATATGTAATTAATTTGAAAATTCATTAAACCCTAACAGTAGAAGTGATTCTGCGGCATACCATCGAGTGCATTCATTACATTTTGTAATTGTGGGAGCTGAAGGTGCTGTCCATATTCACATATTAACAATATTCGTCGCATATGTGCTTGTGTTTCTTGTCTTTTTGCTTTTGTGTAAGCCTATAATCAGTTCTCTTATACTCTTATGTGTCATGAGATGCTACCTGAGTTTGCTCAAGAAGTTGGCTAGACAGTAAGTTCTGTCTCACCATTTTTATGACTCCGTTGCAATGCACGGGTCTCTAACTAGTGGAAACTAGAATTGACCTTCTGGGTTCAATTGTTAATACGACGAAAAAAACTAAAGTATTTCCTACGTGGCCATGCTACATGTGTCATAGCCCAATCATATGTTGTCAAATTATCTCTTTCGAAAGATAGGGTAAATAAAACTGTACTTACAATGTAATTTCAAATGAAGCAAGAATGCAAGATAATACTCTATCAGTACCTTTTTCGTGAAGAGGTCCTGCGCGTCCTTGTACTCTAGAACTTTGAGCTTGTATATATTTTCTTGTTTCTGTGAACAATGCTTAGCAATATTCTCTTGCCTTGTGGTGACTATGATCCGGGTTGTATTTTTCATTTCAGGGAAACTTGGACGTATCAGGTCCCATTCTGCAGTAGATGATACATCATCAAGAACAATCAAGCAGCTCTGTCTTCCTAAAAACTTGGCCAACTCCTTATTCAACGCTTCAAGTCCCATCGATGCTAATGATTTCTTTGTACTACCCAACAATCCAACCACGCCCTTTTTTTCAGGAGGTTCTGCATCTAGTTGCATAACTAAGCTCCTAAGGAGCTCCTCTCTACTGAAAGGGTGCAAGACTTGGACAAAAGCACGCTTGTCAAATGTGCCACTGAGCTCTTGGCTTTGGTAGATATCTTCGGCTAGAGCAGTTTTCCCAAGACCACCCATTCCCCACAGAGAGATCACCTGAAATTGTTGGCCATCTTGATTTGAAATTAGTTTGATAATGTCAGATTTTTCTTTCTCTCGCCCAACGAGCTGAGATTCCTCCAAAGCAGCCACCATCGTCCGGATGCGAGTGAGGCTCTTTCCGACCACCTTCTTTCCATTGGCACCCTTAGATTGACCCTCTAATATCTCACCGGTTGGCACTGTAGAGTTGTTAGTACTGGTAGTGGCTGCATTTGAGCTAGACTCTGGCTTTGTTGAACCTATTCCATCTTGAGAACCCTGAATACAAGCAATCAATGATTAGGTGGCTGAAACGGTTTCCGTTTCACCGTGTTTTCAATTTTGTAAATGTTTAAAATAATAATTTTCATTATTCACTGATACGAGAAACTCTGACAAACTATACAATCTTCAAATAATTTGCAGCGGATGACCATATTGGTTAATCAATTAATTAGTTAGGAACAAAATCAATTTTGTTTGAATATTTTATGAGCATTTCCATGGTGTTTTAATGTGGAATACGTACTCATAAGAGTATAGAATCATTTTCCTATGTATGTATATGTATGTGTGTGTATAGTATAAATAACAGAGGCACTATGATGCCTAGACTCCATGATTGAGACTTTCCATCTATGATTAAGAGTTTCCATCTATGATTGATTCAATATGCTAAATCAATGACTTTTTTTCCAAATTGATGCTTTTTCGAATTGATGAATGTTCATGGGTTTGCCTGATATATTATATATTATTGCAATTGCACGTATCTAAAAGCAATTCAAAAAAAGAGAGGCTTGGGTGCCTAGATACTATAGTGCCTCATTTCAGTGTCCTATATGTATGTATGTACGTACGTACGTATGTATGTTCAAACTGAATTTCATTATTACCTTCTCGTTGAAAGCATAAATAGTCTGATCGGCCGACAATTGCTTAAGTTCTGATACTTGGCTTTCTTGACCTGCGCATAAGCTTGCAACTTCAACTTGCTCTGCAGACACTACGATTCGGCTCCCTTTCTTGGTGTTTTGGAAGAGATTTTTAATCTGATCCCACTCCTCAATGGTGGATAAATCATTAAGCACAACCAGGAAAGACTCCTCATTCACACATCTTTTGAACTCCTGAGCCAAATCTTGCCCTGTCTTCTCCGTCTCCAACAGAACATCAACCCCTACGACTGCGTGGAACTGATTCACAAGACTCTGAGCAAAGATTATGGGATTGAAAGGATGCATCACCCTGACCCATGCTCGGCAAGGAAATTTCCCTTTGATATCTGGACTCTCATAGGCCGCCCTGATGATGGACGTCTGCCCGAGATCACCATTTGTTCCCCACACTGCGATCACTCTAAGGTCCTCGTCCTTCTTATTGATTAGTTGGACAAGATCCACTTTTGCTTTGTCCTGCTTCGCTGCACGCCTTGCTTCATCAATGCCAAACATCGCTGCACCAGTAATGCTAGATCGCTCATCCTTGGTGGCCGTCTTGGAGCCTGAGCCCGTGATGAGGTGATAGCGCATGTTTCTCTGGCTCACGTCCTCAACTCGGGCTCTCAGCTCCTTCATCTGCTTGGCGATACGGTGTCGCTCTCGCAGCGTGCGATGTATACGCCACCATGATGGCTTCTTCAGATGAATGGCAAAATCTTGGAGGCAGTCCTCGACGTCGTAGGCCATATCACGGACTTGCTTTACCCAGGTCTTGAGCACCTTTTGATGATCTTGTTCCTCGTGCGCGGCCATCAGGAAAGCCTGCATCATCTCGAGCTCGTCCTTGATGAAAGCCTGATCACTCTGGACACCGAGCTGCAAAGCAACCTCCTCTGCAATGGCGGATTTGGTGTAGCTAACCGCGCCATCCAGCACAGACTTGCCCAAGCTCAGTACTGTTGACTCCATTGCCCTCCTCTCGTCTCCTCTCCTGTGTGGTTTCTTTGTTGCCCTCCTCTCCTAGTCTCCTGTTCGGTTTGGAATTGTGATGTGGAGCAGAGAGTGCTAATCAGCGGTGGATGCAGACCATCCACTGAAGAATACAAGATTGGAGGATTGGTGGCTCCGAAGCAATATGATAATCAATCCTGAACAAACAAATGGTTGGAGAAACAGATTGTCATATTAGTATTACGGAGCCAATGGAAAGAGTGGGGAGAGCATTCAGATAAAAAGATTGAAGCACCAACAATCTGTGCGACTCAATCAAACAAGACGCAACTGTATGCATAGAACTGACCAGGATCGTCATCGTCGACTCCGTCGTCACAGCTGTGTTCGTGCGGATTTTGTGGTAGAGCTGACACCGCCGGCCATCGGTGCTTGCAGATGAACAAGGTGACGATGTTGTGCTACGGGGCCCTAATTCCCCACCCCAGGAGGCCAATGCAAAGCCCTGCTCCACTGCTCACATTCCAATTCCCAAATCAGACCGAGAGACTACGTGCGACGGTCTAAGATACTGTATGAGAAAGCATTATTAAGTTGGTAGAGTTGGAATTTGAATTTTACATTATCTGTAATTTTTCAGTTTTCCACACCTAATTGTTTGACCGGCCTGAGATGCAGTTAGACTGATAACTGGTAATTGATCAGACCGGCTAGGCTCAACGGTCTGACCGGCCGTCGTTAGCAGTTTGACCAGCTGACCTCAACAGTTTGACCGGGTAAGGTGTGACTTCTTGGCTAGAAATCTTATTTTTAGAAATTTAGTCATGATTTGAATAGTTTTAGATCTAGATCAGTACAATTATGTTGTATGAAGTATAATTTCACTAACGGGGTTAAGTTGTGAAGAACTTGTGACCAGAAACAATTTCTTTGTCTTTGGATGTGCAGAAAAGCTTGGAGTCAACCGCGGTCAACGATGAGAATTAGAGCTACGCACATGGAGGAGGCAAGGCCTAGAACAATTAAGAATGTAAGATGAGATGTTTGAGCTCAAGTATGGCACAAAAAAGAAGGGAAATGTTGAATAAAAGGTCCGATGGAACCGAAGTATGAGAGATTTACAATGTGTGGCAAGCTATTGATACAGTTATACGTGGCAAACATGATGATTGCTTGCAAAGGGAAGATGAAGACTGGGTCAAGACGAGGGTATTTTGATAGTTTGTTAAATACCGAAAACTTCGTTAGATCAAAACCGTGGCACTTGGGAAAACGTTTTAGGTCAAGAAGATATTGAGAAGATCAAGTGATCAAAGGCTAAAGACTTAATGGATTCGCACTCGTGTGCTTTGAAAAGTGTGTATGAGTAAAACCTGTGTTTTATGGGATTAGTGGGTTTTTCCTAGATGTGCTAGTGGATAGTATCCATTAAGATTAATATGTGCTGATTGTCTCATCTATTTAATGGATTAGGGATGGAAGATTACTAGCCAACCATCAAACCATTCCAACCTTGTGTTCTATGGTTAGGGTTAGAGAAAAATGAGTATTGTGCTATGCTCTCTTGTTCTTCAGATGGAGTAGATATAAAATCTTCATTCTCAAGTAGTATTTGATTATCTTTGTCCATCACTCATGGTATCTTCTTTTCTTATTGGTTTTGATTTCTTATCTTATTTTCTTGATATTAATGTGTGCTAAAAATGTGTAAGTGATGGAGATGACTAAGGAAAATCCTATCCATCTAGGCACCAAGCCTTACAAGGTTTCGATGTTGCCCGGTTTTGCTTGATTTTGACCTCATCTTGAGATTTTTTTGATTTGTGTGTTTTTGCTTTTAATCTTTCAGAGAAATAGTTTGCTATGAAAGGTGAGAACTCATTAAGAGCCATCTTAACTATCCTCTACCTACAAATAAGTCATATATCAAGATTTTAAAATTTGTCCAGTTTTAGGGCAATCTTGCTTATCTTTGGGAAATGTGGAATTTTGATTAAGATTCATGCGATCTTTGGATGGAATAAGTTTCAAACCCTAAGTAAGGTGTGTTCAAAATTTCATCTCTTTTAACAGAGGATTTTGAGAGTTGCACAATTCTTGATCTTGACTTGGGCTATTTTTCTCATTATAGAAATAGGGAGTGGTTAAACCGCCTAGGCCCATCCAACCGATTAGGACCGTAGGGTGCACACTAGTCGACCGACCACTAGTCGGGCTTGGTTGAACCGGTGATGTGCTACTCCTTGGATTTTTGAGTTTGTTCTTTGTGTTGTTGGTTTCTAATTCGATATTCATAGCTCTATACCTCACTGGAGTGAAAATTTACGAATACTTAGAGAAAATTTGGAAGACACCATTTACCCACTCTGTTGCCATAGCCGACCCTACAAGTGGTATCAGAGCCTAATTAACTCTTCTTGATAGATCTTAACCAATCTTAGAGTCATGACATCAGACAAGTATTCAACCAAGCTACCCGTCTTCAATGGGGTTGACTTTTCTTATTGGAAGGCTCGGATGTCCTCTTACATCAAAGTTCAAGGGCACTCAATTTGGCTCAAAGTTAATAATTCTTATGTTGTGCTTGCCGATAATCAGGTGAATATACCGGATGTGGAGGTAAATTGCAAGGCATGGATTCTCATCCTCTAGCTTTCTTGCTCCTTTCAAATGGATACTCAATTTGGCTCTACTAACTTGTTCCTCTTGCCACACCCCCTCTCTCTCATTCCTACCAATCTACCAATTCTCATCCTCTAGCTTTCTTGGTCCTTTCAAATGGGCTATATCTTTTATATGAGACATAGTTCTCATCTCTCTCTTCTTCAATTCTCCATCCATATCAGATTTTTGCTTAGTTGGCATCCTATAGAAATTGCTGATATCATTGCATTTGGAGTGTCCTTAGGTTATGATGGCAATGTGCATGCGCTGTTGTGATCGAACAAATGGCACCAACACAGAGTTGATTTATCATCTTTCCTTTTCTTTCGAAAATTTGTATTGGCATCTATCCAGACAACCAATCAATATGAAGGATAATATTGTATATAGAAAAGACCTTTAAAACTACATTAGGAACATACTGCATATAATGACCGTCTCTATTGGGGGAGTGGCCTCCACCTTGGCCCGAACGGCCCATAGCGCCAGCAGGATTGGCCGGCAGCATCAAGAAAGCCCACAAGACCCAGGAAAATGGCACATGTACCCCTAGGACATTAAACTCAGATAGGGATGTGTAGGTAACTCTAAGTAGGAGAAAGGAGATGTGTACCCTTGATAAGATAGAGATAGATAGGAGTATCTATGTAATTGAGCCCCTATGGCTATAAGTACTCGCCTAAGTGTGCAATTGTAAAGGGCAGCACACTCTTTTTTAGCAAAAGATCAGGCAGCATCAACTCCTAAGGGACTAGCACAGACTTCTATTGTCATCTCCGGGGTGTTCAAGGCTACAGGCTGTCTTCCCATGGTCTCCCTGTAGCTCTCGCCTTTTACTGTTTGACGTGTAATCACAACAATCTCAATATTAGATAGGAAGGGCAAAACAATAGCTCTAATAAGGGAGAAGACCACTTCAAATCAACTGACAATGATAATGCTCGGAGCAGATCTGGACTCTAAAAATACACGACGGCCGGGGTAAGGAGACAATTTTTTACGAAGACTTGCCAGCGATGGTATGTGCAAAGTCTTGACAAATTAATTAGCTTGGGACTATCACTAATTTACCGAATCCTTTATTTATATTGAGAACAGTGCTGCCTCCATAATGTTGGATTTACCTAAATATATAACCTTAATTAAAAGACAAAGGGCCTGTTCTTTTAGCTACGACTTGGGGTTTTTGGGCTGTTTGTACGAGAGATTACAGAATAACAAAAACTCACGTGTGGTTTTTACCGATATAAATGAAGTCAGTAAAGTATATAATATAATTAACTAGTAGATCCTATCTTGAAAAATACTTCGTTTAAAAGCTAGTTATCGTAGAAAAGCCGAAAAGCAGTTTTTAGAAGTTGAAAAGAACAGGACCAAAATTGGTTATAGACACTGTAATTTCGTGATGGTCTGTGTGCGCGTACAATTTCTAAGCTGACGTATTTTATGAAGACTTGCCAGGGATGATAGGCACACACCTCCTAACTGATTGATAAAGCCAGCAGACAAAATATTTTACTAGATAGCGTAAATAGCGATGGCTCAACCAACGCTGAGAAGACATGAATATTTTAACTAAGCCTACTAGAGGCAAATCGTATGTCCTTACATCACGTTGGCGTTGTCGGGCCAACCATGTGGCTTCCTTGGTTGAACAACCCACACTGATTTGACGAAAAAATGGCTGCCTGTTGGATCTGATACTGAACAAAAGATGCCAACACAAAACTGACTAATCTGCACCGGCAGCAATTGTCTTGCTACTGCTGTTGCGCTTACTCTTATGCCCAACCATGTGGCACTGATCAATTCGATTTCGGTTTCTGGTTTATTTTTTATTATTCATAAATTTCGTCTTTTTCTGAACTTTTGGCTTTTTGTTAAGCTTTTTTGCCGGTTCTTTTTTCCCTATATTTGTTTGTATTATACGTAATGGGCTAACATATTTTTTATATTTTTAAATTTTTTTAAATTTAATTATGCGAAATAAGTCTCTCGATTCTGATGCTTTTTTCACCAAATGATGTTTTCAGCCATAAGCCATGAGCTTTTAAGCCGAACCGATTACCACCACAGTGTTCAGGGCCGGCTCAACGTTTTCAAGGGCCCTAGGGCGAATTCGGCTCTATGGGCCCTTTACTATAAATTTTTTTTCTACTTATAAAATATGCAGTTTAAACTTTATATTGTCTAAAGTGACACAAATCAATAGTTCTAATATGATAAACTAATTAGGTACTAACTAGTTCATAAACCAAATGTAACTAGTAAGAATTAATTTACCTCAAATAGGAGCGACAAATATCCAATGTCTTTCATAAAAGGAACTTTTCTAGCACTTCTTGATGCAAAATCATTAATAATAACATCGAGATCAATGTCGCCCAAGATATTCTTCTCAATGCAGCACATAGCCAAGCCATTCAATCTTTCTTGTGACATAGTAGACCGCAAATAGTTTTTCAGCAATTTCAATTTTGAGAAACTCCTTTCACCGAGGCTACGATCCACAGTCTGATTAGGAGAATTCGATATGCAACAGAGACATTTGGGTAGCAATCTGCACTGTAATGTAATGAAGAATCTCAGATGCCAACATCTTATCATTTGGCAAGGTGACTTGCAGCACTTTTAATTCAGAGAAAAAATCATTGAACTCAACGTCAGATGACCCATCATGAAAAAAAGCTTATACAAAAGTAATGCAACACCTCCGTAGTCTGGCGCGGGGGCCTCCGGCCGGGGCCTAGGCGGCGCCCCTCCGCCTACCCCGAGCCGCCCCAGCGGTGTTACAAGTAATACCTCTTTGCCGGCTGAGGGTACGGGGGCGCTAGCCTACCATGACCCTCGTGTGGGTCCGCCCGTGACTGAGAGTTTGAGTTTGCCAGTCAAGATTTCGGTTTGAGTATCTGGTTTTTAGTTTATTTTTTATTATTTTTAAATTTTATTTTTTTCTAATTGTTAAGTTTTTGAGTTTTTTTGGTTTTTTTCGTATTTGTTTGTATTATTTATGGTGGTCTAATCTTTTTTATTTTTAAATTTAGTTACGTCAAATAAGTCATCATTAGTTATAATGTAATTTTAGATAGTTATAATATAATTTTAATTATAAATTAGTTTATTTTAATCTAATCGAGCGATATCTAAAATGAAGAAAAAGGTGTCTCCGTAGGACCCATGCAAAGCAGGAACAATCACAACACAAACATATCGTCGGCTAATTATGAGGTCACAGAGCCATTCATCATATCGCGCCAACATCCACAGTGACGCGCTTCAATTCTTTGTCCTCGGATCACATGAATGTTTGATTAGTCAGGAAATGCATCGCCAGTACACATGGACATCACATATCTGAACATGGACATCAAAAAATTAAGGTGATGCATATCCGCTCACATCAACAGTGACAATTAATTATGCATTCAATTATTTTATACACGATACATATAGACACACACGAGTAAAGATAATAATTGAGCATGATAGGTACGGATAGTACTCGCTCATACCCATACCTGTAAGTGCACAAAGGCTAGTTTCTATTCAAAGCTTCTGCGTGTCCAATTGAGCAAGACTCCTCTCTCATGACACAAGGAAAAAAATTGGCTCTCTATCCTTTCCCTTGGTCTGCACTTGCTTCCTTTTCCCTTGTGTGACGTGCTGGAATAGAAAAAATCTTGTCTCTCTCTAACACGGTCGCGTGCGTTGATGCTAGAAACGTCTTTCTGCTTTAGAGCGATGAGGCTTTTTCCTACCTCTGTTTCTCGTCTACTCGAGATGCCGCGCGACTTTTTTTTCGGGAGAGCCGCGCGGAGACGACGTGCGCCTCTGGAGCGCTACGCAAGATGAGCACCAAACGGAATCGCTAAAACGATTTCTTAGTGACTCGATTCTCATTCAGGCTCTAATATTACTTGTTATAATTTTGATCTTAGAAGAAAACGTATATATCACAAATAATCTGAGAGAACACAGAAGAAATTTCTAAATTTCTTTATTCTCTTATTTGCTCCTCCTTTTCCTTATTTTTTTTCTCTCGCTCTTACTTTCTTACAAATCTGGGTACAAGTAAAATTGTAATTGGCCCCTTCAATGCAAAGATGATGCTGATCGGTCCTCTTCGCTATATTTTTCTAGCTCCGTCCCTGTCTGCATCTGCATGTAACACGCGTGCTAGCTCATTCGGAGTAGGTGGCTCTGGCGCCGCCGAAGAGGAAGCCGGCGTACCACCAAGCCGAGTGACGTGCGTATCTCGTCCGCTCCGCGGCGCCGAAGTCGACGCCGTAGAGGCCGAAGCGGAACAAGTCCAGGAACGACCACACGAAGTAGCCGCGCACGTTCGATCCGTCAATGTGATGAGAGGCAGAAACAAGAAGATTGTATGGTAATCGCGGCGTAAATCCATTATCACAGGAACTTAAATTGATCTCTTGGTCTATCATCTTGTAGCTGATAGAAAGGAGCGTCGCTTCGACGTAAACCTGCAGGAAATGCGACCTGAACTCGTCGTCGTACAGGAATCCACCTGATGGGTCTGGCTCGTGACCAGCTCCTGAGGCATAGAAGCTAGCACGTGATGAATGCGCGGCAAAATCATGTCAAGTTGTTCGGAAACTAATCGGATTGAAACGGTGAACCTGAATTAGCTTAACTACCGTTTTCGTATATGACGACTGGTGTATTCCCGTACTTCATATTCAGGTGCTCCAGCATCTTGCTTAGAGCCCATGGCGCCTCATGATTTTGCTGCCCAAGGAGTCCATACCAATTGTTATAGTATAATCTGTTGTCCGGACGCGGACGGAGTTTGAGTAGGTTTCGGTTTGTATACGAGACGGATAGCACCTCGCGATGTGATCGTTTTGGAGTGTGTTTGGAATCCGTTTCGGAGTTGTTTAGCCAAGTTTCTGTCTTTGTATTGCTGTATATAAAGAGAAGAAAGGTGCAGCGAATAAGCAGCGCAGCACAGTAAAGCATTGTGTTTTCTCAATTGTTTTGGCTGCCTCAAATCCGTGAGAGTTTGTCCGAGCGTGAGCTTCGTGAGTTCGTCCGAGCGTGAGCGATCGTGATCATTCTTTGCCAACATCTGGTATCAGAGCAAGGCTACTCAATTCCTGCGTGATGTCAGCTCCAGCACGCGATGGTGACCGGAGTATGTTGCCGCGCCACGGAGGCCGAGGGCGGCGCTTGGCCTCGCTGTTCGTCCCTTGTCGTGGTCGCACTCGCGGCCGCGACATGGTCCAGAAGACAGTGCGGGAGGTTGGAGGCGTGTCCTATCTGATGCTCACGCGCGACAACTACACGGATTGGTCGCTCGTAATGAAGGTGATGCTCCAAGCAAGGGGCTTGTGGGACACCGTCGAGTATGGCGACACCGATCTGCAGGAAGATCGTGCGGTGCTCGAGGCACTCCTCAAGGCGATCGGCCAAGGAAGCATGGGACTACGTCAAGTCTATGCGAATTGGCTCTGATCACGTCCGCAACTCGAAGCTCCAGAAGCTACGCACCGAGTTCGAGATGCTCGCGTTCAAGGAAGGCGAAGATCCTGAGGATTTTGCGCTTCGCTTGAGCTGCCTAGTCGGCCAGCTTTCGGAGTACGGCGAACCCGTCGACGAGCAGAAGGCCATCGAAAAGTACCTTCACGTCGCCCCGCCCCGGTTTGGTCATGTCGTCTACACCATGGAAACCATGCTCGATCTCTCCAAGCTGTCCATTGAGGAGGTCACCGGACGTCTGAAAGGCGTCGATGACCGTTGCATCTCGCAATCGGCACCACCGACTACTACCTCAGAAGCTAAACTCTTGCTGACTAAGGAGGAATGGATGGCGCGCCTCAAGGAGAAGCAGAGCGGCGAGGGATCGTCGAGCAAGTCTGGTGGCCATGACCGTCGTCGTGGCAGGGGCAATCGGCGACCCAAAGGCGAGGGTGGCCGCGACACCAGGCATGACAGGCATGAGCACAACGTCAGTCGTGACAAGTGCCGCAACTGCGGCAAGATTGGCCACTGGGCCAAGGATTGCCGGCAGCCAAAGCGTGAGCAGGTCCATCTCACCTGGGAGGATGATGAGGATCAGACGCTGCTCATGGCGCAGGTGTGCGCCCTCACTGACGACGTATAGCAGATGTCGCCAAACTTCGTCAAGCTCGACGAAACGCACGCCCAAGTGAATCTGGGGTGCGATGGAAAACAGCAGAGCGACGTGTGGTACCTGGACACTAGGGCCAGTAACCACATGACCGGTTGCAACAACCACTTCGCGGAATTGGACACGAGCGTCATCGGATCGGTGAACTTCGGTGATGGCTCGGTGGTCGACATCCGCGGGCGCGGCACGGTGCTGTTCACTTGCTAGAACGGTGAACACCGGGCGATCAGCAACGTCTACTACATTCCCAGGCTCAAGAGCAACATCATCAACATCGGCCAGCTCGATGAGCGTGGCTGCCAGGTGTTGATCGATGGGGGAGTGTTGCGGATCCGCGATCGGCAACGTCAACTGCTTGCCAAAGTAAAGCGTGGCAAAAACCACCTGTACATGCTCAACTTGAACATTGCGAGGCCGGTGTGCTTAATGGTACGGCAAGATGATGAGGCTTGGCTATGGCATGCACGCTACGGCCACCTCAACTTCGACGCTTTGAAGAAGCTGGCACAAGACGGGATGGTGCGTGGACTCCCGCTAATCAGTCATCCCGGTGAGATCTACGATAGCTGCCTCATTGGCAAGCAAAGGCGTGCTTCGTTTCCAGCGGCGGCCTAGTACCGTGCCGAGGGACTGCTCGACCTCGTGCACGGTGACCTGTGTGGGCCCATCTCATCGGCGACTCATGGTAGCCGGCGCTATTTTATCCTCCTCGTCGATGATTTGCAGCCGCTACATGTGGCTTCGCCTCTTGACGAGCAAGGATCAAGCAGCTCCCAAAGGGCAGCAGCTTGTCAGTCTGCTTTTTTACTGAGGTTTATAATTTTTTGCTGCAGTTTATGGTTTTTAGACTGTTCGTACGAGAGATTACATAGTAACAGAAACTCACGTGCGGTTTTTATCGATATAAATGAAGTCGATATAGTATGTACTACAATTAATAAGTAGACTTTATCTTAAAAAGACACTCCGTTTAAAAGTTAGTTACTGTAGAAAAGTCAAAAACAGAAGTCAGAAGCTGAAAAAGAACCTGGCTAATATTTTGAATCTGAAAAGTTCAGATACTACTTATTATAAAACATACGATAAATAGTAGATAAGTGAAATAATAAGAGACATAAATTTAATATAGAAAACTTTTACAGAAAAACCACAGACATATGAATACAGAAATCATAATATGGAACATCAGCACATCTCAAACATGTAACTACAGGAATACATATATAGACTAGCGAATAAGAGTCTTAGAAGATTGAAATTAAGATGAGATCAGCGCATACATCCAATTAGACACATATATGAATTCGTATTGTACTTTGTCAATACCAACCGAAGGAACGCACTTGTACCATTCATGCATGGTACACCGGAAGTATTCGAACTGAACATAATTTCACTCACATCTGGGCTCTGGCAATGCCGAACGAAGCACGCAAATTATTTCGAAAGTAAACACGCAGAAATAATTCAGATTGCCCAGCAGCACACTCGCCGCTCAGGACACCGAAACGACCTTAATTGTGTGTATTTAGCGTCAACGGTGCTTATGTGTGGTCTGTGAATGGGGCTGATGTATAGTGGTTGTGCTCAATCCAGAGAAGCTAAGGATGTGTTATATAGGTGTTCCTTTGGCTACAAGAGCGGGAAGATTATCTCCTTTGAATCATTGGTTTGACACTAGGGCCAATTCAACTGCAGAGCCAGGCAAGTTGTCACCTTGAAGTACTCCTTCACTAGACTCTGCTACAAGAACAGGTAAGTCACCATTGTTAACCAATCAAATTGCCATCGAGGAACCGCGGCTACTTCTTGATTGTTTCGATGAAACCAGGGCCCACACCCCTCTTGCTTGGTGAGTTGGAGAAGAATCATATCTAATTTCAAGAAGTTGACATTTTAACTGAAAAGCTCTGCTGTATCCAATGGCCACCAAATTGCCATAGACAGAAGTGCAAAGGTTTTTTTTTTTTGAAAGCGGACACAAGTGCAAAGTAAACCATAGATGCCTTAAGTTGAATTGTTCAAAATGCTCAAAGTAAACTTCCATAAAAGTAAGGTTTTTTTCTTTGGGGACGCTAAGGTCAAACGTGCCGTCTTTGCGGAACTTTTTGGTTGCAAAGAGGGATCGTTACCATTTAGGTACCTGGGTCTACCTATACATTACCGAAAAGTTTTAAACAAGGATTGGAGGAATGTCAAAGAAAGGTTTCAGAAAAAGCTTAGTAGCTGGAAAAGCAAACTGTTGTCGGTGGGTGGCAGACTCGTTTTAATCAATCCGGTTTTATCGAGTCTCCCGATGTTTATGATGTCCTTTTTCAAAATTCCTAAAGGAATCCTTAAGAAACTGGATTATTATCGATCCAGATTTTTTTGGCAAAATGATGGTGTTGTGGTTACAGACCAAACAGAGAGAGAGATGGTAGTGGAGAGTTGGGGGAGAGTTTGTCCTCCCCCTCCCATAGCCTCCCCTTATATATATTCATATGGGGTATGCTTTTACAAATATGCCCTTACATCAGTACACCCCTATCAGGGATATTTAAGTCATTACATATGTTCCACTCTGGTCCTTATAACCTTCTAACAGGCCTGCTGGATTTAGGTGGGGGCCACCCCTACAACAGGAGCCTCTCATGGTGAAGGGCTTCACAGGGCCGAAGCCATGTTGCCGAGTCCTTTGGCCTCCTCCGTCCCTGCGGCCTGTGAACCTTTCTGAACTTACGGAGCCTTCGTGTGCTGTGAAGCCCGGGGTCTGAGGTCGAGACCGCAGCTGATGTGGAAGTAGTCGCGCGCGCGCTGTACCTTACCCTTCGAACGGGTGGCAGCGGAGCTCGTGCCCTAGTTGGAGTAGAGGCGCGCGCGCTCCGTCCCTTACCCTTTGAACGGGTGGCAGCGAAGCTGGCGCCCTAGTTGGAGTAGAGGCACGCGCGCTCCGTCCCTTACCCTTCGAACGGGTAACAGCGGAGCTGGCGCCCTAGTCGAAGTAGACGCTGGGACTGGCGTTTACCACTTGGGGGCTCGAAGATGTAGTCGGGGTGGTCGCAGTTGTGAAGGCGCGCCACGCGGTGCCGACCCTGCTGCGCTTCGAGGCTGCTATGATCGCGCGGTCGGGTAGTGCGCTTTTAGTGGTGGCTGGGATTATGCCGACGCCTAGCCTATCAGGGGGCAGGCTGTCGCGTCGTGCAGTGTGCCCTCCCATGGGTGGGACACGCAGCTGTTTGTGAGTGGTGCGTCGTGGGATGCAGGCGGTTGCACTTGTCCATCATGGGTAGTTGGACCGCCAGGTACCCGCCGTCTGCGCTTCCGTTGGTTGGCGTGCCGTCGATTAGCCTCCCACCAATCCTGGCGACTCCTCGCCGGGTGAGCCTGGGTATAAATACATTGTTGTCGCGGGCCGCTCCTTGGCCACCCCTGGCTACACATCTTATACCTGCGCACTGTTATCTTCTCACGTATAGGCCAACTATTGTTCATCTGCGGTTGATGACTGCGTCCACCGACGCTAATGTCAGCGAGCGCTGATGAACGATAGACGACCTATTTATGGGAATACGTCACGGCTTGGTGTGGAAAGGTTGGACATGCACAGGATCCTGCTTGTGTATCATGCTTTGGTGTGGAAACGGTAAGGCCTGACCTGCTCTCGTAGACAGATATGCTTGAACTCATCCACACCCTCTGGTTGTGTCAACGGGGATGTGTTGATGCAGGGGAGCATATCTGTATACGAGAGCAAGTCTGCGCTTGCCGCAAACCAGCCCTCGTGTTCTCGAGTTACGGGGGCCGTCTGCGTTGTTCTGTATTCTTTGAGAAGGGCCGCCCCTTCGAGCAGGTGGCGACGGAGTTGGCGCCTAGTCAAGGTAGACGGGAGGCTGGCGCCTAGTCGAAGTAGACGCGCGCGCGCTCCGTCCCTCACCCTTCGAACGGGTGGCGCGAGGCCGGCGCCTGTCGGCGAGCGCGCGCTCCGTCCCTCACCCTTCGAACGGGTGGCGCGAGGCTGGCGCCAGTCGGCGAGGTGCGCGCGCTCCGCCCTCACCTTCGAACGGGTGGCGCGAGGCCGGGCGCCAGTCGGCGTAGGCGCGCTCCGTCCCTCACCCTTCGAACGGGTGGCGCGAGGCTCGCGCCAGTCGGTAGGCACGCGCGCGCTCCGCCCTCACCTTCGAATGGGTGGCGCGAGGTCGGGCGCTAGTCGGCGTAGACGCGCGCGACGCTCCTTCCTCACCTTGAACGGGTGCCGCGAGGCGGGCGCTAGTCGGTAGACAGCGTCGGCGCGCCGGCCGGCGGGATCGGAGTTTGTCGCCAGAGGCTTAATGGTGTAGTTGAAGTTGAGACTTCGCACTGCGGACACCGCTGCACCTGCGGTGATTGCGCCCTCATGAGCCGGTAATGCGTCGTTCTGCACTTTGAAGCTGTTATGACCTTGTGGTCTGGTAGTGTGCTTTTAATGGCTCCTGGAATCGCGCTGGCCCCTGGCTTATCAGAGTTAGGCTGTCAGGTCGTGCGGTCCGCCTTGCCGTGTGTAGGGCATATGGCGGTTTGTGATTGAAACGCCGTGAGGTGCCAGTGGATGCGTGACCGCAGCTGCTCGCCTCTTCCCGAGGTAAGAAGGATACGGGGCGGGCGGTTTATGGTCGCGCCGTATGGTCTGGCCATATTCCGCCGCCCCCTGTGTTTGTCAGCCGTCGGAGGCTACCCTGCTGCGGTCGAGGGTGTGGGGGGTTGCCACGCGGCGGGAGGCGATTGGAGCGTCGTGCGCTAACGGTCCTTGCTTCTGTAGTCGCGCGTGGGGCATATCGTCATGACGCCTCGTCCTTGGTTATGGGGAATCGCGCAGGACGGGCTTCTGTAAAGCTGCGGTCGCATTCGGCACGCGGACTGTCGTGACGCTTCGGCGGCAGTCATTGGGGCGAGGCGGCTTGAAATAACCCCCGCAACGACGCCCCCGCACTTCTACGCCCTCTTTTCGCCTACACCGCCCTCCACACTCTCGTGATATTCTTACCGCTGTACTCTTCCTTCCGTGAGAAACGATGGCGTCCGGCGACAATCGTGGCCAGGCTGCGAGTGACTGCGGCATTCGCCGGCAGTCATCACGGCTGGAGGTGAAATACTCGCTTAGCGAACGCGATCCGGCGGCGGCGGACAAATGGTGGCTGGCGGCAGAGAAGGAAGGCTCGTTTTTCGGCGAGCTGGGCCCCTCGCTCGTGACCGAGAAGACAATCCAAGGGTTGCTGTGCGAGGGGAACCTATCCGACCACCAGGCGGTACGATTGCCTTCCGCCGATGAGACCGAATCGCGCCCCGAGCAGTCGGAAGCAATTGTGTTCGTCGCCTTCTTGGACGCAGGGCTTCGCATCCCGGCGGCGATGATTGTGGGCGACGTGCTGCGGACTTTCGGGCTGGAGCTGGCGCAACTGACTCCAAACGCCGTGGCCCGGCTTGCCGTGTACAGTTGGGCCTTGCGCTCGGGAGCGTGCTGGCCCAGTGCCTCTATGTTTGCCTACCTGCATGAGGCACGATTCCAGCCCAAGGAGCGGAAGGACGGGATGCTATCGAACTTCGGCAGCGTCACCTTCATTCTTCGATCATCTTGCAGCAAGCTCTTCCCCGCGAATTCGACCCGCGGGAAGTGGGAGTCTCACTGGATGAAACGGTGGTTCTACCACCGTATGGCGAGCGGGAGTGGCCTCGAGTGCACGGGTCGCCCGATTACGTTCAAGACCTCACCCGGTCGGACGCTTGACGAAGAGGATAGGCGGAGGGCCCGTCGACTCGTAGGCGTGACCGCCCGCTTCAACATGCGCGACCTCGCCGAAGAGTTCGTGATGTATGGCGTGGCGCCGCTTGCCCACGACTGGCGCCTTGCCGTTGAACGGCGTCGAGACGACAATGTTGAGCCATCGGTCTGCGTACTGCCGGCGCCCCCGGTCCTCGTAAGTCTTGACCGTAGCTCCCCTCTTGTTTGTACGAAGCGCGTTATGCGCTAATTGCTGTTTCCTGCTTTGCTTTGTTTTAGGGATCTGCTTGGAGGACGCGGAGCGGGCCGCACGCGTATTCCTCGGGCCGCATAATCGGCGGGAGCACGAGCGAGCGCGCCCGCAATCGCGAGGCGGGCCGCGAATAAACGCGCGTGTGAGGCCTTAGGCCTTGCCGTACCGAACCGCACTTGTCCGACTTCGCAGCATCACGACGACGGCGCAACAAGGACGAAGGCGCCGTCTCGCAAGAGGGCTCGAGGCGGGGCGTCTGCCGTGCTTGGTATAGCAGCTGCCCCTGCTGCTGTCGCCAGCGCGGCTGACGCGGAGTCAGATTCGGCTAAGTATGCCAACTCAAGCTTGGAGGGCGTGGACGCCGGGGCGGCGGGTCTTCGGGTGCCTGGCGGCGGGGCGCCGCAGCGGCCGGAGAGGAAGTCGCCGCGCGTGGGCGCCGCCAAGACAGTCCGTGTCGACCGGCGATGCCGAGGTGGAGCCTTCGGGCGCGGCCCCTACCATGCCGGAGACGCAGCCTTCGGTCTGGCCACTACGACTCCAGAGACGCAGCCTTCGGCCGTGGCCGCTACATCATTGGAGACGCAGCCTTCGGCCGTGGCCGCTACAACACCGGAGATGGCAGCGATCGAAGCCGGGGCGGCCCCCGCAGAGGTTGCCATGGTCATCCCATCGCCTCAGGGTGCTGTAGTCGTGGTGGCGGGGGCCTCTCCTGCAGCGGCTACCGTGGCGGAGTCGTCGCCGCTCGCTCCGGCTAAGCGGCCATGTCTGCTGCCGAAGCTCCACCGGACATCGAGGGGGTTCACCGTGGTGACGGGCATCGGGAGCTTGTGGGATTCCGATGCGTACGCCGAGGTCCCTCCGGCGCGCGCACCCCCTGCTCCTCGGGCCACACCGTCCACCATGCGAGAGCAGTCAACGCCGGCCCCGAACGCTGAGGTGTCCGCTCCTTGCGAGGCAACGCTCCTGCCGAGGGCTGGTGCCATTGCTACCCCTCCTGGGATTAGGGAGGCGGGTCCCCGGAGCCCTCCGTCTGCTACTGAGGGTAAGACGGCCTAGTTTTCATCGCTGTAATCTTCGATGTGCCTTGTGGTGTTCTCACGTGCGTGCCGGCTTGCAGCGTCACTTATTCCGGAGGAGGAGCCCTCGGCAGAAGACGGGGGTCCTGGTGCTGGCGGCGCGAACATCGTGCGCGCGAACCCAGCGGACTTCATGCCTCCGCCGGAGACGCTGAGGGCGTGGCACGAGATCGTGGATGACACAGCTGCTAGCGTTGGCCAGCAAGCGCTGTCGACGTATGGGGTAGAGCGTCTCGGGGATGCTTTTGAGGTGTCGGGGGTGAGGGTAAGTACTTACATACACAACAATGCCTGGCCATGCTGAGCTTGTTAAGTCTTTGCTGCTTTGTAGACACTTGTGCTGAGGCAAGCCTTGCAAGCGGCCTATGTCCGCACGCAAAGGGCGCTGGAGGAGAGGTTGTGGGTCGCCGAGGAGGGGCTACGCGAAGCCGCGGGGGCCCGCTCTGCCCAGGACGCCCGCATCCGCCATCTGGAAGCGGAGTGCGCTGAGGTGAAGGCGCACGCCGAGGGAGTTGCTACGTCGGTGCGGGAGTCGGCCGCGGAGGCGGCGCGGCTAGAGTTCGCGGCGGAGCGAGACGGCCTTCTGCAATAAGTTGCCTTGCTAGAGAAGGAAAAGGGCGAACTTTCCTTGACTCTAGCGGAGCGTGACCGGACGCTTGGCGAAGCTTCGGTGATTGCATGGGATGCCATGCAAGCGCTGGAAGTCCATCTCCAAGGGCTTGTGGCTAAAGTGCCAGACCGCGCATTCGGCCCGCAGGAGCTGTTGCGGACCCTTCGCTGGATCAGAGATGCCGCCGACGTTGCGCGTGGCGCTGCGACGACCTACGGCAACCACTGTGCCTATGTGGCGTCATGTATGGTGTGTGCCCTCCTACGGCACCGCAGTTGCGCACACATCGCCGGACTAGAGGACCCTCAGCTGGAGATGCCCGGCGGGGCCGGAGTAATGTCCGGTGCCGTCCGCGCCGTTCGTCGCGCCATCAAATTCTTCCACGAGCGGATCTGGGACTACGTCGGGGTGGCCGCCGCGCGGGTTGAGCTCCGGAAGTCCCTTCACGGGGAGGGGAGTGTCGGCCAATTTCTGGACAAAGTCCCGCGGCGCGACGAGGGCGGCGCTGAGGCCTCCGAAGGTGCCGGGGGCTCACAGGTGCGACGCCGAAGTGGCTAGGTGTGGGCGTGCGTTGTAATGTCTGCTCCTTTCTTTAATGAATAAAGTGCGCGCTTCCTTTACGAACTGACTATTCGACTTGTATCCCGTGCTTCCTTCTTTGTCAGCGATCGCTGCGCTGACCTTGCAACCCGGCGGCGCCTTCGACGCTGGCAAAGAGCCGAGGAGTCGCTGAACTTTTGGGCGGGCCGATCTTCTTCGGGCGAGGGCCCGGCTTTAGCGCGTGTTAAGGACGAGCCCGCCGAATAGTGGCTTAGAGCAGCAAAGATGCTGGCGGACCTCTGTACTTGTATGATTTTTCCGATATATAGATTTGCTGGCAATTTAGGATATGCGTTGCATGTTGATGCCACTTCGTGTTCACCGATGCGTCACCAGCGTTGTGCTACGCTTCGGGCGGGCATGTTGCACAGGGGCGAGACCTCGACGCTCGAAGTGTGCCGTTGGCGGAGTAGTTGCGCGAGGGCTCCGTCCGCCTAGCCGAAGTGGACGCGCGAGCGCTCCCGGGGCCTTATTCCTCGGAGGATGCATGTAAGCAGGTCTCCTTGGTGGCTTCCCTGTGCGCCTTGTGCTACCTCCACCGGGGCGCACGCGAGAGCGAGCTTCGCCACTATGGGCGCACGCGGGGTTTGCGTGTTGATTACTCGATAGGATAGCGTGTGCGGAGGCGAACCTCGACACGACGACCTATTTTATGGTCCGTAGACTCGTGCGTGCGGAGGCGGACCTCGACACCACGACCTGTTGAAAGTCCGTAGACTGACGCGTGCGGAGGCGGACCTCGACAGCACGACCTATTTAAAGTCCGTAGACTGGCGCCTGCCTTCTTAGGTGGGGGTAGCCTCTGGTGTACCTTGCGCTCCTCATGCGCCCTCCCTGGGGGCAGCCTCCGGCGCGCTCTGTCGCAATCACTTGGAGCTCTTGGAATTGGACTTCAGTAGCGCACCTTGTGTTCACCTCCCGTGGTGCGCGAGGGCGAGCCGCGACGCTCCGACGGGGTGCGCGATTAATATCCATGTCCTCCTTGCGTTCCGCAGAGTGCTCAGAGAGCACCCGCGTTTTATTTATACTCCGTAGAGTGCGTGTGGTCAACGTCCATGTCTTTTTTATACTCCAGAGAGTACGCACAGGGACGAGGTCCCTGACGTGCGCGGAGTTCGCGTCTTGTTTATACTCAGTAGAGTGCGCAGGGAGAACATCCGCGTCTTATTTATACTCCGTAGAGTGCGTGGGATCAGCATCCACGTCTTATTTATACTCCGAGGAGTATGCGCAAGGACGGTGTCCATGGCATGCGCGGGATTCGCGTCTTGTTTAGACTCCGTATAGTGCGCAGGGACAACATCCGCGTCTTATTTATACTCCGTAGAGTGCGTGGGATCAGCATCCACGTCTTATTTATACTCCGAGGAGTATGCGCAAAGACGGTGTCCATGGCATGCGCGGGATTCGCGTCTTGTTTAGACTCCGTAGAGTGCACAAGGACAACATCCGTGTCTTATTTATACTCCGTAAAGTGCGTGCGAAGGCGTCCCCCCACACGTCTTTCGTTTATACTCATACCCGTGTCTTTGACGGAGAGTGCACACGCGAACATGTGTCTTCGTTTATACTCATACCCGTGTGTTTGACGGGGAGTGCACACGCGAACGTACGTCTTCGTTTATACTCATACCCGTGTCTTTGACGGAGAGTGCACACGCGAACATGCGTCTTCGTTTATACTCATACCCGTGTCGTTGACGGAGAGTGCACACACGAACGTGCGTCTCCGTTTATACTCATACCCGTGTCTTTGACGGAGAGTGCACACGCGAATGTGCATCTTCGTTTATACTCATACCCGTGTCTTTGACGGAGAGTGCACACGCGAACGTGCGTCTTCGTTTATACTCATACCCGTGTCTTTGACGGAGAGTGCACACGAACGCAGCGTCTTCGCTTATACTCATACCCGTGTCTTTGACGGAGAGTGCACACGCGAACGTGCGTCTTCGTTTATACTCATACATGTGTCTTTGACGGAGAGTGCACACGCGAACGTGCGTTTTCGTTTATACTCATACCCGTATCTTTGACGGAGAGTACACACGCGAACGTGCGTCTTCGTTTTATACTCATGCCCGTACCCTTGGCTACGGAGAGTGCACACGCGAACGTGTGGCTTCGGTTTATACTCATGCCCGTACCCTTGGCTACAGAGAGTGCACACGCGAACGTGCGACTTCAGTTTATACTCATGCCCGTACCCTTGGCTACGGAGAGTGCACACGTGAACGTGCGACTTCGGTTTATACTCATGCCCGTACCCTCGGCTACGGAGAGTGCACACGCGAACGTGCGACTTCGGTTTATACTCATGCCCGCACCTCGGCCACGAGAGTGCACACGCGAACGCAACTTCGGTTTATACTCATGCCCGTACCCTCGGCTACGGAGAGTGCACACGCGAACGTGCGACTTCGGTTTATACTCATGCCCGTACCCTCGGCTACGGAGAGTGCACATGCAAACGTGCGACTTCGGTTTATACTCATGCCCGTACCCTCGGCTACAGAGAGTGCCGACTTCGGTTTATACTCATGCCCGTACCCTTGGGTACGGAGAGTGCACATGCAAACGTGCGACTTCGGTTTATACTCATGCCCGTACCCTCGGCTACGGAGAGTGCACACGCGAACGTGCGACTTCGGTTTATACTCCGGGAGCACGCGCGTAGGGAAGGCCTGTGCGCGCTCTCGCCGCGTATTTTTGCACAATGAGGAGGTTAGTGACAAACGGTGATCTTTATTACATCCCCGTTTGCGCGGGTGAGCAATTTATGCAAGGCAAAGGTACTGACCACTTGTTCTTGGTTCAGGCGGAGCCTCTTGTAGTTGGGACTATCTGTAGGGCTTACCGAGCCGCCTCCGGATGACGCCGCAAGTCCCTGCGCTGCGGTGCCGATTCTAAGCGTGCTATTGAGCGTCACGAGGGGGATATCTGGAGCCATGCTCGATGCGCCGGGCCATGTCCTGGTCGCCGCGGACGGTAATGATGGCCTGCGGCCCCGGGAGCTTCATGCATAAATAGCCGTGATGCGGCACCGCTCCAAAGGAGTTGAGGATTGGACGCCCCAGTATGGCATTGTAGGGGTACAGGAGATCGACGACGTCGAATGTAGCCTCTTCGAGCCTGACATTATCGTCCCGGCTGAAGAAGACCTGGAGGCATATTTGGCCAAGCGCCCATAGAGGTTGTCCTCCGAAGCCTTGCAGCGGGATTCCCGGTGGGCCGAGTCGGCTTCGGGGAATCCCCATCTGGTTGAAGGCTGTCGCGAACAGGATGTTCGCGGAGCTGCCGCCGTCAACTAGGGCGCGTCCCACGTCGCATCCCGCTATGACGACTTGGACGACCAGGGGGTCCTGGTGGGGAAGGTCCACACCTTGGGCATCGGCGGGGGTGAATGTGACCTCATGTTGCGCCCAGTCCGGCGGTGTCTGCGCTGGGTATGCCGCTACGTGGTGTAGCCTCCGCACGTAGGCCTTCCGTTGTCGTGCCGAGGCGAACCCCAGTGAGGAGCCTCCGGAGATAACATTGATAACCCTGCGGCGGGCTGCCTCCGGAGCCTGCAGCTGCAGGAGGCCCTCCCGAGGCTGCTGCACATGAGCCTGAATTCGCAGAGGGCCCTCCGGGGGCTGCATCCCTTGCGCCTGGACCTGCATGGGGGGCTTCGTACGGGTGCTGGACGTGGGCCACTACAGGCGGGCGTGCCTCCGGGTTCCTATCCCTGATGACGCTTTGGCGGAGTGCCGCGATGGAGGTGCACGCACGCGTGTCGTGGGTGCCGCGATCGTGGACTTCACACCACAGCCCGTGGTGCTGGTCGTCGTAATCCCCCCAACCTCTTTCATCGCGACCCCGGCCACGGCCGCGTCCTCGACCTCGGCGCCCCCGGCCGCCACGACCAGCGGAGGCGTTTTCTTCCGAACCGCCTTCGATGTCGAAGACAAACCGGCCTCACCGCGACTTCTGCTGGCCGCGCTTAGGCCTATCGGATGGCTCCTTGTGCGGGGCGCCCCTGCGTTCGGGCGCGTCCTTCGACGACTCCTGCTTGCGCTTTCCCTTTGAGGAGCCGTCCTTCGGCGGGCCTTCGGCTTTCGCCGAGCCATCGGCCTGGTCAGAGTCGGAGTCGGCACCCTATCTTCGCCGTGCATCCTCTTCCGCCCTGGCGTATTCTTCCATCTTGTCGAAGAGCTTCGCCAGTCTCTTGATCGGCTTCCGTGCGTTGTACTCGGCCATCGGGCCCGGGCGAAGGCCCTGTATGGCTGCGTTGACGACGGTGGTTTCGTTAACGTCTTTGACTTGGCAGCGTATCTTCGCGAAGCGTTTGAAATAGTCCCGGAGCTTCTCCGAAGGCTTCTGCTTCACGGCGAAGAGCTGGTCCGCATCGACACACTCAACATAGTTTCCCTGAAAGTTGTTATGAAGGCGGTCGCGGAGCTGCTCCCACGTGTAGATGGAGTTTGGTTCTATGGTAAAAAACCAAGAGAGCGCCACTCCTTGCAATGCCAGGGGGAGTCCCTTCGCCTTTGTAGTGTCATCTCCACCCGCGGCCTCGATTGCGGTTTCATACACGCGCACGAACTCGCGGGGGTCTATATCGCCTTTGTATGGCTCGATGACGCTGGGGAACTTGAAGTCTTCGGGCCACTCCGCCTGCTGTAGTCCTGCGAAAAGCGGGGACTCTAGATCGACACGTCGCAGCGGCACACGGCTTGATGTGGGGGCGTCGCGGCTGTCTGCCCTTTCCGGCGTGGGCTCCGGCGCGACCACTGGCGCAGCCTGCTGGCTACGAGCCTCTTGCATGTCTCGGACAGCTCCGCGGAGATCCCCTAGCTCCCGCTGGAACGTATTGAGGGCCGCCAGCAGGGCGCTTTCTTCCGCCGGAGCGGGCGAGGCCGCCGGCGCGCACAGCGGACGGGTCGGCATGGGTACAATCGCCTCGCGAGCTCCCGAGCTGGCGGGGTTGGTCGTCGAAGCGCCGGTGGCGGGCCGGTCGTCGCAGCGGCGCCGCCGGGGTCACGGCGCCGATGCGTGGTTGGCCGTCGCAACATCGATGCCGGGTTGGCCGCCGCAGATGTCGGTTCCGGTTGGCCGTCGCGATGTCGGTCGCCGGCCGTCGCGGCGTTGATGCCGGGGTTGGCCGTCGCAGCGTCGGTGCCGGGGTTGGCCGTCGCAGTGTCGGTGCCGGGGTTGGTCGTCACAGCGTGAGCGTCGACGTCTGCGACCGCTGCACCCGCGTCGTCACTCGCGCCCGCGACAGTTGATGCCGAAGCCCTGGTACCCACGCGACGCTCCGCCCCAGCCGTCTTCTTCCCCTTTGCCGCCGTCGACGAAGTCTTTTTCGGTGCCATCCTTCTTCGAATCTTCAGGCTTGCTCCTGTCCTCCCCACGGACGGCGCCAATTGTTGTGGTTACAGACCAAACAGAGAGAGAAATGGTAGTGGAGAGTTGGGGGAGAGTCTGTCCTCCCCCTCCCATAGCCTCCCCTTATATATATTCATATGGGGTATACTTTTACAAATATGCCCTTACATCAGTACACCCCTATCAGGGGTATTTAAGTCATTACACATGTTCCACTCTGGTCCTTATAACCTTCTAACAGGCCTGCTGGGTTTAGCTTGGGGCCACCCCTACAACAGATGGGAATAAAAAGAAATATAGATTGGCCAGATGGGGTATCCTTAGTCAGCCAAAATGTGTGGGGGTTTAGGTATTTAAAACCTGGAAGTGCAAAATTGTTGTCTATTAATTAAGTGGCTATTTAAGCTGTTGAATGATGATGGCCTCTGGCAGAGCATGCTTAAGAAAAAATATT
Organism: Dendrocalamus sinicus; assembly: GCA_036346575.1. Classification (NCBI taxonomy): domain Eukaryota; kingdom Viridiplantae; phylum Streptophyta; class Magnoliopsida; order Poales; family Poaceae; genus Dendrocalamus; species Dendrocalamus sinicus. Next base: position 33,840,950 of record CM070663.1, read on the forward strand.
TGAAAGGTAAGACCTTGTCACAAATGGTTAAGAAACCAGGGGACTCTCATTTTTGGAGTGGTCTTATGGAGGTCAAGGATCTTTTTCTAGCAAGAAGTTGATTCAAGGTTAATAATGGACAACAATCGAGGTTTTGGGAGGACATTTGGTTTGGGAAGGAAGCGCTAATGACGAAATTCCCTGAGCTGTATAGAATTGTTAGAAAGAAGAATGTGACGGTTGCACAAGTTCTTAGTACATCACCGCTAAATGTTTCTTTTAGGAGAACATTGATAGGGGATAAGCGGGCTGTGTGGTTTGATTTGGTGCGTATGATGGGTCGAATATCTCTAAATAAACAAGAAGATGTGCTAATGTGGAACTTGCATAAGAATGGCTCTTTTTCTGTATATTCCATGTACAATAATCTCATGGTAAGAGAAGGTATTCCAGGAAAGTTTTTATTCTGGAAAACAAAGGTACCGCTTAAAATCAAAGTGTTCCTTTGGTTTTTGTATAATCTTGCAAAAAGAAAGTGGCAAGGTAGTACCAAATGCTGTTTTTGTTCCTCTAAGGAGAGCATTCAACATCTTTTTTTCGAGTGCCATGTGGCTCGGTTTTTTGGAACATGATAGTGATTAGTTTTGGAATTCAACCACCTGCTAATGTTGAGTTAATGTTTGGTTCTTGGCTTAGAAGTTTTTCTATAAAGCTTAGAAATCAGATTCTAGTGGGTATAGCGGTTTTTTGCTGGGCTCTGTGGTTGAATAGAAACGACACCGTTTTCAAAAGGATCAATACTCACTCTTTTGTGTAGGTCATTTTTAGGGGGACTTACTGGATCAGAAGCTAGTCGCAACTGTCTAAAGAGGAAGCGAGAAGGGCACTCTTAAAAGGATGTACAAGTCTTGAGAGAGTGGTGATGGAGTTTTTCAGCAAGTTTGGATGGAGTGCTTGTCTTAGATTGAAGGATTAAGTCCTTTTGGCTTTTGTGTTGTGCTGAGGTTAAGTCCTTGTGGCTTTTGTTTTGTGCTAAGGAGGCTGTGTAACACCGTTTGGTGGAGTGTGGTCGGTTTGTTCTGTTTTAATACTGATTGGTTGTAATCATTCAAGTGGAATGATCAAGGCCGGAATATGGTTATATTCCGTTTTCTAAAAAAATGCTCAAAGTAATTTGCCTCGAGTCCTGTGATGCTTATCATTTTCTAATGCTTGTTGTGAAGTCTAAAATGAGTAGTGTTGTTGTCTGAGACATGTAATGTAACTACTGTTTCTTTTTAATGGAAAATGGGCCAATGCCCTTTCTCCAACAAAAATGTAGCCCAGTTGAATCTCACATACAGATGAGCAGTTTAGGGGCCATTTGGATCATAGAATTTTCATTATTCGGAGTAAAAACGTAAGATTTTCGTCCATATGGTTATTCAAACGGAGGAAACATACAACGAATTCAAGAGGAACATTCTGGTCTAAAAAATTCAGGACGAACAGAACATTAGCACATCAGTTTCAAAGGAAAACATAGTGAAAATTCGAGATCTGGGTGGACAGAAATTTCCTGCGATTGGTTCGTTGTGAGACAGAGAGAGATTCTTGTTTCCATTGTCGCAAGCGCGTCGAAGCCAATGCTGCCTCCATTGTCGCGAGTCACCGCCGCCAGCCGCAGACTGAAGGAGAGAGATCAATGGGGGGAGAGAGCAAAGCCGAAGGGATACCTGGAAAAAGAAAAGAAAAGAAATCTAGAGTTGCTGCCTTCTCACCGATCAGGCGATCACTTGATCGCTTCCAGTTATGTACGGAAACGTAATTCTACCTTACGCTTTTACTCTTTGTTCTTTTATCCCTCACCGCTTGCCAATCGTCAGCGGATCACCAATCCTTTGTTGATAAGTAAATTTCGACGCGTATAGAGTGGAAGAGGTGTGTATTTTCACCCTCGTTTCATTGCTACTGCGATTCTGCACACACACACACACACGTAGAGCTGTGCATCTCTTCTTCCTGACATTGCATTACTGCAACAAACCAAGTAGGTCCATTTGCTGACAGTGGCAGAGATTATTTTGTGTCCGTCTTGTCTCCATTGCACTGCAACAAATGGCGAAAGCAGCAGGAAGAGCCTCCAATTCGCTACGCATTCATTCAAATACACTGCGCTACAATGTGTATGCTGCCTGATGATTTCTTATCTGCAACCCCCAGAAATCAGAATCGTCCCCAAGATGAGCACAGCTGCCGACGGCCGATGGCAGGATGTGGCTGGAACAGAGATTCGGTGCTATGTGGACTCCATCGTTGTTCATGGTTGTCCGTTGGCGTTCTTCTCATAAGAGTAGACGTGACAAAAGAAGAATCAAAGCATAACAAGGGATTAAAGGAGAAAAAGAAAACATTGAATTCCAATTGCCATCACGATGCGTACAAAGGGAATAACGTACGGATCCCACTTCACCGAGCGATCAATACATATACCAATTTAAGGCTCTTATACGATTCGTAGTACACCATGAGTCCCTGTAGTGCAGTCAAACATTTACTGAATTGAACCTAGCTGCTAACTAACTTACATCTGGGCAATGCAGGACGAAGGACGCCAATTATTTCGATGTAAACACAAGAGAACACTGGACATGGTGCAGCGGCCGCTCAGGACACCAACACGACCTCAATACTAATTGAATTCAGAAGAAAATACACGACCTTAATAAATTTTGAATTCAGAAGAATCACTGCTACTAGCACACAGCAATTTTTGAGTGGATTCGCGCTCGGGTTCAGTACCTCTTCAGAACGGGTCGGTTGGTATTAGCGGCAAGCTGGGTCCGCAAGTCTTCCACGAAGTCGTCCTTGTACCTGTCGTTGTCCAGATTAAATTCCTTGAGGCTTCGGAGCAATTGCAGCCCAGAAAATAACCCAGTGTTAGTTTGTTCACAGAAACCACGAAAGTTCAGCCACTCAAGCTTAGGCGTCGCTCCTCCTTCAAACCCCACCGATTTGAGGTTATCTAGGCAATCCAGCTCCAGCACAATCAGGCTCGGGAATGCCTCCTGACGAAAGTTGAAACGGAGCTCTTCACCCTGGAACGACTTGTTCCACAGGCGAAGGATGGCCAGGTTTGGTAACTTCCCAAGGACTTGCATGGCGGCATCGAGCTCCGATATCCTGGTGCTCCGTAGCTTCAGCTTCACAAGATTTTGAAGCCCCTGGATCCATTGTGGCAATTTGACCAAGTTGCCGTACAGCTTGAGGCTCTGTAGGTTTTTTGGCGGCGAGGACATTCCATCCAGACAGCCAGACAAACCTGGCTCCCCCTCTGACTGCACTAACAACGATTCCAGGCGGCTGAGAGCGGCAATGGTTGAACACAACTCTTGACCGTTTTTCTTGTTGATACCAGCCACTCCCAACTTGCGCAGCTGGGTGAGCCTCCTCATGTCCTGTATAACAGCCTTCCCCCGAGCGATGTTTACAACGCCCAGTGTGTGCAGGGCTTTCAGCTTCCGGATCCCTCTTGGTACTGCAACACCACTTGGAGTTTGGCCCATCGCAACCAAAGGGAAAAAGGCGCAGCAAAAAATGGTGCATACATCACGCCTGTTAGGGTGGTCACCATCCACATCGTCTATCGAATTCAGAAGCTGAGGTGCACAACATGCCACACAAAATGCCATCGAACAGAAAGTCAAAACGCAAAACTTGTTCCTCAGTACCTTCGGCAGATCTTCTACTGGATCCTCAAAAAACACAGCATCACGATTTCCTACGCTCCCCCCACGAATATACTGCAGCTTCCTAAGCTTGATGATGGTCTTTGGCAGCTTGATTATAAATGTACCTCTGATATCTAGTGTCTCCAGTTGCCTTAGATTACCCAGAGAATCTGGCAGGTGAAAAATAATTCCACATCCTCTCAGCGAAAGGTATCTTAGGTGAAGAAGTTTGCCGATGTGCTCAAGGTGATGATCACGTAGGCCTTCCGTGTCTTCCAAGTCCAGCACTCGCAGCACCCTCATCTTGTTAGAAATGAAAAATGGCCTCCACTCCCCAAACACTGTTAGTGATCGTACACGGGATAGATCTACTATGCTCTCGAACTCACTCTTGTCATCCTTCCAACTGCTGCTTGTAATAGCAAGGTGACGAATAGTGCCTTGGGAACTTGAGCTGCAACCTTCCTCCAGTCTGAAAACAAGATTTTCTTCCATTGACTTTGACATGCTGATTTCACGGATGAGATCATGAACTTGGCAGGAATCAATTCCTTTTCTACTATGAATTGATTGTTGAGATGGTAGGATCATGCTCCTATGAATGAGTTCCATGAAATAGCTATCCGCTATTTCCACAATAGACTTGTCGCGAATCTCCCTTGAATAACCCTCTGCAATCCACCGCCGCACCAAACGTCTCCGGCTAACCTTGTGATCTTCAGGAAAGATGGACAGATACAAGAAACAAGACTTGAGATGATAGGGTAAACCATCGTAGCTTTTAACTAGGATTGTTCTTATGGTCCCAAGCGCTGGATTCATCTCCAACTCAGCACTAATATGCTCATTCAGTTTCCTCCACTCCACAACGGTTTTTGGTTGGTTTGCCAAGAAGCCACCTATGGTGACGATTGCACGGGGAAGTCCACTACACTTCTTTAGAATCAGTTTTGCTTCTTCAGCCAGCTCAGGATATTGCCATTCCAAATCTACCATCTCCTTAAACACCTGAAATTGGTACAACATAAGTTTCTTTAGTACTCCAAAAAAGTAAGAATTAAATTAGGTAAGTAGTCCTTTTTTATTTATCAACAATGCTAATTCGAGGGTGTTCCCATTGCTGCTCCCGTGCAGACGCGCTCCCTGCGCTACACGTGGGCACTCTGGCGATTCAGAATTCTTATTTTTTAAGAGTTGAAATTTTTTTCGTGGGAAGTTAAATGAGTAGAAAGTTTTATTACCTGAGTTGGAATTTCCCGAGTTCAATTTTCTCGAAATGAATTTTTCCCGAGTTGAATTTTCTCGAGTTGGAATTTCCCAAGTTGATTTTTTAAATTGAATTTCCCGAATCGATTTTTCTTGAGTAGGAATTTCCTAGGTTGGTTTTTCCAAGTTAAAATTTTCCTGAGTTGAAAATTTTCATGTTGATGCTTTTCAATATCAAGTAGATTTTCTTTCGAAATCTAAGTTGAATTTCTTTCACAAAACCAAAACGGTGGACGCGCGCCACATGCAACTACTAAAAGTGATATTTTGAAATGCTATCTATTGCCATTTATGATACATGGGCCCATGCTACTTTAATCTGACTACTTTATGTGACATCTATGAGGTGAATGGGACCATGCCAAGCTCCTTTCTAATGATTTTTTTGGTTTTTTGTCACTGTTTTAAAACGATTTACTAGATTATTGATATTGGATTTGTTTGCATAAGTGTTCATGTTAAGATCAAAAGTCATCAATCCACAGCTATAAGTCATCAGTCCGCAATAAAAAAGAACACACCTAAGGTACGACGAGTTGGCGACGGCGCAGAAATTTGGAAGTAAGTGAAATCATAAAGTATTTCCTATGAGGCCCTGCTACGTGTGTCGTAGCCCAATCATATGTTATCAAATTATCTCTTTCGAAAGATAGGGTAAAGAAAACTGTACTTACAATGTAATTTCAAATGACGCAAGAATGCAAGATAATACTCTATCAGTACCTTTTTCATGAAGAGGTCCTGCGCGTCCTTGTACTCTAGAACTCCAAGCTTGTATATATTTTCTTGTTTCTCTGAACAATGCTTAGCAATATTCTCTTCCCTTGTGGTGACTATGATCCGGGTTGTATTTCTCATTTCAGGGAAACTTGGGCTTATCAGGTCCCATTCTGCAGTAGATGATACATCATCAAGAACAATCAAGCAGCTGTGTCTTCCTAAAAACTTGGCCAACTCCTTAATCAACGCTTCAAGTCCCATCGATGCTAATGATTTCTTTGTACTGCCCAACAATCCAACCACACCCTTTTTTTGTAAGGTTCGCATCTAGTTGCATAACTAAGCTCCTAAGGAGCTCGTCTCTATTAAAAGGGCGCATGATCGTGACAAAAGCACGCTTGTCAAATGTGCCACCGAGCTCTTGGCTTTGGTAGATATCTTTGGCTAGAGCAGTTTTCCCAAGACCACCCATTCCCACAATGAGATCACCCAAATTGTTGGCCATCTTGATTTGAAATTAGTTTGATAATGTCGATTTTTCTTTCTCGCCCAACGAGTGAGATTCCTCCAAAGCACCGCCATCGTCCCGATGCGAGTGAGGCTCTTCCGACCACCTTCTTTCCATCGGCACCTTAGATTGATCCTCTAATATCTCGCCGGTTGGCACTGTAGAGTTGTCAGTACTGGTAGTGGATGCATTTGAGCTAGACGCTGGCTTGGTTGAACCTATTCCATCTTGAGAACCCTAAATACAACCAATCAATGATTAGGTGGCTGAAACGGTTTCCTTGGACACTTCCGTTTCACCGTGTTTTCAATTTTGGAAATGTTTAAAATAATAATTTTCATTATTCATTGATACGAGAATCTCTGACAAACTATACAATCTTCAAATAATTTGCAGCGGATGACCATATTGGTCAATCAATTAATTAGTTAGGAACAAAATCAATTTTGTTTGAATATTTTATGAGCATTTCGATGCCGTTTTAAGGTGAAATACGTAGTCCTAAGATTATAGAACTATTTTTCTATGTATGTATGTACGTGTATATATATATACACACACACGTACGTACATATATGTGTATGTCATACATACATGTACATGTATGTATGTATATAATAGGACGCTGAAATGGGACATCATGGTACTTGGGCACCAATTCTTCCTACCTTTGGATTGCTTTTAGATGCGTGCAAGTGCAATAATCAGGTAAACCCGTTAACATTCATTAATTCAAAAAGATATCGATTTGAAAAGAAAGTCATTGACTTAACATATGTATATAGTATAAATAACAGGATCACCATGGTGCTCAGACTCTATGATTAAGATTTTCTATCCACGATTAAGACTTTCCATCCATGTTTGACTCAGCATGCTAAATCAATTACTTCCTTTCCAAATTGATGCCTTTTCGAATTAATGTATGTTAATGGGTTTGTCTGATATATTATATATCATTACAATTGTACGTATCTAAAAGCAATTCAAAGTCAGATACTTGATGCCCATACACTATAGTGCCCCATTGTTTGTTTGTTTGTTTGTATGTACGTATGTATGTTCAAACTGTATTTCATTATTACCTTCTCGTAGAAAGCATAAATAGTCTGATCGGCCGACAATTGCTTAAGTTCTGATACTTGGCTTTCTTGACCTGCGCATAAGCTTGCAACTTCAACTTGCTCTGCAGACACTACGATTCGGCTCCCTTTCTTGGTGTTTTGGAATAAATTTTTAATCTGATCCCACTCCTCAATGGTGGATAAATCATTAAGCACAACCAGGAAAGACTCATTCACACATCTTTTGAACTCCTGAACCAAATCTTGCCCTGTCTTCTCCGTCTCCAACAGAACATCAACCCCTACGACTGCGTGAAATTGCTTCACAAGACTCTGAGCAAAGATTATGGGATTGAAAGGATGCATCACCCTGACCCATGCTCGGCAAGGAAATTTCCCTTTGATATCTGGATTCTCATAAGCCGCCCTGATGATGGACGTCTGCCCGAGATCACCACTTGTTCCCCACACTGCGATCACTCTAAGGTCCTCGCCCTCCTTATTGATTAGTTGGACAAGATCCACTTTTGCTTTGTCCTGCTTCGCTGCACGCCTTGCTTCATCAATACCAAACATCGCTGCACCAGTAATGCTAGATCGCTCATCCTTGGTGGCCGTCGTGGAGCCAGGGCCCTCGATGAGGCGGTAGCGCAAGTTCCTCGGGCTCATGTCCTCCACACTGGCTCTCAGCACCTTCATCTCCTCAGCAATACGGTGCCGCGCTAGCAGTGTGCTGGCAAGGCGCCACCCAGATGGTTTCTCCAAATGAACAGCGAAGTCTTGGAGGCAGTCCTCCACGTCGTAGGCAAGATCGCGGACTTGCTTCACCCTGGTTCTAGGTACCTCGTGCTTGTTCCGATCCTCATCCGCAGCCCTCAGGAAAGTTTGCATCGCTGCTAGCTCTTCTGTGAGGAAAGCCAGATCACGCCGGACGCCCAGATCCAGTGCGACCTCCTCATCGATGGTGGACTTGGCCTGTAGCAGGCAGCTCAGCGTAGCCTTGGCTACGCTCATCATTGCCGTCTCCATCACCGCTTTCTAGCTCGCACGGTGAGTGCGTGACTAGGATGTGTGGATCAAGTGGTTGAGGAAGTTATTTTGCAGCGCACAGTGTAAGCAACAGATCGATCATCTGTATAAATATGTCGAAGGCAAAGGTCTTCAAAAGATACCCAACTCGCTGTTTTAGTGTATCAACAAGGCAAGCAAGAGAAAGTACTTTGGCTTGCAGTCAAGTAAGGGTGGAAACGGATCGGATACGATCGAATAGTCTTAGATACGAATACGAATCTATATTTTTAAAATGAATACGAATTTGAATATTTTCAAATACGAATACGAATATTCTCGAATACGAATATAGATATTTTCGAATACGGATATTCTCGGATACGAATATCGGATAAAACGGATTCCTAACGGTTTTGCCGATTTTTCACCAGTTTTTGACCAGTTACCGGTTTTAAACTGCCTAAATTCAAATTTTGAATCAGAAAATTTCTACGGATTTTTTATGGGTTCTAGAAATGAATTGAATAGTCTCGAATACGAATATGGATACGAATATTCTCGAATACGAATGCGAATATGAATATTCTCAAATACAGATATGAATATTCTCGAATACGAATGTGAACATTTTCAAATACAAATTTTATTTACCACATTCGTATTTTCTCGGATACGAATATCGGATACGAATTATCCGTTATCGTTCTCCACCCTTACAGTCAAATGCTGAATCAATTCTTATCTGCTGCTTAGCGGTGACCACAAGAACAAAGATACATTGTCCTCTTAGCTTGCTAGCACACTCAAAGGGCAGATGCTGAAGCCATGCGTATTTTTGCGCTGTTATGCCACTTCTAGGCTTCTAGCCCACAGGTAATGCTGGGATTAATGCGCAACAGGGTCAGAAGTTTTTTTTTACTACTGGACGGTGATCACTAAGCTAGAAGTTTTATGTCAATAATATCCTAGCCCTGACAAATAGGCGTGCATTATACATGTCCTGTATTTTGATGAGTTCAAAATTACATGTCCTGCATTTTGATGAGTTCAAAATGCCCTACCCTGTACATTAACATGAATTTTGCTTTATTTCTTCCCGTTTGTATACGGCAGACAGAATTGCAGGCCACGCTGCTTTCTTGTCTTTCAGCAAAGTTAACTGACTAAAGCAAAGTAGCTGGTCCGATCGGAGGACGAATACAGAGCAACACAAAGATATTACTTTACCTTTGCTAGTGGCCATCGAGAGCTTGTTCCAGCTACCACGTGACCAAGAGAACTCTCCACCATTTCTCCTTATCAAGGTTAATCTGTAGTTCTGTACCAAAAAAGAATAGAAAACCTACAGAGAAAGATCAATTTTCTTCTCTGTGATTAGTAGTATCTAAATAGGCCATGCCTATCGGGATGGCCCACAGCCTGTTACTGTAGGCACGGCCCACTGCACGAGGAGCATCGGGCTAGGTCGACAGTGTTAGGAGACTATATATAAATTTTCATAATTTTTAGAGCTCATTGCTATATGTAACACCTCCTACAAATAGCATAATCGTTTAAATTTTCGAGCAACTTTCAGAATAGATAAAATTATGAAAAAATTGCACAATTAATTACGTTATGTTAGAAGGCTGTACATAAAATTTTGTAATTTTTTGAGCTTATTCTCTATATTTAAAAATCCAAATTATGGTACATATAAACTAGTAATTAAAGTAGGTAATTAAGCTTGGTCGCACAGTGGCTAGGCGACAGGCCCATATCGCACGGCTATATGGCTCCTTCAGCCACGTGCCAGCACCTGGACATCGCCACCCGGTGACCACGTGGCAAAACAGATGCTTTTGCTATTATCGTGCGTATACTGATATTCTTGTAAATACACTTTAAATACACTATGGTGGTGATCGGTTCGGCTGAAAAGCTCGTGGCTTATGGCTGAAAACATCAGAATGGTGAAAAAAGCATCAGGTATGTGAGAGACTTATTTACCATAATTAAATTTTAAAAAAATTAAAAATAGAAAAACCATATTAGCCCATCACGTATAATGTAAACAAATATGAGGAAAAAAGAACCGGTAAAAAAACTTTAAAAAAAAGCCAAAAGTTCAGAAGAAGACGAAATTTATGAATAGTGCAAAAATAAACTGAAGTCAAAAGCTGAAGCCATATTGATCAGGACCACATGTGTCAAAAACTCTGACCAACGAGTACAATCAAAGTACGGACGGTGGAGTTGAAAAAAAAAATAAGAAACTACTTGGCAGTAACTTTTTCCTTTGACAAACAATTGTAGTTTAACTTCCCAGAGAAAGTACCTAAGGGTAAAGAGGTCAAAAATCCGGTAAGAACAGCTAACCCATAGTTTTTGGTTATTCTCACAGGAAATGAACGTTTTGATATGAAATTTTTGTTTAATTATTTTTATAAAAAATAAACTGTTCCATATAAAATTCTTAGCGTTCTAAGCAAATGAGCCATCGTGTGAAAGATAAACCTATAATTTGCAGGCGTTGAAATTCAATCGAGAGAGCGTGACCAGAGATACCAGTAACAAGCCTACAACTGGCTGACTGGCTGGCGATGGTACTGAAACAAGGCTGGTTCTTTTCAACCGGATCCAGCGGTTTTTGGTTTTTATTACAGTATCTAGCTTTTACACAGGGTATTTTTTCAAAACAAGTCTACAAATTAATTATAATATATGTTAAAAACACAGCATTTGTATCAACCAAAATCGCAAGCGAGTATCTCTCTCTATAATCTCTGTCGCAAACAGCAAAAATTCAAAAATTTCAACCAAAAGCTATAAGCCGTAGCCGTGCCAAACAGACCCCTAGGGTAGGTAGCAGTAACCAATAGGTTATCGTTACCAAAAAAATTGAAAAAAGAATGAAATTCAGTATTAAATTTTGAATTTATGCTATTTTAAAATCTGTAACCGTTTGAGTTACCAATGTTAGGATGATCTCCACCCACGGTTGGCCCAACGGCCACCTGGGCCTTGAGCTCGCGCCCTGATCGGGGGCGCCCAACCCTAATGGTTGGTGGGCCCCTGTCACACTGCGCTATAAATAAAGGTGGGGGCCGACGGTGCACTTCACGAGGTTGAACGGAGCCGGCTCTGCCCCACCGACAAAACCCTAAATCCGATCTTAAAGGGGAGCGCAGCCAGTGACGGGAAGCGCCACCGCCGCGCCGCCACAGGACAGCAGCCGTCGCTGGACTTCACCACCGACGTCTTCCGACTCCACCGACTCCATGGCGGACCCCTCTGCACCCGCAGCCAAGACCACGGATGGTCGGTAACACCACCTCCCCTCTCTCTTTACTCTCGGCTCTCTTAGATCTACCCGCATTCCTTTTGGTTCATGTTGAATAGCTAGCCTACCCCTCTAGATCTACTACTAGTGATCCTGTTTTATGTCTAACAATGGTATCAGAGCACGTACTGTTAGTAGATCTAGTTGCTTTGGGTAGAAAGAAAGAGATTAGACGGAAAGAACAGGAACCCTAACCCTAGAACACCCGATGAGAAATCCCAAACCCTAACCCTAACGCAAGATGCGTCGAGAAAGAAAAGGGGGAGGACCTCACCGTGGTTGAACCCGCCGCCGCCTTTGCCAAGCACTGGAAGAAACGCGCTCGTCGCCACGCGCATGAGCTCCAGATCCGGCACCGCCAAAGGACCGCTCGACGGCGGCGCGCTCACCCTCGGGCGAACACACACACCGACGAAGGGCCCTACGGCGGCGCCGCCGCTCTCTTCTTTTTGGCCGTTGTCGCCGGCCTCCTTTTTTCTGCGGCGGCGGCTGAGAGAGAGAGGGAGAGAAATGGGAGTGGTTAGGGTTTTTCGGGGTCCGGCCGGCGCGGTGGGGTTTTTGTTTCCCCGATCGGGACGCTCCACCGTTAGATCCTCACGGACGGCAGGCGATGGCCGGACCGCTTTCAGCCCAGGCGGGTTCGCACTTTCCTGGCCCAGGCCCAGGTTGCGGCCTGGGCGCGGGGGTTGACGGCGCGCGCGGTGAGTGGGCCGCAAGCGCGCCGGGCGGTGCTGCTGGGCCGCGAGAGAATCGGGCCGAATGCACAGTATTTTTTTATATAATTTTCAGAAGCATTCATTTGATGAATTTTGTTAAGTTTGTGATCAAATTTCTGTTCAATTTTGATCCAAGACCAGAATTTAGAATTTTTCCGCTGCGAGCTAAAGTTTATTATCTTCTTATTAAATTCGAACCAACGGGAGAATTTAATTTTGAAGAGCAGAAATTTTATATTTTTCTCTAATTTTAATTGGAACCAACGGGAAAATTAAAATTAGAGAAATAGTTACTTTTATTTACAGTTCATGCTTATAATTTTGCTATTTTCTGACCAAAGTTGATGATAGCAATATTATAAATTGATTTATGAATTTATGCATTAATTCTACCTTCTGCCCAACGGTGATGTAGAATTAATGTACAAGAATATTGCATGTTTTAATTTTGACCAACATTAAATCAAGACATGCAATTATTATATTATCATGTTTCCTTATTTTCTCTTGACACTGTTTCAGGACTCAACCCAATGGCATACATCTCGCACATCCCGGCACTTGATGGGAACAATTATCGTCCGGCGAAAAGTATGATTGGCACTTGCGCTGTCGAGAATGACTTAGCCCTCACCTCTCCGTGTCCTCATCGAGCCAGAGGACCGGTGAGGCGAAAATGAGGCGATGCTGATTTCACCGCCAAAGCGTGATCATGCGTAAGTCGAATGAAATATGATCTTGAGAAAAGAAATGGGACATCTCGAACCGCAGTGCTCGATGGTGGCTAAGGCCACTATTGCGAGATCCAATAAGGGATCTATCCCGCATCGTGACACCGCCACGTAGTATCTACGAAAGTGAAGAATCGGTTCATGGCTCTTCAAAGGCTACAGCAAGTACGCTGATTAAGAAACTAGTGAATGAGAGATACTCTAGTGGTGGAATAAGAGAACACATACTAAAGATGAGCACCACGGCAGCTAAGCTAAATTCAATGGATATGGGGCTCAAAGATGAGTTTCTAATTCATTTGATTTTTGCTTCCCTGCCAAAAGAATTTGACACTTTTGTTGTTAATTACAACATGCAGCCCGACAAATGGGACATAGAAAAGCTCATTGCAATGTGTGTGCAAGAAGAGGAGAGGCTTAAAACCTCACAGGGTGACTTTGCAAACCTTGTGAAGAACAACAAAAGAAAGAACTTTAATGCCAAACCACAAGGGAAACCTCAGTGGGATGGTAACTCCTCCTCCAAGTCACAGGGAAAGGCCCCCCAATTTCATAAGCCCAACAACTTTACAGTAGACAAGGACACCTGCAAATTTTGCAAGAAGAAGGCGGGACATTACCAGAGGGATTGCCCAGAGTTCCTGAAGCATCTGTTGAAGAATGGTAATGATGTCATTACATTTATAGATGAATCCTTGTATTTAAGTTATGCAAAATCTACTTGGTGGATTGACTCAGGTGCAACTATTCATGTTGCTAATTCATTACAGGGATTCCATACGAGGAGGACCCTGCAAAGAGGAGAAAGAACAATTAAAGTTGCAAATGGAGTTGAAGCCGAAGTCGAGGCCATTGGAGATCTCTCCTTAGAATTACATGATGGTTTTGTACTTAGGTTTTCAGACGTTCTTTATGTACCCTCTTTGCGCAGAAACTTAATAAGTGTGTCGAGATTAGATGATGATGGATATGATTGCCATTTTGGTAATGGCAAATGCAGACTTGTGTTTAATAATAAATGTGTTGGTCTTGCCTTCCGACAAGACAAGCTTTATTTATTATCACTTTCTGAGAATGTGAATAATGTGACTATTGAGAATGAGAATACCTCTTCGTCTATGAATGTAAGTAAAAAGCGGAAGAGAAATCATGATGTATCGTCGAAATTATGGCATTGTCGTTTAGGCCATATTTCGAGGGGGAGGATAGAACGATTGATTAAGAAAACACTTCTTCCGCCATTAGAATTTTCAGATTTAGAACAATGTATTGATTGCATAAAAGGAAAATATGTTAAGAAAATAAAGAAAGACGCCAAACGAAGCGCAGGAATTTTAGAAATAATTCACACAGATATCTGTGGTCCATTTTCTGTGAAAAGCGTGGATGGTTATGATTCATTTATAACATTCACAGATGACTATTCGCGTTATGGCTATATTTATCCAATTAAAGAAAGAACAGAAGCATTGGATAAATTTAAGATATTTAAGGCTGAAGTAGAAAATCAGCACAATTTAAAGATTAAGATAGTAAGATCCGACCGTGGGAGTACTACGGTCGGCACACCCGTATGGCCAAGTCCTGGACCTTTGCAAGGTTCTTACAAGAAAATGGCATAGTTGCTCCAGATACTCTACAAGGCGAACCTCACAGAATGGAGTAGTGAAAGACGCAACCGCACCTTAATGGATATGGTGAGAAGTATGATAAGTTACTCCACGCTGCCGATAAGTTTATGGATGGAGGCGTTAAAAACCGCCATTCATATTCTTAATCGAGTACCAAGCAAGTCGGTACCCAAAACACCGTATGAGTTGTGGACAGGAAGAGAACCCTCACTCAACTATTTACGTGTGTGGGGCTGTCCTGCTGAGGCTAAAGTTTTTAACCCAAATATAGGGAAACTATATCTCAAGACAGTCAGCTGCCATTTTATTGGCTATCCAGAAAAATCGAAGGGTTATCGCTTCTATTGTCCTGATAGACATACGAAGTTTGTAGAAACAAGACACGCTGTCTTCTTGGAGGAAGAGATGATCGGGGAGGCGAGTAGCGAGAAATTAACCTAGAGGAAAAGCGGGTACATGTGCCCACTCCGATGGTTCAGGAACCATTTTTCACGCTACCTGTTGTTGCTACACCAACAGTGCCAGACACTGTAGTGACAGCACCTGTTGTTAGTTCTCCTGTGGAAACGATGAGTGAACATGAGGAGCCTGTCCTTCAGGATCCCATAGAACCCATTGTCACCCAAGAGGAAGAGCAACAACAGCCTCACACAGAACAAGCGTCAACTAGCGAGGGACTCAGAAGGTCTCAAAGAGCCAGAAGATCAGCTATCCCTAATGATTACGAAGTCTATGAAACTAAGGATTTTTAAATGGAGGGTGATCCCACCTCTTTTGAAGAAGCCATGAGAAGCACTCATTCATCCAAATGGCTTGAAGCTATGCAGGATGAAATGAAGTCAATGAACACCAACGGTGTTTGGGACTTAGAAACTATTCCTAAAGGAGCCAAGACAGTAGGCTGTAAATGGGTCTACAAAATCAAATATGACTCTAGAGGGAATATAGAAAGATTTAAAGCGCGACTTGTGGCAAAGGGTTTTACGCAAAGAGAAGGCATAGATTACAATGAGACATTTTCTCCAGTCTCGTGTAAAGATTCTTTTAGAATAATAATGGCGCTTGTAGCTCATCATGATTTAGAATTGCATCAGATGGATGTAAAGACGGCGTTCTTAAATGGGGATTTGGAAGAAAATGTTTACATGGCACAACCGAAAGGTTTTGTCGTGGAAGGAAAAGAACGTATGGGATGCCGCCTGAAGAAATCCATTTACGGATTAAAACAAGCATCAAGGCAGTGGTACTTGAAGTTTGATAGTACAATAAGAAGTTTTGGGTTCAAGGAGAATATAGAGGACAATTGCGTTTATGCAAAGTTTAAGAATGGGAAATACATTTTCCTAATCCTGTATGTGGATGACATCTTACTTGCTAGTAGTGATGTTAGCCTATTGCTGGAGACAAAGAAGTTCTTGTCCTCGAATTTTGACATGAAGGATCTTGGTGAAGCTTCATTCGTTCTGGGAATAGAAATTCACCGAGATAGAACTAAGGGGGTTTTAGGTTTATCTCAAAAGGCATACTTAGAAAAGGTTCTAAAGAAATATAGTATGCAAAATTGTAAGCCTTCACTGCTCCTATAGTCAATGGCGCGGTATGGGAATTTCAATGCCCCAGAACCAATATAAGATCGATCAAATGAAAGCGGTTCCATATGCTTCAGCTGTCGGAAGCTTACAGTATGCTCAAGTGTGTACACGCCCTGACTTAGCATTTGTTACCGGGTTGCTTGGCAGATATCAGAGTAATCCAGGAATAGAACACTGGAAATTAGTAAAGAAAGTTTTGCGCTATTTGCAAGGTACGAAAGGCCTCATGCTAACGTACAGAAAATCTGATTCTCTACAGATAATAGGGTATTGGACTCGGACTATGCGGAGATGAAAGAAAATCCACGTCAAAGTTACATATTCACTCTCGCAGGAGGAGCTATATCGTGGAAAAGCTCAAAACAAACCGTCACTACATCATCCACAATGTATGCCGAGTTTGTAGCATGTTATGAGGCCACGGGGCAGGTGAATTGGCTAAAGAAATTCATACCCGGGTTGAAAGTGGTAGACGACATACGAAGCCACTAAAGTTATCTTGTGATAATGAACCAAAGAAGATGTTACGCTCACAACAATAAGTCAAGTGGTGCTGCCAAACACATTGACATAAAGTATTATGTTGTGAAAGATAAAGTCCGGATCATATAATCAATCTTGAGCACATAGGGAGAGAAAAGATGCTCGCGGATCCGCTCACAAAGGCTTACGCCCAATGTGTTCAGAGAACACTTAGCGGCATGGGTTTACTGAAAGCTCGTGATTCCTGGACAACAAGGGCCCAGCTTGAGAGTTCATTTCAAAGCAGAGAAGTGCATTGTGGTGTTGAATCTAATGGCATAAGACCGTGACGATGAGGCACGCCTATGCAATCGACCGTGATGGAATGAGAAAAGCAATGAGTGACAAGTATAGAGTTCGAATATAAGTTGAGATCAAGGGGAGAATGTTAGGATGATCTCCACCACGGTTGGCCCAACGCCACTGGGCCTTGAGCTCGCGCCGACGGGGCGCCAACCCTAATGGTTGGTGGGCCTGTCACACTCGCGCTATAAATAAGGTGGGGCGGCGGCGCACTTCACGAGGTTGAACGGAGCCGGCTCGCCCCACCGACAAAACCTAAATCCGATCTTAAAGGAGCGCGGCCCGGTGACGGAAGTGCCACCGCGCCGCCACAGACAGCGGCCGTCGCGGACTTCACCACCGACGTCTTCCGACTCCACCGACTCCATGGCGGACCCTCCGCACCGCAGCCAAGACCACGGATGGTCGGTAACACCACCTCCTCTCTCTTTACTCTCGGCTCTTAGATCTACCCGCATTCCTTTTGGTTCATGTTGAATAGCTAGCCTACCCTCTAGATCTACTACTAATGATCCATTTTATGTCTAACAACCAAGAAAAAACCAAAAGAGCTAAAAAAACCAAAACCGCTGAAAAGAGAAAAATCAGAAAAAAAACCAGCTCTTTCTTAAAAAATTAGTTTTTAAGATATTTATTTTTATAAATCTAGCTAGCTCAGTAGGTAGGGGTGAAAACGGTCGGGTTAATCCCGACCGATCCAAGATCAACTGATTGGTACAGAATCCGACTAGTACCAATCCAAGAAAAAATATGGGTTAGGATATGGTATGAGAATATCCGTCAGAATCGAATATCCGTCCGAATCAGATACATCTTCAAGTATGATTTCAGGTTAGTGCTACTATTTGACGTTTCATTTTCTTTTGTAATGGTAAAATAAAATCTTTCATATCAGCTATTAAATAGTAACATCAAGTTAGTGCATCCTACTCCATTTACTGCACTGTATGCATTCCTTACAAACAAGTAGGGGTGCAAACGAATTGGGTTAATTCCGACCGATCCGACACCGAATCCGATTGGTACCGAATCCGATTGATACCGAATCCGGAGAAAAACTATGAGTTAGGATATGGTAACAACAATATCCGTCCGAATCTGATCCGTTTTCAACCCTATCCGTAGGCATACCTCGTTCGTTCGGGGCAGCGGCAGGCCGGGCCAGGCAGCGAGAGCACTGTGATTTCTCGTGTGTGCCCATGTGTACTGTGTACCAAATAATTGAATGCATAATTAATTATCACTGTTGATGTGTGCGGATATGCATCACCTTACTTTTTTGATGTCCATGTGCAGGTATGTGATGTCCATGTGTACTATGTACGAAATAATTGAATGCATAATTAATTATCACTGTTGATGTGTGCGGATATGCATCACCTTACTTTTTTTGATGAATAGAGCCGACCACGATCGCCATCGTCGACTCCGCCCTCACCGCCTGTCACAAGGTGACAATGTTGTGCTCCGGGGCCCCTAATTTTATGACGAGAATGGGACGGATAAAATCACAAACGGGGACCGCCGGGGCGGGGTTGGGTTGGTTTGGTTGGCGATGACGCCCGTAAAATTTCTAGTATTTAATAACTTAAAAATCATAGATTATAACTATAAGCCGTAAGTCGAAATAAAAGGAGCAGGCCCGTCGCTATCGGCGGAAGTAGACTAGCCACGTACCAGCTACCCGTTTCTGGAGCTGAGTGATCCATGTTGGCAGCGTGAATAGACTGCCGTACAGCTTAAGGCGAGAACTTGTGATCCAGACTTGGCATACAGGTCAGGTGTGGCTGAGAACCACCTGGAAACACTTCAAATTTGTTTCAGAATATAAGCCAACCCATGTGCCAAGTCTGTGGGTGGTGATCAGTTGGGCTTAAAACATGACATGGTTGAAAACATCAGAATTGGCTGAAAAACACTATATTGATGAGACTTATTTAGCATAATTAAATTTAATAAACTTAAAAATATAAAAAATATATTAGCCCATTACGTATAATATAAACAAATACAGGAAAAAAAAGAACCGGCAAAAAAGCTCAATAAAAAGCCAAAAGTTCAGAAAAAGACGAAATTTATGAATAATGCAAAATAAGCCAAAAATTCATACTGACTGCTTGACCACTCCTATCAAGCTGAAAACAGCCATGTTGTTGGCATTGTGAGTGGTGTGTGACCGTGGAGGTAGAAGAAGATGTTGTATCTTAGGAGTAATTAACAGCTCTGACACCATGTAAAATTAGCAAGAAGTAAAATGGAGAAGATAAGAAGCTATCCCTCACAAAACAAGCAGAAATAACTGCATTACATTTATACTGCCGAACAGTGAAAAGCCCCCAAACGGCAGTCTGAAAATAGATCAAACGTTAACAGCGAAAACAACTAGGATTAAGAATGGAATTGCAAAGACATGGTTATTCTAGACACATAATTAGCTCGGGAGGTGTGCGTTTCATGCACAAAGTCATATTTGGACGAGTTTTTACGTACCCTGATGGACATGCCAGGGGGTGTGGTAAAATTATTGCAGTAGATATTGTGTAGATACACGAATAATTCTGGCATGGAAAATCTTGCCACGCAAATGTCGTCCACACAGATGATCTGAACTTTGTAGTTTTCCACTTGCAAACTGCATTATATGGCAGCTTTCTGATCTTAACTGCCTCGCTGATTGAACTGAACTGACTGAATTAAAAGATTAAAACATACAAACCAAAAACATATACAGACCAATGTAAAGTATAGCCTAGGCATGCAATTGCTGTCCTCACGAAAACAACAATAAATGTTTGTTCGGCAGAAATTAACATTGACAACAGAAATCTTTGACGAACTCCATAGTTCAATTCGCAGCCATACTTCGGCACTATGCACACACGTATCCAAAATCTACAGGTGCACGGTCCTTTTATCTTATCGGACACACTTGGTCTCTATATTATTGGTTTTACCTGATCCCACGGCCAACGACATGTGCGGTTGTGAATCATCCGTATATATGGTACAAATCTAATCTTCTCCTAAAACTCGATAGCCATGACATGCAACATGTGTCTTCTATCGTACTTCCCTAGCTCGACAGGAGTATATGCCTGTGAGAGTACGCCCGAGCTCAACAGAAATTTGGACACTGTTGGACCCCAAAATATCAAAAATTCCGTTTTGGCCCCCTGTACAAAAAAATTCCACTTTTGGACCCTTCCCATCGCGGATTCTCCGTCGCGCCCGCGTGGCCGGATCGTGCGGATCGGTACCGCACGATCGCTCTGCGCCGCTCCCGACCGTGTGACCCATTTCGCGCCGCGCGTCCTCCTCCCGAGCGCGAACGCCGTGTCGACCGCACGTCCTCGGCCGAGCGCGCGTTTGAATCCAGTGCGTGTCCGCCCGCCGATCGCAGGAATCCCCTCCCGAGCGCGCGTTCACACTGTAGACGGGGAGCATTAGGGTTTGGGCTGCGGTTAGGGTTTGAATTTCTCGTGGTTTTTGCAAGATTTGATAATTTTGTAGTTATAATCTGGGAATGAATCTGATGAAGTCGTAATAAAAGTTTATGTTCATTGCAAGTTGTACATGCAAAAAAAATTATGCTAAATTTTTTTGCCGAAGGATTGAGCGTAGAAATATCGATGCATACAGTAGTAAGTGAATTTTAGGGTTTGGGCTGTTTTTAGGGTTTGCAATCTCCGTGATTGTTTTAAGTTTTGGCAATTTTGTAGTTATAAATAGGGTAAAAATCTAATGAAGTTGTAATAAAAGTTTATGTTCATTGCAAGTTGGACATGAAAAAAAAATTATGCTAAATTTTTTTGCCGAATGATTGAGCGTAGAAATATCGATGCATATAGTGGTAAGTGATATTTCGAAGGTTAGTGAGAATTCGTGTACGGTGAGGACCGCTATGTTAATATTGTTAAATGAGGTGCTACGTGAATCATAGAATGCTAAAATACGAGATATTAAACTTCATAATACTGATTGGGAGTAACATGTCGCGTAGATTTTTATTACATGCATAACATATAGCATGATATCGACTAACCCACCCAATCGTCGACCTCTTGTGTGGACCGGGGCCACTTTCCTTCCTTGCCCGCTCGGCGTTGAACTCCTCCGCGCCTCTTTTGCCTTAGCCGCATTTCCTCTTTCTCTCGCGCTCCATCTCGCGAGCCTCCCGCCTCCCACGCGTGCACGCTTCAAGATGAGCTTGCGTCTCATGCTGTATCACGCAGGGTGTGCTCGTGCTTGCGCGCTCCTCCTCCAGCAACTCCTTCTCCTTTGTGACATTCCACTCCTCGAAGTCGAGGGTCCATTGGTCTCTCGGTGGATCTCAAGATCGATCCATTTGCGGTAGCCACACAGGGCTCCGAGATCTGTAAATACATGGGAGATATTGTTAGTGCGTCTTGTGAAGGAGAAAAGGTAGGGAAAATGGTGCATGTGGTCGCACGGCCGCCGATAGTTGCGGTGTCAAAACGGCGGTTGGGGTAGTCACCGAGTAGTTTGCGCAACCCGATCGCATACCTAGACCGATGCGGTCCTTAGACTTGAAGAACTTGCACACGCCCCCGCACCAACAAAGGGAGGTGTCTCCCTCAGTGGTAGTTGTGGCGAACGCTCGGTGGGGACGCCGGGATGGGGTTGTTGCTACGCGGGCGCTCAGGGGACCTTTCATCGTAGCACGATGGGCTTGTTCTACCCGGCTCAGACGCCCTTATTTTCTCATCGCGGCGGCATCGCGGCGGCGGTGACCGTGCTATGTCACGGTCTCTTCCCAATCCTTCACCATCTTGTCCCATTGCTTCTTCTTGCCTTTGTCCATCCCGGTTGGGTGGAAGCGCAAGTAGTATGGGGTTTGGATGTGCAATGTTCATTGGGAAATGGAATGCATACCAATTTATAGGGTCGCTTTGTCTCTACTCTGCGTGTAAAGCTGGTCCGCGTGGTCGTAGCGATGAGTAAAGATAGGAGTGCTGCGATATCATGAAAAAGGCCCCATTTTGTAATGTCACCGCCAAAGCGGCATCTTTTGTCATATCACCGAGCAAAGTCGCCCGCTTTGTCTTGTCTCGAGCAAAGCCGGCCTGCTTTGTCATCTCATTGAGCAAAGTGACCTCTTTTGTCATTTGACCGAGCACACCGCTCTCTTTAGTAATGTCACTGCCCAAAGCTGGCATCTTTTATCATCTCACCGAGCAAAGCTGCCCCGTTATGGCATGTCACTGAGCAAAGCCGCCCATTTATCATGTCACCGCCCAAAGCCGGCATCTTTATCCAGTCTCATCGAGCAAAGCCGCCCGCTTTGTCATGTCACCGCCCAAAGCTGGCATCTTTTATCATCTCACTGAGCAAAGCTGCCCCGTTTTGTCATGTCACTCGCCAAAGCTGCCCCGTTTTATCATGTCACTGCGCAAAGCTAGAATCTTTTGTCATCTAACAAGGTTTTGACGTGCTTGATTTTCAGTCCCTGAGGTAGTGTCAATGGTGAAGATATCCTCCCACGTAATGGACGGTGGAACTTCACCAATAAGGTCAGAGGGATAAACATGGCATCCGAATGATTTTGTAAATTTATAAGTGTATGTGTGTGTGTTAATCACTAATCGGCTATACTCATGCCTTTTGGCATTGTTTAGGTGGTTAGCTCTCGCCAATGGCCTCTTATCTCTAAATACAGAGCATTAGTGCACACTCAGTCACCCAAGCTAGAAATGATGTCCTCCTTATTCAAGCCACGGGGAACCGAAGATGATGGCCTCATTTGGTAAGAGGTGTCATTTGATCCAATCTTAAAATTTATTTCATTGTCAATATTATGTACATCTGTCCTCGTATGCATCATCGAAATTTGGACACCGTTGGACCTGTAGAGACTAAAATTCGGTTTGGCCCGCACGGAAAAAATACCAGTTTTGGACCCCTTCCGGTTTGGTAGAGTACGAACGAAATTTGTGCGAAGTAACGATTAGTGTATTTGTGATTTTCATATATTGGTGACCGTGAAAAATGTGTTGAAGTGACAATAACAAATTTCGATCATGGTATGTTGTTTTATTGGAAACAATTTAAAGAAAATTTTTTTGAGCACAAATGTGATGTGAACAATTGGAAGAAATGAACGAAAGTGATATTAAACACGTGGGAATGAGTGCAGGAACTGTTATGATTATAAGTTTTGTTAATTTTGTAATTGTGAAACAGAAAAAATCTGAAAAAATTGTAAAACAAGTTTATGTTGATTGGCTCGTTGTAGATGTATAAAAAATTTTGGTAATTTTTTTTATGAACGATTGTGCGTAGAACGATCGATATATAAAGTGGTAAGTGACTTTTAGGGTTTGGTATGTTTTAAGGGTTTGCAAGCCGCGTGATGTTTGTATGTTTTGTCAATTTTGTAGTTATAAACTGCGTAAAAATCAGATAAAGTTGTAATAGAAGTTTTGTTATTTTTGTAATTGTGAAACAGAAAAAATCTGAAAAAAACTGGTATGTTTAGGAACGATTGACCGTAGAACGGTCGATACATAAAGTGGTAAGTGATGTGACCAGTGGCATGTGTGGAACTCTGTACTTGTAATGTTCAGAACTCCACCGCTAATCCTAACATGCCTTAGGGAATATTACATTTTGTCTACTGGGTGTAGCGTGGTTGTTTCCCCTTTTGTCGCGCTACGAAGATGGCTCATTGCATCCTTCTTCCTGTCACTCTTGGTGTTGAGAGCTGCCTCACGAGCTTCAAGCTCTTCCTCCTGACGCTTGATGGCTGCTTCACGCCGACTTAACTGCTCCCGCCTCCTTTGCAGCTCATCCTCCTTGCCCTTCAGACGGATTTGGTCCACCCTCACGCGGCGCTCTTGCTCAAGCCGCATTTGTCGCTCCACCTCGCGAGCCTGAGTCATCTTGACAAAGTATTGTGCTTTGTTTTCCACCTCCACTGCACGGTTATCTGGCCATGCCGGCGGCACCCGATCCACCCATTCGATGAACGTGCAAGCCTATGTGTGGCGTGGTAGATGTCATGGATCAAGTTGAAAAACGATAACGAGAAACAAATGATTTAGTTGTGGTCGTTACCACGAAGTCGGCATCCAGGTCTGGGCACTTGAAGAACCTACGGCCGTATTTGGCTCGTTGTACTCGATCCGTCTAGACTCCCAACATCGTCCTAAAGCCGCAATGGCACTTGGCGCTCATGCCACTCCGGCACTCCAAATGGGTCGGACTCCAGAAGACATTGTTGTGTAGTAGTATTGTGATGCCTTGAGGAGGAGATGTGGTATGGAAGACATAGGATGGAGGCCTTTATGTAACAGGTTATCTGGTGCAGTGGGCATAGTCCATGGAGAGGACGACATGGGAATCTTTTGAGCATAGTTAGGATTCCAGTGTAGCAATAAATGTCCCTATGAAGGCTTTTAAGAGGGTGTAATCTCGTAATAAATTCATAGGTTGGATCAATCAATGTATGTGGTACAACGTAGCCTTTTCGATCGCTTGCGTGAAAACAATCCTATGGAGGCTTTTCACCGCGCAAAGCCGCCTAGTCTTCTCGCCATCGGGCAAGGCTGCCCGTTTTGTCGTGTCACCGCTCTTTTGTCATGTCACCGGGCAAAGCTGCCCGGTTTATTTGGTTTTGTCATGTAACCGCAAGCTGCCCGGTTTATTTGGTTTTGCATGTCACAGGCAAAGCTGGCCCGCTTAGTCATGTCATGGGAAAGCTGCCCCGCTTAGTCATGTCCTTTGGGCAAAGCTGGCCTCTTTTGTCATGTCATGCGTAAAGCTGCCCGTTTAGTCATGTCACCTTGGGCAAGCTGGCCTCTTTTGTCATGTCATTTGGGCAAAGCTGCCCGTTTAGTCATGTCAATGGGGAAAGCTGCCCGCTGTGTCATGTCACCGGGCAAGCGGCCTCTTTGTTTCTCACCGCAAAGTTGCTGAAGCCTTCTTATTCTGTGGTCTTCGTGGCCGAGGTGACCCCACACGACCTATAAAAGGGAGCCATTCCTCACCTAGTCCTCTGCCTTGTTTTCAGTCATCTTGTGAATTAGTAGTTCCCAATCTGTGTAGTTTTCTTTTGTGCACACTCAGTTTTGTTTCGTGCACACTCCCCCGGACTAGGCAATGAGTCACTTGAGCACCTATTCATTAGCACCCACGGTGATTTGCCCTAAATGCAACGCGGTTGTTAGACGTAGGACCTCACAAACGGCCGCAAATCCTGGGCGGCACTACTACAAGTGCCCCAATCACTCGGTGAGTAAGATTGTTTCGGGTTCATTCAAATCGTGGTGGCATGTTTGTAAATATTGTTCTCATGAAATCGCAGGAAGCCCCCGGTGGTTGCCGATTCTGGGTGTGGGAGGACGAAATAGCCACTAGGACAGACAGCGTTCGCCAGGAGAGAGTTGTCATGGGGGGTTGCGACCCGTCGGGATCGCATCGGCTGCATCGAGTGGAAGATAAATTTGATGTTGTGTGCTATTTTCTTTCTAGTGGTTATTGTTATCCTCAAGTTGTTGTGCTGGAGGTTCTCCTCGTGTATGTTGGTAATATTTTATGCTACGTTGTCGTCAAGCTATTTTCTTTCTTGTGGTGCTTGTGTTTGTTGTTATCGTGTCTTCTCCCGCTGGGCCGTGTTGTCATCTCTCAGTTGGTTGTATGCCGTAATAAATCAAAGAACTGAGAGCAACCCTTTTATACAGGAAACCATCTTTGAACATCAAACCATCAAGCAGTTCAAAAACATCACATGTGTAGCCTTTTCAGGCATTTGCAGGAAACAGTCCCTATGCGTAGCCTCTTTTGTCATGTCACTGAGCAAAGCTGCCCTCTTTTGTCATCTCACTGAGCAAAAGCTGACCTCTTTTGTCATGTCACTGAGCAACGCTGGGCCGTGTTGTCATGTCCCTGAGTAAAGCTGTACTCTCTTGACATCTCACTGAGCAAAGCTGCCCTTTGTTTTTCACGTCTGTGTGCAAAGCTAGCCGTTTTGCTATAAGTAGCACGGTTGGGCTCCATGACATTGTAACTCGAACAAAGAAGTACCATCTCTTTCGTGGTGAAACATACCATGTCGGAAGCCGAGGGGCCAGTGGGATTTGGGTCACCGAAGGACGACATTCCCTTAGAAAGGAGGGATATGTTCGGTCCACAGTACCGATTGATACCAAGTCGGCGTGCTCAACCAGCGTGGCCGAAATGCAGACACAATGAGTACGCGGTCGTCCAGATCTTGGATGGCCCGAACGATGGCGGGCGACGTTTCTTCCGATGCTCACGCTCCGGGGTACAAATTAGTAATATTACAATTTTGTATTGCTTATGGACCCTCGAAGTTTACCGCCCTTTTTTTGCAGATGGCAAATGCGACTTCTCCGTTGGATCGACCCTCCTCATGAAAGGTATGTTGATCGTTATGTGGATACATTGTGGGCTCGAATATGGGACTTGGAGTACAGAATGGAGAGTCTCACCGAGGAGAACAACGACCTCCGCGAATGATGCACGCGAGAGGGGCAACGAGGAGGTCGTGAATATAGGAAGCTCTTATGATCCCACATGTTGCTCGCGCGAACCCGAGCTGCATATGTGCATGCCACTACCACGACGGCCAGCCACGTCCGAGGCGGCCCCCTGAGCAATTCTCCATGTGGGTGCCACGAGGCTCACTTGGCATGTAGGTAACGAGGGTTATGGTTGTGTCGTATTTTAGTTCATGTATGTGTTGAATTAAATTGTTGGGTGTACTACTTTCCATAAATTCTGTATGTGCAATGTATGTGTTGTTTCATGTTGTAAGTGCGTGACGCCTTCATTTTATGTGACCTTCATATTGTGTGGCCTCTTTCCGTAACGATGTAATGTGCAACGTTGTTAAGCATGTGATGGATACGTTGTTATCTTCGTGGAGTTGTTATCACAAGCCAGAAAAAATGCAATACTGAGCAAAGATGCCTCGTTTTGTCATCCCACTTGGCAAAGGTGGCCTCTTTTGTCATGTCACTGCGGAAAGCTGGCATCTTTTGTCATGTCACTGCGGAAAGCTGGCCCGTTTTGTCAAGTCACTGCGCAAAGCTGCCCCTTTTTCAGAGGTCACCTCAAAGCTGGCATGTTTTGTCTCCTCACTAAGCATGGGGTGGGGTCCAGATTTGTGTTGTCTGTGGTCTTTGTGCGTGAGGCTGCCCCCCCCCACACAGCCTATAAAACGGAGCCATCCCTCGCATACTCCCTGACCATGTTATCAGTCACCTCTTGAGTTAGTTGTTCACAATCTGTGTAGTTTTCTTTCGTGCTCACTCCCGCAGACTAGGCAATGAGTCAGCTCAGCACGTCTTCATGGGCACCCACGGTGATGTGCCCAAATTGCAACACGATGGTTAGACGTAGGACATCACAGACGGCCACGAATCCTGGGCGACACTACTACAAGTGCCCCAATCACTCGGTGAGTCAGATTGTTTCGGGTTCATTCAAATCGTGGTGGTATGTTTAAAAATCTTCTTGTCATGGAATCGTAGGAAGCTCATGGTGGTTGCCGATTCTGGGTGTGGGAGGATGAAATGGGAAATAGGACAGACAGTGTTCACCGTGAGAGAGTTGTCATGGGGGGTTGCGACCCCGTCGGGATGCGGCATCGTTTCGACAGACTAGAGTGGAAGATAAATTTAATGTTGTGTGCTATTTTGTTTCTTGTGTTTATTGTCATCCTCAAGTTGTAGTGCTGGAGGTTCTCCTCGTGTATGTTCGCAATGTTTTATGCTATGTTGTCGTCAAGCTCTTTTGGTAATGTTCTATGTACGGTTGTGTTGTATTTTAGTTGTTGTGTTCGTTGGTGTGTTGGTGGTTGTACTACTTGCTACATTTCATGTACGTGCAATGCATGTGTTGTTTCGTGTTGTCATTGCCTGATGCCTGCTTATTATGTGGGTTGTCCCATGTTGTCATCTCTCTGTTGGATGTATGCCCTAGGAAATGAAAGAACTAAGAGCAACCCTTTTTATATAGGAAACCATCTTTGAACATCAAACACAGCTAAACACAACATCCCGCTTTAGGCTGGTGTGGGGTTCACTGTTTTAATTTAGGTGTATATATATTTATGCATTTGTAAAGATATATTTATATAAAAAAAATATATGTCGTATGTGTTGGTATTATCGTGTCTTTTCCCGCTGCCCCGTGTTGTCATCTCTCACCCCTGTTATACAGGAAACCATCTTTGAACATCCCTCACATCAAAACACAACACAAATAATTTCATAAGCAAAAATAATTCCATGCGATGTCACAAATAGCACAAATACAAAATTTCATTCATCATCTCGTCGCCGCCTCGGACGGCGCATATGACCTTCTGAGAAGGTGAACCTACTAGGGGAGCGCGGTGCATCGCGAAGATCGTAGTGCGAGGGCTGCGCCCGAGGCGGTGGTGGGTACAACTCTGTGGAGGGTTGCGACGGCTGGCCAAGAATAGAGCTCAGAAATTCGGACGAGGGGTCTACGCCCTGCTTAGATGGTACAGAAGAATTAGGCAATGGAAAGTACAAAAATGTTCATAATGGGTAGTAATATCGCAAGGCATTTACCTGGGTACTCTGAAAAGCGGATGACCAACCGTGAACGTCATGTCCTTGTTGCTCCGAGTAAACCTGCATTTTTTTGCCAGTGCGATTAGATGGCTTTGAAATAGACATGTTTAGCTTAGTACGTTACTGCATACCGGGGTATGTGGCTGTCGAAACGACGATGTCGACGGGTAGTCGCGCATGTACTCTTGTGATGTTACGCCTTGATACGTCTGCCCATACCACCTGTCCCGGTCTTCTAGGTTGGACTGCACGGTAGGGAGGTACGAGGGCAGCGGCCGCTCTGGTTGGTCCGGCGAGTCAGGATCGCCCTCTGGAGTGGGCCCCCGTCGGCCTGGAGAGCGCGGTCGCTCCTCCGACGCCCTCCGTGATGACGTCGCCCTCCGTAGCAGCGTGCTATCCTGTCGCAATTGCTGCAAGACGAACATGTGGTTAGACATAAATGCAAAATAAGCCGATCAAAAATAGTTGTCAATTGTCGAACCGCCGGTCCGAAGCGCGTGGAGGCCGAGCGAGCGTAGCTGGGCCGACTCCCGGAATCGGATGGACGCGACGTCGATGCCCGTGCTGACGGCGGCGCGGAGGGAGGTGGTGGTCCCTGGCCATGTCCGCCACCGCGTGTATCAACAACGTCATCTCGGTGGCGACCACAACCCAAGGCCCGGTACGCACCCCTTACGTCATCGATGATGGTGCGCATATAACCTACCCACCGAGATTCGGTATTTGACTTCCTACGTCGTATAGCATCCTCAGCCTCATCCTCGATATGATGTAGCCGGTCCACCTACAGTGAAACAAACAGTAAGTTCAAACGTAATCCTGCACTGCGTAATGACATAGTAATCCCGTACCGCCTGGTCGACCCGTGCCGCTAGATGACGGTCTGGACCTTCCTGTATAGCGGCCTCGTGAACAGCCCGAAGTGGAGGATGTGGCGGCTCCCCTGTAGTAAGCCTACTGCGGGTGCGTGGAGTGTACCAGTCAAGGTATGCCCTATACGTCGAGGGGTCGTCGGGGTCATCCGGCCGTGTCTCATCCACAACCATCGTATCCGCATGGTCAGACCACATGTCTGTCCAGACCCGCTGTGTGGCTCTCCAGTCTTCGGTCACTCGCCCTCTCCTCGATTGCCTGCAAGTTCATTGAGACATTACACAATTAGTACGGTAGTGACATTGAGACTAATGCAGTAATTACATTTGGGTGTAGTGCCATACCGGTGGGTGCTATCCGCAAGAGGGCGTCCTGCCATGGGAGGGACATGTTGGTACAGCCCGAACTGTCTCATGACTCTGTGTGGGCTGTATGGCTCGACGCAGTGCGCGAACACCAAGTGGCAGGTCGTCATCCAGTACATGTGATCTCGGTCGCACTGATATGACAACCCGTGGGGGGCCGTGTTCGCAATCAACTGTGGAGACCATGGCCACCAGACTACGTCGCCAAACGCCAGAAGCTCGAACCTCTGGTGGAAATCCGTGTACGCACGTCTCGGTCTCTCCCTGGCCCACCTCAACGGACCATGCGTCCAACGTGTACCCATTGTGGGCGCATCAACGGGGTCGTCGCCTCCATACAACTGCGGGATGAGGTCATAAGGGTGCACACGACGACCAAAGTCAGGCCTGCCTACGGGGAAGTGTTCCCATGACCACAGCTGAAGGAGAAGGTAGCAGCGCTAGGACCGCTCTCGGCGCGGTACGGCTGCGGCGTCACACAAGCCTCGGTATGTGGAGCTAAGGACTCACGATCCCGGCTATACCGTGGTGCGACCAGGCCAGCCATCCGCCAAGGACTCCGCTAGATGTATGTAGCTCGGCTGCACGGAGTCTCCAGTCGTGCTAGGGAACAAGACGTACCCAAACAGGTATAGCGGTATGTAACGAGTGCGCCCGCACCGCGCCTCATCTGCGTCTGCGGGGCGGGTCATGTACCGACGAAGCCATCCATGTGGCACCCGGCTGCGTTGTCTCGGATCGCATGACCGAACCGTGACCGAGACGCACCTTCCAATCCGCGCCTTTGGGGTGGCACCACAGCACAGCACCACGGACGGTAGACCTGTAATCATCGTGGCGCCCTGCGAGTAACCGTCATCTCCCCACCGAAGTGGAAGGTGTGAGTCTCGGCCTCCATCGATCAACGAGCGGACAACGATGGCGCATCGCATCTTTGGAACCCATGCGGTAGATTCAACATGCGGGCAATGGGCGTGACCGGTGTCCCGCGAAGAGTGGGATGTACCGATGGTCGAGACGCCGATTCTCTCGGGGGCTAAGGGCGAAGCAAGGAGGCCGTGTGCGGTGCCGAGAACCACACATGGCATCGGTGGTGCTCGTCCCAACGGGGGTCTAGCAGCTCAAACGCCATGTCCTGCCAAAGAAGGATCACAAATTAGTGTACATTATAACAAATTGTGCAACAAATAACAACATTATTAACAACAAATGTAATGACAGGGAAATGTACGGAATGTACCACAACATACATATAATGTGCACACGAATATGACCCACACGACAAGGAAACATATGGAATGTGCGAAAACATACATAACATGGTAAAGTGCAAGACATAGCTACATCGAGCCAACAATTCAGCGAACACCTCTGAATAATACATTACATATGGATTGTGGTTGGTACTACGGAGCGTTGCTTGATGCTTACTGTTTGGGCACCGGCGAGGAGTGGCCAAAGGTCTTGCATAGCCTACACTTCGGCGCGAACACGATCCCCTCGCCGGCTCTCATCCATGTCGTTGCAGATGCGGCTTTGTCGCCTTCCACGACCGACATGCTTGATGCATCGTTGGGCACCCACTTTATCTCCCGCCATAATTCCTGTAGTGCATGTCTACCCGTAGGAATGGAACTCTACACTCCAGGTTGCATACAAGTCTGCATGTCGTAGTACTTGGAGATGTCTTGTGTCGCCTTTAGTTCCATCTATGCAGGCGCGTACACATGGGAGCATGGCTTGTGCGTGGCTGGGGCTTGTTGCGGAGTGCAAGATGCTCATCACCAATCGTGCATACCGCTTGCGCTCCTCTAATGTGACCCATGACATACTTACGCCTTAGGCGGACCTCAAACTTCCTCCTTAGGCCATCAATGGGTGAGCAATGTGGGATCGAGCCTTCTCCATCTTCCCGTCCATGAAGGCTGCATGACCTCGAGTATTGCTTGTTTTCCTCAAGGTGCCTCGCGCCATCATGGCTCTATTCACAAAGTACCCGACAGTGCGGTTCTGTGTCTCGGCCACAATTGCCGTGATCGGCAGGGATCGACGCCCTTCAATACACCATTGTAAACCTCGGACATGTTGGTTATCATGATCCCATACCTTGCCCCACCGGTGTCGCTCAACAAAGACCACATTTCCAAGTCGTGTGCATTGGGTGAACCCATTGTGAGAATACCCGACTCTTGTGGATCCCCTCCACGGTCCTCGCTACGT
Organism: Dendrocalamus sinicus; assembly: GCA_036346575.1. Classification (NCBI taxonomy): domain Eukaryota; kingdom Viridiplantae; phylum Streptophyta; class Magnoliopsida; order Poales; family Poaceae; genus Dendrocalamus; species Dendrocalamus sinicus. Next base: position 33,873,068 of record CM070663.1, read on the forward strand.
ATGCACATGCTTCGTAGCTCGCGATCGAGCCGCCTCCACAAGGCGCCGAACTTCCGCTCGTTACTCGCATGCATAGCTTCTAGAACATCTTCATGAGGTCCTTGCTACGGAACATTCGTGGAAGTTCGCCGCAATATGCCTCATGCACCGCCGTTCTTCACATCACTCCACCGGACGGGGCTGCGTCCCATTCGCAACGTTCGCAACGCAGACAAAGCAAGCTGCATTGCGGTCCAAGATAAGGCACACTTCAGGCTGTCTTGCACTACGGCATTCTTCAAATTGCAAAGAAACCAAAGCCGCCTATCTGTATTCGTTCTCCACAATTGCAAATGCCACCGAGTAATGCGGTCATTTGCATCGGCTGCAATCTGCGGTAAGGATAGTGCCCTTGTACTTGCCGGATAGGAACGCCCCATCTACGGTTAGCACCGACGGCACCACCGAACCCTTGTATCGCCTGATGGAAGGCCCGAACACTCTGTCAAGAATGAAACGATTCGGGCCCTCCGTAGGATGGACCTCTCTCGCTCGTTTATGTAAGTGCTCGGTTTGATTGTGCAATTTGATTCAGCATTCTTGGGACCAGTGTCGACGCCTCGCACGCCCCATACATATCGTGGCAAGACCTTTCGCCGCGCCACACCTTCTTGTAGCTCGCCGTGAGCCCGTGCCGTGTTCGCTTACTTACGCCATCGAACCTTCGGGGTAATTGACACATCCGCTGGGCGAGTGCGTGACCACCTCCGCAACATAACGTGATGTCATGTTGCGGTGTCTATGTATCGGCCCGCAAGCTCGCAATCGTGATCTTGCAAGACCGTTATCCGAACTCCGTGCCAACGCCCTTGTACCATTGTGCACGGACTTTGCCACCACATGACCCGCCCACACACTTCACAACGACGTGTCGGCTTTGACTTGTGGACCCGATACGCCCGGTGATGTTGACGGCATGTCTAGCAATAACTCTTTGGGCAAGACTCTTATTACGGAAGCACCGCCCGAGAAAGAGTGCGCCTCGCTGAACCCCATTCTCCTCCTCGCGCCGTGGCGAACTAGGCTGCCGCTGCGATGTCGTCGATCGGGCGACACATATGCACCGTCCGTCAGAATAACACGACCTACCACCCTCCGTTGCACCTTCGCCATCCTCGTCCTCTCCAGAACTGCCTGTTTCCACCTCCTCCTCCTCCTCGCTATCCTCTTCTTCCACCTGGTCCCCCAGATACTCATGACAGTCAATACGGGCGGCCCACCACCTCTCGTGCACACCTTCGTTGGGCTGGAAATTCTCCGCACGCCTCGTATTGTCTTCATCACCCACTTCCTCGCCCACATGTTCTCCCGCAGAAGCGTCTTCATGACCGCCGGCCACTACATCTCCACCAGCGGCATCACAACCAACCATGGCTGATGATTCTGCCCTCTCCACGAACTCGACATACACCATTGGCCTGCCATATATCGCAGCATCAGGGTTGCACACGACCTCCATGTAGTTCGCCCATGAGGCGTCATTGGTCACCGCCGAGTTGCCATATGCTCCCCTTCCGTCATCCACCATTGAGGCATAGGCGCCTCGATCCGTAACTTCTTCCTTGCGTGCGCCGATCGAACGCTGAACGTACACACCTCCGTAGCTCGGACAAACTCATGGCGCCTGCATCGGTGCCCGGATCACGACGCTCGCAATTTGACAGTCCGCCCATACGGCCCATCACGTGCGAGACCACTCCCATAAAACACGATCAATTGTTCAATGCCACCATTGCGTATCTAACATAAGTGCATAATCAACCATTTTAGTACACAGCATGTAACAATCGTATCATGTAATTAACAGTTTCGATTATTATATGTTTTGTATTTCTAAATCTACGATTTATTTGTAACTATTTTACTTTAAAATTGTACCATACATCAAATTAAATATTCGTATCATTTTTATTTCCACGAAATGACCTTCATACTACGGTCATTCACTAAGCATACTAATTATACAAATTGTCTCTAATCTAACTACTACAAATTTACCACCTACAAATGCTCCTACATAAATATTTATTTTTTCAACACCTACACATTATTTACACTACAATCTTTTCTAACTTTAACTTAATATAGTCTTTATGTAGCTCTACTATAACTTTCTATGACTGGTATTATATTTTAATTCTAATCTACCAAATTTATTTCTAATTTATTTTTACCACCTACCGCACTGTATGTAGTTCTTCCCTAAGCGTACTAATCATATGCTTCTAATCCTGGTACTATTGTTATCACCTACAATTGCTCTAACATAAATATGTATTTTCTCAACGTCTACGCACTACAAGTTCGTATTTTCCACCTAACTAAAACTACTTTACAGTACGTATGTTCACAAAAAAGGAAAACACTACATACACTACAATACATCATGCCTAACATATGCAAGATTTGCTATACATACATACCGTATAAAAGATTGACATAAAATAACAGTAACAAAAGATGGTTTCCTTAATTAAAGCTTAATGACATACATAAAATGATAGTTGCACGGGCACAAAACTTACCTCTTCTTGAAGCTCAGGAGACAATCTACAACTTTTGTACTTGCCAAACCGCGATTCCAAACGAAAACAACTCAAATCTTAAACCGCTCCTCACTTTTCTTCACCAAAAATTGTATAAGCCTACCAATTATACAAATTGTCTGTAATCTATCTAACATAAATATTTACTTTTTCAACACCTACACATGTAAGCACGTATGTTCATACAAAAATAACTACATTACACTACGTAACTTCAACAAATAAATACGGCATTTTCTACACTACAATATATCATGCATCATGTTTACCTACAACATACACACCGTATTAGCTTATAAGAACATTAACGAAACACGGTTCATCTACAAATGCTCTAAGATAAATATCTAATTTCTCAACGTCTACACATCTGCAAGTTCATATTTTCGCACAACATTAAACTACACTACAATACGTATGTTCACGATTACAATATTACATACACTACAATACATCATGCCTAAAATATACAAGATTTGCTACAAACACATACCGTACCAAACATTGACATAAAATAACATTACCAAAACATGGTTTGCTTAATTATACACTAATGACAAACATAAATTTATAGTTGCATGGGCACAAGACTTACCTCTTCTTGAAGCGCACGAGACGATCTACAACTTTTGTATTTGCAAAATCCGCAGATTCCGAACGAACACAACTCAAATCTACGGGTTTTCACTCGTCACTTTCCTTCACTTCCTCACTCTCTCGCTCTGTCTTCGTTTCAGCTGTGCTTGAGCTTCCCGGCTGGCCAAACACTTCTGCTCCCTCCTTGCGCTTTTAAGTCTGCATTTCATTCACCATGGAGAGGGCCGTTTTGGACTCCGACGCGCGTGTCTGGCGGGTACAAAGCCCAGGTGTTGCCGTTCTTTTTCCTTTCGACCGAACGGACGGGACGCGACTGAGACCGCTTGGCGGCGATGATTCGTGCGGTCGGGGCCTCAATCGCTTCGCCGCAGCGGACGCGTTCGAGCGGGAGGAGGCGCGCTTCAGCAGCGGTCATGCGCGAGGAGGAGGCGTCTGCGCGGGGCGGGAGATCGCGCGCTCGGGCGCGGCGCCAGCCGGTCGTCGCGGTCCCGCATCGCACGACCGGATGAACGATGGCCACATGGCGGCCTCCCGTAAACACGCGCTCAAACGGGGTCCATTTTTGGAATTTTTTTGCACAGGGAGCCAAAACGGGAATTTTAGGTGTAGAGAGGTCCAACAGTGTCCAAAATTTAGCTCAACACAGCAGTGACGCGCTACCATGCTACGAAGGCTTGACTGTGCCTGCCAAGGAGCCCACGCACGACAGCATGACACGCAACCACCGATGCATGCATCCACACTAATGCCCTACACTAAATGCTTTCACATCCACAGCATGACACACAACCACCGATGCATGCATCCACATTAAGGCCTGGTTTTTTCTAACTTTAGCTTCTAACTTCTAGTTTACTATTTTTTAATTTCGTCTTTTCTGGCTTTTCGTCTTTTTTTTCGTGTTCCTTTGTATTGTCCATGTTAGGATAACCTGTTTTTCCAATTTTAAATTTAATTACACCAAAAAAAGCTACCGACAGCTACAGTGCAACATAAGTCAGCTACAGTGAAAAACCCATAAACCACAAAAACGCTAAGTTGAGCAGGGCCTTAAGCCACAGTAGCAGTACATCCACATCCGCTAATACCCCCACAATAATACATCCACATCCACATCCGCTAATACCCCACAATAATACATCCACATCCACATCCACATCCGCTTATCTCATGTTACAAAATATTTTACCCTACGAGACCACATTTTCTATTTTTATTTGCACGTACTATCACAGCCATACCGGTAACACACTACTGACTGAGTAGCACTGGTATGTTACTGAGAAATTACTAGCATTTCTCGAACTCTTTTACAAATCTACTATTGCTTTATCCATCATATTCTTGCTATTGCCGTTCACTTGAAAAAAATTAAAAATGATTTAGTGTTAAGAGAGGCTGTGTATATGATGAAAACTAAATATTTAAAATATTGGAATGAGATTCCGTTCTTATACATATTTGCATTTATTGTAGATCCAAGAGCTAAAATTGATGAATTCATTAATGTTCTTTCAATTATAGGGGATTCTATAGGGATAGATTATTCAAACTTTTTTATAGTTGTTTGTTCACAATTGTCTGAAGTTTACCAAAAAGTACGAGCATAGATTTTAGGGATCTCGCTTGAAACGACCTCCACCCGCAAGCACAAGTAAGAAGACAAACATGTAGGGCACCATCTTTTCCTCCGTGCGATCCTTCGAAATATCAAGCTCTACAATGTCAAGTGGTGGACATAGAGCAATCCATGCCAAGGCCTGTGGGGAATCATCAGTCTTTCTAGACAATGATTTCGTGCCACATTACACAAAGGACTTCAATATTTTGCACTAGTGGTGAGAGCACAAGCTAACATATTCGATGCTATCTATATTAGCACTGGAATGTGTTAAACTAAGGGAAATTGGCAAGTGAGAAAAATAATAACAAGTTTGATGGAAGATGGCCTTTTCTTTTAAACGCGATCATAGATAGCTTAAACCTAAGGGAAATTGTAATGTTTGGAAGATGCTTTACTGGGCTAATTCTCGGAGAATTCCAACTTATGAAAAGCTAGACAGAATCTTAGTGAGTACGGAATGGGAACAAAAGTTCCCGCTCTCCGTGGTAAAGGCTCTGGGTAGAGATCTTTCGGATCATACTCCGCTATTGCTTGATACGGGCGAAGGAACTCAGGGAAAGGGTCGACTGATGTTCAAATTTGAACTCGGATGGCTCTTACGTGAGGGTTTCTTTGACTTAGTGTCTAAAGTCTGGAAAGCGGAAAGAAAGGGTTGTTTGTCTCTTCAAAGGTGGCAGAATAAAATTAGAAGGTTGAGACAGTTCTTAAGGGGTTGGGCAATGAACGAGAATGGGGCTCATAAGGAGGAAAAGCAGGAGTTGGTCAGTGTCGGAACCCGGAGTAACGACTCCTGGATCCTCTGTGTAAATCGCACTAGTCCAGGATCAGCTAGTGCACACAGTCACAACAAAGATAAATACCAAGCACAAATGACATCATATATTAAATAAAAGGGTACGACCTTATGGCCAAGTCTTACATCAATCGCCCATTGGCAAAAATAAATAAAGAAAAGAGCTGCGGAAGCAAACTGAAAAAAAACGAAGCCCAAGCCTGCCCACAGGCAAACGATAGTAAGACGCGGCCTACTCGTCCAGATCTTCACCGTAGTTGACGTCTTCCTTCTCTGTGTGGAAAAAGCAAGGTGAGTACAAACTTGTACTCCGCAAGTCACACGGGAAAATGCACCATAATGATAAAGGCTTCAATAGAAGGCTTATAGGGTTAGTTTGCATAAAACAACATTTAAGAAATACAATAAGTAGATTGAAATTGCTGAATTTAATACAGTAAGTAAAACAATACTTGTAATCGAAAATAATACCGTCAGTGCCGGCTCCGAGCAAACACCAACCTATCCATGGGCATCCCACCCGGACCATCTTTTCCAAAAGATCACGTATGGATTCCATCCATCCACACGTTTTCACTGCTCAACTCTGATGAATTCCATCCATTCACCAGATTTCAATCTCTCACGGATTCCATCCATCCGCAAGGCTTTCATCTCTCATGGATTCCATCTGTCCACAAAGTTTTCGAAAACGTTTTTGAAAAACAAAATATAATCCATGAAAAACTTTTACTCAGCATGCCCATGACCGTGGGCACGGCTATCCAGGATAGATTATACACTCTGCAGAGGTTGTACAGCTTTACCCATAAGACACGATCATCCCGTTGTACCACTAGATTACACACTTCCTTAGGTGTGCAGTGGGGAGTCGTGACAAGGCCTTTACAATGCAAAGCCTTCAACCTGGTCGAGCCAACTCTAAGGTTTCACCCGAGAAGGAATCCACTGCACCGGAACCCCTCTTGAGCCTAGGCGAGACTTCTCATGGCTTAACCACGCTCGCCAAGTGAGACTTCACATGGCACCAACCACGCCACTTTCAACCTACAACTTCGGCTCAGGTTGGGACTTCACAAATTATTCGGCCAGGGCTGTCCCATACCACCATGTGGTAGTACGATTAGGGCTTTGCAACAAGAGCTCACGCATCGGTCCTTAATCGACTTAGGCCCAACCACGTACTCCGCACGACAATCAACCACTGCGGCTCCAACCAACAGGGCATGCCTGCACCCACCTCTCTAACCAATTGCCTAAGTCTAAATCAGTTTTATATTTGTTTTCAAAATATTTCATAACACTCCTTGACTCACTAAAGTCAAGAGTACATATCATTTTATGTAAACAGGGTCATCATTTTATGCGAAAAGGTATCCCAAAAACAAATAATATAACTTCACAGGGCTAAGCATTTGAATAAACTCTCTAGCCAACACTATTGTATTAACTAGAGTTTGAATCTAGGGTGACAAGGTATTGAGGAATTCAAATTCAAAGGAGGAATTAACAATTAGGCAATAACTAAATTTAAAACTGAATTGAAATATGTTGAATAGAAATACGCATGCAATATAATTTAAACCAACATAATTTTATTTGCAATTCTGGGATCAACATGATCAAGGAGTGTGACTTGCCTTGCTCTTCAAATTGACTTGAATCTTCGTCGAAGAAATTTCCCGAATCGTCGAAGTCTACACGTCAAAATAACCCATCAAATTCAAATAAATTCAAATTGACTTCAAACATTTGAATTGAGGCTAGAAATGGATAGAGGGGAATTTTCAATGAATTTAGAAATTTGAATGGGCTAAATCGGAGCTAAAACGAGGGAGAACGGACTCCGGGAAATTTGAAAAGAGGGAAAAAGGAAAAAGACTGATTTTGGATTTATTTTTCTACTGAAAAAGGAATTTATGACGTCAGCCTTGCGTCAGCTCGGGATTTTTGATTTCGGTCGAATTATTTTTGTACAGGAAATGAGGGAGAGGGGCCGACATGCGGGCCTGGGTCCATGTGGACCATGTCCACGGATCGGGATGTCCGAGGTGGCGGGGTGTGGTGGCGCGGGGCTCGAGGGGATGGTGGCGGCGTGGCGGGGGCGGGGCGTGGCGTGGCGGCCGAGCGGGCAAGGGGCGGATGGCACCGACGCGTGGCAGCCACCGGTGCCACTTGGGCAGCCACGCGCACGCGGGCCGACGCGCGCGCGGCCGGCGAGTGCTCGGGGCTACGACGGCGACGGCGCCCCGAGCGGGAGGAGCGAGGCGCGAGGGGAATGCGGGAGGAGTGCGGGCTCACCGGAGTGGCGGGAGAAGGGCGCGCGAGGAGGGCGCGGCGCGCGGGAGGCAGCGCGGCAAAGATGGGGTGGCGGAGAGGACGGGGAGCGGAGGTGGAGGTGGGGCGAGAGAGAGGCGGTGCGGCGGGGTTCTTATAGGGGCGAGGGGGAGCGGGGCGGCGCGGATTTGCCGCCGGAGTGGGGAAGGTGGCGGCGGCGGTTCACGGTGGTGGGGAAAAGGAGGTGGGCGAGGTGGGAACGTGGGCGCGGTGCGGAGTGGAGCGCGTCGCGCGGAGGAGGTGGGGAGTGGGCGGCGCACGCGGGGGAAGGAGGAAAGGGGGCCGGAAATGGCGGGGCAGTGGTTGCGGGCGGCGCGCGGAGGAAGGAGGCGGGGAGGGAGACGGGTCTGACGCGTGGGGCCCGCGGCGCAGCGAGAGGCGGAAGGGAGGAGTGCTGGCGGGTAGGGCCGAGGAGAGAAGAGAGAGGGGGAGAGCGGTGCCGACAGGTGGGGCCCGGGAGGAGGAGAGCGATGAGCGGGAGGCGCGGGCGGCGTGGATTGAGCCACGCGGGGGCGGGGGGCACGAATCGAGCGGCCGAGGAAGGGGCGACGCGCGGACGGGCCAGGTGGGCCGGGAGCGCGGGAGATCGGGCCGACGCGTGGCGGCCGAAGGAGAGGGGGAGGTGGGATGGAGCGGCGGCTGGGATGGGGCGACGTGGACGCAATCCGGTCGTCCACGTGGCGGCCGGAGGGGAGGTTTGGGGATTTTATTTTTAGAAATTGATTTTGGATTTTCAGAAAAGCCTAGAAATTCCATTAAGCCTCAGAAAAATATGAAATAAATTCCAAAAATCTCAGAAAAATTCAGAGAATCTCCTGGAGACATTTGGAACTAAAAAAATATTTCCAACTAATGTTGGTATTTAATTTTCATACTTTAAAATACTTTTTAATTTCAAAAATACATTTAAAATTCCTGAAAACTCAGAAAACCCAAATAAAATCCAAATAACTCCAAATGATTAATTTGACATAGGATTTTTATGTAAAATCAAAATATCATAATATTTAATAGTGTTTTTGGGTTTTTCTTAAAATACTTTTGAAATTCAGCCTTTTTCAAAAACAGAAAATCCAGGGCAAACCAAAAAGAAATTTTAGGCACAAAAATACTTATTTAATTTAAGATTTTGTTTTGACCAATTTTTAATTATTTAATTATTTATTTTTTTATTTTCAGAAAAACCTGGGATGTTACAGTCAGGGTAGCGGATAAGCTTGATAAAAAAGCGGAAACGCAACTTCTGTCTCAGCATGAAGTGGACCTGAAGCAAGTAGTGAAAGAAAAACTAGCACAATTGCTTCGGGAGGAAGAGATTAAATGGTTCCAAAGGGCTAAAACCACTGAGCTCCTACAGGGAGATGACAACACAAAGTATTTCCATGTGGTTGCAAATGGTAAAAGAAGAAAAACTAGAATTTTGCGGCTAGACCAAGAAGAAGGGGTGATTGAGGGAGATGATAAGCTAGAGAAATATATTACAAAATATTATAAAAATCTCTTTGGTTCACCTCGGAAAAATAGTCTGGTCCTTGATGAAACTTGTAAAGGCGATATCCCGCAAGTTTCCGAAACAGAGAATAGGGTCCTCACGGATGATTTCTCTGAAAAGGAAGTCAGAGAGGCCATTTTTCAAATGAAACACAACAAAGCCCCGGGTCCTGATGGATTTCCGGTCGAATTCTACCAGGTGTTTTGGAGTCTAATAAAAGATGACCTAATGGCCATGTTTAAAGATTTCCACAACGGTAGACTTCCTCTGTTTAGTCTAAATTTCGGGATAATAACTCTTCTTCCAAAACAAAAAGAGGTAAAGCAAATTCAGCAGTATAGGCCGATTTGTGTGCTTAATGTCAGCTTTAAGATCTTTACAAAAGTATTGGCTAATAGGATCACGGGGGTTGCGAGTAAGGTAATTAGACCTTCCCAGACGGCCTTTATTCCAGGAAGGAATATTTTAGAAGGTGCAGTTGTTTTACATGAAACTTTACATGAGTTAAACAAAGAAAAAATGGGCGGTGTTATTCTCAAGCTAGATTTTGAGAAGGCCTATAATAAGGTAAGTCGATCCTTTTTGCAGCAGGTTCTGAGGATGAAAGGGTTTTTGTCAACTTGGTGTAAGTGGATCGAAACAATAGTTAGGGGAGGCAGCGTAGGGGTCAAGGTGAATGAGAACATGGGCCATTTTTTTCAGACTGGTAAAGGTCTGAAGCGAGGGGATCCTCTTTCGTCGGTTCTTTTCAATCTAGTGGCTGATATGTTGGCAATCCTTCTAGAAAGGGCCAGGGGCAGTGGGCAGATAAGGGGTTTGGTGCCTCACCTGGTGGATGACGGTTTGTCAATTCTCCAGTATGCGGATGATACCATTCTGTTCATGGAGGATGATTTCGAAGAGGCGAAGTGCCTAAAGTTAGTATTAAGTACTTTCGAGGAGTTGTCGGGTCTAAAAATAAACTTCCATAAAAGTGAAGTTGTTTGCTTTGGGAGCACTAAGGTTAAAAGTGCAGATTATGTTGATCTTTTTGGGTGTAAGGAGGGATCTCTGCCTTTTAGGTACCTAGGCCTTCCTATGCATTACCGAAAAGTTTTAAATAGGGATTGGAGGGAAGTAGAGGAAAGGTTTCAGAAAAAGCTTAGCAGTTGGAAAAGCAAATTGTTGTCAGTGGGTGGCAGACTCATCTTAACCAACTCGGTTTTGTCAAGTCTTCCGATGTTTATGATGTCCTTTTTCAGGATTCCTAAAGGAGTCCTTAAGAAATTGGATTATTATCGATCCAGATTTTTCTGGCAAAATGATGGGCATACAAAGAAATACAGATTGGCTAGATGGGGTATCCTCAGTCAGCCGAAGTGTGTGGGGGGGTCTAGGTATTTTAAACCTGGAAATGCAGAATTGTTGTTTGTTAAGTAAGTGGCTGTTTAAGTTATGGAATGAAGACGGCCTTTGGCAAAACATGCTTAAGAGAAAATACTTGAAAGGCAAGTCTTTATCGCAAACGGTTAAGCAACCAGGGGATTATCATTTTTGGAGTGGTCTTTTAGAGGTCAAAGACCTTGTTCTAACAAGGAGTAGTTTCAAGGTTAATAATGGTCAACAATCGAGATTTTGGGAGGACAATTGGATTGGGAAGGAAGCGCTAATGAGGAGTTTCCCCAATTTGTATAGGATTGTGAGAAAGAAGAATGTGACGGTTGCTCAGGTGCTTAGTACATCACCACTAAATGTCTCTTTTAGACGAGCATTGGTCGGTGAAAGGCGGGCGGCGTGGTTTAAGTTGGTGAGGTTGATAGTACAAGTTTCTCTGAATGAGCAAGAAGATGTTCTAGTGTGGAACTTGCATAAGAGTGGTTCTTTTTCGGTCCGTTCCTTGTACAGAGATCTCATAATCAGAGATAGCAGGCCAGAAAAGAATTTTTTCTGGAAAACAAAATTACCGCTCAAAATCAAAGTTTTTCTTTGGTTTTTGAAAAAAGGAGTCATTTTAACAAAAGATAATCTGGCAAAAAAACAGTGGCAAGGTTGTATTAAATGTTGTTTTTGCCCCTCTAATGAAAGCATTCAGCATTTCTTTTTTGATTGCCATGTGGCTCGGGCTTTTTGGAATGTGGTAGTCATTAGTTTTGGGATTCAACCACCTACTAATGTTGGAATGTTGTTTGGTTCTTGGCTTAGAAGTTTTCCTTTGAAGCTTAGAAATCATATTCTTGTGGGAATAGCGGCTTTGTGTTGGGCCCTGCGGTTGAATAGAAATGACGCCGTTTTCAAAAGGTCCACTACTCACTCCTTTGTGCGGGTTATTTTCAGGGGGACTTACTGGATCAGAAGCTGGTCGCAACTGTCTAAAGAGGAAGCGAGAAGGGCACTCTTAAATGGATGCAAAAGACTTGAGTGGGTGGTGATGGAGTTTTTTAGCAAGTTTGGGTGGAGTACTGGTTTTAGATTAAAGGATTAAGTCCTTTTGACTTTGGTTTGGTGCCTAACAGCGCGTTTGGTTGCCCGCACCTTCCACGCCGACCAGGCCGCGCGGGCCTGGCTCCCGGGAAACGCCTCCAGATTTCGTTTCTCTGGAGCCTGGCTGCACGCCTCCACTCTGCACCTTACGAACCTGACCTACGCCAGATGCAGGCAACCAATCAGGGGGATGCTGCATTCCACAAAGCCAAAGCGGGCAGTGCCGCAGCAACCAAACGCGCTGTAAGTGTTGCTGTATCACCGGTATGTTGGTGTGTAATCTGAATTTATGTTTTGTTGCTTGAACGGTTGTAGTCATTCGAATAGAATGATCATTGCCGGAATACTGATATTCCGTTTTCTAAAAAAAAAAGCAAGGGACCGAGTATCACTAAATCTCAAAACTTCATTGACTCATAACTGAAGCTTACAAGCTTAGGGCGGGTTACAACATACTAGTACATCTCAATTTACAGACCCACACAAACTGACCTAAACCAAACCGACTTAAACATAAATAACATTAATTAATGGCTACAGCTTATTTACTTCACACGTCTAGCTTTGTTGCATGCATTTTGATCCGTTCAGAACGCCCCTCTCTCTACATTATCGCGAATCTTGCTTTGTTTCTTTCAGTTTCTGTACGGCAGACAGAATTGCAGGTCACGCTGCTTTCTTGTCTTTCAGCAAAGTTGGTAACTAAAGCAAAGGAGCTGGTCCAATCGGTGGACGAATATTTTGATCGGTTCAGAACGCCCCTCTCTGTACATTATCGCGAATCTTGCTTTGTTTCTCTCAGTTTGTGTACGACAGACAGAATTGCAGGTCACGCTGCTTTCCCCTTTCAGCAAAGCTGGCTAACTAAAGCAAAGGAACTGGACCGATCGGTGGACGAATATTTTGATCGGTCAGAACGCGCCTCTCTGTACATTATCGCGAATCTTGCTTTGTTTCTCTCAGTTTGTGTACGACAGACAGAATTGCAGGTCACGCTGCTTTCGCCTTTCAGCAAAGCTGGCTAACTAAAGCAAAGGAACTGGACCGATCGGTGGACGAAGAAAGAGCAAGACATGAGACTGCTTTACCCTTTGCTTGTGGCCGTCGAGAGCTTGTTCCAGATATACCAGGAGAACAAGAAAAGTCTCCACCATTTTTCCTTATCAAGGTTAATCTGTACCAAAAAAAAGGAGAAGAAAACCAGCAGAAAATAGGTCAGTTTTTCTCAACTGCATAGAAAAAATCGGACATTTTCATGATAAGAACTGCTATTGACTTATGGACTGAAAAAGAGTTTTCAGTCTATGACCGAATATATATGAATCTATAAGGTCACAGACTTAACGGGTTAGAACGATAAGGATTCAGATCATAGACTCCGAGTGAGATATAATCTCTACTAGTATTCGATCAGGTTGGAGGCTCTTCGAGTGAGATACGATATCTACTCGTATTAGATAAAGATCCAGTCAGAGACTTTCTGAGTTGAATATGATATCTAATTGTATCGGATAAGAATCCAATTAGAGGCTATATATAGAGAGGTGCGGGGTTGAGGGAGGTATCTCGAAACACAATCATCGAAACCCTAGCTGCCACATCTCAAAACTCCCTGCCGTGCGCGCTAGTGCTAGCACACCAACAAACAGTGTTTTATCCCTCTTAGACGTGTGGACTTCGGTAGAGACACCACTATGATTGCAGCGCTGATCGGAAAGATCATAAGGAGGAGACGGTTGGTCAGAGGACGATTGACTAATTTTACTATACCGATGCACATTATGTTGAACCGGTTGCTTCAACTCTACTTCCGCTGTACTACGTATCTAGGAGTAATTATCTATAATATTTTACTCATATGAGTTTTTGATTTATATCGTAGAAAATTTTTATCCGTGATAACGTAGCCTACTAATATCAAAACAGATCGGCCATTGGAGCCGGTGCGAAGCGAGCGAACGGGCGATGCAACCGACGGGCCCAATCGAATGCAAACCGACGTGTGTAGCCAAACGCAGCAAAACTCTGCGAATAGCGCGTGACACGTGATTTTCTTGTCTGCGAGAGTTGCAAGTTCGCAACCCCTGGAGACCTGGACCGTGTAAAAAAAAACACCGCAAGTGTTGATAAACCCAACATGAAATCAGCTTTCCTTAGGTGATTTTCATACTTCCATAGATCACTTCATCCCAGCATCTTTCTAAAGAACTATCATCAATCATCACTGATTTTTTGGATGATCTGTAATCCTATAATCGTGTAAGTAAATATCAATCCATGTATTATAGCAATCAACGTGTTCGCTTATTAAAGGGAAAAAATGCATACGAATGCTCGGTCCATTATATATAAAACGAAAATTGCAACCTCCCCTATGTCTTTTAATTTGTTTCAGCGTGTAACTTAAAGCAAAGTTATTCCAGCAAGCCTAAAACTAAGAAAGCAATAGATACACATATGGATATATTAACCGAAGGGGAATTGTTGGTGTGTTATCTTTAGTGTGTTAGAAACGTGTAACCCACCTCCATCTATGCCGACATCGGTACAGGCAGCATCTATTAAGATACACCGAATTGGAATTTGGGATTCATCGAATCATCGACTAGGGGGCTACTCAGTTCGGCTAAAATAAACTCGCTTATCGCTGAAATTATATTGTAGCTGGTTGAAATTATACTGTAGCTGATGATGGCTTACTTAGCGTAACCAAATTAAAAAAATTAAAAAACAAGTTAGCCCATTATGGACAACGCAAACGAATACAGGAAAAAAGAACCAGCAAAAAAAGCTCAAAAAAAGCTAAAAGCTAGAAAAAGATAAATTTAGAAATAGTAAAAAATAAGACAGAAATCAGAAGTTGAAGTTAAAATAAGCGAGACCTAGAGAATTAGTGTGGGTAATAGTGACTGCAAGACTAGTGAGTTTTGAGGGAAAGGTGCGGCGAGGTGGCAAAAGTACTGCCGGACAGAAGGGTTGTCATGCGGTGTGGAAGGAAGCTGTGAAAGGTAGGTTGGCTAGCAAGGCGAGGCGTGGAGTCTTTTAAGGACAAATTGGAATTTTTTTAAAATAACTTATTTTTTATTTCGAAATACAGAAATATACTTACGATTAGTTTTTTTAAAGTAGCCCTATGTAGCTAAACCGTTAAGTGCTCAATAGACAAGCGACAAGAAGGCCGTCGCTAAATAGTTGGGCGACAGGAATCTAGTCACTCAACTGTCTGACGACAGGTGCTGTCACCCAATCGCTAGACGACAGTACCTCTTGTTGCCATCTGTTGAGCAACAAGAGTTTTTTCCTAAAAAAATAGCTTGTTTTTTAATTTTTGAAAATATTTTAAGTTCATCATGAACCATCCATAATTTAAAAATAGAGATTCTATGTATGAACCGTATATGACACCATCGTTTTAACAAAGTGTAAATACGTATATGGACTGACAATCTTTGATACTTGAGCTGTTGAGCATATATATCCATCATAAATACCGCACAATGCAGCCCAAGTAAGCTCGAGAAAGACCAACATGCCCCCTTAACACCAAGGCGGATTTGCTCAGCTGTTTAGCCGCTACTACCCAAGCAAACCACTACCAATGGGAATCACAAGAACACCCCAGCTGCCACGCCACGTCCCTTTGTAACCTACGCATCAACCGCTGAGAAACATTTAGATTTACATAAAACCTACTATAGAACTCAGAAGTTAGAACAGTAAGTACTGCACGGAGGGGATCAAATATTACGGACTTGTATGTGCTCGATCGTCTGAAGTTTCCAAGCACAAGCTATAAATGCGAAAGCCTCCCGGAGAAGCACTTCCATCTCCCCCCTCCTCCCCCTCTCTTCTCGCGGGTGCCATGGCGACGCATGCGAAGCAACCTCACCATCACCTCCTAATCCTCGTCGTGATCGTATTGGCAGCTGTGCTTCTCCCGATACTCTCGCGTGCCGCGGCAGAGGGGAAGAAGAGGAACAGGTCATCGCTGGGGGAGCCGAGGCAGTGGGCCATGCTCTAATTCGGTTAAATTTTGGTTGAATTTGACCCCTGGGGTAGAGTTCGCAATTTTGATTTGGAAAACTTGATGCTTTATCATGTACAGTACGTACATTTTGTATGTTGTGGACATTTGGGGATATGACCACGATATGCGTAGTTAACTTCTAAGTTCTAATCGATCATTACTGATATACATGCTTACGTTTAGCATGAGTTACCAAATACTATAGTCTGCATGATGATACATCTCATTGGTGCTATGTTATTATGCATGATGACACATCTTATTATGCAGGCTTTGTTAGCTGTTAGGAGTCTGCTGCAGCTCACTTCAAAAGATGCTGTGAATTTCGAGAAGTTCTCTGGGTTGGATCATGCCCTGGGCACGTTGAGGGTGCAATTGGAGGAGTTGACATCTCATGAGGAACAAAGAGAGCATGCTCTGGAAGTCGAAATCCTTCGGAGAGAAGTCCAGATCATGTTCGAACAGAAGTTCAATCAGGTACTAATCATTACTTACCTTCAATGATATTGGTGCAACAGTTTTCCAACGTGTAACCTGCATATCTTCTGTTTATGACTGCAGGGAACCGCCGCTGCAACGTTACATGAAAAATGACAAATGAACTCAAACATAGAACCTTGGCGTATACCGCAGAATCCCTCTGTTTTTGAAGTGAGGGAACAAATGGCATGACTGGTGCTTGTCTTGCAGAGCAGATGTGCATTTATTAAGGGTGGAACAAGAGTCCCAGACAAGAAAGGAACAGAGTTCTGGTCAGAACAATGAAAATAAAGATCTACTCAAAAGCTGAAACAGTATACTCAGAGACGGGAACAATACCGTGCGAAGACGAAAGGGAGTCTCAGAAAATAACGATGATGAGTTGTAGTCGGAAGCACCTCGAATAGCCACGTTTGACTCCAGCCAACACAAACACTTTTGAACACTACAATGGCGTAAGTTGATGCAGAGTTCATCATAAATATGAAGATAATCTCAATCATAACTCTCAACTAGTTTGTATTACTGTTCAGAATATATTTTTAAGTGAAATCTGATTGGATTCTTAAAGTGATCAAGCTCAATCAATTCGTATCACAATACAACATGACTATATTTTGCGCAACCTTTATCGGGAGTTGACTTATCAGCAGGTACGTGTATAGGAAAATCAGAGAAGTCCTCAGTGCTGCTGTTAGTACATTGAAAGCGTCGACGCCAGGAAGGGGCAAAAAAAACGAACAAATCATTGTTTAGGAAAAAAAATCAGCGGAAAGGAAACACGCAATGTCATGGTGATGCTTACAAAGAAAACATAGTACTCTCAAATCAATGCGCACAATTGACGGCACCTGTACAATTCGTAGTAACAACGAGTCTTTGCAGTACATTTCACTGAACTGAACCTATTTTACTTCCAACTGAGCAATGCTGGAGGAAGCACGCCGACCTCAATTGGGATAAACACAAGAAGCAATTCAGAGTCGCCGACGAGGACCCCGACACGACCTCAATTGTGTGGGTTCAAAAGAAATGAGCAGCACGAACGGAAACTCTTATTAAGACACACTGCAAAGGGGAACAGCCAGACATCAATACTAGCATCGATCGATCTACTCTTGAGCTCAGCTCAGTTCATCTTCAAAGCGGGTCGATTTGGATTTTTCGCGAGCTGGGCCCGCAGTTCTTCCACAAAGCCATCCTCGTAGCCACCCCTGAGCAGAAATTCCTTGAGGCTTGGGAGAGATGGTAGCCCAGAAAACAGCCCAATCTTGGTTTCTTCACGCCATCCAAAAAAGTACAGCAGCTCAAGCTTAGGCGTTGCACCTTCTTCGAACTCCACCGATTTGAGGACCATCAGACTCAGCTGCAGCACCATCAGACTCGGGAATGCCTCCGGATGGAAACTGAAACGGAGATCTTCACCCTGGAACGACTTCTGCCACAGGCGCAGGATGGCCAGGTTTGGTAGCTTCCCAAAGACTTGCATGGCGGCATCGTGCTCCGATATCCTGGTGCTCCGTAGCTTCAGCTTCACAAGATTTTGAAGCCCCTGGATCCATCCTGGCAATTTGACCAAGTTGCCGTACAGCTTGAGGCTCTGCAGGTTTTTCGGAGGCGAGGACATTCCATCCAGACAGCCAGACAAACCTGGCTCCCCCATTGACTGCACTAACAACGATTCCAGGCGGCTGAGAGCGGCAATGGCTGAACACAACTCTTGCCCATTTTTCTTGTTGACGCCAGTCACTCCTAATTTGCGCAGCTGGGTGAGCCTCTTCATGTCCTGTATAACAGCCTTCCCCCGAGCGATGTCCACAATACCCAGCGTGTGTAGGGCTTTCAGCTTCCGGATCCCTCTTGGCACCGCAACCATTTTCACCAAAGCCCATCGCAACCAAAGGGAAAAAGGCGCAGCAAAAAAAGGTGCATACATCACGCCTGTTAGGGTCGCTATCCGAACCGCCTATCCAATTCGGAAGCTGCTGAGGTGCACAACATGCCACACAAAATGCCACCGAAATGAAAGTCAAAGCGCATAACTTGTTCCTCAGTACCTTCGGCAGATCTTTGACTAGTTCCTCAAAAAACACAGCATCATCACTTCCTACGCTCCCCCCACGAATATACTGTAGCTTCCTAAGCTTGATGATGGTCTTTGGCAGCTTGATTATGCCTGTCGCTGTAATATCTAGTGTCTCGAGCCGCCTCAGATCACCCACCGAATCTGGCAGGTGAAAAATATTGTCGCATCCTCTTACAGAAAGGTATGTCAGGTGAAGAAGCTTCCCGATGTACCCAAGGTGATGATCAACTAGGCCTGACGTGCCTTCCAAGTCCAACACTCGCAGCAACCTCATCTTGTCAGAAATTAAAAATGGCCTCCACTTCCCAAACACTGTTAATGATCGTATCCGGGACATATCTACTATGCTCTCGAGCTCACTCTGATCTCCCTCCCATCTGCTGCTTATAGCAAGATGACGTATTGTACCCTGGCTGTTTAAGCCGCAACCTTCCTCTAACCTAAAAACAAGATTTTCTTCCATTGACTTTGAGATGCTGATTTCACGGATGAGATCATGGAGTTGGCAGGAGTCAATTCCATTTCTACTATAAATTGATTGTTGAGATGGTAGAATCATGCTCCTGTGAATGAGTTCCATGAAGTAGCTGTCCGCTATTTCCTCAGCAGACTTGTCACGAACCTCCCTTGAGTAACCCTCTGCAGTCCATCGCCGCACCAAACGTCTCCGGCTAACTTTGTGATCTTCAGGAAAGATGGACAAATACAAGAAACAAGACTTGAGATGATAGGGTAAACCATCGTAGCTTTTATCAAGGACGGTTCTTATGGTCCCAAGCTCTGGATTCATCTCCAACTCAGCACTAATATGTTCATTCAATTTTCTCCACTCCACAACGGTTTTTGGTTCGTTTGCCAAGAAGCCACCTATAGTGACGATTGCAAGGGGAAGTCCACTGCACTTCTTTAGAATTGGTTTCGCTTCTTCAGCCAGCTTAGGATATTGCTCATTCAAATCTACAATCTCCTTAAATACCTGAAATTGATACAATGCAAGTTATTCAGTACTCCAAAAAAATTGTACCTAAACTAGTGCTTATAATTAATAGAGTGACTGTGATAGAGTGTTATTTTTCCATCCTTAGGAATACCATTTCGATTATACTGGTTGAGAGGTGAGAATGTTCCAAAAATCGTCCAAAAATAAGTAAATTGCATCTTAGATCCTCGAATTACACACTACAAGTAGGTATATGAACTTGTTGGTCCAAAACCTGTTTTAGCTTGGTTAAAGTAGCTGACTATGTGGTGTAAACGCGCGCGGGCCTTGTTCCCCCATCCACACTCTCCCTAGCTCATCTCTCTCCCCCTTCCTCTCACCAACTCTTTGTTTCTCTTACCCCTCTCCTCTCTCTCTCTCATCGACAAAGCCTGGAGATACACGTCCCACGGTAGCACTGCCTTCTAGTCCATCACCTACTCTCTTCCCCGATTGAGAATGTTGGTGCACTTAGTTAAAATTGGATTATTTAGACTCTCATTATGCAAAACTATTTTAGTTTAATTTCACATAAAACTAGGTATTAGCCAAAAGTTATGTAAAACTGCCTACCCATTAGTCGGCATTCTTGATCCTACATCATACCATAAGGATCACACTCGCCTTCACCACGCTCGACCAGACACCGGAATCTTGCCTTCTCCACAAATCAGAGTTGAAGACTTTTGCTGTGGTGTAAATGTGGAAGACATGAGATTGAGAGATGTTGACACCCATTTATAGACATTTGACTCCTAATTCACACATATTTTGATAAGAATTTGATTGGGGATATTCTATCGGAACCTATTATGCAAGAAAAGTCCCAAAATTCAGCGAATATACACGAAATCATCATTAGATCCGAAGTGGGCCCACAGAGGCCCAAAATATCAAGAAGCACTACGGAGACCCGAAGTGGGCTTCCATCGCCCAGCCTAACCCAAGCGCGGGCCTGCACCATTCCCATCCCTCTCTGCCCAATATGAAATCCTGAAGACTTGGCGATGTCTGGCCTCGACTGTGTGCACGTGTAGCCCGACATTGAGCTGAGTTCAACTTGAATTTCTCTTGGAAACTTTGTGATACGGTACTGCTTGGTTGGACTGAAATAAGTTGGCTTATAGCTAAAGTCACACTGTAATTGGCTAAAATTACACTATAACTGATGGTGACTTATTTGGGGTAACTAAATTTTAAAAAAACAGATTAGCCTATTATAGACAATGCAAATGAATACGGGAAAAGAAGAATTGGCAAAAAAGCTTAAAAGGCCAAAAAGTTAAAAAAAGATGGAATTTAGGAATAGTAAAAAATAAGTCTGAAGTCAAAAGCTTAAGCCGAAATAAACGGAGCCATAGAATTGATTTTCTGGGTTCAATTGTTAATACAATGAAAAAAACTAAAGTATTTCCTACGTGTCCATGCTACGTGTCGTAGCCCAATCATATGTTGTCAAATTATCTCTTTCGAAAGATAGGGTAAATAAAACTGTACTTATAATATAATTTCAAATGAAGCAAGAATGCAAGATAATACTCTATCAGTACCTTTTTCGTGAAGAGGTCCTGCGCATCCTTGTACTCCAGAAATTTGAGCATGTAAATATTTTCTTGTTTCTCTGAACAATGCTTAGCAATATTCTCTTGCCTTGTGGTGACTATGATCCGGGTTGTATTTTTTATTTCAGGGAAACTTGGACTTATCAGGTCCCATTCTGTAGTAGATGATACATCATCAAGAACAATCAAGCAACTCTGTCTCCCTAAAAACTTGGCCAACTCCATAATCAACGCTTCAAGTCCCATGGGTGCTAATGATTTCTTTGTACTGCCCAACAATCCAACCACGCCCTTTTTTCCAGAAGGTTCTGCATCTAGTTGCATAACTAAGCTGCTAAGGAGCTCCTCTATATTAAAAGGGCGCATGACTGTGACAAAAGCACGCTTGTCAAATGTGCCACCGAGCTCTTGGCTTTGGTAGATATCTTTGGCTAGAGTAGTTTTCCCAAGACCACCCATTCCCACAATGAGATCACACAAATTGTTGGCCATCTTGATTTGAAATTAGTTTGATAATGTCAGATTTTTCTTTCTCTCGCCCAACGAGCTGAGATTCCTCCAAAGCAGCCGCCATCGTGCTGATGCGAGTGAGGCTTTTTCCGACCACCTTCTTTCCATCGGCACCCTTAGATTGATCCTCTAATATCTCACCGGTCGGCACTGTAGAGTTGTTAGTACTGGTAGTGGCTGCATGTGAGCTAGACTCTGGCTTTGTTGAACCTATTCCATCTTGAGAACCCTAAATACAAGCAATCAATGATTAGCTGGCTGAAGCGGTTTCCGTGGACACTTCCGTTTCACCGTGTTTTCAATTTTGTAAATGTTTAAAATAATAATTTTCATTATTCACTGATACGAGAATCTCTGACAAACTATACAATCTTCAAATAATTTGCAGCAGATGACCATATTGGTCAATCAATTAATTAGTTAGGAACAAAATCAATTTTGTTTGAATATTTTATGAGCATTTTGATGACGTTTTAAGGTGGAATACGTACGTTTTAAGGTATCGATTTGGAAAAGAAGTCATTGACTTAGCATATGTATATAGTATAAATAACATGATCACCATGGTGCTCAGACTTTATGATTAAGATTTTCCATCCATGATTAAGACTTTCCATCCATGTTTGATTCAGCATGCTAAATCAATTATTTCCTTTCCAAATTGATGCCTTTTCGAATTAATGAATATTAATGGGTTTGTCTGATATATCATATATCATTACAATTGTACGTATCTAAAAGCAATCCAAAGATAGATACTTGGTGCCCAAACACTATAGTGCCCCATTTTATGTATGTATGTATGTATGTATGTATGTATGTATGTATGTATGTATGTATGTATGTATGTATGTATGTATGTATGTATGTATGTTCAAACTGTATTTCATTATTACCTTCTCGTAGAAAGCATAAATAGTCTGATCGGCCGACAATTGCTCAAGTTCTGATACTTGGCTTTCTTGACCTACGCATAAGCTTGCAACTTCAATTTGCTCTGCAGACACTACGATTCGGCTCCCTTTCTTGGTGTTTGGGAAGAAATTTTTAATCTGATCCCACTCCTCAATGGTGGATAAATCATTAAGCACAACCAAGAAAGACTCCTCATTCACACATCTTTTGAACTCCTGAGCCAAATCTTGCCCTGTCTTCTCCGTCTCCAACAGAACAACCCCTACGACTGCGTGAAACTGCTTCACAAGACTCTGAGCAAAGATTATGGGATTGAAAGGATGCATCACCCTGACCCATGCTCGGCAAGGAAATTTCCCTTTGGTATCTGGGCTCTCATAGGCCGCCCTGATGATGGACGTCTGCCCGAGATCACCACTTGTTCCCCACACTGCGATCACTCTAAGGTCCTCGTCCTTCTTATTGATTAGTTGGACAAGATCCACTTTTGCTTTGTCCTGCTTTGCTACACGCCTTGCTTCATCAATGCCAAACATCGCTGCACCAGTAATGCTAGATCGCTCATCCTTGGTAGCCATCTTGGAGCCTGAGCCCTTGATGAGGTGATAGCGCATGTTTCTCTGTCTCACGTCCTCAACTCGGGTTCTCAGGTCCTTCATCTGCTTGGCGATACGGTGCCGCTCTCGCAGCGTGCGATGTATGCGCCACCATGATGGCTTCTTCAGATGAATGGCAAAATCTTGGAGGCAGTCCTCGACGTCGTAGGCCATATCACGGACTTGCTTTACCCAGGTCTTGAGCACCTTGTGATGATCTTGCTCCTCGTGCGCGGCTATCAGGAAAGCCTGCATCATCTCGAGCTCGTCCTTGATGAAAGCCTGATCACTTTGGACACCGAGCTGCAAAGCAACCTCCTCGGCAATGGCGGATTTGGTGTAGCTAACCGCGCCATCCAGCACAGACTTGCCCAAGCTCACTACTGTTGACTCCATTGCTCTCCTCCCGTCTCCTCTCCAGCACAGGTTTGGATTTGTGATGTGGAGCAGAGAGTGCTAGTCAGCGGTGCATGCAGAGCAATATGAACAAACAAATGGTTCATATCAGTATTGCGGAGCCAATGGAAAGAGAGGCGAGAGAGCATTCAGAAAAAAAAGATTGAAGCAGCAACAATTTGTGCGACTCAATCAAACATGGCGCAACTCCATGGATCGCCATCGTCGACTCCGCCCTCACCGCCTGTCACAAGGCGACAATGTCGTGCTCCGGGGCCCCTAATTTTATGACGAGAATGGGACGGATAAAATCACAAACGGCAGTCTGAAAATAGATGAAACGTTAACAGCGAAAACAACTTGGATTAAGAATGGAATTGCAAAGACTTGGTTATTCTAGACACATAATTAGCTCGGGAGGTGTGCGTTTCATACACAAAGTCATATTTGGACGAGTTTTTACGTACCCTGATGGACATGCCAGGGGGTGTGGTAAAATTATTGCAGTAGATATTGTGTAGATACACGAATAATTCTGGCATGGAAAATCTTGCCACGCAAATGTCGTCCACACAGATGATCTGAACTTTGTAGTTTTCCACTTGCAAACTGCATTATATGGCAGCTTTCTGATCTTAACTGCCTCGCTGATTGAACTGAACTGACTGAATTAAAAGATTAAAACATACAAACCAAAAACATATACAGACCAATGTAAAGTATAGCCTAGGCATGCAATTGCTGTCCTCACGAAAACAACAATAAATGTTTGTTCGACAGAAAGTAACATTGACAACAGAAATCTTTGACGAACTCCAAAGTTCAATTCGCAGCCATACTTGGGCGCTATGCACACACGTATCCAAAATCTACAGGTGCACGGTCCTTTTATCTTATCGGACACACTTGGTCTATATTATTGGTTTCACCATGCCACGGCCAACGACATGTGCAGTTGTGACTTGTGAATCATCCGTATATATGGTACAAATCTAATCTTCTCCTGAAACTCGATAGCCATGACATGCAACATGTGTCTTCTATCGTACTTCCCTAGCTCGACAGGAGTATCTGCCTGTGAGAGTACGCCCGAGCTCAACACAGCAGCGACGCGCTACCATGCTACGAAGGCTTGACTGTGCCTGCCAAGGAGTCCACACACAACAGCATGGCACGCAATGACGCAACCCCGATGCATGCATCCACACTAATGCCCTACACTAAATGCTTTCACATCCACAGCATGACACGCAACCATCGATGCATGCATCCACATTAAGGCCTGGTTTGTTCTAACTTTAGCTTCTAACTTCTAGTTTACTATTTTTTTAATTTCATCTTTTCTGGCTTTTTTGTCTTTTTTTTCGTGTTCCTTTGTATTGTCCATATTAGGATAACCTGTTTTTCCAATTTTAAATTTAATTACACCAAAAAAGCTACCGACGGCTACAGTGAAAAACCATAAGCCACAAAAACGCTAAGTTGAGCAGGGCCTAAGCCACAATAGCAGTACATCCACATCCGCTAATACCCCACAATAATACATCCACATCCACATCCGCTAATACCCCACAATAATACATCCACATCCACATCCGCTTATCTCATACCCCACAATAATACATCCACATCCACATCCGCTTATCTCATGTTACAAAATATTTTACCCTACGAGACCACATTTTCTATTTTTATTTGCACGTACTATCACAGCCATATCGGTAACACACTACTGACTGAGTAGCACTGGAATGTTACTGAGAAATTACTAGCATTTCTCGAACTCTTTTGCAAATCTACTATTGCTTTATCCATCATATTCTTGCTATTGCCGTTCACTTGAAAAAAATTAAAAATGAAAACTAAATATTTAAAATATTGGAATGAGATTCCGTTCTTATACATATTTACATTTATTGTAGATCCAAGAGCTAAAATTGATGAATTCATTAATGTTCTTTCAATTATAGGGGATTCTATAGGGATAGATTATTCAAACTTTTTTTATAGTTGTTTGTTCACAATTGTCTGAAGTTTACCAAAAAGTACGAGCATAGATTTTAGGGATCTCGCTTGTAACTACCTCTACCCGCAAGCACAAGTAAGAAGACAAACATGTAGGGCACCATCTTTTCCTCCGTGCGATCCTCTGAAATTTCAAGCTCTACAATGTCAAGTGGTGGACATAGAGCAATCCATGCCAAGGCCTGTGGAGAATCATCAATCTTTCTAGACAATGATTTCGTGCCACATTACACAAAGGACTTCAATATTTTGGACTAGTGGCGAGAGCACAAGCTAACATATTCGGTGCTATCTATATTAGCACGGGAATGTGTTAAACTAACATATTCGGTGCTATCTATATTAGCACAGGATGTGTTAACCATTCTTATATCGATGATTTCTTCTGAGTCTGCTTTCAGTCTTTCTGGAAGAATATTACAGGAGAGAAGAACAAGATTCATGAGTGAGATGGTGGAAGTACTTCTCACAGTGAAAGACTAAAAATAAGCTGATGCGCGAGCCCAACACTGCATGGTGGATATGGAGTTGGAACACGCGTTCAACAATCTGTACTTAGATGGCGGAGACAACAGTCAGGACTCTGACGACACCGCTGACGATTCTTAGAGTATCCATGTATACATTGTATTTTTATACCTTTTCACCTGTAATGCTGAGTTACATGATGTACTCTTTTTTTCTTTGGCTTGAGTTTTTACTTGGCAAAGTTTTTAACAAGACAGCCATTTTAACACAATAAAAGTTCATTTTTACATTTCTACAATTTATTGTGTTTTTCTACAATTTCTATAATTTAATGTGTGTTTTTTTGTATATTTTGTATAATTTACTGTGTCTTTTTCAAATTCTACATATTTTTCCAACTATTCAATTTTTTTTTCAAATTTTTTCGGGCCAAATGGACTACACGGGCTAAATGGGCGTGTTGTGCCTCCGTAGCCTGACGGGCTAATCATGCCACGTGCCGGCCCAAGCCCGGCAAGGCACAAACCCCCTCTAGATTGTGCTTAGGCTAACGTCTTAGCCCACGAACCAGCACAACATAGCCTGTTCCTGCTGATGGGCTAAACAGGCCATACCTATCGGCCCGTACCGTGTCGGGCCCTAGCTGTGCCGCCCATTTGGGCATATCTGATCCGCTGCGATATTTACTACCCCCAGTGTGAGGACGAGGCATTCGGTTTCCCAATCCCATCAGGAACTTCAACACCATGCATATCTAGCCCCAATGCAATGCCAGGCAACACGACTCTGCAGTATTTGTTGAGTACGTCATGCTTCCTTACATTGTCATCACGATTTTTCTGTCTGCAATAAGCTGTTCCCAAGTGCAATGCAGTCGTACCCAACCGAACTGTTTTGGCCGATGCTTCTAGCAATTCCGCATCACCAATTGCCTCTTGAAACTTTTTTGAAAGATCACTTGATTCTTGTAATTCTGATGAAGAGGTTGCCTCATCATTTGGTACATTGCCAGCACGAAGGTACTGTAGCATTTCAGCTTGGTGATAGTTTTTGGCAGCTTGATGATATTTGTGCCATTGACATCAGGCAGATGGTAAATATCAACACATCCTCGTAGAGAAAGGAATCTCAGGTGAAGAAAGTTTCCAATTTGCTTCAGGTCATGATCTTTTAAACCAGATGTGCCTTCCAAATCTAGTACTCGAAGCAACCTCATCTTGCTAGAAATGAAAAAATGATCTCCACTCCCGAAACACAGTCAATGATCGTACATGGGACAGGTCTGTGCTCTCCAGCATGTTCCTGCCTGTCTATAGCGAGATGTCATATTGTATCTTGGTTGCTAGAGCTGCAGCCAAGTTGAAAACAATGATTTTCCTCCATTGACTTTGAGACACTGATCTTATGGAGAAGATTATGGACTTGACAATGATTATGAACTTCTCACATTATGGGTCACTGTTTTTGATGGCCGGATGATGCTTCTATTGATAAGCTCAGAAAAGTAGCTCTCACCAATCTCCTCTGCACTCATGGTATGTGTCTTGCTTCAGTAACCTTCTACAATCCACCGTCTTATCAGGCGTCTAAGCCTAATAAATACAAAAGGCATAACCTGAGATGATAGGGCAAACCATCGTAGGTTGGGCCCAGGGCTGTCCTTATCATCTCAAGACTTCGGTTGCTCCCCAACCCAGCACCGAGATGATCATTCAACTTCTTCCATTCCATAGCAGTGGTAGGCTTGCTGGCCAAATAGCCACCAATATTAGCTATTGCAAGGGGGTGCCCGTCGCACTCCTTTAGGATAAGTTTTGCTTGAGCAGTCATGTCAGGATGCAAATCAGTGTTTGAAGTCTCCATATATACCTACAGTTGTTACAAGAAGATTGTTTTAGAAACACAGGGCCAAAACAACCCTGGCTCCATTTTATTAAACGAAGCCACGACATCAGTTTAGCGCATCAGCGTTTACAGCTCCTTACAGCAAAAGCAGAACGGCAAAGAACAAGGCAGCACCGTGCCTCTGCAGCAAGTATTGTTACACGAAGATTGTTAACATGCTCAAGCGTTCGGACGGATAATAACTAGCTAGATTGTTAATGTGACACAATTGGCTGGAGGCCGGATGGTGCGGCAGGCTTCGTCGGAGTGCTTGCTGGAGGTCCTTTGCTCTGGTTCGGAGCAGAGTATATCGTCGCCGAGGTCCTTGTTGGGGATTGAGGTGGCAGATTTGGGGCAGGAGCGGACTTCGGTATCTCCGGGGTATCTCTTCGCCGAGGTCCTTGTGGGGGATTGAGGTGGCAGATTTGGGGCAGGAGCGGACTTCGGTATCTCCGGGGGTATCTTCTCCGTCAGATACCTTTTTTCTCTTCGGTGCAAGCATGCATTTGTTAGAACCGGTGGTGGCTCACCACAAGGAAGAGGATCACACAGAGAATTTGCAGGAAGTGGCTCTCTGGGGAGTTTAAAGGTGGCTATGCCATGGCCTTGAAGCGTGCAGATCTCCGGTGTGTTGGTGGCGGTCTATTTTGTGTGTGGGTAGTGCGTGTGGTGCTGTGGAGGTGCCGGCGAAAGCCTTGCCGGTGTACTTACCGGTTCCGACAACGATGACGCCTTCGGGCGCCATTTTCCTTCTTGGAGGTGTTGTCTTGGCACTCCACAGCCCTCATGTTTTCTGATCTCCAGGTGAAAACCTTGCCTCGGTGAGGCGGGCGGCGTTGGCGACCCTTGTCGTCTCCTTCGAGGCGTCGCCTAGGAGACCCTTCTTCACGCAAAGTAGACCGAAGTTTGGGTGGCGCAGTCGTTCGAGGATAGGGTCTTGGTTGAAAGCAAGGATGGAGAAAAAGTTCTGAAGCGTAGTCTTTCTAGCTTTTTTCATAGTCCTTAAGCTCTCTTTTTCGTTGTTGTATGATCCTCAGTTATGAGGCTTTGAGCCTAAGTGCTCGTGTAACTTGTGGTTGTATTGACTGTATATATCCCTCGTGGATATAGAGGCCGGATTTTATATCCTTTATCTAAAAAAAGTTCACACGGCATATGTTGTTCAGGAATTATGCGAATCAAGGTTGTCATAATCGCAATCCTGAATTGGATTAGAGGTTCTTCAGTAAAATTGCAAATCATAGAATTAATGTAGAATCTAAAATTATATTCGATTCTACCAAAGAAACATTTTTGTAAAATCTACCTTGTATTTTAACACTTCTACATTTTTAAAACTGTACTTTTTAGAACTTTTGCTTACAAAACAGTAGTGCAAAGGAAATATCATGTTATTTATGCAAATTATAATGGACATGAAGAAATAAAAACTAAAATTTGCAGTTAAGGGACATATACAAGCAATTATCTAATAATAAATCACTAGAATTGGTAGAATCATGTAGGATCGTGTGAAAATTTTGATCATAATCCTACAAATTTTTTGTTAGAATCATAAAAATATTAAGATTCTACCAAATTAAGACTTTACCATAGGATCGGACCGATCCAATGAACCTGAGTCATAGAAACATAGGATCGTATGGCTAGAATCGAGATTATGACAACCTTGATGCAAATGGAAGGTTTAACTGAAGGAGAATTATTTCTAACGAAAGCAACTAATGACAAAAGAGAGTTGATGCAGAAATGACATCATGATTATATTTCTATAAAAATTTAAGAAGAAATATTTCTAATAAAAATACATGGCCTAGTTTAGTGATTTCAAACTTTGGGTAGATTTATTATGTGTTATGGCGTGGAACTGCAATGACGGGTAAACAGTACCCCGTGGGTACTGTAGCAATATGTGAATAGTACCATATTGTATTGTACCTCGTTGTATCTTTGGGTAGTTTAATAATATTGGTGACATATTATGGATTAGAAATATAATAGTTAGTTTCCTTATTATTTAAATTTATTCTATGTATTAGAGATAAATTTTCTATTATTAGGATTAGTTTCCTTAACACAGATATATGTTTCGTAGAAATCAAGTCTAGTCATCCCTACAAAAATGATAACATCGTATCATTATCATTATGCAATAAAATAAATAAAGTTCTCAGTCTCTCCCCCTTTTCTTCAACTAAGCCTCAGAGCCTTAGCGGCGGTGGCATGACTGATCATTCAAGGATGTGCACCCTACTCTTAATCCTTGGACCCAACCACCGACCATAATATTTAGTATCGGAGCCTCTCACTATGTCTTCTATTGTTGATGAGATCACAGCCATGAGGGTCAACTACACTATCTTCCGTGAGAAACTTGCGGACATAAAGAGGCCCGTATTGGAGTACAAGTTGGAGACCATGGCAAAGGAGAAGGCAAAACATGTTGCAATAGTTTCTAGTTCCCCATCGTCGTCATTGGCGTTGGTCCCACTATCGCCTTCATCAACGATGGCTCCTCTCCACGCTTAACTGTCTTTGGCTGCACCTTTGGTGGCTTCGTCGAGGAGGAAGGTTGTCACTGTCTAGCAGCAATCCTTTCCACACAGCCGAGCGATACCGTGCCATAGGAGATGCGGAGCGTAGCGGTTGAGGGGCTAGCTCCACCATCGCGTTCTTCCCGCCATCATCACGCTTAGTGGCAGAAGGGATGTTATTGTTATCCTATGTCGGTGGTTCATATCACCGACGTCTTTCTTGACACCACATCATGCTAAATTGCTTCTTTGGGCTTCATATGTCGAAGTGTCGCCAATATTCTCTCAAGTGACTCGACACTTGTATCGGTCACTCCTGACAACATGGGGATGCGAAGGTCTCCATCTGTGGCCGCCACCTGGCAAGTTGAGGGATGAAGTGTTATGGTGCAAAACTACAGTGGCAAGTAAACAGTAACCTATGGTACTGTAGTGACACATGAACTGTATCGTGTGGTACTGTAGCTCATTGTATGTTTGGACAGTTTGGTAGTATTGGCGGCATATCGCGGATTAGAAATATAATAATTAGTTTCCCTATTATTTGGATTTATTTCTTTTCAAATTTATTCTAAGTATTAGAGATAATTTTCCTATTATTAGAACTAGTTTACTTAATACAGAGATATATTTCTTAGTGATCAAGTCTAGTCATCTCTATAAAAGGGACAACATTGTATCGTTATTATTAAGAAATAAAATAAATAAAGTTTCTAGTATCTCTTCCTCTTCTCTTCAACTAAGTCTAATAGCCTTGGCGGTGGTATAACCGGCCATTCAAGGACGATCGTCCTACCCTCAGTTCTTGGACTCATACTCAATCACTGACCACAACATTATGAGCCTGATTTTGGGTCCTAGCAGGCTGGCACATGTTGCATAGGGTCCCAGATCAAAAAACAAGGGCCATGATAATAGGTCGGAGCATATATTCCTCTGGTTTAAACAAATGTCATTTTGTTGACTTGGTTCAGTCTCCAGCATAAAACTTTGACCTTACTTTGCTATTATAGCTTGTATATAAGCAAAAAAAAATAAGTTTCAATATTATGAAAGTATTTTTGACGATGAATATGGCTGTCATTTCTCATGGTCAATCTTAATACTTATACTTACATGTATAACAACGGTTATAGTTCAAGAAGTTTGGTTGGTATGAATACAATTGTGACTCGCTTTTTTAGACCAAAGGGAGTACCTTGTTTTTGAAGTGTTGAAGTGCCGCATCATCTTGAAGAGCTTCCAGCTTATATATGTTCTTGTATGCTGTCGAGCAATGTTCAGCAACACTTGCTTCACTAGTTGTGACTATGATCCGACTTGCGTTTGTCTCCTTAGGCATATATGGCTTTATCAACTTCCATTGTGCAGTGGACAATACATTATCAAGGACAAGGAGGCACCTCCTGCCACTCAGAGGCTTGGTTGACGCTTCACTATTCAGACCACTAATTCTCAATGCTTCTAAGTTTGTTTGCGTGCCATGTCCTAGCTCACTGTCTGCATCCAGTTGCCGGGAAAAGCTCGTAAGGAAATCGTCAAGGTTGAAAGGATGCAAGACAGTGACACAAGCACGCTGCTCAACCATGCTGCTAAGCTCTTGGCTTTCGTAGACACTTTCAGTGAGAGTGGTTTTCCCAATACCAACCATGCGAATTGGTTCGGTCCACGTAGAGGTGTTAACACCTCCACTGCATCTAGCCGTTAATTAACGAGGGGGTATAACTGCACCTAACACCACTCCTGCACACCACTCAGAGACACCGGAGGTGTTAAGATCATGAGAACCGTTGGATGAGCTGTATTGGGCGGCTGAGAACAAGCGAATGTACCGAACCAGAACTCACCCAGGTCCACGGCAAAATCCATCAGGAAAGACCGCATCGTTTCGAACTCTTGATGAAAGCCACGTCCTGCTGCAGCGTGTCGGCGGCCTGTTTTGTTGGGATTTTTACGTGGTTTCAATATTTATTATAATTATTATCTATTTTATTTAATGTGGAATTATACATATTATTGATGCAAGGGATAGGGAATATTTTGATGCAGAATTCAACTCTAGAAATTAATATTCAAGGTGTTGAGGATGGCTGTATTGGAATATGATAGATATATTTACTGAGATCAAGTTTATTAGAATTTAATATGCATGCATTTATTTAACCCGAGCACAGTATAGGGCAGAATAGCTGAGTTTGTTTTACAGGATCGGCACTGCAGGCTGTTGACCCACATGATTAGATTGGAATTGATCTCATAAACAATCTGATCATGACGCATGACTCACACATGTGTGCTTAGGTCTAATATATTTTAGACTCATAAAATTAGCTTGTCTGATCATAGTTGGTGACATGGTTCAGGAGTCTCACTGGATACCAGAAATAGGTAGGTCACTTTATAACACCTAGAAGTGGAGTTTATAAATATGTCCATACTTTCTGACCTCATGTGCATTGTGAGCGGCATCACAGATAAGACAGAGGGATAGAGGATAAACTAAAAAAACTTTCATAAAATTAATCTAGAATTTAAAGAAAATATACCAGAGCAAGGTTAGGAGACGGCGCGCACGGCGGTTCATCTCGTTCGTGGGGGTCGGCGTCGCTATCACATCTCGCACAGTGTGTCTCCCTTTGTCCTCGTCTGCTGCGCATGAAGCGTGTGCCTCTGCCTTTTGCGATGTGTGTATCTCCACGCATGAGGACAAGCTACTTCAGATCGAAGATATGGCGCTCGAACGTCCTCCTCGGTCCGTCCGCGCGTGAAGAAATTGATTCACGTGGTATCAAGAAATTGATGCACGCACGGGCTATTCAGTTGATTCATGTTCACGGATTCAATTCCGAGACGGAGAATCATTCTTTATTACTTCGTCCAAGGCGTGAAGAAATCCTTGTGCGAGAAGAAATCTTTGATGCAAGACCGGCGCGCGAAAGAAAGCAGCACGCGGAAGACAGGCCTTGCGCGGCGTACATGCACATCGCGTCAACTCGGTCCTCGACATGCTGTGCTGATTGGTGAAGTGCAGATTTATTCCACCGCAGATTGATGCGTGCTGTGCTGATGAAGTGCTTTGATCATACAACTCCAGTCAAGGGAGCATTAATGGAGCCATCTAATGTGGCATGGAATGCAAATTTTATCTCTCTCAAAGCCACATGCATCGAATAATTAAAAGCGACGTGAAGCTATAATCGCTGGGGTCTTCAACCTATTCATTTGTTGTCGCTGTGATTAAGGCCCCATTTAGCACAGCTCCACTTCACAAGTGAAGCTGTTTTTTTTTTTACTTCACAAATGAAGCCGGGTGAAACTACTTTTTTCAGCTCCATAGGTGGAGCTACTTTTGTCTCAGCAGGTTTTAAGGGACTCCTTGGGTGGAGCTATTTTGTTTTACCCCGTTTGGCACAAAACGGCTCCAAACAGCTTCAGGAGCCGGTGGTGGAGCTGTGCCAAACGAGGCCTAACTCTACTGCTGCTGTTTCGATGGAAAAGATCTCCAACGCATGGGTACCACATATTCTCTCAATAGTAACTAACAGTTTTTGGATCTTGCTTATTTTTACATTGAGGTGAATAAAATGCACAAAAAATAATGCATACTCTGGAACATGTTGTTGGTGAAGTATCTCTTATTAAAGTACTTAATCTTGTTAATCGCTTTCTCTCTATTAAGATGTTTGATATCACTCCAATTAATGAACATCTCAATAAACTCTATGTTTTAACAGAGAAATTAAAATATACTGGCTATCCTTTTTCTGAAGAAGTGCAAGTCATGGTTATTCTAAACTCTTTGCCAGATTCATGGGAATAATTTAAGATTTTTTTGTCATTTTGAAAGGATACTTAATATGCGCACTCTAAGACATCTTTTGCTTATGGACAAAAATAGAAAACTCTCTATGGCAAAGAAAAGAAATGCTTCTGAGTTACATCTAGGAGAGGAAAAAGGCAATAATGAAAGAAATTAGTAAAAGAGGAAGTCTAATGGTGATTTGAGAGAAAAGTTTAACAAGAAATACAATCGAGATGATCGTGGAAATTATAAGTCAGTTCAGAGGAATAAAAAGTACAAGAATTTGAAGTGTTACAACTATGGTCAGTATGGGCATTTCAAGGCTGACTGCAGAAAAAAGAAGAAGTAGAATGAGCAAACGAATCAAAACAATCAACCAGTTGAGCGTAAAGGCAATTCTTCGCCTAATGGTATATCTAATATTTTTTGTATACACTGAATTTTTACTTACTACTACTTTTCCAAATAACTGGGTTGTCGATTCTGGTGCTACATCTCCTATTACTAGAAATAATAGAAATTTCACTTCTATGCAAAAGATTTCAAGGGGAAATAGATATATGTTCTTAGATACTAATTGTAAAGCTGATGTACTTAGAATTGGAAATTATGTTCTAAAACTCCCAAATGGAGAAAAATTATTATAGGACACTTTATATTCACCTAGCATGGAAAAAATTAAATTTCTATTGCTCAGTTAGAATCTATTGGTTTCGACATACTATTTGGAAATGGAAGAGTTAAAATATTGCTCAATGAAAAATTAGTGCATACTAAAACTCATCATGATGTTTTTTATTTTCTTGATGAACTATCAAATGATGACAATATTGATTGCTTAGTTGGTGAAAATAACTCTATAGTGATAAATACTATTGATAGGAACACATGCTTAATCATATTTATGGTATTTACGACTTGGTCGCATATCTAGAATAGAATTAAGGGGCTTATTAATTCTGAAATTCTGCACTCAGTGGAAGGATTTTTGGTATTTGTGAGGCATGTATAATAGGTAAGATGACCCGTATACCTTTTTTTCCCAAAGGCGGAAATATCTAATAAATCTCTTACCATTATTTATTCTGATATTTGTGATGAAATGTCTACTCCCACTAAATGTCAAAAGATTTATTTTATCACATTCATTGATGATTATTCTAGATTTTAATATGTGTATTTTCTTAAACAAAAGTTGGAATGTTTTGATGTGTTCAAAACATTTAAAACTGAAGTGGAAAATTAATAAAATAACAAGATCAAAGTTTTGAGAACTGATCATAGAGGAGAATACACTTAAGGAATATTAAATATTTTTGTAAATAGTATGGAATTATTTATTAGTATATCATACCTTACAATCCACAACAAAATAGTGTTGCTGAACGGAGGAATAAAACACTGATTTATATGGTTAGGCCTATGATGGCTTACTCAGATCTTCCTTTTTCTTTTTGGGAAAACTTTACATACTGCTGTTTATTTATTAAATTATTCGTCATCTAAAGCTCTAACAGTCACTCCTAATGAGTTGTAGACTGGAAGAAAAAAACTATAGCCTAAAAGCACGTCAGGAATTTGTTATTGGTTATTCTTTGGAATTTAAAGAGTACAAGTTTTATGATATAGAAAAAGGATAAACTGGTGGAAAGGAGAAATGTAATACTTTTATATCTAAACACACATCGCCGTGCTAAGTGGGAGGAAACATCTAGTATTAATTCTCACACTGAAGAAGCTTCTACTCCTAAAGAAAATACAAATCAAACTTCCAACACTAACATGCTTAGGAAAAGTGGGAGGAATTTAAGTACACTCAAATATCTATATGATTATTTTTTTATTCTTGGGGAAGTTCACTCTAAAAATTCAAATTTAGAGGAAGAACCAAAACTATGAGTGGAAACAGTGCGGGAAGAATTACACTCGATGAAGAGGAATAAAGTTTGGGAATATGTTGATCTACCAAACAACTTCAAGTCCATAGGTTGTAAATATTTTTTTAAGAAAATTGAATGCAGCAGATTTAGTGGAAAATTATATGACTATACTTGTTGTTAAAAGTTTTACACAAAGAAAATGTATTGACTTTGTGGAAACTTTACACAAAGGGAATGTATTAACGTTGTGAAAAAAATTTCTTCTGTTGCTAAATTTACTGTAATTTGTATTATTACTATTTTGACGGCTTATTCTGATCTTGAACTCTGTCAAATGGATGTTGAAATTGCCTTTGTTAATGATCTTTTCGAGGAGGAAATTTATATAAAACAACCAAAAGGTTTGGGAGAAAAAGAAAATGAAAATCAAGTTTGCAAATTGAATAGATCAATTTATGGTCTTAAATAAGCTTCACATCACTGGTATATTCTATTTGATAATTACATCACGTCATACGGTTTTCAATGACGGAAAGTGATCATTGTATATATATAAAAGTTATGGGTTAGTGTTTTGTCTTATTGCCTTGATGTGTTGATATTCTCATTACTTCTAATCACAAAAATACATTGATGAAAGTGAAAATTTGGTTATCTTCTAAATTTGATATGAAAGATATGGAGAAAGCTTACTATATTTTAGGAGTGGAAATACATAGAGATAGGAATAAAATGTTTTTTTGGGTTATCCCAAATGTATACCTTGGAAGTGTTTTAAACAATTTTCTATGAAATACAGTAAACCTGTTAATGCACCTATTGTGAAGGAAACTATACTCAGTGAGAAATTATGTCCGAATAACCTTGAGGAAAAAGCTAGAATGAATGGAATTCTGATGCTGATTGGCAAATAATTTCTAATTATTTATTTCCTTTGGTAGAAGGTGCTATTTTTAATGTAGTAGGAAACATGATATAATTGTTCATTTTACTATGGAAGTTGAATACATTACTATATCTGAAGTAGTAAAGAAAATTGTATGGCTAAGAGAATATCTTGCATCATTTAAGGTCGTGGAAAGTGCATCACAATCTATCACTTATTTTAAAGTAAAAGTAAACATATTGAAGGAAGATCTACTGACTAAGTCAATTAGTCAGGAATTATTTTATAGGCATGATTAAAGACATGTGACATCAGTTTATTGATTGAAATATTTTCAACCAAGTGGGAGATGTTGGGATTTTTATGTGGCTTTCAATATTTATTATGGTTATTGTCTATTTTATTCAATGTGGAATTATTCATATTATTGATGTAAGTGATAGAGAATATTTTGATGCGGAGGAAACATCCAACGAATTCAAGAGGAACATTGTGGTCTAAAAAATTCAGGACGAACAGAACATTAGCACATCAGTTTCAAAGGAAAACATAGTGAAAATCCGAGATCTGGGTGGACAGAAATTTCCTGCGATTGGTTTGTTTTGAGACAGACAGAGATTCTTGTTTCCATTGTCGCAAGCGCGTCGAAGCCAATGCCGCCTCCATTGTCGCGAGTCACCGCCTTCGCCGGCAGCCACAGACTGAAGGAGAGAGATCAATGGGGGAGAGCGCAAAGCCGAAGGGATACCTGGAAAAAGAAAAGAAAAGAAAAGAAATCTAGAGTTGCTGCCTTCTTACCGATCAGGCGATCACTTGATCGTCCAGTTATGCACGGTAACGTAATTCTGCCTTACGCTTTCTCTTTGTTCTTTTATCCCTCACCGCTTGCCTATCGTCAGCGGATCACCAATCCTTTGTTGATAAATAAATTTCGACGCGTATAGAGTGGAAGAGGTGTGTATTTTCACCCTCGTTTCATTGCTACTGCGATTCTGCACACACACACACACACACACACACACACACACACACACATGTAGAGCTGTGCATCTCTTCTTCCTGACAATGCATTACTGCAACAAACCAAGTAGGTCCATCTGCTGACAGTGACAGAGATTATTTTGTGTCCGTATGTCTCCATTGCACTGCAACAAATGGCGAAAGCAGCAGGAAGAGCCTCCAATTCGCTACGCATTCATTCAAACATACTGCGCTACAATGTGTATGCTGCCTGATGATTTCTTATCTGCAACCCCCAGAAATCAGAATCGTGCCCAAGATGAGCACAGCTGCCGACGGCTGATGGCAGGATGTGGCTGGAACGGAGATTCGGTGCTATGTGGACTCCATCGTTGTTCATGGTTGTCCGTTGGCGTTCTTCTCATAAGAGTAGACGTGACAAAAGAAGAAATCAAAGCATAACAAGGGATCAAAGGATAAAAAGAAAACGTTGAATGCCAATTGCCATCACGATGCGTACAAAGGGAATAACGTACGGATCCCACTTCACCGAGCGATCAATACATATACCAATTTAAGGCACTTATACGATTCGTAGTACACCATGAGTCCCTGTAGTGCAGTCAAACATTCACTGAATTGAATTCAGAAGAAAATACACGACCTTAATAAATTTTGAATTCAGAAGAATCACTGCTACTAGCACACAGCAATTTTTTGAGTGGATTCGCGCTCGGGTTCAGTACCTCTTCAGAACGGGTCGGTTTTTCGGCGGCGAGGACATTCCATCCAGACAGCCAGACAAACCTGGCTCCCCCTCTGACCGCACTAACAACGATTCCAGGCGGCTGAGAGCGGCAATGGCTGAACACAACTCTTGACCATTTTTCTTGTTGACGCCATTCACTCCTAATTTGCGCAGCTGGGTGAGCCTCTTTATGTCCTGTATAACAGACTTCCCCCGAGCGATGTGCACAACGCCCAGTGTGTGCAGGGCTTTCAGCTTCCTTATCCCTCTTGGCACTATGACACCACTTGGAACGTGGCCCATCGCAACCAAAGGGAATAAGGCGCAGCACAATGCAA
The DNA here is from genome assembly GCA_036346575.1 of Dendrocalamus sinicus. Lineage (NCBI taxonomy): Eukaryota > Viridiplantae > Streptophyta > Magnoliopsida > Poales > Poaceae > Dendrocalamus > Dendrocalamus sinicus. The sequence goes on from CM070663.1 coordinate 33,912,032, forward strand.
GCTGAGTTTGTGGTATGTTATGAGGTTACCGGGCAGGCTGTATGGCTTAAGAACTTTATCCCGGGACTTAGAGTGGTAGACAGCATTTCTAAATCACTCACCTTATACTGCGATAACGAACCCGCGGTCTTTTATTCAAATAACAACAAGTCAAGTGGTGCTGCCAAACACATTGACATTAAGTATCATGTTGTGAAAGATAGAATCCAGGATCAAACCATAAGTATCAAGCATATTAGTACTAAGTTAATGCTTGTGGATCCGCTTACTAAAGGCTTACCACCCAATATCTTTCGTGATCATGTTGCCGGTATGGGTTTATTGGAAAGTCTCTGATTCTGGATAAAAGGACCTTAAAGCAAATCAACACGATAGTACACTATAGGTACTGAGATTGTATGGCACTTCATTGGCTATACAACACATTACCTTGGTATGCTGTTTTATCAAGAATGGACTTATGATGTTAGCCTTACGATCAAAGGGGGGAATGTTGGGTTGATCTCGGCTAACTGACTCCGAGATTTTAGGGAGGCCTCAACCTCCACTCGCGCGTCTTGATCGGAGACGGCAACCAACCCGTTTGGTTTCGATCCCGGTCACCCAGCGCCATATAAAACGAGGGTTTTCGGCAGAGGCTGGTTCACGAGTTGTTCTAGACTTCTACAAACCCTAACAGACCCGATCGCTAATGATGCGCTGTGGTGAACGAAGGCCGAAACTCATCTCCGTCTACGGCTCCGTCGTCCACGCCGGCGACCTCCGTTTTCACCGACGCCGATCTCCTCCGTCCACACCAACCGAGCATCTCTCATGGCTTCTTCTTCATCGGGTATGTTAACGCTTCCGCTCTTATGTTTTAGTTGGGTGTACATGACATGGTCTAGGGTTAATGCTTATGGTTGACACTTAGACATAAATTAGAATAACATATACTGGATAAAACTATTAGTAAAATTGTATTTGGCCCCTTCAATGCAAAGATGATGCTGATCTGATCGGTCCTCTTTGCTATATTTTTCTAGCTCCGTCCCTGTCTGCATGTAACACGCGTGCTAGCTCATTCGGAGTAGGTGGCTCTGGCGCCGCCAGACTCTGCCGGCCTTAGCTCGCCGCCGCAGAGGAAGCTGGCGTGCCACCGTGCCGAGTGACGTGCGTATCTCGTCCGCTCCGCGGCGCCGAAGTCGACGCCGTAGAGGCCGACGCGGAACCTGTAGGCGAAGATGCACTCGAACATGTCCAGGAACGACCACACGAAGTAGCCGCGCACGTTCGATCCGTCAATGTGATGAGAGGTAGAAACAAGAAGATTGTATGGTAATCGCGGCGTAAATCCATTATCACAGGAACTTAAATTGATCTCTTGGTCTATCATCTTGTAGCTGATAGAAAGGAGCGTCGCTTCGATGTAAACCTGCAGGAAATGCGACCTGAACTCGTGACCAGCTCCTGAGTCGTAGAAGCTAGCACGTGATGAATGCGCGGCAAAATCATGTCAAGTTGTTCGGAAACTAATCGGATTGAAACGGTGAACCTGAATTAGCTTAACTACCGTTTTCGTATATGACTGTTGAATAACTCAGGCATGTTCACAAGGATTTCTTTGCTGGTAGTGAGAGTCTAAGTCATTTGCTATTTTTGGTTGTCGTTTGTTTTCTGAACCCGAACAATTTGGTTTGGGAGTTAAGTTGTTACCGAGTCTTACGGCCTGATTTGGCACGATCTGGAATAGTGGCTAGCACTATGGCAGAACGTGGAACACAATAGGCGGCTTGTTTTGTTTTGTATCAACTGCTATTTATATTCTCAATAGAGTCAGTGAAAAGTAGCGCTTGCTGCACAAAACATCTGGAGTTCTATTGCTTTTCTTTATTCTTCCTCGCCAAGTCCAGAAACTATCCACCAGTTCAGATCCTGCGCTAACTGAATTTATTCAGTTACTGTAGCTAGTATTGACAACAGAATCCCAGCTGCAGCTTGTAGGAGTTTCGGCTGGTACCGACTGAAGTTTGGGTTACTCTGACAATGACGACTGGTGGATTCCCGTAGTTCATATTCAGGTGATCCAGCATCTTGCTTAGAGCCCATGGCGCCTCATGATTTTGCTGCCCAAGGAGTCCATGGTGTTTAATCAATTTCTAACCGTTCCACCAAATTTTTCAGCTGTTCACGCAGAGAAACAATGTGTTCGAAGCTAAACTGAGCATCAGGTTGTATCTAAAGCTAGCGCACCTGGTTCTGCATGAATGTACAGAAAAAAATGAATTCTGTCAGCTGGGGGTTAGCCTTTCAAACAATTGAAACAAGTGAAACTTATGCCACTTGCATACATAGAGGAACAGTGCATGCTCAATATATACACAGCTTGCATTCCCATAGCTCTCAGAGTTTCATTCCTATGTTTTCTGTAATTTCTGTCCTAAATTTATTCATGAGTACAAACTACATAGGCTTTAGGCCCTGTTCTTTTCAGCTTCTAAAAGCTGCTTTTTGGCTTTTCTACAATAACTAATTTTTAAACAGAGTATTTTTTCAAGATAGGGTCTACTAGTTAATTGTAGTACATACTTTACTGACTTCATTTATATCGGCAAAAACCGCACATAAGTTTCTGTTACTCTGTAATGTCTCGTACAAACAGCCCAGAAACTACAAGCCGCAGCTAAAAAGAACATGCCATTAATTCTTAGTTCTTACCGGCGGAATATTTGATAGCCGCGTCGCCAGAATAATCTCTCAGCTTCCGTTTCAACTGGCTCAGATCTGCATCAACATAGAGAGCGTCGTACTGGCTGATCCCCACGAAATCAAACGACCAGCGCACTCTGGCCGCCTCTTCGGCCGTGAAGACCGGCAGCCTGGAGCCGACGTTCCTCCTCATCACCCGTAGATAGTCCCCGTACACCAAAGGATGCATGAACCTATTCCATACTCACGTGAGTCCAGATGAAAATTCATATATCCATTCGCAAGTCACTCAACTAGGACGAACAAATCAGAATTTACCATCCGATTGTGAAGTCATCCATTCTTGCAGCTGCGGCTACATCCTCGGTTTTCCGCGTCGTCGGCTCATACCACCAGGCGAGCAACGTGAGTCCAATCCGTCCTCCTTGTACAGCCTAGAGAGTATTGAAACTTAGTAATTCGTACCTTGAAACAAGCATTCATACTGGAGATTTAGAGAATGTGACCACGTAGTCATAAACGTACACTGCATGCTACCAATTGATCAACCTGGCAATTCTGCTATTTTTTACTTGAAATCTTTAGGTAATTTTATTCTTTTTCAACAGGTTATTGAGATTGAAATTTGTGATTTTATCCTTAGTTCCTTCACTTTATTGTAACTGACTAATATTATTATCAGGCTTTTTTTTGTTGGTAAGCATTTCGATCAGTACTTCTTTATCATTACTAGTATAGTGCCCGTGCTAACGCTACGGCGGCATTTCAGGGATGCACATGAAAACAACCAAATGAGGATATTTTTTTCATAGTTTAAGTTTCACGCAATTGTATATCACCATGTATATAATCTGGAAAACACTCATGTATATCACCAGCAAGTTCAGGTCATGAAATTACAAGCCTAGGCCAATTATAATGCATAACAAGGCAATAATAAGTCATGTCTTGCCTGAACCATCTAATTTCTGATTTGCTTAAGTAGGTCTTGGAGTTCTCCAGGGATAATGTCTTTACATTCATTTTCACTGCTCTTCAAAATGTCCACCAAGAAATTCGTCCTCAGTGAATGTGATCGCTGTGCATGGCAGATATAATAAGTTAACTTATTAATTTGCTATGTAGTCTACAAAATATACATAGAGAATATTATATGCTCACAGTGTTGATAACTGGTAATCTTACGCCATTCCACGACCACATGAAACTGTATACAAGGAAGCCTTCCAATTTCCTGGAGAAGAGCACGTGTTTAATTGTTATAGATAAATCAAATGATATTTGATAATAAAGATGAAACATATTATAAGTTATTACCAGTCCGTAGTTTTTGGAACCCATGTTGGGAATTTACGACGCCAGTAAAAAATATCGTCTTTCCACGCAGGATGTGCCAATTCCATGGCGAGTTTGAAATTATTGGCAATATTGTGTAATTTAGTTAGATATGGGATGCTTGGATCGTTACCCTTGTACCATGATTTTTTAGGAAGCGGATCCATAATGTACACAGTTCTCTTAACCATGTCTAGTATGAATAAAATGTAGGACCTATGTCGATAGTATGGCAGTAGAACCTGTAAACAAACACCCAAACTATAAGTGCAAAATGATAAAATATAAGTTTTTAAAGGAGTATATAGAACATATAGCTTACAGTGCTGCAATTTTCAATATCGTAGTCCATGTCAGGCCAGCATTCAAGCAATTTTGCCAGTTCTTTGTAGTCTACCTTGTCACACCGCCGCGGATCTCGTCCAAACTGAGATATAGACTGTTGATTTTGCAAAATTTGTAATTATTATTTGAGTAATTATACAATTATATATACACAACAAGGGAACAATTATATCAACTTACACAGAACTGTCGGTCCATGAAGTGGTATTTGTCTTCTATCCACAACCAGGCTTTGTTGCACGCAACCGTCCGAACAGCCATGTTGAAGCAATCACGATCAATGGGTTTATTTTCATCTAAAATATCTCTAATTGTTCTGAGACTTAAAGAAATTGGATATGGTCTGGTGCTTCGGACCCATTCTTTGCTAAAAAAAACAAGGACCAGGAACGAATTAGTTGACCACATCTTTTTTTTAGTATTAGTATATGCAATTAATTAGAAAAAAATACTTACTCTAAACACTCTTCATCGTCTATCGACCAGATGTATGTGCTCAACCGATGCAAGGTTAATGAAAGTTGACACCTGATTCGCATCCGAAAGTCGACCTAACACTGAACCTTCCCTTTCCTAATTTCCTTTTTCTTTCTTCCTACCATTATGTAAAATGGTCAAAGTGAATTTTGCAGCTTAACGGCGAAGTTTTAAGTGTCCTAATTCCATAAGCATTTCTCGCAAGTCTCAAGTGAAATGTGATTCAAGGTTCCTGCTTGCAAGAAAAGGAATTTGGATGTTGCCAGAGGATCTGGCTGAAGTTTTAAAAGCACGTTGATTTTTGGTGATGTCCTAATAAAAAGGTTCAGGCAGACAGCATTCAGAACCACAAAAGGTGGAGAAGTTGAGCTCATACATGGATTTGCAACGTTTCAACATCAAGTCTATAAACTCTCATTACTTTTAGAACTATCCCAGTTCCTATTTCAACTCAAACGCCTGGTCTATCTATCAGTGCACGTATGTTCCACTAACTCTTGCCTTCAAGACTTGTCAACATTTTGACCATAAAGAATGAGATGATCTGTTCGCACAATCGCGCATCCTTTACAAGTTCAACCTAGTACCACTGACAGTGCAACATGGAAACCAAACGAGGGGCATAATAAAACATGGGGCATTCCAGGCATCTCAAACATCCGACAGAACAAAATGGATAATCATAGTATTCTTATAACTCATGACAAGAACAGTATATAGTCTCGGTTTAGTTCGCAAATGATGCAACATACAGCTTTGATACTGACAAAGAGATACAATGGTTAGGGCTTCGCAGCACTCCAGAATCAGGAGCCACTGGTGGACTGATTACAAGAACAAATTCCATTTTTCTGTGTACATGAGAGCTCAAACCTGAATTGGTTTGGCTCCCTTTGACCACCGGTATCACCCAAGGTAGTTCTCATCAATGGCAGCTCAGCAAAAAAGAGCGTGCATCGAGGAAAATGAATGGATGGATATCTAAGGTAAACCTATACTAATGTACACGGCTAGAGCGTGTCCGCCTCAAGTTAATTATCGGTCGATAGTATACATGTTGTATGCAGGGTAGCAGGAATAAAAGGAGCTCTGCTGTTTTACCCGACAACATGTGACTTGGCCGCACGGCGTGAGCACCTTGCCCTCTTCTTCGAGAGACAGCAAGCACAACCTTCAAGCAGCTCAAGGTCCTCATCACAGGTCAGAATAGAAGCCAGCTCTGGGTTTTCCAACAACATCTTGGAGGTCAGAAATCCAGCAATAGTCCATGTCTGATACGATCGTGATTGCTTCCCAATGAATCTTCCAGATCGGGTGTCATAGTATTCCGGCCACTTGTCAGCTGAGAGCCTCTCCTCAGCCACAGCAATGGCCCTCCGGGCCAACTCTGGTCTCCCCATTTTGATGCAGGCCAGTGTAAACTACAAACAGAAACAAAGATTGGTCAGTGATGATTTATAAGCATAAAAGGGTCCAAGAAATTTGAAAACAGTGTGTTAATATCTATGTACCTGCCACAGCAGGGTTGGCCAAGATCCACCATTATGATATGACCATGGGCTGCACATGCACAAAATGGTTACTGGTTAGATGACAACTGTGATGTAATGTTTAGGAAAGAGATGTTGATTCTTGGAAAATGAAATAGAGACTACACAGTAAGGATATAACACCAACCAATAGACAGGGAAGCACAGTATGAATGATTAATCTAATCAGCATGATGGCTTACGTGTTCTTAGGATCACTGCCAGTAATAATGCGCCATTCATCATCTTCCATTGCAGGGTAACAAATCTTGAGGGGCATGTTTGCTATGAGATCGTTCCATTTCTCTTCAATAAGGCTAAGTATTCCCTCAGCTTGTTTTGGAGTAGTTAGAGATGAAGCTATGGCCCAAAGGTTGCCAAGAGAGAAGAACCTAAAATCCATGTGAGCTGGCTGCAGATTACCAATAAGATAACCCCCTTTCTCAGGAATCCAATCAACAAGCCAGGAAGGGATTTGCTCGGGATAAATGTTGAATTTGTTACTTGCATCATGAGAGTATTCTTCTGTCTTGTATCTGTAGATCTCATTTATCTTCTTCATGTCAACCCAGTAGTATTCCCTAATGTGAAAAGACAGCGCACTGAGCCTATTGTTGATGGCACGGAGGAGGTTTTTTGACCCATCGTTCATAACAAGCATTTCTCGTGAGCATCTTAGAGCAGAGTAGAACAAAGCCTGAGAAACAGTTGTAAACCTTGGTCATTAAATTAATCATCTTTCACTGATAACATGTTTAGATAAATCTAGGATAAAAGTAGCAGCAACATATTCTTTAAAATTAGTATTGTATCGCACAAAAGCATTGTTTCCTTCTTGGCTGATCTTTTTCCCCCTAAAAGGGATACCCCACTCTAAATTGAATTAACAGCCTCTCTACCTACAAGTATTCTAAACCATTGAGCTAATACAATCGTTTAGGAAAGATCGTTCTGTAGGGAATTGAGTCATCACTGATTAAAATTCAACTTACTTGAATCTCAAGAGGATGCCCATGTATTCCCATCCTCCTGTCTATCATGCATGATCCGTCTGTGACCAGTAAAGTTGGAAACATGTCGAACCCATCAGACAAACACAAGCTCAAGATCAGTTTAATGCCAGTTTGCACATCTACTCTTTCTTGCAATGCATAGTCCCCTGTAATCTTGCAGTATGCTCTCAGCAAAATAATCCACAAAAGTCCTGCCAAAGAATAAGTTCAGTTAAGAGTAGCAGGATAGGCATTTTAGGGATGCACACAAAATCAGCCAAACGAATTTTTGAATGGCCATACATGTTTTGTTCCCTGCTTTCAAAGCCAATTTTTGAATGGCCATATATGTTTTGTTTGATAATTGGGTTCCTCCCGCGCGCCCGCCCGCCGCATTGCCGCATCGCGTCCACGCGTCGCGCCCGCACCATGCGCAACGCTGGTCCGCCGCGTCCGTCTCGCCCAGCCGCCGCACCGCGCCGCGCCCGTCCGCGCGCGCGCCGCACTGCGCGGAGGCGGGTCCGTCTCGCCCGCCCTGCCGCGCCCATCGCATGCGCGCCCGCACCATGTGACGCGCGGTCCGCCGCGTCTCGCCCGCCCGCCGCGCGCGTCCTCCCGCCGCATCGCGTCCACGCGCGGCGCGCCCGCACCGCGCGACGCGGTCCGCCGCGTCCGTCGTCCCGCCCGCCGCCCGCGCCCACACCGCGGCGCGCCCGCGCACCGCGAGGCGGGTCCGCCGCGTCCGCCTCGTCGCCGCGCCGCGTCCACTGCGTGCGCGCCCCGCACCATGTGGACGCGGGTCCACCGCGTCTCGTCCGCCCCGCCGCGTCCTCCCAGCCGCACCAGACGCGATCGGACGGCGCTGACAAACCGAGGGGGTGATCCGCGGACCTCCTCCTCCCGACGCGCGCCATGGCCACCGCCGGCGCCGTGCCACGCAACTCGCAAGGACAGCAGCCTCCGAGTCCGAGGAGATCAGGAGCGGGATCTGGGGACGAATAGCATCGTGGCGGGCGCCGACGTACCGGCCTCTCGGTGCCGGGCCCGTGGTAATCGACGCCGCGCGACTGGGGAAGCCGTCGCCGACAGCGATGGCCTCGTCGAGGGGCTGAAGGCGGAGTTGCCCGTACATCTCATTCTGCGGCGTGCGCCTCTGCCTGCCCATTTTCCCTACAATTCCAGTGAGTTCGGGGCAGCGCGGGTGCGCGGCGTGGGCCTCTGCTGGCTGTACGCGCGCCGGTGCAAGCCGCGGCCGTCCGCGGTGCATGGCGCGCATGCCTGCGCCGTTTGGAGGCGCGACGCGTGCAGGGGTACGGTCGTCAGGAGCGCGTGATGCTCTGTTTAACATTTTTCTTCTTCTCTCGTAAGCAACCAAATATTCTCTCTTTTCTTCTGGGTTCTTCCATTTCACTCCAGTTAAACCACAGCATTCACCACTACTGAAAAGTAGGGCATCCAGGCATCCAGAACACAAGGATCAATTTTCATGCAGCAGAGTTTTTTCCCATGGCATTAGTATATAGACTATATGAGCAAAATTTAACATGAAATCACTCGCTAGTCTTTACAGCATCATGTCTAGACATATTTTCTGCAAATCACTCCATTATATCGTATGGACAAAAAGAAAAACCTCTAAGAACAGGTGTACTTACAAATACAACTCCTTTACATGTACAAACATACATACAATCCATGCTGTAAGTCTGTAACACAATTTCACACAAAGTGCTGTAACACATTCTCACACAAAGTGCTGTAAGTCACACGTAGCTTGACATTAATATTTAGCAACAATGCATCTCACTGTTAAAGATTATATTTACCTTAGAAAAGCTTGATAAAATGATATATCAACCGAGGCCCAAGGTGGGCTTGAGAAGATATTTCATGTTCAAAAGAAATGAAAGCACATGGAGAAACGCAACAATTATACATTGTAGGCTTGAAATAACTACCAAATATAAACTAAAAGCCTAAACCACTACCACTTACATGCAGGGTTTCATCTAAATATGCAGAGCGATTTCATACTTTCATAATGAATATATGCACCAGTATATATCAGGCATTGCACAAGCTAGCTACACTTAGAAGGCCACGGCAGAAGATATCTTAGTTCGTATATGGCTACCTTAAAATTGGCAAAACAGACAGTGTTTGCATTTTTCTGCTTATTCCAGTTACTGAAAGTCATTTAATTTTTAAGATTTACAACTATACACACTGCACTCAAATGGTTCCATATCAATTTTTAGAATGTTCTAATCCATACATAACTGCTAATTGTTAAATATTTCATGTTGGGTTAGCAAAACTTCAACACAGAACAACACAATTGTGTTAAATGTTAAATGGGGAGCTGTTGGGAATCTAGATCAACTATATTAAGCCTAGCAGAGTGGTGCATGTTTAATACAAATAGTTGGTCCAGACACAGGGAACAGGTTTAACATGAATATCTGGTCTAACTGCAACAAAAATAACCTGGGAAGAAGTACTATAATGACCAAAATTAACTGACCTCCCAACAAGTAAGTTTTGACAATTCTTCTAACCAAATTAACTTGAACACTCAGGTATCTCAAGTATTAACACCACAGTTATTGAAATTACCAATGTTTGCATCAAAGAAGAGCAAGTGCCCAAAGTCCAAACTAATACCAATTGATCGCACTTTGTATCATATATTTTAATCATTTAATGTAATTACCTCTGCTTCATGGGCCGCCTGGCATTGTAAACTGAAATCCATTGAGCTGCTGGGCTCCCCAATCTAACTTTCTTCTTAGGTTGCTCATCTTCTTCTAGATTTACAAGCAATCTTCCACGTTTCTGCCCAACCTATAATTTGAGGGAGAAAAGGTTCATGGCAAGATAGATACAGAATAAGCAAAGTAAACAATATAGGAATGTGGGAGGTGTAGTGCAAACCTTAAGAGCCCCATCAATTCTGATTGGTCTTGATGCAGGTGCTTCAATCAAACTATCAAAAAGAGAAATAAGTTTGGCGTAATTTGGCTCTTCATCAAATTTCATATTTGTGACAATCTCAAGACCGCGGCCCAGAGAGGCAATCATGGGAACAGAAGGTGCCGCCTCGGCTGCACACTCAATCCCATCTCCATGGCTGACGAGGCCAGCACATGCAGCCATGCTACAGCCAAATGTTGCCCAAGGAGTGATTCTGAAAGGATGGTTGCGCCTCTTTTGCATTATTTCATAGAAAGAGGTCCGCATTGCCATCAAGGTAGTTCTCTCCACTGATGATATTACAGTGTGTGTCACCGCTCGAATCTTCTCTGCTGAAGCCGTAAATTGTAAAGTGGATGCCTTCGAACCAGCACTAACAGCCCCATGAGAGAGGATCTTGCTTAATACAATGGTAGCATGTCTTTGCAGCTGCATTAAGCCATATTTCAAAACCACTGGAGTTTTACAGGAAGCCAGAAGCATGGACGGTTTTTGACAAAGACGAAAAGCCCAGCATAACTTTTCCTCCTGCACCAACTGCGACCACAGGTTTCTCAGCTATCCAACTCCTTTTATCGATGCTGTCATCCAACAACAGCTCCTTGTTATCACAGTCATTTTCATTGCCATAATGCCTGAAGCACCTGCTAGCTAATTGCGAGATCTCTGAAGGAACAGGAGTGTCCCAGTGTGTCCTTATTCCAGCTAAGCAGCTGGCATCAACTATAGCCACCACAGAACCACACTCCTTTAGTTGGCTTCTCAGAGCTTGCACAAGAAGAATGTGGCACTTCTCCTCAGAATGGAGTTCTGAAAAATCCCTCCAGACACTATGCTCTTGCCATTCTCGATGCAATTTTTCTGGCTTCTTTTACAATCACAAACATATTTGCACTCTGAATTCCGAACAATGTTGGCAGAACAGAACATTTGCATTCTGAAAAAAGAGCGGACGATTCAATCCAATCCAATCCAATCCTGGCTTGCGAAATCTAGAGGAAGATCAATTTGAGAACCTCAATCTGACATGGATTTGGAAGATCGCAGAAATTTAGGCACTAAGAGGGACCAGAACAGATTCACAGAATGAGACCATGAGAGCGAGAATGCGAGATGGGGACGCACCCAGTAGCTATTGGAGTTGTCGACTTCGGGGAAGCCGGTGACAGACTGCTGGCCACTGCCGGAGCCGTATGGCACGTCGTGCGAGTGCAGCCGGTGCTTCGTCTTGTCGTGCATCAGCTTCACCGTGCTCCCGTACGTCACCTGCAACGCCACACAGATCCAGATCAGACCCAACCCCTAATTAAAAGAGAAGCAATCTTTTCGCAGATCTTAAGATCTGGGAAGCGGACCTCGAGCCCCTCTTCCGCCGCGGGGGTGGTGGAGCCCTTGTCGACCCCGGAGCTGGCGCCAAGGAGGAGGCGGCGGCGGCGCGGGGTGGGGGGAGGAGGAGGCGGCCGCGCGGGGGGGGAGGAGGAGGAGGCGGCGGCGGACCGGACGGGTGGGGGGAGGAGGAGATGGCGGCGGAGTGGGGGAGTCGGGCGAGGCGGCGAGGGTGAGGCCGACCTGGATGAGGTGAAGCGCGTCGACGTTGGCCTTGAGGAGGGCGTAGCGCTTGGCGGCGGTGAGGAGGGCGGGGTGCTTGGCGGAGCGGTGGATGACGCCGGGGAACTCCGTGTCCATGGCGACGTAGGGGAAGCGCGGTGGAGGACGGGGAGGCGGAGGGAGGAGGCGCGGTGGAGGATGGGGAGGCGGAGGAGGAGGCGCGGGGAGGATGGGGAGGCGGAGGGAGGGGAGGCGCGGGGGAGGATGGGGAGGCGAGGGAGCGGAGGAGGCTGCGGGGAGGAGGGGAGGCGCGGGGAGGCGTGGGAGGGGGATCCGTACCCCCAGCAGGAATTGGGCGCAGGGGCGGTGCGTGGAGGGGTACTGCAGATCCATTGAAGGATGACCGTCGGATATGGTTGGGTAAGGAGAGAGAATAGATGAGAGTTAATCTGGTACGGACGTTTTTATGATGGTGTAATTATGGGTGCATATTGTGGTGTGGACGTAGTTAAGGTCATGACTGTGGAGCAGGTAATTGTTGGGTGGATGTAAAATAATTTGAACTGATGCTTTATTAGTTTAGATACACTGTCATCAGTTATATTAAAATATTAATGCTAAAAATTATAGAATATATTACTATTTACTATAATATTACTTTAAAATTATATGTGTTATATGTATAAAAAATAATAAATTTTAATTATTTTCATTCTAGTTTCGCCTCTTTCGCACCTGAGTGTTGGGGACCAACTGCACTCGGCACGATAAGGTGGACGCGAAAAGGCGGGCAAGAAGGCAGTGGCGTGGGCTTCCCGAACATGATGGTGGAGATAGTCGTCGCGCGGCGCATCTGCAGCGCCGACGCCATGGGCGAGCTCCTGGTGCAATGCATAACGCCATTGGATCTTTGCCGCACCTTTCTTTTTGGCTACTGTTAACAAGTACAAAAAGGAACGCCTCGCGAGCGTGGGTTTCGCTCGGCGAGTAGGCTAAAAAGCATTGCCGATTCGCCACGATGGGTAAACGACAAAAAGGCACCATGGGATTTTCTTTAGAAAAAATTCCCTGATTTATATGATAACTTAGGAAAAGTATATACAATTTTTATATTAAAGATCAAGATGAAAACTATGTTGGTTTCTTTTTTTCAGCTTCTAAAAACTTCTTTTCGAATTTGCTACAGTACCTAGCTCTCAAACGCAGTATCTTTTAAGACGGGGTCTACAAGTTGTTTTTAATATATATTGTAACGACTTTATTTATATCAGCCAAAATCGCACGCGAGATTCTATTACTCCGTACTATTTCTTACAAATAGCCTAAAAACCATAAACTATAGACAAAAGCCATAAACCAAAACTAAAAAGAATAGACCTATTACCATCAAGATTTGAATAGATGAATCATGATAGCAAGAAGTAGAACGTTGATGATCCCCATTGATGTATAGGACCTATACTTCAGTAACAATGTTGTTCGTCGAAAGAAAATTAGAGGGGATTTATTTGTTAGATATGTATTACATAGTTGTGTATTTACCCTATTGTATGAGGGGTTTTCTGCATATATGCTAAATCTGTACATGTATATATATTGGCCCTTGGCTTCATGATGAATACAAGCGTTATTCCAACATGGTATCAGAGCTCAGGTTTCGTCATACCTAGAGTTTCGTCATACCTAGGGTTTTGCCAGGCTTGCTGCTTGCTTACTCTTTTCCACCGCCACTCATTTTCCACCGTCGGTCGTCGCTGTCACCTGTCACGGGCTCTTCGCTCAGATCGGGGTCGCCGCCGATCTCTCGTTGGGGCTGCCGTTCGGGAGCTCGTCTTCGCGCCTCTTCCCCGCGCTAGATCTGGCCGCCGCCGGCCCTCATCGCCATCGGTGAAGATCGGGACGCCGCCGTCGCCGAGGCCCGAGACCGCCGTCGCCCCGCCCCCGCCAAGGCCGTCGCCGCCGGCGTCGCGGCTGCCGCTCCACATCACCGTCGGTGAAGATCGGTGCTGCTCCACCCCGCTCGCGGCCGCCGCTCCGCCCGCTGAGACCGCCGCCGCCGCGCGGCCACCGCCGGTGTCGCGAGCCGCCGCCCCCCCTCTCGAGGCCGCCATCGCCGGCGTCGCAGGCCACCGTTCCGCCCCCGCTCGACTCCGCCTCTGCTTCGGCGAGTGCTGCCTCAATCGGTTTTGTAAACCGATCGCCTCTCCTTTTGGTCGGTCAGTTTGACCGGATAGAATCAGAAAAAAAAGAGCAAAAAAAGATGTCTTCTTCTACCGGCACCGTTTCTGTTCCTCGTTGCCCGGTGATCTTCGATGGTCTCAATTATCGGGACTGGTTTCAGCACATGCGCATCCACATGCATGGTCAGCGTCTTTGGGAGTTTCTTACGGGCGAGTTACCTTGCCCATCTCGTCTTACTCCACCTGTTGAGCCTGTACTCCCGAAGGATGCTTCCGAAGATGCTTGTACAAAGGCTTCTGAGGCTTTTGAGGATGCCATGGAGACTTTTCAGACTCAGTATGATGCTTACAAGACATGGATTGATGAAGATGCTCGTGCCTCGCTATTTTGGTTGCTAGCATGGAGGTGCATCTCACCGTGATGTTGTTGGATCGCTTCGCACATGCGATGTGGACGCATCTACGCAGCCGCTACGAGCCATCTGGTGATTTCTTATACCTTGCTATTGTGCAACTGGAGCAGTCGCTGCAGCAGGGAGATGCCACTGTGGATGAGTTCTATTCTCAGTTGTCTGCGATATGGCGTCAGATCGACTCTTTGGGGCCAGATGTTTGCTGCACCTGTTAGTGTTATCAGTGTCAGTAGTCTCACATGGAGCTTCGCCGCATCTACAACTTTTTGACATGTCTCCGGTCTGAGTTTGAGCAGACTCATGCTCAGTTGCTGGCTCGTCATCCTCGTGTGACTTTGTTGGAGGCCATTGCAGCTGTTCGTACTGAGGAGATTCGACTTCGTGGAGCGGGTCTGTTATCATCATCATCATCACTTCCTTCGGTTTTGGTGGCTTCTCCGGCTTCTACACCCGTTGTGCCTTTGGTTACTCCTTCCTCAGTTGTGCCTCCACCAGTGACAGCTGCTGTTGGTAAGGAAGCTTCTACTGTTCTACCACATTTCTTGAGACAACTCGTGCTCTCATGATTGCTTCTACTGTTCCACCACATTTTTGGGCTGAGGCTGTTTCTACTGCCACTTTCTTGATCAACATTCAGCCCTCCTCTGCTCTGCAGGGTGGGATCCCAGTTGAGCGTCTCTGTGGCCAGACTCCTGATTATTCCAGACTTCGCCTCTTTGGGTGCGCGCGCTATGTTCTTCTTGCACCTCGTGAGCACACCAAACAGATCGCTCAGTCAGTTGAGTGCGTTTTTCTGGGCTGCAATGCTAAGCACAAGGGATATCGTTGTTAGGATCCTGTTGGCCGACGGATGCGGATTTCTCGGGATGTTACTTTGATGAGTCTCGTCCTTTCTATCCTCGTCCTTCTCTTTCCTCCACTTCAACATCTGTTGTTGAGCCGCTTTCATTTCTAACTTTTCTTTCCAATCCTATAGTCACCACTCCACCACAGCCTTTGGTCTCTCCGGTGCCTCCTTTCTCGCCACTTCTTCACCACCGGCATCCTCTCCCGAGGTTGCTCCAGATCTTGTTCCTTCTTATCCTTTCTACTATACTCGTCGCCCGCAAGTTGAGGATCCCTCTGAGATGCCCTCCCCTTCTGACGGGTCATCTCCTTCGGCCACTCCTCGTTATGCTCTTCGTGATCGCCAATCTATTCGGCCTCCTGAGCATTTTGGTTTTGCCGCCGCTGCTCTTGCCGAACCGACTTCTTATTGTGATGCTGTTGTTCATTAGGAGTGGCAGCATGCGATGGCAGAGGAGATCGCTGCCCTTGAGCGTACTGGCACGTGGGATCTTGTTCCTCTTCCTGCGCGTGTTACTCCTATCATGTGCAAGTGGATGTATAAGGTTAAGACTCGCTCTGATGGTTCTCTTGAGCATTACAAGGCTCATCTTGTAGCGCGTGGTTTTTAGCAGGAGCATGGTCGTGACTATGATGAGACTTTTGCTCATGTCGCTCACATGAGCACCGTTCGCACTCTTCTTACTGTGGCCTCTGTTCGACAGTGGTCTATCTCTCAGTTGGACGTCAAGAATGCCTTCCTCAATGGCGAGTTGCGTGAGGAGGTCTACATGCAGCCACCCCCTGGATATTCTGTTCTCAAGGGTATGGTTCGTCGTCTTCGCCGATCTCTCTATGGCCTCAAGCAAGTTCCTTGTGCCTGGTTTGATCGTTTCTCCTCTGTTGTCACTGCAGCTGGTTTCTCGGCCAGTGCTCATGATCCTACTCTTTTCATCCACACTTCATCTCGTGGTCAGACGCTTCTCCTTTTGTATGTTGATGATATGATCATTACTGGAGATGATTATTAGTATATCACTTTTGTCAAGGAGCGTCTTTATGAGCAGTTTCTTATGTCTGATCTGGATCCTCTTCGCTACTTTCTTGGGATTGAGGTTATTTCTACTCCTGAGGGTTTCTATCTGTCCCAAGAAAAGTATATCCAGGATCTTCTTGATCGTGCCTCTCTTACTGATCAGTGCATAACTGAGACTCCCATAGAGCTTAATGCATCTTTGTCCTACTGATGGTGAGCCTCTTGCTGATTCTACTCGCTATCGTCATCTTGTTGGGAGCCTTGTTTATCTTGGTGTCACTTGTCCTGACATTTCGTACCCTGTGCATATCTTGAGTCAGTTTGTTTCTGCTCCCACTCAGTTCCACTATAGTCATCTTCTTCGTGTTCTACGATATCTTCGTGGAAGTATCTCTCATCGCCTCTTTGTCCCTCGCTCCAGCTCTTTACAGCTCCAGGCATATTCTGATGCCACCTGGGCTAGTGATCCCTTTGATCGCCGGTCTCTCTCTGCTTATTGTGTTTATCTTGGTGGTTCTCTCATTGCTTGAAGACTAAGCGCAGCAGGTTTCGCTCGTCTTGCCGAGGCCGAGTTGCGAGCTATGGCTTTGTTGGACTGTGGAGGTTACTTGGCTACGGTGGTTACTTGAGGACTTTGGTGTTTCTGTTTCTGCACCGACTCCTCTTTTGTTTGACAGTACATGTGCTATTAGCATTACTAAAGATCCGGTGAAGCATGAGCTTACAAAGCATATTGATGTTGATGCTTCCTACATGCGGGCACATGTGCAGGATCAGGTTGTTGCTCTTCAGTATGTGCCTTCCGAGCTTCAGTTGGCAGATTTTTTTCACCAAGGCACAAACCAGGGCCCAGCACAGTTTTCATCTCTCCAAACTTCATGTTGTTGATCCACCATAAGTTTGAGGAGGGTGTTAGATATGTATTACATAGCTGTGTATTTACCCTATTATTTTAGATAATGGAACTAAGTTCCAGCCTCTACCATCCGAGGATGGTACACAGCTGAGAGTTAAGTACAAACCAAAGTCATAAGGCTCAAACTCTTACAACCAAGAACGAGGAAGTAAAAGCAACAAAGTTCAGCCCAACCAAGACGAACAACTACTAACAAGGAAAAGAAACAGTGCTAGGCTTCAATTCGATTCCAAAAGCTCCACCCAAACTTTTTGAAGACCGCTATAATCAATGTCTCCAAGTTTCTGCATCCGCGATTGAATGATGGTCTCTCCTCTTCTTTATGCATTAGTGACCACTGTCGGATCTAGTACGTCGCCTTGAAAATTACCTGAAGATATGTAGGAGACTTAGCCTTGTTAAAAACCATGTCATTTCTATTCAACCATAAAGCCCAACATAGCACGGCCGCGCCTAATAAAATTTGGTTTCTACGCTGAAGACACAAGCCGTTTAGCCAAGAACCAAACATATTAGGAACACTAGTCGGTGGTTGAATTCCAAAAGTAAAAAGCACATGTATATATATTGGCCCTTTGGGCTCATGATGAATATAAGCGTTATTCCGATATTATTTATACCCAACTTGGCCCGGTGTCGATCTCCGGCGTAGGTGTCGCCACCGTTGTTTAGGTGAGACGGTTTGGAAAAACCCATCACAGATAAAGATAATCTGATTAAGAACTCATCAGAGAAAAACAAAACTAGAACAAATCAGAGAAAAACAAAACTATAACAAATCGATCTAGGTGACAAAGTAAAAGCTAAAGAAATCTAAAATTATTTTTGGAATTCAACAGACCCCCACCCACTCAACTCCAGCGAGAAGGCCAGAGAAGAGGCGAAGAGGTAGAGGGGTTGGTGACGGACTTACGAAACTGACCGGCGGCCAGGGTTCCTAGTGGTGGTGGCTCCCTCTGTGTAGTATCCTCTCTAGCATGTGACAAATGCAGCCCAAGTAAGCTCGAGAAACACCGACATGCCCCCTTAACACCAAGGCGCATTTGCTCAGCTGTTTAGCTGCAGCCCAAGTAAGCTCGAGAAAGAACAGGCCATCGCTGGGGGAGCCGAGGCAGTGGGCCACGGGGAAGGATGAGGGGAGATTCTCGCAACTTTAGTGATCTGAACTGGAAAATGTTTCAAAGTTGGACGTTTGAACTAGAAAATATGTGCTAGTTTAGTTTAGTTTAGTTGTCCTGATGTATCCCATGGCGTGGGAAATTGGGCAGTTCTCCTCATGATTGAATTTGACCCCTGGGGTAGAGTTCGCAATTTTGATTTGGAAAACTTGATGCTTTGTCATGTACAGTACGTACATTTTGTATGCGTAGTTAACTTCTAAGTTCTAATCGATCGTTGCTGATATGCATGCTTACGTTTAGCATGAGTTACCACATACTATAGTCTGCATGATGACACATCTCATTGGTGCTATGTTATTATGCATGATGACACATCTTATTATGCCGGCTTTGTTAGCTGTTAGGAGTCTGCTGCAGCTCACTTCAACAGATGCTGTGAATTTCGAGAAGTTCTCTGGGTTGGATAATGCCCTGGGCACGTTGAGGGTGCAATTGGAGGAGTTGACATCTCATGAGGAACAAAGAGAGTATGCTCTGGAAGTCGAAATCCTTCGGAGAGAAGTTCAGATCATGTTCGAACAGAAGTTCAATCAGGTACTAATCTTTCCTTACCTTCAATGATACTGGTGCAACAATTTTCCAACGTGTAACCTGCATATCTTCTGTTTATGACTGCAGGGAACCGCCGCTGCAACGTTACATGAAAAATGACAAATGAACCTTGGCGTATACCGCAGAATCCCTCTGTTTTTTGAAGTGAGGGAACAAATGGAATGGCCGGCGCTTTTCTTGCAGAGCAGATGTGCATTTATTTAGGGTGGATTTTCTCCATCTGTAAGCGATGACATAGTATTTTGAAGGTGCGATGGAATCGTAGATAGGAAGTTATGTAAATCTCCATGATGGTTGTCTGTCCTCTGAACAGAAGAAAGAACTGCAACGGAAAAAAAAATTCACACTCGTTTCTGCTTCATGCTATCATAACTTTCAGAATATACACATTGGAATATTGGATGTTGATGCTGTTCACGAACACGTAAATTATGTTGGTACCGCCTGAACTACGGTTGCAATATGGCAATAGCATTGTTTTTGCTTGGGTAATGGGCAAGGAGCTCAATGGCATGGACCTCCGTTCTGTCCTGCTCCTCCGAGCCATGTGACGGCTTTCAAGTCCCCAATCAGACGGCCATCCCCAAGAGCCTGGAGGCCGTGTCAGTTCGTTAGCAATTTCCTTGTTTGAATGTGTTATAAAACAGATTATTCAAATCGAGTTATGATAAAATGGTTTATATCTTAAATTATCAGAGAGAAAGTCTTGTGTCGTGATCTAGCAGTGAAAAGTCATACTTTATTGACGCTATGTCGAGTATGCTCTAGATTGATTAGCTGAAGAATCAAGCTTTGTACCACTTGTTATAAAACACACGATGAGATATAAAAAACAATGAAGAATAATCAAAACTATGAAACAAAGATTTAACGTAGAAAGCCCTTACAGAAAAAATCATAGATGCACAATTGGTGAAATCACTATCTAGAGAAGAAATTACAGAATATTCTTACCATATTACATATGTAGATAACTTGTATTATGCACACTATCTATCATGAAGCTTATAGAAGACAAATAACCTTAGGAACAAGTGTCCCAGACGAAAAAAGAACAGAGTTTTAGTCGGTAATGAAACAAAGACTATTCAAAAACTGAAACAGTATGCTCAAAGACAGGAACAATACCCCGCTTGAAGATGAAAAGAGTCCTAGAAGATAATGGTGACGAGTTGTAGTAGGAAGCACCTTGAGAAGTCACGTTTGACTCCAGTCGGCGATAACACATTTTGACACCACGATGGTGCAAGTCGATACAGAATTCATCATAAATATAAAGATGATCCTAATCATAACCCTCAATCAGTTTGTATTACTGTTTAGAATATATCTTTAAGCAAAATCTGATTAGATTCTTAGACTGATCGAACCCAACTAGATTTAGATCACAGTACAACAGAATTATATTTTGCGCAAACTTTATCGGGAGTTAACTTATCAGCAAGTACGTGTTTAGGAAAATCAGAGGAGTCCTCAGTGCTGCTGTTAGTACATTGAAAGGGGCAAAAAAAAAAAAGAGAACGAATCATTGTTTCGGAAAAAAATCAGAGGAAAGGAAACATCCAATGTCATGGTGATGCTTACAAAGAAAATATAGTACTCTCACATCGATGCGTACAACTGACGGCACTTCTACTCGTAGTCACAACAAGTCTTTGTAGTACATTTCACTGAACTGAGCCTATTTTACTTCCAACCGGGCAATGCAGGAGGAAGCACGCCAATTATTTTGGGATAAACACAAGAAGCAATTCAGAGTCGCCGACGAGGACCCCGACACGACCTCAATTGTATGGGTTCAAAAGAAACGAGCAGCACGAACGGAAACTCTTAAAGACACACTGCAGAGGGGACACAGCCAGACATCCATACTAGCATCGATGGATCTACTCTTGAGCTCAGCTCAGTTCATCTTCAAAGCGGGTCGGTTTGGATTGTTCGCAAGCTGGACCCGCAGGTCTTCCACAAAGTCATCCTCGTAGTCACCCACGAGCAGAAATTCCTTGAGGCTTGGGAGAGATGGTAGGCCAGAAAACAGCCCAATCTTGGTTTCTTCACGCGAACCAGAAAACTGCAGCAGCTCAAGCTTAGGCGTTGCACCTCCTTCAAACCCCACCGATTTGAGGTTATCTAGGCGATCAAGCTCCAGCACCATCAGACTCGGGAATGCCTCCGGATGGAAATTGAAACGGAGGTCTCCACCCTGGAACGACTTCTTCCACAGGCGCAGGATGGCCAGGTTTGGTAGCTTCCCAAGGACCTGCATGGCGGCATCGTGCTCCGATATCCTGGTGCTCCGTAGCCTCAGCTTCACAAGATTTTGAAGCTCCTGGATCCATCCTGGCAATTTGACCAAGCTGCTGTACAGCTTGAGGCTCTGCAGGTTTTTCGGAGGCGAGGACATTCCATCCAGACAGCCAGACAAACCTGGCTCCCCCTCTGACCGCACTAACAACGATTCCAGGCGGCCGAGAGCGGCAATGGCTGAACACAACTCTTGACCATTTTTCTTGTTGACGCCAGTCACTCCTAATTTGCGCAGCTGGGTGAGCCTCTTTATGTCCTGTATAACAGCCTTCCCCCGAGCGATGTTCACAACGCCCAGTGTGTGCAGGGCTTTCAGCTTCCGGATCCCTCTTGGCACTGCAACACCACTTGGAGTTTGGCCCATCGCAACCAAAGGGAAAAAGGCGCAGCAAAAAATAGTGCATACATCACGCCTGTTAGGGTCGCCATCCACACCGTTCATCCAACTTAGAAGCTGAGGTGCACAACATGCCACACAATATCCCACCGAAACGAAAGTCAAAAGGCATAGGGTGTTCCTCAGTAGCCTCGGAAAATCTTCTACTAGCTCACCAAATGAGTCAACATCATCACTTCCTGTGGCCCCCGCACGAATATACTGTAGCTTCCTAAGCTTGATGATGGTATTTGGCAGCTTGATTATGCCTGTACCTCTAATATCTAGTGTCTGGAGTCGCCTCAGATTACCCACCGAGTCTGGCAGGTGATGAATATCGTCACATCCTCTTATAGAAAGGTATGTCAAGTGAAGAAGCTTCCCGATGTGCTTTAGGTGATGATCAAACAGGCCTGATGTGCCTTCCAAGTCTAGCACTCGCAGCAACGTCATCTTGTCAGAAATTAAAAATGGCCTCCACTTCCCAAACACTGTTAATGATCGTATCCGGGACATGTCTACTATGCTCTCGAGCTCACTCTGATCTCCCTCCCAACTGCTGCTTATAGCAAGATGACGTATTGTGCCCTGGCTGTTTAAGCCGCAACCTTCCTCTAGCCTAAAAACAAGATTTTCTTCCATTGACTTTGAGATGCTGATTTCACGGATTAGATCATGGAGTTGGCAGGAGTCAATTCCGTTTCTACTATAAATTGATTGTTGAGACGGTAAAATCATGCTCCTGTGAATGAGTTCCATGAAGTAGCTGTCCGCTATTTCCTCAGCAGACTTGTCGCGAACCTCCCTTGAGTAACCCTCTGCAGTCCACCGCCGCACCAAACGTCTCCGGCTAACCTTGTGATCTTCAGGGAAAATGGACAAATACAAGAAACAAGTCTTGAGATGATAGGGTAAGCCATCGTAGCTTTTAACTAGGACTGTTCTTATGGTCTCAAGCTCTGGATTCATCTCCAACTCAGCACTAATATGCTCATTCAGTTTCCTCCACTCCACGGTCGTTTTTGGTTGGTTTGCCAAGAAGCCACCTATGGTGACTATTGCAAGGGGAAGTCCATTGCACTTCTTTAGAATCAGTTTCGCTTCTTCTACCAACTCAGGATATTGCCCTTCCAAATTTACTGTCTCCTTAAACACCTGAAATTAGTACCATATAAGTTTTATTACCCGAGTTGGAATTTCCTGAGTTCAATTTTCTCAAAATGAATTTTCCCGAGTTGGAATTTCCCAAGTTGATTTTTTAAATTGAATTTTCCCTAATTGAATTTTCTTGAGTAGGAATTTCCCAGGTTGATTTTTCCAAGTTGAACTTTTCCAAGTTAAAATTTTCTTGGGTTGAAAATTTTTATGTTCATGCTTTTCAATATCAAGTAGAATTTTTTTTCCGAAATCTAAGTTGAATTTTTTTTCACAAAACGAAACGGTGGACGCGCGCCATATGCAACAAATGAAAGTGATATTTTGAAATGCTATCTATTGCCATTTATGATACATGGGCCCATGTAGAGATGGCAACGGGTAAATACCTGTCGGGTATTGCTATTCCATACCCATACCCGCTAGGTGTAAATTTACCCGTCGGGTTACCCGTATCCGCATGCGGGTAGGAAAATTTACCCATACTCGTACCCGCGCCGGTATTACTACCCGACGGGTAACCCGTACCCGCAAGCATACCCGGTTCAACACATAAGAATATCATCAATTTAGACATTCATTAATCATACATGCCAAGCACAAAAGCGTCTAATGATCAAAATTAGTACATCACATAAACATATTTGACATGACCATATCAACATATGACAAACAAATAAACAATCAACAACAAGTAGATAATAAAATTAATATTTGAGTGGGATGTCTAGTTGTCTAATGCGGGTATTCATTACCCGCGGGTAGGCGGGTATGGGTAGTATATACCCACACCCGCACCCGTCTACCCGGCGGGTAGAGAATTTCGCCCAATAACGTACCCATGGGTACATAAACTTTTCCATACCCGTCTCTTTATCGGGTAAAACCCGTCGGGTATTCGGGTATCGGGTACCCATTGCCATCTCTAGGCCCATGCTACTTTAATCTGACTACTTTATGTGACATCTATGCGGTGGATGGGACCATGCCAAGCTCCTTTCTAAGTAAGGGCTCTGTAGCTCTGTTCTGTTACGGTTTGAAACTAATGATTTTTTAAAATAAATACATAAGACGGTTTTTTAGTCATTGTTTTAAAGTGATTTACTAGATTATCGATATTCAATTTATTTATATAAATGTTTATAATAAAATAAAAAATTATCAGCTGTAAGTCTTCAGTCCGCAATAAAAAAGAATGCACATAAGGTACGGCGAATTGGCGACCGCGCGGAAATTTGGAAGTAAGCGCTCCACGCGGCATTTTATCTCTGTCGTCACAGCAGTTCCTCATTTCCGCGCGATAGTTAAGGGCGCCCACACATTAGCAGCTCTTACATGGCCCTCCACTAAACGAAACAAAAGGGAAAGCACAAGATGAGAAAGAGTCGGGGTGGGGAAGTTTTTAGACGGGCAGAGAACGAGTGACGAGAAATAGTTGTGTCATTGGAGCAACCAAATGCCATACATAGATGGTTGAATAATCAGGATACCACTCGTGTTTTTTCTTTGATAGTAGGATATCACTGATGTTGGGAGGCATGAGTTACTTTGAAGATGAACCATGGTTGTAAACCAAAAATGGCCAAAATTGGAGAGGAAGAACTTGCTGCAGAACAAGATATCGAAAATAGAATTGACCTTCCGGGTTCAATTGTTAATACGATGAAAAAACTAA
This sequence comes from Dendrocalamus sinicus, assembly GCA_036346575.1. NCBI lineage: Eukaryota > Viridiplantae > Streptophyta > Magnoliopsida > Poales > Poaceae > Dendrocalamus > Dendrocalamus sinicus. The sequence goes on from CM070663.1 coordinate 33,936,535, forward strand.
AGTATTTCCTACGTGGCCCGCTACGTGTGTGGTAGCCCAATCATATGTTGTCAAATTATCTCTTTCGAAAGATAGGGTAAATAAAATTGTACTTACAATGTAATTTCAAATAAAGCAAGAATGCAAGATAATACACTATCAGTACCTTTTTCGTGAAGAGGTCCTGCGCGTCCTTGTACTCTAGAACTTTGAGCTTGTATATATTTTCTTGTTTCTGTGAACAATGCTTAGCAATATTCTCTTGCCTTGTGGTGACTATGATCCGGGTTGTATTTTTCATTTTAGGGAAACTTGGACTTATCAGGTCCCATTCTGCAATAGATGATACATCATCAAGAACAATCAAGCAGCTGTGTCTTCCTAAAAACTTGGCCAACTCCTTAATCAATGCTTCAAGTCCCATCGATGCTAATGATTTCTTTGTACTGCCCAACAATCCAACCACACCCTTTTTTTCAGAAGATTCTGCATCTAGTTGCATAACTAAGCTCCTAAGGAGCTCGTCTCTACTAAAAGGGCGCATGACTGTGACAAAAGCACGCTTCTCAAATGTGCCACTGAGCTCTTGGCTTTGGTAGATATCTTTGGCTAGAGTAGTTTTCCCAAGACCACCCATTCCCCACAGAGAGATCACCTGAAATTGTTGGCCATCTTGATTTGAAATTAGTTTGATAATGTCAGATTTTTCTTTCTCTCGCCCAACGAGCTGAGATTCCTCCAAAGCAGCCGCCATCGTCCTGATGCGAGTGAGGCTCTTTCCGACCGCCTTCTTTCCATCAGCACCCTTAGATTGATCCTCTAATATCTCACCGGTTGGCACTGTAGAGTTGTTAGTACTGGTAGTGGCTGCATTTGAGCTAGACTCTGGCTTTGTTAAACCTATTCCATCTTGAGAACCCTAAATACAAGCAATCAATGATTAGGTGGCTGAAACGGTTTCCTTAGACACTTCCGTTTCACCGTGTTTTCAATTTTGTAAATGTTTAAAATAATAATTTCCATTATTCACTGATACGAGAATCTCTGACAAACTATACAATCTTCAAATAATTTGCAGCAGATTACCATATTGGTCAATCAATTAATTAGTTAGGAACAAAATCAATTTTATTTGAATATTTTATGAGCATTTCGATGGTGTTTTAATGTGGAATACGTACTCCTAAGAGTATAGAACCATTTTTATATGTATGTACATGTATATACATACATATACATACATGTATATGTATGTATGTATGTATATAGGATACGGAAATAGAGCACCATGGTGTCTAGGCTCCAAGCCTTCATGTCTTTGGATTGCTTTTAGATGCATGCAAGTGCAATAATCAGGTAAACCCGTTAACATTCATTAATTCGAAAAGGTATCGATTTGGAAATGAAGTCATTGATTTAGTATATATATATAGTAACGGGTTTGCCTTCCTTTCCAAATCGATACCTTTTCGAATTAATGAATGTTAACGAGTTTGCCTGATATATTGTATATCATTGCAATTGCATGCATCTAAAACCAATCCAAAGGCAGAGAGAGACTTGATGCCCAGACATTATGGTACCTCATTTCAGTGTCCTATACACACACACACATATATATACACATACACATACATATACATATACATATACATATACATATACATATACATATACATATACATATACATATACATATACATATACATATACATATACATATACATATACATATACATGCATGCATGCATGCATACATACATACATACATACATACATACATACATACATACATACATACATACATACATACATACATACATACATATATACATACATGCATGCATGCATGCATGTATGTTCAAACTGAATTTCATTATTACCTTCTCGTAGAAAGCATAAATAGTCTGATCGGCCGACAATTGCTTAAGTTCTGATACTTGGCTTTCTTGACCTGCGCATAAGCTTGCAACTTCAACTTGCTCTGCAGACACTACGATTCGGCTCCCTTTCTTGGTGTTTTGGAAGAAATTTTTAATCTGATCCCACTCCTCAATGGTTGATAAATCATTAAGCACAATCAGGAAAGATTCCTCATTCACACATCTTTTGAACTCCTGAACCAGATCTTGCCCTGTCTTCTCCGTCTCCAACAGAACATCAACCCCTACGACTGCGTGAAACTGCTTCACAAGACTCTGAGCAAAGATTATGGGATTGAAAGGATACATCACCCTGACCCATGCTCGGCAAGGAAATTTCCCTTTGATATCTGGACTCTCATAGGCCGCCCTGATGATGGACGTCTGCCCGAGATCACCACTTGTTCCCCACACTGCGATCACTCTAAGGTCCTCGTCCTTCTTATTGATTAGTTGGACAAGATCCACTTTTGCTTTGTCCTGCTTCGCTGCACGCCTTGCTTCATCAATGCCAAACATCGCTGCTCCAGTAATGCTAGATCGCTCATCCTTGGTGGCCATCTTGGAGCCTGAGCCCTTCATGAGGTGATAGCGCATGTTTCTCTGGCTCACGTCCTCAACTCGGGTTCTCAGCTCCTTCATCTGCTTGGCGATACGGTGCCGCTCTCGCAGCGTGCGCCACCATGATGGCTTCTTCAGATGAATGGCAAAATCTTGGAGGCAGTCCTCGACGTCGTAGGCCATATCACGGACTTGCTTTACCCAGGTCTTGAGCACCTTGTGATGATCTTGCTCCTCGTGCGCGGCCATCAGGAAAGCCTGCATCATCTCGAGCTCGTCCTTGATGAAAGCCTGATCACTCTGGACACCGAGCTGCAAAGCAACCTCCTCCGCAATGGCGGATTTGGTGTAGCTAACCGCGCCATCCAGCACAGACTTGCCCAAGCTCAGTACTGTTGACTCCATTGCCCTCCTCTCGTCTCGTCTCCTGTGTGGTTTTTTTGTTGCCCTCCTCTCCTAGTCTCCTGTTCGGTTTGGATTTGTGATGTGGAGCAGAGAGTGCTAATCAGCGGTGGATGCAGACCATCCACTGAAGAATACAAGATTGGAGGATTGGTGGCTCCGAAGCAATATGATAATCAATCCTGAACAAACAAATGGTTGGAGAAACAGATTGTCATACTAGTATTACGGAGCCAATGGAAAGAGTGGGGAGAGCATTCAGATAAAAAAGATTGAAGCACCAACAATCTGTGCGACTCAATCAAACAAGACGCAACTCTATGCATAGAACCGACCAGGATCGTCATCGTCGACTCCGTCGTCACAGCTGTGTTCGTGCGGATTTTGTGGTAGAGCTGACACCGCCGGCCATCGGTGCTTGCAGATGAACAAGGTGACGACGTTGTGCTACGGGGCCCTAATTCCCCACCCCAGGAGGCCAATGCAAAGCCCTGCTCCACTGCTCACATTCCAATTCCCACATCAGACCGAGAGACTACGTGCGAAGGTCTTACTGTGTGAGGAACCATTATTAAGTTGGTAGAGTTGAAATTTGAATTTTATATTATCTACAATTTTGCAATTTTTCAGACCTGACGGTTTAACCGGCCTGAATGCGGTCTGACTGATAACTGGTAACTGGTTAGACCGGCTAGGCTCAATGGTCTGACCGGCCGTCATCAGCAGTCTGACCAGCTGGCCTCAGCGGTTTGATCGGCTAGGGTGTGACTTCTTGGCTGGAAATCTTATTTTTAGAAATTTAGTCATGGTCTGGATAGTTTTAGATCTAGATCAGTACAGTTATGTTGCATGAAGTATATTTTGACTAACGGAGTCAAGTTGTGAAGAACTTGTGGCCAGAAACGATTTCTTTGTCTTTAGATGTGCAGAAAAGTTTGGAGTCAACCATGGTCAACAATGAGAATTAGAGCTACGCACATGCAGGAAGCAAGGCCTAGAATAGTCAAGAATGTAGGATAAGATGTTTGAGCTCAAGCATGGTACAAAAAAGGTGGGAAATATTGAAGAAAAAGTTTGGGTGATGGGTTGAAGCAAATAATTTGGTCAGACCAAATGAGGCATGATCTGGTGAAATCGGAGTACGAGAGACTTACAATGCGTGGCAAGCTATTGATACAGTTATACGTGGCAAACATGACGATTACTTGCAAAAAGAAGATGAAGACCAGGTCAAGATGAGGGTATTTTGGTAGTTTGCTAAATACCAAAAACTTCATTGGATCAAAACCGTGGCGCTTGGGAATGCGTTTTAGGTCAAGAAGATATTGAGAAGATAAAGTGATCAAAGGCTAAAGACTTGATGAATTCGGGCTCCTATGCTTTGAAAAGAGTGTATGAATAAAACCTGTGTTGTATGGGATTACTAGGTTTTTTCTAAATATGCTATTGGATAGTATCCATTAAGATTAGATATGTGCTGGTTATCTCATCTATTTAATTGATTAGGGATGGAAGCTTACTTGCCAACCATCAAACCATTCTAACCTTGTGCTCTATGGTTAGGGTTAGAGAAAAGTGAGGCTCGGATGTCCTCTTACATCAAAGTTCAAGGGCACTCAATTTGGCTCAAAGTTAATAATTCTTATGTTGTGCTTGCCAATAATCAGGTGAATATACTGGATGTGGAGGTAAATAGCAAGGCATGGATTCTCATCCTCTAGCTTTCTTGCTCCTTTCAAATGGATACTCAATTTGGCTCAACTAACTTGTTCCCTCTTGCCACACCCTCTCTCTCTCTCATTCCAACCAATCTACCAATTCACATCCTCTAGCTTTCTTGGTCCTTTCAAATGGGCTATATCTTTTGTATGAGACATAGCTCTCATCTCTCTCTTCTTTAATTCTACATCCATATCAGATTTTTGCTTAGTTGGCATCCTATAGAAACTTCTGATATCATTGCATTGGGAGTGTCCTTAGGTTATGATGATAGTGTCTGTCTGCTAGCTGTGATACCAAACAAATGGCACTAACAGAAAGTTGATTTATCATCTTTCCTTTTATTTCAGAAATTTGTATTGGCATCTATCCAGACAGCCAATCAATATGGAGGATAATATTGTATATAGAAAAGGCCTTTAAAACTGCATTAGGAACGTACTGAATATAATGACCATCTCTGTTAGGGGGAGTAGCCTCTACCTTAGCCCAAACGGCCCATAGCGCCAGCAGGAAAATGGCACATGTACCCCTAGGATAGTAAACTTAGATAGGGATGTGTAGGTAACTCTAAGTAAGAGAAAGGAGATGTGTACCCCTGATAAGATAGAGATAGATAGGGGTATCTATGTATTTGAGCCCTAGATAGGGGTATATATGTAATTGAGCCTCCATGGCTATAAGTACTCGCTGAAAAGGGCAACACACTCTTTTTTAGCAAAAGATTAGGCAATATCAACTCCTAAGGGACTAGCATAGACTTATATTGTCATCTCCGAGGTGTTCAAGGCTACAGGCTGCCTTTCCGTGGTCTCCCTGTATCCCTCGTCTTTTACTATTTGACGTGTAATCACAACAGTCTCAATATTAGATAGGAAAGGCAAAACAATAGCTCTAATCAGGAAGAAGACCACTTCAAATCAACTGGTAATGATAATGCTCAGAGCAGATCTGGAATCTAAAAGTACACGACGGCCGGGGTATGAAGATAATTTTTTACGAAGACTTGCCAGCGATGGTATTTTCAAAGTACAAAATTTGTTATAGGACACTGTAATTTTGTGATGGTGTGTGTGCGTACGATTTCTACGTTGACGTATTTTATGAAGACTTGCCAGGGATGATGGGCACACAACTCCTAACAGATCCGCTCGTTTCTGCTTCAGTTTTTAGCTTCTGGTTTATTTTTCATTATTCATAAATTTTTGTCTTTTTCTGAACTTTTGGCGTTTTTTAGTTTTTTGCCGGTTCTTTTTTTCCCGTATTCGTTTGCGTTGTTTGTGATGAGATAGCATATTTTTCTATTTTTAAAATTTTGTAAATTTAATTACGCCAAATAAGCCACCTTCAACTACAGTGAAATTTCGGCTGCTACGGTGAAATTTCAGCCATAAGCCACAAATTGTCAGCCCAACCGAGCGGGGAGCCTAAATATTTTACTAGATAATGTAAGGGTGGATTCTTTTATACTGATGGCTTATGTTTTTTGACTTAAATATTTGAATTCTGATTGTTAATGGGAGGTAGTACACACAGAAAAATAGTTATATTTTTAGCCGATACAGCTGAACTTAATACACTTTTTACTATAAGTTTCCTGTTGACCCTACTTAAAAAAACTATTATTTAAAAGTTAACTGTAGATAGTACAAGCATAAGTTGGCTAAACGATAGCTCTAATTAGGGAGAAGGCCAACTTCAAATAAACTGATAATGATAATGCTCGGAGCAGATCTGGATCCAATGATGAATTAAAAACAAGAAGCTCTGCTACACGACGGCCGGGGTAAGGAGTCAATTTTTTACGAAGACTTGCCAGCGATGGTATGTGCCAAGTCTTGGCAAATTGATTAGCTTTAGACTTTCACTAATTTACGAATCCTTTATTTATATTGAGAACAGTGCTACCTCCATAATGTTGGATTTACCTAAATATATAACCATAATTAAAACGCAAATCTACCGCTAGGACACTGCAATTTTGTGATGGTGTGTGCGCGCGATTTCGAAGTTGACGTATTTTATGAAGACTTGCCAGGGATGACGAACACACAACTCCTAACAGATTAATTTAGCCAGCAGACTAAATATTTTACTAGATAACGAAAATAGCGATGACTCAACTAACGCTGAGAAGACCTGAATATTTTAACTAGCCTACTAGAGACAAATCATATGTCCTTACATCACATTGGGGTTGTTGGGCCAGCCATGTGGCTTCCTTGCTTGAACAAACCACACTGGAACTTTGTAATGCATTTGATTAGGATGATGAAAATGGCTGCCTGTTGGATGTGATACTGAACAAAAGATGCCAACACAAAACTGACTAATCATCTGCATCAGCAGCAATTGTCTTGCTACCGCTGTTGTGCATGCTCTCATGCCAAACCACAGAGTTTCAAGTAATACAACTTCGATGAGGTCCCTTCAGATTTATGGATTTTGCATGAGTTCCACTCCTACACTAAGCAGTAATTACAATTGCATAGGATCCTAGATTGGTGAGAACATATATGTGGGATTGTCAAGGTAGTGATACGATCGCTGAAGGAACAATTTTTAAGAGAACTTAATTTCCAGGCAGTGATATCTGATATGTGTGCAAGTCCTAACAAGTAGCTAGATTAGTGAGAGCATGTGGGATCGATGCCTCAGAAGACTCGGTACAAATTTGCATGCACGTTGTTGACGTGTGGAGCATGTGAGTTCATCGCTCGATCGAGGAACCCAACATCATGGCCGGCTAGCTTAAGCAATACTAGGTGTAGATCTCCATAAGGCAATGAGAAAGAGAATCTCTTCAAAAACCGAGTAAGTTGACATTTTAAAAAGAGAATCTCCAGGGCTGTGATATGCGTTCAGGAGTCCTAACTTGTACTATTAGTTTTAGCAGGCAGATTTCAACAGTTAAATTTTCATCCTATCGAGAACAGCGTTAATTACATCGATGATGCTGGATTGACCTGAATGCATTAGAGTATTTTGCTAGGGTGGAGAGAAAAATCGTATGCCATCCGATTGATAGATGTCGGTGGGAAAACGCATGCGATCGAGATCATTTGTACAGAGCGGTTACCATGTGAGATCATTGCTCGAACAAGCAAGTTCAACTCTTAAGCAAAGTACCGAAAGGAGTTCGTCGGTGGAAGAGGGTACCTTTGCTGGTTCCGGAGATCCTCTTTCGCCACAGGTGGAACGGGGATGTGCTTCATCTGCCAAATTCCCAGTTTTATTTTTTTATATGTTGCAAATAATGCACAGAAAAATAGAGACAAGATACACAATTTTTTACGTGGAAAACCCTTACGGGAAAAAACCACGGGCACTCGAAGGCAAATCACTATAATAAGGAGAGTTTACAATGGGGTGTTTGCTCTTCCTATGGGCTACTGGGTATATATTTATAGCGTGAGGGAAAAGAGTCCCACACGTAAAGGAAATCGAATCAGAATCGGTTGCTATAGATTGACATCACGTCTGATACAACCTGTGCATAAACCTGCCATGCCATGTCTGACATGACGCGATGAAGTGTCCTACACGAATACGATATGAATTCGGATCAACTTTAATAATCTCCACCTTGAGTCGAATTCCCTCCAGTAGTTGAAGAATATGATAGACTAATCCAATAAAATCATCATCCATACCTTGAGCGCCGAAAGTCCAAAGGACTAGTGAGTAATACCAACTAAGTCTAAGCAAACCTCAAACGTAGATGCAGGAGCTGGCTTTGTTAACATATCAGCTGAATTATCATGAGTACTTATCTTGCTGACTTTAATATCACCTTGAGTAATGACACCTCGAATGTAGTAATACCTTATATCAATGTGCTTTGTTCTCTCATGAAACATTTGATATTTTGTAAGGTAAATAGCGCTCTGACTATCAAAAAATATTGTAGTGCAAGATGCACTTCCACAAAACTCAGTAAATAAACCTCTTAACCAAATGGCTTCTTTGCAAGCTTCAGAAATAGCCATATACTCATCTTCTGTAGTAGACAAGGCAACGGTAGCTTGCAAACTTGCTTTCCAGCTAACGGTGCACCCTCCAATAGTGAACACATAACCAGTGAGAGATCTTTTTTATCCAAATCTCCAGAAAAATCAGAATCCACATAACCAACGAGTCCATTTCTAGTCTTTCCAAATTGTAAACAAGCATTAGATGTGCCCCGCAAATATCTAAAAATCCATTGAACTGCTTTCCAATGCTCTTTTCTAGGATTAGTCATGTATCTACTAACGACACTTAATGATTGAGATGAATCGGGGCGAGAACATAACATAGCATACATAAGTGACCCAACTGCACTCGCATATGGAACTTTAGACATGTACTCAATTTCATCATTTGATTGTGGACATGAAGCTAAAGAAAGTCTGAAATGTGCAGCTAAGGGAATACTCACATGTTAGGCCTTATGCATGGTAAAACGACGAAGAATTTTATCAATATATCCCTTTTGACTTATATATAATTTGCCAAACTATCTGTCTCTAATAATTTCCATACCAAGAATTTTCTTTGCTGCACTGAGATCGTTCATCTCAAATTCACTATTTAATTGTGCTTTCAACTTTGAAATTTCAGCTTTGTCTTTTGCAACAATCAACATATAGGAGCAAATAAATAACTGAACCATTAACAGTCTTTAAGTAAACACAGCTATCATAATTAGATCTTTTAAAATTCTGAGATATCATAAAGAAGTCAAATCTCTTGTACCATTATCTGAGTGATTGCTTTAAACCATAAAGAGATTTCTTCAATTTGCAAATAAAATTCTCCTTTCCTGGAATAATGAAACCTTTCGGTTGCTCCATATAAATGTCTTCTTCTAATTCCCCATGTAAGAATGTAGTTTTCACATCCAATTGTTCAAGCTCATAATCATGCATAGCCACAATACTAAGTAAGGTGCGAATAGAACTGTGTTTCACAATAGGAGAAAAGACATCTGTAAAATCAATACCTGGAATTTGGTTGTATCCTTTTGCAACTAGCTTTGCTTTGTACCTAACCTCTTTAGTTGGTGAAACTCCTTCTGTCTACTTGAAGATCCATTTATACCGAATAGACTTCTTTTCAATTGGCAACTAGAACAGCTCCCAAGTGTCGTTCCTGTCAAGAGATTCCATCTCATCATTCATGGCACTCATCCATCTTTCTGAATCACTAGAAGAGACAACCTCTGAATAAGATGAAGGTTCTGCAGTACCTTCAATTTCTTCTGCCACATTTAAACAATAAGCCACAATATTAGCTTCTTCAATATATCTCTTAGAAGGCTGAATATTCCTCCTCTGTCTATCAACTGCAATGGAACGATGTGTTGGCGGCTCAACAATAGGTGCTTCTGAAATATTTTCCTTGTCGACTTCTGGTGTAGATTCTGAATCAATGACATGCTCCATCTGCACGCTTGATTTCTTCTCAATGGGAACATCAGTAGATGGTTTATCATGTAACATAGTAGACTCATCAAAAGTAGCACTTCTGCTAATAACCACCTTTCTAGTTTCAAGATTCCACAATTTGTATCCTTTCACACCAGTTTTATAACCAAGGAAAATACACTTAACTGCTCTAGGCTCTAATTTACCATTGTTAACATGAGCATAAGCAAGACAGCCAAATATTCTTAAGTTTGAATAATCTGCTGGAGAGCCAGACCATACCTCAATTGGAGTCTTCTTATCAATAGCCAAGTTTGGTGATCGATTAATCAATTAACAAGCAGTGGAAGCAGCTTCAGCCCAATAACTCTTAGATAATCCAGAGTTTGACAACATGCAATGTACCTTCTCCATGATAGTTCTATTCATACATTCGGCTACACCGTTTTGTTGAGGTGAGCCTGGAATGGTATAATGTCTCACAATACCTTCTGACTTGCATAAAGTTTTAAATTATCCAGAACAGAAATCCAAGCCATTGTCGGTACATAGCTTCTTGATATGCTTACCAGTTTGTCTTTCAATCATAACCTTCCACTCCTTGAATGTTTTGAATACATCTGATTTATGCTTAATGAAATATGCCCAAACTTTTCTTGAGTAATCATCAATGATGGTCAACATGTAGCTTGCACCTCCAAGTGACGGAACGCGGGATTCTCCCCACAAATCATAGTGAACATAATCCAATATACCTTTTGTAGAGTGAGTTGCAGTATTGAATTGCACCCTCTTTTGCTTGCCGAAGACACAATGTTCACAAAACTTCAACTTGTCGATGCTTTGACCATTAAAAAATCCTCTTTTGCACAATTCCATCATTCCAGCTTCACTCATATGCCCCAGGCACATATGCCAAAGATTAGTAGCATCAGAATCAGATAATTTATTTGAGACAACAGTAGCATTACCTGAAATTGTAGTGCCTCACAGATGATATAAGTTAGCAGCCTTCATATCACCCTTCATCACAACAAGGGAACCTTTAGTGACCTTCAGAACTCCACCTCCACCTGAATACTTGTACCCTTTAGCATCAAGAGTACTCAACGAGATAAGATTTCTCTTCAAATTTGGAATATGACGAACATCTGACAAAGTTCTGATGGTGCCATCAAACATCTTGATCTGGATAGAGCCAATGCCTGCAAACTTGCATGGTGTATTATCACCCATCAACACTGATCCACTTGGCGCAGCTTCATAAGTAACGAACCACTCACGGTTCAGGCTCATGTGGAACGTACAGGCTGAATCAAGAATCCACTCATCGTCGATTTTGCAACTACTGGCGAAGGCGATGAGAACATCTCCATCAGAAGCTTCTTTGGTGACAACGGTGGCTCTAGGTTCATCATCTTATTGATCTTTCTTGAAATTGTTATTCCTTTTCTCCTTGTTCTGTAACTTCCAGCACTCCGATATATCATGACCATCCTTCTTGCAATACCTGCATGACTTCATGTTCCTGGATTTAGATCTGCCTCTGTATTTGCTTTGGCTTCTGCCGTTTGAATTGCCGTTTGAACCCTTCTCATATTGCCTGCCGCGGACAGATAAACCTTCTGCAAGCATACTTGAACTTCCATTGGGAATCATAAGCTTCATCTTTTCCTTAGCATACAGAGCTTCATAAACTTCACTGAGAGTGAGAGTATCTCAGCTATATAGAATAGTATCTCTAAAAGTAGAGTCTGAATAGGCGAGCATAGCAAAATAAGACCCAAATCTTCATCATCATATTTTACCTCCATTGCTTCGAGGTCTGCAACAACTTTCTTGAAAACTGTCAGGTAGTTTAACAATGAGGCACCCTCTGCCATCTTGTGGGAATAAAATTTCTGCTTCAGATGCATCTTGCTGGTCAGATCCTTGGTCATACAAATCTGCTCCAGCTTCAGCCATAATGCGGCGGCGGATGTTTCCTTCATAACCTCCTGTAAAATATTATTTGATAGATGAAGATGAATTTGAGATAAGGCCTTACGATCTTTACGTTGCTTCTCATCAGCGGACAATGTGGCTGGCATCTTGTCGATCCCCAGAAGTGCATCATCCAAATCAAGCTATGATAAAATAGCTCGCATTTTGACTTGCCATATAGAAAACCTCGTGTCGCGATCCAACAACAGAAGATCATACTTCAGAGTCGTCATGCGAAAGAAAACCAAATTTAGCTGGTACGAATCCGTGTATACCTAGCAAAAATCTCGCAAAGCAAAACTCCTTTTTTTCTTTTGATTCACTAATCTCAATTTCTGTGCCACTTTATTGGCTTTGCATGCAACTTTTGCAGGCGCTAGTTGCTTCTATCTTTCGATGGGCTTCGTGCCAATTTTATTTGCCTGTTGCTTTTCAGCTCGGATGAAGCCAACGCCGACTTGGAGACGACCTTGCGATGGACTCGGTGAGGGACCGCGAAGCCGCTCGGACTCAACGGAAAAACGATGGCCTCGGATGCGACGTGAACCGAGGGAACGCGTGGGACGCGACGCCGGTGATGGATTTTTTTCTCTCGATCTCTAAGCTCTAATCTCCTGTTGTAACAGCCCAGGTTTTTATTAAAATTAAAAATAATTAATAAATAAATAAATAATATTAAAATAAAATCTGAATTGTATTTTGGTTGCCTAAATTTTCTTTTTGGATTTGCCTTGAATTTCTGTTGGTTTTGAAAAGTATTTTAACTGAAAACCTAAAATAATTATTAAGTAAAATGATATTTTGATTTTGTATGAAAATCCTAATTCAAATTAATTATTTGGAGTTATTTGGCTCTTATTTGGTTTCCTGGTTTTTCTGGAGTTTAAAAATATATTTTTGAAATTAAAAAGTATTTTAAGTATAAAAACTAAATACCAAAATTAGTTGGAAATATTTTTATTAAGTCCAAAATGTCTCCAGGAGATTCTCTGAATTTTTCTGGAATTTTTGGAGGTATTTTTGTATTTTTCTAAGGCTAAATGGATTTTCTGAGCATTTCTGAAAATCTGAAAATTAAAATTAAAAATCGAAAACCCCAGCCTCCCTCTCCGGCCGCCACGTGGATGGCACGGATTATGTGCAGGCATGTTGGGCTTCTTCCGCTTCGGTGTTTTTCTTCCATTGCTTATTATTTAAATTTGGCTTATGTGCCATTGATGTAAACTTTGGCAATCATGCCCATATTTAGTTAATAAATGTCATTATAGTTGATATTTATCTTTGTTGTACGCTGTGTGCACTAGCTGATCCTGGACTAGTGTGATTTACACAGAGGATCCAGGAGTTGTTGCTCCGGGTTCCGACAAAGGTGGTATCAGAGCTATGACGATACTAAGACGTGACCATAGATAGAATAGAATGGCTTGACCCTAAGGTCTTATTTCACTAAACCATAATTTCAAAAACAAATGCTTATTCTTACCTCTCAATCTTTGCTCACCCTTATCTCTCATCTCTCCTCACCTTCTTGTCATTTTTGAAAAACCTATTTCTACATCATCCCTTGTTCCAAAACAACTATAGATGGCAACAGCTGGAATTCCTCGATTCTGCCGCCACTTCGATCATCGCTTTGAAGGATCCTGCTTCGTACCTCGAGAGCTGCGAAGGTTGACTCCAAGACGACCCTTAGCCCTTTAGGATAAGTTTATAGGCTAGTTAATAAAACGTTGTTATGAGCTGTCAAGTTTTCTCTTTTGTCGACAGCCATAACTATTACTTATTATGAGGTTAATAAAGGTCTTAATAAAGTTAAAATTCAGTTTTGGGTTGCGCAAAATATCCCCTATCCCTCTTTGCCTTGAGTCTCCTATCTCCTAACCTTTGGAAGCATCAAGCTAGAGCATCAACAAGCTGCAGGCAGCGAATAGACAACCTACGAAGTTCGTCAATGGACACCTGAATCAGATGTCAGCTTAAGCCATACAGAGCAAGCCAAACCTAATGTTTGCTAGCCCGTGCGAATCTCGGGGACGAGATTCTGTTTAAGGGGGGTAGATTGTAACAGCCCAGGTTTTTATTAAAATTAAAAAGAATTAATGAATAAATAAATAATATTAAAATAAAATCTGAATTAAATTTAAGTATTTTGGTTGCCTAAATTTTCTTTTTGGATTTGCCCTGAATTTCTGTTTTGAAAAAGCTGGTTTTGAAAAGTATTTTAACTGAAAACCTAAAATAATTATTAAGTAAAATGATGTTTTGATTTTGTATGAAAATCCTAATTCAAATTAATTATTTGGAGTTATTTGGCTCTTATTTGGTTTCCTGGTTTTTCTGGAGTTTAAAAATGTATTTTTGAAATTAAAAAGTATTTTAAGTATAAAAACTAAATACCAAAATTAGTTGGAAATATTTTTATTAAGTCCAAAATGTCTCCAAGAGATTCTCTGAATTTTTCTGGAATTGTTGGAGGTATTTTTGTATTTTTCTGAGGCTAAATGGATTTTCTGAGCATTTCTGAAAATCTGAAAATTAAAATTAAAAATCCAAAACCCCAGCCTCCCTCTCCGGCCGCCACGTGGACGGCACGGATTCCTCCACGTCGCCCCATCTCCGCCGCCGGATCTCCGCCACACCGCCCACCCCGATCCCACCTACCTCTCTTCCTGGGCCAACAAGTGGCCGGCCCGGATTGCGCCACATCGCCCCTCTTCCTCGGCCGCTCGATCCGCCTGTCTTCCCCCGCGTGGTGACATCTCCGCCGCCCGCGCCTCTCCCTCTCTCTGGCCGCATGGCCCCAGATGTCGGCACGCCACCCCGCTCTCCTCTCTCTTCCTTCCCGGCCCCACCCGCCAGCGCCTCCTCCCTTTCGCCTCTCTCTGCCGCTGGGGCCCACCGGTCAGCTCCGTCTCCCCCGCGCCTCTCTTCCACCTCGCGCCGCCGTCGCCCGCAACGGCCTCCTTCGCCCTTCCCGCTCCAGCGCCGCCCCCCACGTCGCCTACTCTCGTGCGCCGCCCCCTCCCGCACGACCCGCGCCCACGCGCCACCTCCTACCCCACCTTCCCCGCGCCCCCATCTCCCCATCTCCCGCGATTCGGCCGCAACCGCCGCGCCCACTCCCCCACTCCGACGACCAATTCGCTCTGCCCTGCCCGTCCCCGCTGCCTATAAAAGGCGCCCTCGACTCCGCATCCTCTCACCCCATCCATTTCCGCCCTCCCTTCCTTCTCCGGCGTCGGCGCCCGGGTGAGTTTCGCGCCGCGCGCGGAATCTCTCCGGTGAGCAATTGGTGCCGCTCCGGTCGCCCTAGCGCCTCGCCGTCGCCTCCCTCGGCTTCCCCGCGTCGCCGCGAAGCTCGTGCGCCCCTCGGCCGAGCCTCCTCGCCGAAGAGCCCTCGCCGCGCGCCCCTCCTCATCGCCGGGCGCCGTCCGTGCTCGCCGAGCTCGCGCCAAGGTGAAGAGTCCCCTTCTCCTCCTCTACCTCCTCGCCGCTCGCCTGCTGTCGCCGTTCACCGGAGCTCGGCGAGCCCCGATCCCGAGCTTCCTCGCCGCCGGCCACCTCATCCGCCGTCCGCGTGGACACCTTGTAACGCCACGCGGCGCCTCCACCTGCCGTCGGCGCCGACCGCCACGATGCCACGCCGGCACCGTTCGGTCCATGGACGTGGTCCATGAAGACCTGGCCCCACCTGTCAGCCCCTCCCCCTCATTTCCTGTTCAAAAATAATTCGGCCAAAATCAAAAATCCCAAGCTGACGCAAGGCTGACATCATAAATTCCTTTTCCAGTAGAAAAATAAATCCAAAAATCAGTCTTTTTCCTTTTTCCCTCTTTTCAAACTTCCCGGAGCCCGTTCTTCTTCGTCCTAACTCCGATTTGGCCCATTCAAATTTCTAAATTCATCAAAAATTCTCCTCTATCCATTTATAGCCTCAATTCAAATATTTGAAGTCAATTTGAATTTAATTTGAATTTATTTGAATTTGGTGGGTTATTTTTCACGTGTAGACTTCAACGATTCGGGAGAATTCTTCGACGAAGATTCAAGCCAAGTTGAAGAGCAAGGCAAGTCACCCTCCTTGATCATGTTGATCCCAGATTTCAAAATAAAATTATGTTGATTTAAATTATATTGCATGCATATGTTTATTCAACGTATTTCAATTCAGTTTTAAATTTAGTTATTGCCTACTTGTTAATTCCTCTATTGTTATTGAATCCCTTATACCTTGTCACCCTAGATTCAAACTCTAGTTAATACATTAGTGTTGGCTAGAGAGTTTATTCAAATGCTTAGCCCTGCGAAGTTATATTATTTGTTTTTGGGATACCTTTTCACATAAAATGATAACCATGTTTACATAAAATGATGTACTCTTGACTTTGGTGAGTCAAGGAGGTTTATGAAATATTTTGAAAACAAAATATAAAACTGGTTTAGACTTAGGCATTTGGTTAGAGTGGTGGGTGCAGGCATGCCCTGTTGGTTGGAGCCGCAGCGGTTGATTGTCGTGCACGGGGGTTTGTGGTTGGGCCTGAGTCAATTAAGGACCGGTCTGTGAGCTATTATTGCAAAGCCCTAATCGTACTACCACATGGCTGGTATGGGACAGCCCTGGCTGAATAATTTGCGAAGTCCCAATCTGAGTCAAGTTGTAGGTTGAAAGTGGCGTGGTTGGTGCCATGTGAAGTCTCACTTGGGCAAGCGTGGTTAAGCCATGAGAAGTCTCGTCTAGGCTCAAGAGGGTCCGGTGCGGTGGATTCCTTCTGGGGTGAAACCTTAGAGTTGGCTCGGCCAGGTTGAAGGCTTTGCATTGTAAAGGCCTTGTCACGACTCCGCCGCACACCTAAAGAAGTGTGTGTCGCGTGGCAATATGGGATGATCGTGTCTTGTGGGTAAAGCGTACAACCTCTGCGAGTGTATAATCTATCCTAGATAGCCGTGCCCATGGTCATGGGCATCTTGATAAAAGTTTTTCATGGATTAGACTTTGTTTTTCAAAATGTTTTGAAAACCTTGCGGATGGATGGAATCCGTGAGAGATTGGAATCGGTGGATGGATGGAATTCATCGAGTTGTGCGATGAAAGCGTGTGGATGGATGGAATCCATCGTGGTCTTTTGGAAAGATGGTCGGGTGGGATGCCGTGGTTGGGTTGGTGTATGGTGGAGCACATGCGCGGTACTATTTTCAATTACAAGTATTGTTTTACTTACTGTATTAAATTCAGCAATTTCAATCTACTTATTGTATTCCTTAAATCTTTGTTTATGCAAACTAACCCTATAAGCCTTCCATTGAAGCCTTTATCATTATGTTGCATTTTCCCGGGTGATTTGTGGAGTACAAGTTTGTACTCACCTTGCGTTTTCCACACAGAGGAAGATGTCGTCAACTACGGTGAAGTTCTAGACGAGTAGGCCGCGTCTTCCTGTCGTTTGCCTGTGGGCTGGCATGTTGGGCTTCTTCCGCTTCGGTGTTTTTCTTCCGCTGCTTATTATTTAAATTTGGCTTATGTGCCGTTGATGTAAACTTTGGCAATCATGCCCATATTTAGTTAATAAATGTCATTATGGTTGATATTTATCTTTGTTGTACGCTGTGTGCACTAGCTGATCCTGGACTAGTGCGATTTACACAGAGGATCCAGGAGTTGTTGCTCCGGGTTCCGACACCTGTGCTCTGATACCACTTGTTGCAAATAATGCACAAAAAAATAGAGACAAGAGACACGAATTTTTACGTGGAAAACCTTTGCGGGAAAAAAACCATGGGCACTCGAAGGCAAATCACTATAATGAGGAGAGTTTATAATGGAGCGCTTGCTCTTCCTATGGGCTACTGGTTACATATTTATAGCGTGAGGGAAAAGAGTCCCACATAGAGAGGAAACCGAATCAGAATCGGTTGCTACAGATTAACACCACGTCTGATACAACCTGTGCATGAACCTGCCATGCCATGTCTGACATGAGGCGATGAAGTGTCCTACAGGAATACGATACGAATTCGGATCAACTTTAACATTATATTTTCAAACATTCTAAATTTGGGATGTTACAATTCCAGAACTAGGTCATGGTGAGGTGAACGGGACTATGACTAAGTTAGGAGAGTTTAGATCCAGAGCGGTTAAGAGATCAGGACTAAGCTAGGGAAGCTGACATCCAAAATGATCAAGGTGTCGCCGAAAGATGACTGAGACAAGCAGAGTGGTTATAAGCCGAGAAGATAAGGAATGGGAGCCAGAGTTACCGATGGTGGATATAACGGGCAACAACAAGATGAATCGGGACTAAGCTTAGAGATGAGTTGAGATCTAGAATGGTTAAGGAAACCGGGTGTCGTCATGGTGTGTGGAAAGGCATGTGGCATGCTAAGCGACTTAGGCCTGTTTGCAAGTGAGGATGGTTTAGTGAGATCCAGACGCATGAGAGGCTTAACGAAAAATCATTGGAGCCACATAGAGTCGAAGATGAAGCACGAGATTGCTTCAAGGCAAAGCATGAAGCTTCGTGGAAGGTGGTTAGGCAAAATGATCTTTTTGCTTCAAACCAAAAGTTAGAACTTGATCAAAACCATGATGTGAAGAGGTGCAAAAGAGGTGGTTTAGGTCAAAGATGTACTAAAAATATTAAGTGGATCAAATGTTGATTCACTAGCGGATTAATGATTGTGTGTGTTTTAAAAAGCGTGCATATGTGAGTGCAAAACTCAGTATGGTGTTGGATTAATAGGTTAACTCATGTAAGTGGATGAAACCCAAGGAGCTGGTTAGATTTCCTTGTGAGCCTCCAAATATAAGGAAGGAGAGATGTTGACTTAGGGCGGAGTTTTAGAGAAGCTTGTGCTAAGCCAAGTGGAGGAGAGTTAGTGTTCCAAGATAGAACTTTTGAGAGCTGAGTTTGTTGGTTTTTTTTTTGTCTTAGGCTTTTTGTCATCCTTAGACTTTTGTGAGTGATTATAAATATTCAGCTCTAAGTATCAATACATATTCAAAAATCTTTCAAGTCTACTTTCTCTTTACTCAAGTGTTGAAATATTGATTTTACTTAGTTTTTGATGTTTTTTTCACCCCTCTTAATTTTGCTATGATCCGTTATAAGTAAGAGGCACTAGAAGATCCTAGTTGATCCATCATTGTCCATCTAAATCACCTCCATAGCAACAAACGGGATTATGTCCGGTTCATGAGTGTTTTTGAGCAAGATTTATGATTTTGTTATCGTGAGAGTTCTAGACCAAATTATTGCTTAAATTACCTAGTTAGGATATGTGAGAAAAGATCTGAAAGACCTCATGCCTTAAATCCTCATGAGCAAGAATTAATTTGAGCTTTATTATTGTTGATATTCTTGAGTCCTAGATACTCTTCTCTTTAATTTAGTGAATCCGAAGCTAAGAACCTTGTTATTATTGATTGGTTTAGATTTTAATGACTTGAACAAGTCTCATGCACAATATAAAAGTGTTTAAATAAGATTTAAACAAAATTTTAAGATATAAGTTTTGACCTAAAAGGTTTTTAGGTCTAGGAACATGACCGGTCAGACCGACCCTGGACCTGCAGTCAGATCGGCCTCAGGCCTCAGCAGTCAGACCGCCTTTGTCCATGCAGTCAGACCGGCTGTGGCATTCAAGCTGGCCATGTGTTGAAGATTGCTGATCTTATTGATTTAGATCTCTAGCTTTGTTTTGCTAAATCTAATTGATATAATTTGAACTTAGTGACACTCATAATCATTCGAGTAAAGATTATAAACACTATTAAGAGAAAAATTTCAAGAATCATTCACCCCTCCTGATTTTTGACGAGTAACAGTAGGAGAGGCTCATACTGTAATATATTAGATAGAGAACATACAGGAGAGAAGGGGGTACAAAGAAGAGAGGAAAAATGGAGAGAAGTTAGATGGACAGAATCCAAGAAAAAAGCAATTGACGTGAAGCCGCCTTGACCCTATCCAAAAGCAGTGAAGCCTTCGTTCTGAATCTTGATTTCCAGTCATTCAGGCTATGTTTGTGCTGCTGGAAGATTAGGAAGTGCATGTGGGAGCTAGCCAGACAGCCAATCAATATGGAGGATAATAGCGTATAGAAAAAGACCTTTAAAACTGCATTAGGAACGTACATGCATATAATGACCGTCTCAATATTAGATAGGAAGGGCAGAACGATAGCTCTGATCAGGGAGAAGACCACTTCAAGGTGGTGATCATTTCAGCTTCAGCTTTTAGCTTTCAGTTTATTTTTCACTATTCATAAATTTCATCTTTTTCTGAACTTTTGGCTTTTTGTTGAGCTTTTTTGCCGGTTTTTTCCGTATTTGTTTGTATTATACGTAATGGGCTAACATATTTTTTATATTTTTAAATTTTAATTATGCTAAATAAGTCTTTGTCAATTACAGTATTTTTTTAGCCAGCTACAGTGCTTTTCAGCCATAAGCCACTCAAAATAAGCATTAGGAACGTACATGCATATAATGACCGTCTCAATATTGGATAGGAAGGGCAGAACGATAGCTCTGATCAGGGAGAAGACCACTTCAAATCAACCGGTAATGATAATGCTCGGAGCAGATCTGGATCCAATGATGAATTAAAAACAAGAAGCTCTACTACACGACGGCCGGGGTAAGGAGTCAATTTTTTGCGATGACTTGCCAGCGTTGGTATGTGCTAAGTCTTGTCAAATTGATTAGATTTAGACTTTCACTAATTTACCGAATTCTTTGTTTATATTGAGAACAGTGCCGCCTCCATAATGTTGGATTTACCTAAATATATAACCACAATTAAAAGGCAATTTGATTATAGGACTCTGCAATTTTGTGATGGTGTGCACGCGCGCGATTTCGAAGTTGACGTATTTTATGAAGATTTGCCAGGGATGATGAGCACACAACTCCTAACAGATTAATTTAGCCAGCAGACTAAATATTTTACTAGATAACGAAAATAGCGATGGCTCAACTAACACTGAGAAGACCTGAATATTTTAACTAGCCTACTAGAGACAAATCATATGTCCTTACATCACATTGGGGTTGTTGGGCCAGCCATGTGGCTTCCTTGCTTGAACAAACCACACTGGAACTTTGTAATGCATTTGATTAGGATGATGAAAATGGCTGCCTGTTGGATGTGATACTGAACAAAAGATGCCAACGCAAAACTGACTAATCATCTGCATCGGCAGCAATTGTCTTGCTACTGATGTTGTGCATGCTCTCATGCCAAACCACAGCGTTCCAAGTAATACAACTTCGATGAGGTCCCTTCAGATCTATGGATTTTGCATGAGTTCCACTCCTACACTAAGCAGTAATTACAATTGCATGGGATCCTATATTAATGAGAACATATATGTGGGATTCTCAAGGTAGTGATACGATCGCTGGGGGAACAATTTTAAGAGAACTTAATTTCCAGGCAGTGATATCTGAATGTGCGCAAGTCCTAACAAGTTAATTTTGCCGGTAGACTGTCTAGATTAGTGAGAGTGTGACGACCCGCGTTATTATCATAGGGGTAAAAACGCTAGTCAATGGATTATTATCCGTTTTAGACGATAAAACATCACTTTAACGAATAATAAACCATCAGAGTGTTGCAGCAGAATAATAATTAGAGACAAAACATGATATTACAGGAATATCGCCACGCAGGGTTAAAGTTTATTACAAAGCCTCAAGGGCTCGAAAATCATAACTTCACCCAACCTCCACCCGGGGTGTCCGCCTTGTACCCATGATAATCCACGTCCACGGTATTCTATTCATCTAGATTCCGCCGAACCCTAGCTATTATCTGAATTGACATACTCCTAAACAAAAGAAGATAATAGCAAGGGTACTAATAGTAAGGGTGAGTACAGAAATACTCAACAAGTGTTATTAGCAAAATGCACAAAGTGCTTATCTTCTATACTTTTAGGAATATCCACTCCTATCGCCAATCTCTTGCTCATTCTTATTCTCTCTTTCTTCCTCATGTTCTTTCCCATGACTTATAGAAAATAAGATTTGTTTGTTAGCTTTTGAAAGAATTCCAGATTATTAATTTAAAAAACTACTGAACATTCATATAAACAATAAAACCCCTCATAAGTTTCCGTAATTTTCTTTTCCCAGAGACAGGCATGAATTCCCTTCAATCTATGGATTTTGCATGAGTTCCACTCCTACACTATGCAGTAATTACAATTGCATGGGATCCTATATTAGTGAGAACATATATGTGGGACTCTCAAGGTAGTGATAACTGATACGATCGCTGAGGGAACAATTTTTAAGAGGACTTAATTTCCAGGCAGTGATATCTGATATGTGTGCAAGTCCTAACAAGTTAATTTAGCCGGTAGACTGTCCTAGATTAGTGAGAGCATGTGGGATCGATGCCTCAACAAGACTCGGTACAAATTTGCATGCACGTTGTTGACATGTGTGGAGCATGTGAGTTCATCGCTCGATCGAGGAACGTTCCTCCATAAGCAACATCATGTGTTGAGCATGTGTGGAGCATGTGTTGGGTTAACCCAACATCATGGCCGGCTAGCTTAAGCAATACTAGGTGCAGATCTCCATAAGGCAATGAGAGAGAATCTCTTTAAAAACCGTGCAAGTTGACATTTTTAAAAAGAGAATCTCTAGGGCTGTGATATGCGTTCAGGAGTCCTAACGTGTACTATTAGTTTTAGCAGGCAGATTTCATCAGTTAAATTTTCATCCTATCGAGAACAGTGTTAATTACATCGATGATGCTGGATTGACCTGAATACATTATAGCATTTTGCTAGGGTGGACAGAAAAATCGTATGCCATCCGATCGATAGATGTCGGTGGGAAAACGCAGACGATCGAGATCATTTCTACAGAGCGGTTAGCATGCAAGTTCTTTGCTCGAACAAGCAAGTTCAACTCTTAAGCAAAGTACCAAAAGGAGTTCGCCGGTGGAAGAGGGTACCTTTGCTGGTTCCGGAGATCTTCTTTCGCCCAGAGGTGGAACGGATATGCGCTTCATCTGCCATATTCCCAGTTCTTGGTCATGCCAGACAGGAGGATATGGAAAGCAAAGCCCACAGAAAAAAAAGCTCAGTGTTAAAAAAATGGGACCTTTGGCACGGCTAAAAAAGGGGACAGCTACTTGAGAGATGCATCCGTGAGGATATCAGGAGAGCAAGCAACGGAGCAACTCAGAGGTGGCCAAATTGGTCGTGTCAGACGGGCCGGTCCAAGGCCTGGTGCTGTTGGCACAGCCCACAATACAGCTCAGCACAAACGCCTGTGGGCTGGGCTAGCACACTAGGCTTGGCATGGGACGATGGCAACACCGCACACCCAGCCCGTTTGGCACGACGAGCAGACTACGACTATACCATTGCCAGGCTTTACCAGTGCCTATGTGTCAGTAAGTACTGGAGCTAAGAGGTCTAGACCGAGCACGTCCGATGTGTGGGGAGATTTCGAGAAGGTCATGAAGGGATTGCTGTCTGGAGATCAGGTAAGAGTTGCTGTTTACAAAATATATCGTCGTAAATTGTCTACAAAGTCTATAGGTAGAATCAGACACTTGCGCAGACATGCCCAGAGATGTAGAAAGCAAGGTATCGCCATGACGCAGACATTGCTGATGTACAACTCCGACGATACGATACACAACTGGGATTATAATCTCGTTGTAGCTCGTGAATCTTTAGCACATTTAATTGCTTCACAAGATCTTCCTTTAAACTTTGATGCAACAGATGCATTCCAAAATTATATTGGAACAGTTCATAATCCTAAATTTACTTATGTATCTAGACAAACTACCACTAGAGATTTAGTTAAATACTACAATAGTGGTCGTGAAAAAATTAAAGAAATGTTTGGAACATGTATATTTTCGGTAGCTTTAACCTCGGACATATGAAGTGGTCATGCTAGGGAGGATTATCTTAGTGTAGTTGCTTATTACATAAATGATGACTTGGTATTGGAAAAAAAAAGAATAGTAGGTTTTAAATTGATAGACGTAGCACATACAAGTGAGAATATAGCAGAATGTATTATCAAAGTCGTAGGAGATTTTGGTCTTACAAATAAAATTTTTGTAATTACCTGGACAATGCTACAGCAAACTCTAGGGTGATGGATATTGTCACTCCCTTATGTACTTTTGTAAATGATATACTTTTGCTATATGGAGAAGTAAGAATTGACAAAAATTACGAATGATGTTTATGGTTCGTCGCTTTTATAAACTTGAAACAACGTAAATATTAAAAGGTTATTCTACTATTTTTACTTGAAAACTTTATGGAATTTTGTTCTCTTTTAACAGGTCATTGAGGTCAAATGATGTATTTTATCAATATTGACTAACTTTTATTTATGATTTTACCCTTAGTTCGTTTAGTGTGTTGTAACTAACCAATATTATTATCGGGCTTCTTCATATTTGTAAGCATTTCGATCAATACTTCTTTATCATTATTCACTGTCATCAGTTATATACTTATGTTAAAGTATTAATGCTAAAAATTATCGAACATATTACTATTTAGTATAATGTTGCTTTAAAATTATATGTATAAAAAGTAATGAATCTTAATTATTTTTGTTAAGTTTCGCCTCTAGTTTCGCACATGAGCGTTGGGGACCTTCTGCACCTCGCCACGATAAGGTCGATGCGAAGAAGGCGGACAAGACGGCAGTGGCGCGTGGGCTTCCGGAACTCGATGGTGTAGATAGTCGTCGTCGAGCGGCGCATCTGCAGCGCGGACGCCCTGTGCAGCTAGAATGGATTTGGAAATCCCGTGTCGCGGCCCGAATCAGGTGACGGCGACTCAGACCAGAAATACACGTAGAGGCGGATCAGGCCCAAAAACTTACTGATTCTTTTTGACGTTCTGCAGGTGAACACAAAATCATCATGTCGAAGATACTTTCTGACGTTCTGCATGCAAGGACGGAGACAAGAGGGTGCTAGCTCATCACATGTACATCCCTGTGTACACGTGCATATACTGGATAAAACTATTAGCAAAATTGTATTTGGCCCCTTCAATGCAAAGATGATGCTGATCGGTCCTCTTCGCTATATTTTTCTAGGAGTAGGTGGCTATGGCGCCGCCAGACACTGCCGGCCTTAGCTCGCCGCCGCAGAGGAAGCCGGCGTGCCACCGTGCCGAGTGACGTGAGTATCTTGTCCGCTCCGCAGCGCCGAAGTCGACGCCGTAGAGGCCGACGCGGAACCTGCAGGCGAAGATGCCCTCGAACATGTCCAGGAACGACCACACGAGAAGTAGCCGCGCACGCTCGATCCGTCAATGTGATGAGAGGCAGAGCAGAAACATGAAGATTGTATGGTAATCGCGTGACTGCAGTTGTTTCTCTCAAATCGTGTGTTTCTGAATGTTGCATCAACGCAGCAGTTTGATGATCTTCTGCACGTAATACTGATGATGCTTTGATTGGTCAACTGATGCCTCTATTCCTTCGTTTCCTCTGCACATTGTTTTTTCTGGTACACGGACGATGCATCCAAATCTCTGTGATGTTACAACGATACCCAGAGTCCCAGACGATACAGAGTTTTTAGTTTTTTTTGGTAGGCTTTGAGCAATGTGTAACGCCCCCGTTTCCAGGGGCGCGTACGGACACGGCACACCGTAACTATTCACGCATGAACAGTTATGGAATGTCGCGCAAGAGTATACCATTGCATGCTTACAACAAAAGTCCAGCATATATTTGACATAAGAATTAACATCCAGCTTTGACAGCGGGGCGTGCAAGCCCAAAGTATAAATACATTACAAAAGACTTCCAAAATCC
This sequence comes from Dendrocalamus sinicus, assembly GCA_036346575.1. Taxonomy (NCBI): domain Eukaryota; kingdom Viridiplantae; phylum Streptophyta; class Magnoliopsida; order Poales; family Poaceae; genus Dendrocalamus; species Dendrocalamus sinicus. Next base: position 33,962,334 of record CM070663.1, read on the forward strand.
GCTTCGAGCGCGGCGAAGACCTAAAGCCAAGGATCCTCGTCGAAGAAGAGATCCTCCGGGACTTCCTCAACGGGGAGACTTCCACCTTCGTCTTGATCCTCTAAAGAGTTGATTAAGCAAGCCGTGAGCCAAACAACCGGCTCAGCAAATCCCAAAGGGATCCTAAGTTACTACATGCACGGCATAACAAAGGAAGGGAGTATACTTGGTTTATTACATTTGGTGGATGCAATTTTATTTGCAATCATTTTATAAAATGGACCCAAAGCTACTTCTCAAGATCTCAGGGGTTTTTCATGAAGAGTTAATTAACCATCTAATCAAATTAAAGCATGTACAAAATTACTTAAGCTTTGCTGCTGGAATCACCCAAGTGACACAGCTCCAATAACCGGGAGCACGGCGTATTCGAATACCATTTATTTGACTCTGCAGAGTTTGCTCAGCTTTACCCACACGATCCCTTAACTCCCGCTAAAGAGTTAAGAAAGCCAGGTCGTTTCACTGCTCAACGCTTTGTATAGGCTCTACCCGGTAGAATTCACTCGGGTCTGGATCTCTCTCTCACACACACACACACATACCCAAGAGAAGACAAATATCCGCTTCGAGTGAACTCTACCGTTGTTAGGCACCCACAGCACGGCCTACCTAACCTCACTGCTAAACCTCCTGTAGAGTTTCAATCGAGTTGAGCAGCTACTAAACCAGTGTTGACAAGTCAACTCCTGTGGTTGAGCGATCACTGTGACATTTGCTCAGCGTAAGGGTTTCAGTCCTTATATTTTCACATGGTCCGCAACCTCGCCAGGCCCGCGACCTCCAACCTAGGGTAAGCGGTGGGCGAAGGCCGTCTCGCGGCTCCCCACAACACCCTTACCCTAACTTCAATCCTAGGGTAAAAGATTGGCGAGGACCGTCTCGCGGTTTCCACTCCCCCTTACCCTACCTTGTGCACGTCGGCACTCTCCGCTCTAAGATACGGTGTCCCATACCACCCTACCTTAGAGTCGGGTTTTCCAAATTCTATTGGCCCCACAGCCACAACCTTATTAGTGTAACATTTTGCATTGATAGTAATAACCTACAGTTATTTAGATTATCAGATAATTATTTCTAGGGTTACAAAGGCATGGCAACAATTTAACAGGGCATTTGTCGGTGGTGGGTTTAACTATATAACATGTCATTCTAAACATTTTATTTTACTTTCGAATTAACATTTCAGAATTAGCTCAATGCAAATAACATATTAGCATAATTAAATCACATGGGTTGCAACATGATCAAAGGATTTGAGACTTGCCGTCAATCCGGATGATCTCAGCGAGCTCGAACGTAGAAGCACCGGGGTCCTGAGTCTGCTCCTGGGCTTCCGGAATCTCCGACACTAGCGCAAACAATTAAAATAAGTAAATCCGGCTTGCAACTAAACAAGCGAGGAAAAATAATCTAATTAAAAAGGAATAAAATGCATAAATCTCCAAATGAGGAATTTTAGGAATTTAATTGGGAGGAATCTGTGGAAATGGAGGTCACCAATGGGTCTGGAATATTATTTGGAGCAAAGTGGTGAAATTTGGGAATATTTTTTGGCATTTTAGAAATTGGAAAAGTCTCTAGAAAATTGGATGAACAGTGCGGCCCGCCCACTGTGCTACAGTGCGGCCCGGCCCACGATTTAAACGCGCGAGCACGTGCGAGAGCGGAGCGGCAGGGCAGGCCGCGGGCTCGGCCCAGCAGCACGCGCGGCCACTCGGTGGCGATGGCCGACCCGTGACGCGCGGCGGCGTGGATGCGGGGTGGACCGAGGGTTTGGATGGAGCGGGCGGGGATCGGACGGTGGCGGGGTAAGGAAGGCGGGCGGAGCGGGGAGCTGGATCGGGCGGTTGAGGGGAGGCGGGGTTATGCAGATCGGACGGCGGAGGGGACGGGACAGCGGCGAAGCGGTACGAAGGATCGGAGGGCTACGGTTAGATGGCGCCAGAGAGGAGGGACAGCGAGGATAGCGCCACGCCGTCGTCGTCTTCCTCCAGCCGCGCGTGAGCAACAGGGGGGCGGGAGCGGCGGAGCTACGGCGCTCCGGCCACGGCGATGGCCCCCGATGGCCGGGGAGGGCACCTTCGGGTGCCACTCTACACGGGGAACTCAATTTGGGCACTGGGGAGGCGAGGGGAACAGCGGAGAGGGCAGGGGACAGAAGGGGGAAGTTCGGGGCCAAGGCGGTGAGAGGGGTCGCCGGCGGCGAGAGAGTTCGATCGGCCGCGGCTACACGGGAAGGGGATCACGGGGCTCACATTGGGAGTGGCGGCAGGAGCTGGGAGGCGGCGAGGTGAGCTGGCCACGGGGAGCTGGTTCGGTCGGCGGAGGAGCTGCGGTGACGGCGCTCCACGGGCAACCACCTGTTCAAACAAACCCACCCATGTGATCAGTGAGGGGAGGAGGTGCTCTCGGCGGGAGAAATCGAAGAATGGGAGAGGGGAGAGGGAGTTTGGCTCCCAGGGGCCACCGGCGCAGGGGAGGACGACGGCGGAGCCTCGGGCAGCGGGGCTCCAATCGGCAGCTCCGGGGGAGGCAGGGGAGTAGTGGGGAGCGAATGGGGGTGCTGGGGGTGCTCGGGAAGCAAAGGAGTGAGGGGGAGCCGGAAGGGGGTATTTGTACCCGAGCGGAGGGAGGAGCGGGGCGTGGAGGAGAAGCCAACGGGCGGGCTCCGGGGTCAACAGGAATGGCGGGGAGTTGTTGGGGACGTCTCCTCCGCGCAGACGGGGTGTGACCGGGCGCTGAGCCGCCGTAATGGCGAGGTGACAGCACGGGGCGGGTGGAGCTGCAGCATGGGCAGGGAGGCGTCTGCGCGCGGGAGAGAGGGGAGACGGGGGACTGCCAGGTGGGGTCGGGCGCAGAGGAGTGGCGCCGCGTGGCACGGAGTCTCTGCAGGCGGTCGGAACAGCGCGACGGGCCAGGCGCAGAGGAGCGGCGGCAGCGTGGCGCGAGAGCACCACGGTTTGGACCGTGGCGGTCGGGTGGCGCGGCGCGAGGAGGGATCCGGCGGCGCTGTCCGCGAGAGAGAGGCGGTGCGGAGCGGCGCAGACGCAGCTGCGCGGCGCTGGGAAAGCGGGAGGAGCGGGCGGCGCCGAGGGAGGAGGAGGCGTCCGCGCGGGAGGAAGCCGGGGAGCGGAGAAGGCGGGAAAAGAGGAGGGCGCCAGCGAAGGAGGAAGGCGCCCGGCCAAAAAGGGAAGGCGGAAATGGGGAGACTTTCCCGAAAAGGAAAGTTTCCGAAATTCACCCAAAACGCAGCAAAAATTCACAAATTTTTGGATTTTGAAATTTTGGGGCTTTTCACAATGCAAGGCAAACTGGTTGCTTGTGATACATACCAGGAACAAGGCGTGACCAGGTAATGGAAGATCCCGCATGGGGCGCTGAGTGCGTGCCATCACATCGGCGGCGGCTTCCTCTCCTCGGCCGTCCATCGCCTCCGCCCCAGCAGGTGTCGGCGGTTTCGGCCTCGAGTCGTCGGACGTTGCTCGCCACCTCTCAAAGCGCAACTCTCGCCGGCGTCTCGGAAGAGGAGAAGAATGGGGACGGGCTGGCGGCGCGCGAGCTCGCGGTGGGTGGTGAGTGCGGAGGCGATGGACCGCGCATGAATTCTGCTATCCAGGTAGGGCCCTATTTGTAAATTTTCTAATCGCGCAGATCCGATATGGACTAATTTGCAAAAGTGTAGGATGGCGCGAAAGCGGCAACGTGACCCAACGGCTCCTTTTGCACCGCGAGCTTAAAGAGCCGCTCATTTCAGTTTCAGTTTGTGACTTCTGACTTATTTTTTACTATTTATAAATTTTATCTTTTTTTGATCTTTTTGTTTTTTGAGCTTTTTTCTGATTCTTTTTTCAGTATTCGTTTGCGTTGTCCGTGATGAGCTAGCATATTTTTAATTTTTTAAATTTAATTACCCCAAATAAGCCACATTCGGCTACAGTGAAATTTCAGTTGCTACAGTGTACTTTCAGCCATAAGCTACAGCTTTTTAACCCAACCGAGCAGGGCCTTACGCGGACCACGTGGAAATCCCGTGTCGCAGCCCAAATCAGGTGACGACAACAAATGGTGACTACTGTAAATTTTACTAGATTCGAAGTCATGGAACTGTATATTGTCTAATTGTCTTACAGGAGCTGATGGAGACGTTAAAGATGCCATCAAATAGCGCTGACTTAAATAATACCTCCATTTCACTGGAGGATCGCCAGCGTGCACTGCAGGAGCTTTTAGTTCTTGTTGAGCCCATCGACAACGCTATTGGTAAATCCGGTGATTCTTTTTGTTGTAAACGTAAATGTTGGGTAGTTGGTCTTGAACTTGGGCAAATCAACACAATCATTTATTGTAATTACTGAGAACAGAAGTCTCCTTTTGTGACTTTTTTTTTAAACGCACGTCCTTTTGTGACTTTTGTCCATTGGAGAATATGTGGTTTATACTTCACAGACTTTTTAGGCTTTTAGCTATTTCCTTTTGCAATCGATGCGTGTTAAGTTGCTCCATGTACTTATTGCATGCTTATCCATCCCAGAAATTAGAACCACACTTTGAACTCTCCGTTTTCCTTTCATGGAAAGTCAGCAGCGTATTTCTGTGCTGTTTATTGAAAATAAGGATTATTCTGTATTATATACTTTATTACGCCAGTGGCCACATGATTTTCTTGCATTCATTTTCAGACCTTGACAAACTTGGAGGCCTTCTTCCGGTGATTCAAGAACTTAACAATGCAGATGAAAAAATAAGGACAATTTTTGCTCTGGTGCTGGGCAAAGCCAGTCAAAATAACGCCCTTGTCAAAAACCAGGTGATTTCATTGAAATTCTCTCACTAAATAAAATTAATGCCCTTGAACTTAAGAAGATTTCTCCAAATGTGCTTGCCCAGATCATGGTGAATTCTTTTGTAACTACCTTTACTCAAGAAATTACTTGCTATTCCTGCAATGTATCATTCTATGGGCTTTCAATATTTACACCTACTGTTTTGTACTTGGTTAGATCCTTGGTTATGGGACTCCTGCAAACATTAGTGAAGATGGGCACTTCCAATTCTACACAAGAAGCTGCAAAGGCGCTAGATGCTATATTAGCTTTGATTAGGAACAATGAAAATGGTCAGCAGCTGTTCGTTTCGGAAAATGGGAATGCAATGTTGCAGGTAGCAAAAATCCTATCATGAAAATACAGACAAAACGAGGTTAAGGTGTGCCAGTGCTTTCTTCTTTTGCAGCACATACTGTCAAGCGCGAGCACCAACATACGTCTTCAGGACAATGGTGGTGTTTATAGTAACAGATCTAGCAGACTTTGAGCTAAATTCAGGAAAGTCATGGGTTCCGTTCTTAAGCAGTCACCTTTTTATATAGTCTGTAATTGATATGATATCGAAGTCTGACCTTGACCTTCATGAGAAGGTATGCCTCAAAACTGCTTCTGAGTTAATACATGCTTACGTTTAGCATGAGTTACTGTGATACGGTGCAGCTCCTATTTGGAAGCCATTTTGGCTTATTTATCATGCAAAACATTATTTAGACACGTTGTAGGCTGAAACTAGAGTTGTTTGTAATATTTTTCAACCTTAAAGATTGTAGGATCGATTCACACTAAGATAGGCAATCAGAGGGGGGGTGAATGATTGCGGAAGCTAAAAATAAATTTTAAGACTCTCCCCTAAACACAAAACCTATTTAAGCCTCGTTTAGAAATTCTGGACAGAATAAAGTACTCTTACTAAAAACGATCCCGATAAAAAACCGTAACTCCGATTGACCTCAAAATTTGATAGAAAAAACTAGACAAAATTATTAAACTAATCCAACTGGAATTACGTCAATCGGAGTCTAGAACTCGAGATATAAAATAAACAAGACCACTGATGTAGAAAGTGACGAGAAAATAATAAGCCCTAGCTATATTCGATGGATTAAATCAAACGTAAACTCGCAAACAAGTACTTAATCAAAAAAAACTGCGTAAGCAAGTAAAGAGCAAAAAGATGAACAGAATTACCACACACTAATCTTGCAAAAATTAACCTTTATTACCAAGATTATGTGTACATGATGCCCTCCAAAGCACCGCTCGATTTCTTCTTGTTCCTCAAATAAAAGCAGCCAGCAATATTTTCCTTTGCTTGTACACCTTTTAAACAAGCTACCGTGAACTTGCTTTTATATCCAATCCCGTCCGCTTTGCATGCGGTACCACATGCTCAACTTCTACACGGAAACTACCGCGCAAGACTCGTATGCCACTCGTATTCTTAGACCGTATGCTACACGACAATCAAATCCAACACGGAAGCAACGCTACGGCTCCGTATTGAACTCGTATTCCCAGCCAAATACACACGCCCTGCTGCATGCATAGCCGCTCGTTGGGCCATCCGGTTGTAGTAGGCCATGCCGATATCGCTGATGAATTTTTTATGCGGATAATTCATTTTTATTCAAAATTACAGAAATATACCTGCGGGAAAATTTTTACAAGAATATGCTCGATCGCCTAATGATTGGGCGATGGAGCCTTCATAACCATTGGCGACTTTAATCGATCGCTCAATGGTTGGGCGATCGCATCGATCGCTTAACCATTGGCGACTTAAATGTAGTCGCCAATGGTTTGGCGATCGCGATCAAGTCTCCGTGAATGTTTTAAATTTTTTCAATTTTGTAGTTTTAAACTGGTAAAAAATCTGCTGGAGTTGTAATAAAAGTTTATGTTCATTGTATATTGTAGGTGTGTAAAAAATTTTGGGAAATTTTTTTAGGAACGATTGACCGTAGAACGATCGGTACATACGATGGTAAGTGATATTTTAATGTTATTGAGAATTCGTGTCTCTGGGTTAGGATTGGGTTGAGGAGGATCGACAGGCCCAACGGTCAGATTATCACAGACGGTTCTACATACAAACCATCTGTAATACTCGCTATCACAAGTTTTATATATCGATGCAATATAAACAACTAGTCTGAAAAGATAAAATAGCAAAGTTGTATATGGCTTATATATACTCATTTAAAAGGTTTCGACGAGATCTACAACTTTTCAGTTGAAGCAAAATCCAAATTCCGAAAGGAAGACCAAGAAAAAGGGCAAAAACAGAAACCAAAAACTTATGACGCGGGTTTAGGTCCAAAGATGGCCGATTTTCGGGGTCTTGGAGGGCGACTGGCGCAAGCGGGTCGTTTTTATTGGATCGGGCTCTTCGTTAGCTTTCCAACGAGTACAAGAACGTCGAAAACGGACACCGTATGCAAAAGTTATGCCCGTTTTACTGAAGGTGTGTCGGAAACAGACTGAAACTGCTATAACTTTTGATCCCGTGGCCGAAATTGCTCAAATTGTTTTCTAGAGGCTGTTGGATGTATGAAGAACAGCTCCACCAATTTTCACTTTTTTTGGCGAAGGTTTGATGCACTTTCCAAATTCTCAGTAAATCAAAATATTACTTACCATCGTATGTACCAATTGTTTTATGCTCATTTGTTCTTAAAAAAAGTTTCCAAAAATTTTTTACACACCTACAACATACAATGAACATAAACTTTTATTACAACTTCAGCAGATTTTTTACCAGTTTAAAACTATAAAATTGACAAAATTTAAAACATTCACGGGGTCCTGAGTGCAGTCGCCCAACCATTGGGCGACTGCATGAAAGTCGCCCAATGGTTGGGCGACTAGATGCAGTCGCCCGAGGGTAAAGCGACCGGATTAAAATCGCCCAATGGTTGGGCGAAAGGCTTCAGTCGCCCAACCATTAGACGACTGGAGCCTATTTTTGTAAAAATTTTCCCGTAGGTATATTTCTGTAATTTCGAATAAAAAATGGATTATCCGTACAAAAAACTCTTCGCCTGATCCTTTCGCAGATCGCACGTGGACCAAGCACACTTGCAGACCGAGCACCTGCAGCCTTGCCGCACGCCTTTGCCATGATGCATCTCCACCCGCGTTATTCTCTAGCCTGAACATCTCGTATGACATCCTTGACCGATAGGACCTCAGTTCCTCCCTGAACTTAGTCCCGAAACCTTAGTTCCTCCTGAACCTAGTTTCAGTCCCGTCATCGACCATGTTCCACCTCAAGCAACACCTGCACATGAATAAACAAACAATTGCGTACGAGCACAAGTCCACGACTTGACTCAAGTCAATCCGCACAATACCTCACACGAGCATATCATGCAACATACGGCAATCCGTAATCGTTATCACAACTATTGTCAATGTATTCATCACATGATCTAACAAAGATTTTTCTGCAAATCTGCTATTTTAAGGCAAAAGCCAACCCAAACTAGATGGGAGTTTCTCCCTATTTGGGGTGACTTGTTCTTCACCTTGAGAGCTAGGGTTAGGAGATTTTGAGAATGAGAGGAGAGTTGATTCCCCACGGATCTACACTTTTGGAGTGATTTAGAGTGTAATTTGTGAGAGGATTTGGAGCCTCTCCTCTATTTGTTGGCTCTCACCATATATGCTTCTTCTCCATAGTGGATGATTGCTCGTGCCGTCTTAGTAGGTTTTTTCCGCAAGAGTTTTCACATAAATCTTGGTGTAAATCTTTCTTTGATACCATCTTTCTCTACTTTCTCATGATTTGATCACCATGCTTGCTATTTGTGACATGTTGAGAAGATGATGGTATATGTTGATATCTTGTTGATAAATATACATACAGTTCTTTGATATGTTGGTAATATTAGGGTATTGATGTTGTGACCAGCTGGTCTTAACAAGTATGTTGTTAACGGAAGTTGTTCATTTGCCATGTGTGTAGTTGCTAAGCAATACTTGCTCGTTGGTCTATGCACACATGGTGTTTGATTAAATGCTTGTAAGGATTTAGCTTGCCCATTTGGTTTTGTTGTTTGATGGTTTTGTTTCTGCTGCCCGTTTGAACTCATTGGTATCATATATGTTAGCATACCCGTTATGTCATCCTAAGTGGTATGAGAACATATTATGGTTTATGCCACCACAAATTGGTGTCAGAGCCCCCACAATTGTATCAAACGCTTTTGCATGTATTTGCTATTGCACTTGAGATATCAATTTTGGGTGTTTGCAAGCTTTATGGAAATGGTGAAATTTGGTTATAGCAAGTTTTGACTCATGGTATAGAGGTTGACAGTTGTGCGGTTTATCTATGGAGAATATTATGTTGCTTCTTTCAAAGAAGTTTAGTGCTCTCATTTTATGCAAGTCACTTCATAGACGGCAATTTGATGGTGCACTTGTTCTATATGCGCATTATGGAAAGTGCCCTGACCAAATATGTTGTTCTTTGTTTGCTAGCTCTCAGTCATATATGATGTGATCTTAGACTAAGCTCTTTATGCTGAAAACTCTATCAGCTCTTTATGCTGAAAACTCTATGGTTGTTGCTACTTCTGTTCTCCTTTCAAATGATTTGCTCCAGAAGATTTGCGTACAGAATTATGTTCAGGGGTATAGTCTTGTTATGATATATGAGACCGGTTGAGTATTATAATGCTATTAGTAGTGGTTATGGATGAAATTATAGAAGGTATTGAAAATTCCATGGTTTGGGATATGTGATGTTTTTCCATTGCAAAGTCATTGGACGATTTTAGAATACTTCTTCAGCAGTTTTTGACAATCTGAGGTGGAGAGACAACATTTGGTGATTTATGTGTTGTTTCCTATTGTTTGGGTGAGTTTTGGCAGTGCTTCTATTTATGATGGTGTTGTTGCATATTGGAGTCTTGATTCTAGTTGTGCATACCGTTAGTTTGCACATAGTGGTTGCCACCTTTCAACCTATTCCAAGGGGTTTAGTTTGCAGGACAATAACATGAAATTGCAGAGTTGTTTCAATGGCGTTTTAAGGTGGAATACATGGATGCACTGATACACACACACGCGCACACACACACACATACATACAGATAGAGAGAGTGCTTTGGCTTCTAACTTATTTTTCACTATTCCTAAATTTCTTTTTTCTGGCTTTTTAGCTTTTTTTGAGCTTTTTTGCCGGTTCTTTTTTAACATATTCGTTTGCATTGTCCGTGATAGGCTAACCTAATTTTCCTACTTTTAAAATTTTTAAAATGCAGTGACGCCGAACAAGACGTTATCAGCTATAATGTAATTTCAGCTAGCTACAGTGCAATTTCAACTATAAATTAGCTTATTTCAGCCTGAACCAAGCGGCACCTAAGTTCTGATACTTGTCTTTCTTGACCTGCGCATTAGCTCGCAACTTCAACGATTCGGCTCCCTTTCTTGTTGCTTGGGAAGAAATTTTTAATCTGATCCCACTCTTCAATGGTGGATAAATCATTAAGCACGATCAGGAAAGACTCCTCATTCACACATCTTTTGAACGCCTGACTCAAATCTTGCCCTGTCTTCTCTGTCTCAGAACATCAACCCCTACAGTTGCATGAAACTAGGGGTGGATATTGATCCGGCTCGACTCGACTCGTGAAGGCTCGTTAGGGAGGAGGCTCGGCTCGGCTCGTTAAAAAGCTCGGCTCGGCTCGTTAGGTGGAATATGCAAATTGACTTATCTGAAAAGCTCGAGCTCGGCTCGTTAGGCTCATTAGGTGGAATATGTAAATTGACTCTTCTAAAAAGCTCGAGTTCGGCTCGTTAGGCTCGTTTTGACTTTTGAGTGTCTTTAACCTTTCTTTTTATATTTCAGATTTGTTTTTCTGAATGATAAGTTCTATGATTTCCTTTCCATATGTGAAATTAACAGAGAAAAGAGTAATCTGTACTTTAATAATACCTCTTAGTGACAAAAGAGGTGCGAAAATTGGCATGCATACATACATACTAGTACTGCCGTACTGAGCCGTTCACACGTGATGGGCCGGAGACGCTGCCAAGCTGGGCCAACCGAGCCTAGCGAGCGGCTTGCGAGCCGGCTCGGCTCGGCTCGTTAACGGACCGAGCTAAAACCCTGGCTCGGCTCGGCTCGTTTGTGCCACGAGCTGAGCCGAGCCGAGCCTTCAACGAGTCGAGCTAGCTCATGAGCCTCGAGCTTTTTTCCACCCCTACATGAAACTGCTTCACCAGACTCTTGAGCAAAGATTACGGGATTGAAAGGATGCATCACCCTGACCCATGCTCGGCAAGGAAATTTCCCTTTGATATCTGGACTCTCATAGGCCGCCTTGATGATGGACGTCTGCCCGAGATCACCATTTGTTCCCCACACTGCGATCACTCTAAGGTCCTCGTCCTTCTTATTGATCAGTTGGACAAGATCCACATTTGCTTTGTCCTGCTTCGCGGCACGCCTTGCTTCATCAATGCCAAACATCGCTGCACCAGTAATGCTAGATCGCTCATACTTGGTGGTCGTCTTGGAGCCTGAGCCCGTGATGAGGTGATAGCGCATATTTCTCTGGCTCACGTCCTCTACTCTGGTTCTCAACTCCTCCATCTGCTTGCCGATGTATACGCCACCATGATGGCTTCTCCATTGCACTGCAACAAATGGCGAAAGCAGCTGGAAGAGCCTCCAATTCGCTACGCATTCATTCAAATATGCTGCGCTACAACGTGTATGCCGCCTGATGATTTCTTATCTGCAACCTCCAGAAATCAGAATCGTCCCCAAGATGAGCACAGCTGCCGACGGCTGATGGCAGGATGTGGCTGGAACAAATTCGGTGCTATGTGGACTGCATCGTTGTTCATGGTTGTCCGTTGGCGCGCTCCTCATAAGAGTAGACGTGACAAAAGAAGAAATCAAAGCATAACAAGGGATTAAAGGATAAAAAGAAAACGTTGAATGCCAGTTGCCATCACGATGCGTACAAATGGAATAACGTACGGATCCCACTTCACCGAGAGATCAATACATATACCAATTCGTAGTACACCATGAGCCCTTGTAGTGCAGTCAAACATTTACTGAATTGAACCTAGCTGCTAACTAACTTACATCTGGGCAATGCAGGACGAAGGACGATAATTATTTCAATGTAAACACAGGAGAACACTGGACATGGTGCAGCGGCGCACTCCGCCGCTCAGGACACCAACACGACCTCAATACTATTTGAATTCAGAAGAAAATACACGACCTTAATAAATTTTGAATTCAGAAGAAAATACACGACCTTAATAAATTTTGAATTCAGAAGAATCACTGCTACCAGAACCAGTACCTCTTCAGAACGGGTCTGTTGGGATTAGCGGCAAGCTGGGTCCGCAAGTCTTCCACAAAGTCGTCCTCGTCGTTGGCCACCTTAAATTCCTTGAGGCTTCGGAGCAATTGCAGCCCAGAAAACAGCCCAATCTTGGCTTCTTCACGCAAACCACAAAACTCCAGCAGCTCAAGCTTAGGCGTTGCACCTTCTTCGAACTCCACCGATTTGAGGTTATCTAGGCGATACAGCTGCAGCACCATCAGACTCGGGAATGCCTCCGGATGGAAATTGAAACGGAGCTCTTCACCCTGGAACGACTTCTGCCACAGGCGCAGCATCGCCAGGTTTGGTAGCTTCCCAAGGACTTGCATAGCGGCATCGTGCTCCGATATCCTGGTGCTCCGTAGCTTCAGCTTCACAAGATTTTGAAGCCCCTGGATCCATCCTGGCAATTCGACCAAGTTGCCGTACAGCTTGAGGCTCTGCAGGTTTTTCGGCGGCGAGGACATTCCATCCAGACATCCAGACAAACCTGGCTCCCCCTCTGACCTTACTAACAACGATTCCAGGCGGCTGAGAGCGGCAATGGTTGAACACAACTCTTGACCGTTTTTCTTGTTGACGCCAGTCACTCCCAACTTGCGCAGCTGGGTCAGCCTCTTCATGTCCTGTATAACAGCCTTCTCCCGAGCAATGTTCACAATACCCAGTGTGTGCAGGGCTTTCAGCTTCCGGATCCCTCTTGGCACTAAAACACATCTAAATAATTTGGCAATACATATGTAATTTTACTTTTTGAAAAATAGATTATTGGAGAATTTTATTTGTGATATTTTAATATTATATATTATAAAAAAGAAAATACTCACTTTATTCCCCAATACTTGTCATATGTAACCAAAATTTTCTTTCCTAGATACTTTTTGACAAAAAAATACTTGCATAACTAACAGTAAATGTAGTATTACATAACATTTTTCATTTATATCATCACTGTTTTTTATTATTGCAATACTTGTCTATACTACATGCTCATAACGCACATCGTATAGTTTACATTGGTATAGCCGAGTGAACACCCGTTAATGATCTCACTCTCGATCCCTCTATCCTGTGTAGGTCCACTAATTAATGTTTATAATGTTCTTGTTTTTGTCGCTAGTTAACGCAATCGCTGTCAAATGGGTGATCGATGGCCTTCTTCCTTTGCAGTTCACGTGGACCGACCTGATGTGATTCACGCAACGCCACTATCAGACTGACACCTCATGGTGTGCATGCCTTGTGCACCCAAGGACGTGGCTTCTGCGAAGATCATAGATATGGTCCATTAAAATAGCGCTTGTAGTGGATATGAACTACCACATCTCTTTTCATTTTAATCTCCTTGCAATGGAGGCAGTTGTACTCTAAAAGACTTTGGTTGTGACCGTGATTTGATGTGATGACATTAATAAAGACTTCAATGAACAATTGCCTTTAAGCTCACTGGTTGATTTCGTCTGCTTACGCTGGTGGACGTGAAGTGCATTTTGCTTGCGTCTCCTGTTCCAGCATGCTTCTGCTCGTGAAGTCATTCACTACCAGGTGAGGCGCTTGATTTGTGTGATTTAGGATTAATTTGCTCATTCTCTAAAGATGAAGTAACAATCTTAAGGGAAAAAGAAAATGAATTAGATTTAAAGGCTTTAGATTTTTATACCGTTATTTGGTTGATTTCTTCTCAAATGAGTCGTGTTTAAAAACTTGTTTAATGGCATGTCAACTTTCAGACCATTGGAGCTCTTACATACGGATTTGTTTGTCCCAACAACCTATAAGAGTATTGGTGACAATAGCTATTATTTAGTCATTGTGGATGATTACGTTAGATATATATGGATATTCTTCCTATATGACAAGGCTGTAGCCTCTGGCATTTTCAAAAGCTTTGCAAAAAGGGGCCAAAATGAATTTGATTTTAAAATAAAGAAAATTCGTAGTGATAATGGTTCATAATTCAAGGATAATAAAATTGAAGATTTTGTGATGAACTTAGAATAAAGCATGAGCTTTCCACACTAGCTACACTCTGGAGCAAAATAGAGTTGTAGAAAGGAAAATTCATACATTAGTTAAAATGGCTAGGACAATACTTGATGAATATAATACTTCCGATATCTTTTGGGTGAAAGCTATTAACACCGCTTGTCATACCATAAATTATCTTTATTTGCATCGTCTTTTGAAAAAAAACTTCCTATGAACTTCTCATTGGAAGAAGACCGAACATGTCTTACTTTAGAGTATTTGGATGCAAATGCTACATATTGAGAAAGTGTGTTTGGCTCTCTAAATTTCAAAATCGATGTGATGAAGAATTTTTGCTTAGTTATTCGTCAAATAGTAAAGCTTATAGAGTCTTCAACAAAAACTCCGATTTAGTTGAAGAAACATGTGATGTCCAATTTGATGAAACTAATGGCTGTCAAGAAGAGTTAAAAAATTTAGATGATGTAGGTGATAAAGGATAAGACAAGCAATAGAGAAGATGCAAATCGGAGATATCAAATCAAAGGATGATCCAAGTGAATCACCCTCATCAAAGCAAGTTGAAGCTCCAACCTCTTCTACAATAAGCAACATTCAAGACATAGACTTGGAACAAAAGGAAGAACAACATCTACCACCTAAGATTCACAACGCAATCGTTAAAGTTCATCCAATAAATTAAGTATTGGGTGACATGAGTAAGAGTATTCAAACTAGATCTAGAGTAACTTCATTTTATGAACATTACTCTTTTGTGTCTTCTCTTGAGCAAAAATTTGTAGATGAAGTATTAGATGATCCGGATTGGGTGAATGCAATGCATAAAGAACTCAACAACTTTGCCTAAAATGATGTTTGGACATTGGTGGAAAGACCAAAGGAGCACAATGTAATTGGCACAAATGGGTCTTCCGCAACAAGCAACATGAAAATGGATTTGTGGTAAGAAACAAGGCAAGATTAGTTGCTTAAGACTATACTTAAGTTGAGGGGTTAGACTATGACAAGACTTTTGCATCCGTAGCTAGACTTGAGTCAATTTTGTATATCACTTGCTTTTGCTTCATGTTTTTACATTAAGCTATTTCAAATGGATGTTAAAAGTGCTTTCTTAAATGGCAATATATCAAAACTTATACATTTTGAACAACCTCCCGGTTTTGAAGATCCTAAAAATCCTAATCATGTGTATAAACTTTCAAAGGCGCTATATGGCTTAAAATAAGCTCTTAGAGCATGTTATGAGTGTCTTCGAGACTTTCAACTTTCGAAAGGATTTGAAATTGGGAAGGTTGATACAACTCTATTTACTAAAATCATTGATGATAATTTCTTTGTATGTCAAATCTATGTTGATGACATCATATTTGGTTCTACTAATAAAGAGTTTTGCAAGGAACTTGATGATATGATGTCTAGGGAATTTGAAATATCCATGATCGGAGAATTGAGCTATTTTCTTGGACTTCAAATCAAACAACTTACGAATGGAACGTTCATAAGGCAAACAAAATCCGGTTAACCAGATGCGTCAGACTCAAACCCCTCTACTCCCTTCAAATACCACTTTTTACCCTCCTTGTTAGGCCCAAGCATTTCGAAACCTGTCTGGCCATAGTTTTCTCTCTTTAAGAGTTCCATCTTAATTTTTTGAAACCTAATTTAATTTTGTTTATTTCAATGTTTTATTTGTTTTCCTTGGTTTATTGGTGTTGTTTCACTTGCTTTAGAATGTGGAATAAG
This sequence comes from Dendrocalamus sinicus, assembly GCA_036346575.1. Taxonomy (NCBI): domain Eukaryota; kingdom Viridiplantae; phylum Streptophyta; class Magnoliopsida; order Poales; family Poaceae; genus Dendrocalamus; species Dendrocalamus sinicus. The sequence continues at coordinate 33,978,295 of CM070663.1, forward strand.
AGGACTAATAGAAGTGAAGAGGAGCAGGAAGGTTCGAGGCCAATGGATCCATGGTTCCTAGCGAGACGCCAATTGTCATGTTGAATGCAACTAGCCCTTTAGTGTTGGGTATATATATCAACAATGCCAAGCAAGAGGCAAGTCACGATCCTTATCATATTGAATACCTAGAAGTTAGTTTTAGTTATTTCTTGCATTATTTTCTTGTTAATCATATTTGTTAAATGTAAATTTTGATTAAACATGTTAAGTAGCTAATGCCTTTAGTTACATTGTTTATCTACCATCCTTGTGTTGACACACATTTTATCCGTGTCACATATCCTATGTAATGGGTGTTGACACACATTTTATCCATGTCACATAACCTATGTAATGGCCCGAGCAAAAGAGGCAGATTAATGTATGCCAAACAAGAGAGGCAGCATGTGTAATGACAAGAATGCGAACAATGTACTCTTTTGTTCTTACTATTTTTCCTACTGGATTTTTTGGAAGGATGGTGTTGGATAGTGTCCAAGGGGAGTGTTATAATATTATGGTATGTGGACACTTACCTAAACTCAAGAGTGACACTTACCTAAACTCAAGAGTCCTAATATATTACTTTAGTCCTCACCTGTCTTGCAAGAAAAGGCACTCCTCCCACTCTATAAAGGGGGAGGGAGAGGTTGTCGTGTTGGGACTAGTTTTTGTGTGCTCCTCTAAATTTGTTGTTCTAATGTGATTGTTCATCGACAACGCTTGTCATACAACAAAATTAAACTTTTATCATTTTGTGACCTACCATATGAGTCATAGCACAATCATATGTTGTCAAACCTACAAAAAAATCTCTTTACAACGGTAGGCTACGTTGTAGCACTGTATCTATAATTTAGATTGCTAATTGTATGTGTGTGCACCGAGCCCACCAAGGTTCAACTCTCAGACATGGTGCTAGTGTACACACCGATTTTAGTAGTGCATGCACACGTGTGCGAGTTCAGTGGAAAATCACGTGTTCAGGCTCCATGAGTCCTTAGGTGTCTCTGATAAATTCTAAGCATGCATAGGAGACACATGTATATATGTAGTAGTGTGAGTGTGATATGTGTTGAGTATGTACGTCTTCCTTGTATTCTCTCTTGAAAAAATATAATGTAATTCCAAATCAAACAAATGGAGCATAGTACGCTATCGATACATACCTTTTGCGTGAAGAGGTTCGTTGTGTCCTTGTCTACTAGCTGTTTGAGATTGTATACATTGTTTTGTTCTCCTGAGCAATGTTTAGCGATATTCCATACCCTTGTGGTGACTATGATCCGGCTTTTTGGTTCTGTTCTTGGAAAATCTTGTGCGATGTCGTCCCATTCTGTGGTGGATGATAGATCATCGAGAATAATCAGGTACTTCTTTCCTTGTAAAAGATTAGCCAACGATTGTGGAGCTCCAGTTTTTGTTTTGTCGCCCATCAAACCCCATTGTTTTGTTTTGTAGCCCATCAAACCCATGGCTTCCTTATTTCTAGAAGAGTTTGGATCTAGTTGCATAGCTAAGCTCATACGGAGATCCTGAAGATTGAAAGGACGCATGACTGTGACACAAGCGCACTATGGTAGATATCTTTTACTAGAGTGGTTTTTCCAAGACCACCCATTCCATATACAGATATCACCTCAAGTTGTTGGCTCTCTTTTGAAATTAGTTTGATAATTTTAGTTTTTTCATCAACTCGCCCGATGAGCTCAGATTCCTTGAAAGCTGCTACCATCGTCTCTATGCGAGTGAGGCTCTTTCCTCCTGTGGAGCTATTACTGCTAGTTGTGGTTGCGCTTGCGATTAACCCTGCCTCCATTGAATCTGTTCCATCTTCAGAACCCTGGACACAAGCAAATAATGGTTAATTAGATGATGTCTTCTATTTCCCAGGACAATGGTTAGTCGTGTTTTAAATCTCGTAAATGTGTAAGCGATAGTTTTCAATCTTCTATAATAAACTATTTAATCTTCATTTAATTTGTGGCTCATAGGAGTTATGATTCAGAACACCATATTGGCTAATCAACTAAAAGACTTACTAAATAGTAGTAGATAGGTGCATATGCACCTATTTAAAAATTTGTGTATTTTTTTAGAAAACCTAGCCGATTGTCCCGTGCAACTGCGCGGTGTAGTGTATATAATATATCATCTATTTTTTGAAGAAATTTCTATTTCATAACTAAAATACATTTAGGATATTTGATTTCATATTTAATTGGCGCAATTTATTTTAAGATACGTCTTTCCCTATGTGAAAGAGAAGATTGGGATGTGGGTGGGTGTAGCAAATTTACACTCTTTGTATTATAGATGATGCTACTTATCTCTTTTTTGTTTTTCTCAAATTAATATATCTCTAAACCAACTGTCAAATCTAAAACGTTAATTACTGTCTACCAAATTAAAAGTATGGGCTAGATGTTTTTATCTTTTTTTAGAATTATTTCAAATTCTTATATTGATCTCTAAACCAACTATCGAATCTAAAAGCCTTTAAATTAGTGTCCACCAAACAAAGTGTTAAATGTTTCTTTTTTTAGAACTTCTAGTGTATTTCTCTTTTTTATTAGTAGCCGTAAATCAATTGTCATCGGCTTTTGTTATATAATATATAGATCCTCCAAAATTTGATGGATGTAGGATCTAACGCATGTAAAAAATGCATTGTTTTGTCCAAAATTATTATCAGGCGTGCATTGTAGAAATACAACAAGTTTGTACACATAGTAGAAAATCAATGACTAGTTAATCTACTTATGGGTAAACGGAACAGAAAAAACTACCGGGACACGGCCACCAAATGCTTGGCTCGTACGTGTTGCTGCTGCTGTTAATTATATTGTTGAACTAGAAGAACAACAAGATGTAGAACTAATTAGATTATTTCAGCACTTTGAATATTACCTTCTCGTAGAAAGCATAATAGTATGATCAGCAGACGATTGCTTGAGCTCTGATACCACCCTTAATTGCCCTACGCATAAGCTTGCAACTTCACGTCGCTCTGTGGACACTATGATTCGGCTCCCATTCTTGTTGTTTGGAAAGTATTTCTGAATCCAATCCCAATCTTCAATGTTGGATAGGTCATTAAGGACAATCAGGCAGCTTTTCTCATTCACATGTCTACTGAACTCATGAGCCAAATCAGCGTGCCCCATCTTCTCCATCTTCATCAGAACCTCAACCACTGAAGTTGCACCGTCTTGTGCTTTCCCAGTTGCTTCGAGAGAATTTGTGTTGAACTGCCTTACCATGCTAATGAGAAACTCTTTTGGATTGAAAGGATGCATCACCCTAACCCAGGCATGGCATTCAAACTTCCATTTTACCTCAGGAGTCTCGTAGGCCCCTTTGATGATGGACGTCTGCCCAAGGACACCACTTGTTCCCCACACTGCGATCACTTTAAGGTTCTTGTCCTCCTGCTTGATCAGTTGGACAAGATCCACTTTGGCTTTGTCCTGCTGCCACCTTGCTTCCTCGATGCCAAACATTGTTGCGCCGGTGATGCTGGACTGCCCAGAGGCGGCGGCGGGCTTGGATCTAGAGTCCTTGATGAGGCGGTAGCGCACGTTCCTCTGGCTGACATCCTCCACCTTGGCTCTGAGATCCTTCATCTGCTTGGCCACACAGCGCCGGTCCTGCAGCGTGCGAGGGATGCGCCACCAAGATTGCTTCTCCAGACGGACGGCAAAATCTTGGAGGCAGTCCTCGACGTCGTAGGCCACGTCTCTCTCTCTACACACACACACACACACACACACACACACACACACACACACACACACACACACATATATATATATATATATATATATATATATATATATATATATATATATATATATATATATATATATATATATATATATATATATATATATATATATATATATATATATATATATATATATATACACACACACACACATATATCTCCAAACAACTGGTAGGATTAAAGATGCCTCCTTCGCTTTAGAGGGTTAGAAAGTTTCACACAAAATCTCAAATCAGAAAAAAGGAAAATCGTAGAAATACACATATTAATCGGGATAAAAAGAAAAGATCTCACGCGTCTGTCATGAGCTAAGTATACTTATAACGGCGAGGACGTCGTCTAAACGTATATAACGGTGAGGACGTCATCTAAAAATATACTTATAACTTATAACGAAAATAGCGATGCCTCAACTAACGCTGAGGAAGACCTGAATACTTTAACTAGGCTACTAGAGACAAATCATATGTCCTTACATCACATTGGGGTTGTTGGGCCAGCCATGTGGCTTCCTTGCTTGAACAACCCACACTGGGCTTAAACTTTGTAATGCATTTGATTATGATGATGAAAATGGCTGTCTGTTGGATGTGATACTGAACAAAAGATGCTAACATAAAACAGACTAATCATCTGCATCGGCACCAATTGTCTTGCTACTGCTGTTGTGTATGCTCTCATAACTTCGATTAGTGAGAACATATATGTGGGACTCTCAAGGTAGATTAGTAATATGACTTCGATGAGGTCCCTTCAGATCTATAGATTTTGCATGAGTTCCACTCCTACACTAAGCAGTAATTACAATTGCATGGGATCCTAGATTAGTGAGAACATATCTGTGGGACTCTCAAGGTAGTGATACGATCGCTGAGGGAACAATTTTTAAGAGAACTTAATTTCCAGGCAGTGATATCTGATATGTGTGCAAGTCCTAACAAGTTAATTTTGCCGGTAGACTGTCTAGATTAGTGAGAGTGTGACAACCCGTATTATTACTATGGGATAAAAACGCTAGTCAACGAATTATTATTCGTTTTATCCGATAGAACATCGCTATAACGAATAATAAATCATCAGAGTGTTACGGCAGAACAATAATTAGATACAAAACATGATATTACAGGATTATCACCACACAAGGCTAAAGTTTATTACAAAGTCTCAAGGGCTCGAAAATCACAACTTCACCCAACCTCCACCCAGGGTGTCCGCCTTGTACCCATGACAATCCGCGTCCACGGTATTCCATTTTTAGGTTTAGGTCGGTTTTGGTATAACAGAGTTCTATGAACCAAAATATCTTAATTCTCTCAAGTTTTTCAGGTTTTTTTTGTTAAGATAGGTTATATATTAAGATCATGAGTTAGCTTTGGTTCAAGTTTCAAGTCTTTTTGGTTGATGAAACAAAAGTTTCATGGTTTTTTATATTTGAAATAGTGTTATTTTGACTATTCATAGGCTGAAATCACTATAACACTAAGAATTTTTGGATTTTTGGTCTATTAATCTTCATAGCTTCTCATAGTTGTTGGAATGAAGATTAAGAGAATACTTAGAGAATACTTGTTTAACTAGCCTATATCATTTACTTGCTACTTTGCCAGCTAGATTTTACTAGTTGCTTAATTTGTTCCTATCACCATATGAAATTTGATTTCGCGTATTATCCGATTAAATAGTCGTGACCAAAACTAACCGTATTCGGAGTGGCATGTATTCGCTCCGTATTCGTGACCGAGAATATCCGCATTTGTTTTCGTATCCGGCACTATCCGTATCCGACTCCGACTTCGACAAAAAATATAGAAAAAGATACGGGATAAGCAATATCCATCCATATCTGTTCCGTTTGCACCCCTACCAACCATAGCGTTCCAAGTAATACAACTTCGATGAGGTCCCTTCAGATTTATGGATTTTGCATGAGTTCCACTCGTACACTAAGCAGTAATTACAATTGCATGGGAACCTAGATTAGTGAGAACATATCTGTGGGACTCTCAAGGTAGTGATACGATCGCTGAGGGAACAATTTTTAGATTTGAACTGGAAAATGTTTCGAAGTTGGACGTTTGAACTAGAAAATATGTGCTAGTTTAGTTGTCATGATGTATCCCATTCCGTGGGAAATTGAGCAATTCTCTTCATGCTCTAATTCGGTTAAATTTGGGTTGAATTTGACCCTGAAAAGCCCCAAAAATTCAAAACCGAAATTTAATTTGATTTTTGCTGAATTTTGGATGATTTTCTGAGAACTTTCCTTTTCGGGAAAGTTTTCCCCTCGCTCCGCTTTCCTTTTCGGGCGATGCCGCCTCCCCTCTCCTCCGGCGCCTTGCCCGTTTCCGTCTTCTCCTCTCTCGCGCGCCCCGCGCCCGCGCCACCCGTTGGCGCCGCCTCCCCTTTCGCCTCTCCCCTCACCCCGGCGCCTCCCCGTCCTCCCTCTCCAGCTGGAGCCGCACTCTCGCCCCGCCTTCTCCTCGCGCACGCGTGCGTGCTGCGCGCGCCGCCGTGCCGCCCGGCTCCTCCGCGCCCGCGCACCTCGACAGCCTCGGTCCAAGATCGTGGACGCCCTCGCGCCACGTCGCCGCCTCTGCTCCGGCCCCACCTGGCAACAGCAGCCTCCTCCCTCTCCCGCGCGCGGACGCGCCTCCGCCAAACCCACCGCTCACCTGCTCCCTTTCCCTGTCGCGTCGCCATTACTCCCCCTGCAGGGCCTTGCGTCACCCCCCACTGTGCGGAGGAGACGCTTGCCAACTCCCCTGTCTTCCCTGTTGATTCCCTGGTCGCGCCCGTTGCCTTCTCCCCGAAGCTCCGCCTTCCTCCGCCCGGGCATAAAAGCCGCCTCACCGCTCCCTCCCTCTCCTTTGCTCTCCAAGCTTCCCCAACCCCTCCATCCTCTTCCTACCCCTCCAAGGAGTCTCCCCGAGCTGCAAATCGAAGCCGCATCGCCCAGAGCTCCGCCGCCATCTCCCTCTGCGCCGGCAAACCCCCAAAAGGCAATCCCCCTCTAACCTTCCCCATTTCCCAATTCCACTGTCCCTGAGCATCTCTGCAGCTTCCTAAACACTTTGGTGATCTAACTTGGCCATGAGAGCTGCTGTGGAGCCCTAGCGCCGACGAGCTCCGCCGCCCAAACCGCCTCTCCGTGGCCAGCCATCTCCGCAGCTCTCCAGCTTCCACCACCGCCGCCGTTGTGAGCCTCTTGGTCCACTATCCGTGTACTCGCAGCTGATTGGACCCTCTCGCCGCCGGCGACCCCCTCTGCCACCAAAAGGCTGAACCACCCCCTTCTCTCTCCCGCTCCCTCCTTTGACCCCCTCACCCTCCTAAGCCCCAAAATGAAACCCCCTTGTCGAGACGCTCCCGCCGGTGTCCCTGATCGCCGCCGGCGACCCTCCTTGCGCCCAGACCGCCGCCGTCGCCGTAGCTCTGTCTCGGTGGCACTGTAGTGGCTGGAGGAGGAAGATGACTCCCTCCCCGCGACGTGGCCATCCGTCCTCCGTTCATCTCTCCGTTGCTTTCTAACCCCAGCCGTCCGATCCGGTCGTACCGCTTCGCCCGCTCTCGTCGTTTCCTTGCCGTCCGATCTCCACCCGCCCTGATCCGGGCCGCTCACTACTCCGCATCTCCGCCACCCGCCACTCCACGCGTCGGCTATCCAAGCCGCGCGGCGCTGCGCCTGGCCGGGCGCCTCCTCGCCCGCTCCTCTCCCGTCGCGTGGAGGCGCTGGGCGCGTCGGCCTCCCGGCGCGCGCGGGCCGTTCCGAGGCCAGAGCCGCATTGTAGCACAAGCCGGGCGATTCTGATTCACACCATTTTCCGAATATATCAATTTCCAGAAATCAAAAAAATCCAAATAAATCCTAGAAAATTCCAGAAAATCCCAAATTTCACCATCTTGCTCAGAAAAATGTCCAGAACCTATTTTTGACCTCCACTTCTACAAATTCATCCCAGATAAATTCCTAAAATTCCATTTGAAGGATTCATGCATTTTACTCCTTTTTTAAATAGATTATTTTTCCTCGCTTGATTAGGCTCAAGCCGGATTTATGTTATTTTCAGTGTTTGCGCTAGTGTCGGAGATTTTGGAAGCTCAAGTGCAGTCGCAGGATCCAGAAGCTTCTACGTTCGAGCTAGCCGAGTTCGTCCCGATTCACGGCAAGTCACAAGTCCTTGACCATGTTGAAATCCCATGCCATATAAATTATGTTATAATGCTATTTGCATTAAGCTAATTCTTAAATGTTAGTTCAAAGTAAAATAAAATGTTTAGAATGACATGTTATGTAGTTAATCCCACCAACGATAAATGCCATGTTAAATTTGCAGCCATGCCTTTGTAACCCTAGAAATAATTATCTGCTAATCTAGATAATTGTAGGTTATTATTATCATGCAAAGTCTTACACTAATAAGGTTGTGGCAGTGGGCCAATAGAATTTGCAAACCTGACTCTAGGGTAGGGTGGTATGGGACACCGTGCCTAGAGCGGAGAGTGCCGGCGTGCACAAGGTAGGGTAAGGGTTGGGGAAAGAGCTGGCGAGTTAGTCTTCGCCCAACTCTTACCCTAGGATTGAAGTTAGGGTAAGGGAGTTGTGGGGAGCCGCGAGACGGCCTTCGCCCACCGCTTACCCTATTTGGGGTCGCGGGCCTAGCGAGGTTGCGGACCCTGGATAAATAAGGACTGAAACCCTTACGCTAAGCAAATGACATGGTGATCGCTTAACCACAGGAGTTGACTTGTCAACACTGGTTTAGTAGCTGCTCAACTCGATTGAAACTCTATAGGTGTTGAGAAGGCTTGTTAATAAGAAAGCGAGGTTAGGTAGGCCGTGCCATGTGCCTAACAACGGTAGAGTTCACTCGAAAGCGAGCGGGAGTTATATATATATATATATATATATATATATATATATATATATATATATATATATATATATATCTATCTGTGTGTGTGTGTATGTGTGTGTGTGTTAGACTCGAGTGGATTCTACCGGGTAGAGCCTATATAAAGAGTTGAACAGTGAAACGACCTGGCTTTCTTAACCCGGACGCGGATGTTAAGAAATCGTGTGGGTAAAGCTGAGCAAACTCTGCAGAGTCAAATAAATGGTATTCGAATACGCCGTGCTCCCGGTTATTGGAGCCGTGTCACTTGGGTGATTCCAGCCGCGAAGCTTAAGTAGTTTTGTACATGCTTTAACTTGGTTAAGTTGGTTAATTAACTCTTCATGAAAAACCCCTGAGTTCTTGAGAAGTAGTTTTGGGCCTGTTTTATCAAAATGTTTGCAAATAAAACTGCATCCACTCAAAATTAATAAACCAAGTATACTCCCTTCCTTTGTTGATCCGTGCAAGTAGAAAGTTAGGGTTTCCCCTTGTGATTTGCTGAGTATGGGATCGGAGTACTCAGGCTTGCTAAATGCCACAGATACCAGAAGGAAAAGAAGGCAATTCAAGATTTCGTGTTAAGAAGGTCTCCCCGTCGAGGACATCCCGAAGGATCTCTTCTTCGACGAGGACTCGTGGCTTTAGGTCTTGGCAGCGCTCGAGCGGATTCTGGAGGTTTTGTAATGTAAGTATACTTTGGGCTTGCACGCCCCGCTGTCGAAAAAGGGATGCTAATCCATATGTAAATTATATGCTGGACTTTTGTTGTAAGCATGCAATGGTATACTCTTGCGCGACACTTCATAACTGTTCATTCGTGAATAGTTGCGAGGTGCCGTGTCCGTACGCGCCCCTGGAAATGGGGGCGTTACAGACCCCTGGGGTAGAGTTCGCAATTTTGATTTGGAAAACTTATCCTTTATCATGTACAGTAGGTACATTTTGTATGTTGTGGACATTTGGGGATTACTGATGCAAATCGTAGAAATCTCCGGATTACTGATGCAAATCGTAGAAATCTCCGGATAATGTATGTTGTGGACATTTCAAGTCTAGAACTCAATTTTGCTTTCCATGAGTTTAGGTTTTACATGATTGATGTTTCTAATTTGGTGGTCAACTGGTCATAGAAGTTAACCTTGACACGAATGCTCGGAAGATGCTAAAACCAAAATCCCTTGAATTTCTTCTTAAATTTGAGTGCTATACAAAACATCCTTGTTTTTTTTTGGATAAATTGTGAAAGAATATCGTTCTATTAGAGCGCCACTGCCAACGACGTCCTGAAGAGGGCTTTTGGGTGCATAAATTTGCAGATATCTTGTTAAGTAATATCACCAACTTGAGATTGAACCTTAATGAGTGGTCAGCACTAAACAATTAGGTCTGCAGAACTTGACTTTGTGAGTGGTTTGTGCACAAATGGTGACTACTACTGTAAATTTTACTACATTCGAAGTCATGGAACTGTATATTCACTTAAACAATTGTCTAATTGTCTTACAGGAGCTGATGGAGATGTTAAAGATGCCATCAGATGCTGAGTTGATGAAGATTGCAATTGCCGACATAAATAATACCTCCGTTTCACTGGAGGATCGCCAGCGTGCACTGCAGGAGCTTTTAGTTCTTGTTGAGCCCATCGACAATGCTAATGGTAAATATGGTGATTCCTTTTTATTGTAAACATAAATGTTGGATGGTCAACAGAAGTCTCCTCTTGTGACTTTTGTCTCAAAATCAACACTAATGGTAAAATCAACGCTAATGGTAAAATCAACACTATCATTTATTGTAATTACTGAAAACAGAAGTCTCCTTTTGTGACTTTTGTCCATTGAAGAATATGTGGTTTATACTTCACAAACGTTTTAGGCTTTTAGCTATTTCCTTTTGCAATCGATGCATGTTAAGTTGCTACATGTACCTATTGCAAGCTTATCCATCCCAGAAATTAAAACCATACTTTGAACTCTCCGTTTTCCTTTCATGGAAAGTCTGCAGGGTATTTCTGTGGTGTTTATTGAAAACAAGGATTATTTTGTATTATATACTTCATTACACCAGTGGCCACATGATTTTCTTGCATTCATTTTCAGACCTTGACTAACTTGGAGGCCTTCTTCCGGTGATTCAAGAGCTTAACAATGCAGATGAAAAAATAAGGACAATTTCTGCTTGGGTGCTGGGCAAAGCCAGTCAGAATAACGCCCTTGTCCAAAACCAGGTAATTTCCTTGAAGTTCTCTCGCTAAATAAAATTAATGTCCTTGAACTTAAGAAGATTTCTCCAAGTGTGCTCGCCCAGATCATGGTGAATTCTTTTGTTACTACCTTTACTCAAGAAACTACTTGTTATTCCTTCAATGTATCATTCTATGGGCTTTCAATATTTACACCTACTGTGTTGTACTTGGCTAGATCCTTGTTTATGGGGCTCTTGCAAGATTAGTGAAGATGGGCACATCCAATTCTGCAGAAGAAGCTGCAAAGGCGCTGTATGCTATATAAGCTTTGATTAGGAACAATGGAAATGGTCAGGAGTTGTTCGTTTCGGAAAATGGGAGTGCAATGTTGCAGGTAACATAGATCCTATCATGAAAATATAGACAAAAACGAGGTTGACGTGTACCAGTGCTTTTTTTATTTTGTAGCACATATTGTCAAGCACGAGCACCAACATACGTCTTCAGAAAAAGGTGGTGTTTATAGTAACAGATCTAGCAGACTTTGAGCTAAATTCAGGAAAGTCACGGGTTCCGTTCTTAAGCAGTCACATTTTTATAAAGTCCGTAATTGATATGATATCGACGTCTGACCTTGACCTTCAGGAGAAGGTATGCCTCAAAACTGCTTCTGAGTTAATACATGCTTACGTTTAGCATGAGTTACCAAATACTATAGTCTGCATGATGACACATCTCATTGATGCTATGTTATTATGCATGATGACACATCTTATTATGCAGGCTTTGTTAGCTGTTAGGAGTCTGCTGCAGCTCACTTCAACAGATGCTGTGAATTTCGAGAAGTTCTCTGGGTTGGATAATGCCCTGGGCACGTTGAGAGTGCAACTGGAGGAGTTGACATCTCATGAGGAACAAAGAGAGTATGCTCTGGAGGTCGAAATCCTTCGGAGAGAAGTCCAGATCATGTTCGAACAGAAGTTCAATCAGGTACTAATCATTCCTTACCTTCAATGATACTGGTGCAACAATTTTCCAACGTGTAACCTGCATATCTTCTGTTTATGACTGCAGGGAACCGCCGCTGCAACGTTACATGAAAACTGGCAAATGAACTCAGACATAGAACCTTGGCGTATACCGCAGAATCCCTCTGTTTTTGAAGTGAGGGAACAAATGGAATGGCCGGCGCTTTTCTTGCAGAGCAGATGTGCATTTATTTAAGGTGGATTTTCTCCATCTGAAGATGATGACATAGTATTTTAAGGTGCGATGGAATCATAGATAGGATGTTATGTAAATCTCCATGATGTTTGTCTGTCCTCTAACAGAAGAAAGAACTGTAACGAAAAAAAATCACAATCGTTTCTGCTTCATGCTATCATACCTTTCAGAATATACACATTGGAATATTGTATGTTGATGTTGTTCACGAACACGTAAATTATGTTGGTACCGCCTGAACTACGGTTGCAATATGGCAAATAGCATTGTTTTTGCTTGGGTCAGACGGCCATCCCCAAGAGCCTGGAGGCCGTGTCAGTTCGTTAGCAATTTCCTTGTTTGAATGTGTTATAAAACACATTATTCAAATCGGGTTGTGATAAAATGGTTTGTATCTTAACTTATCAGAGATAAAATCTTGTGTCGTGATCTAACAATGAAAAGTCATACTTTATTGACGCTATGTCGAGTATACCCTAGATTGATTAGCTGAAGAATTAAGCTTTGATACCACTTGTTATAGAACGCACGATGAAATATAAAAAATAATGAAGAATCAAGATCACGAGATAAAGATTTAACATAGAAAACCCTTACAGAAAAAATCACAGACGCACAATTGGTGAAATTACTATATGAAGGAGAAATTACAGAACGTTCTTACCGTATTACATATTTAGATAACTTGTATTGTGCACACTATCTATCATGAAGCTTATAGGAGATATAAATAACCTTAGGAACTAGAGTCCCAGACGAGAAAAGAACAGTGTTTTAGCCGGCAATGAAACAAAGACCTATTCAAAAACTGAAATAGTATACTCAAAGACAGGAACAATACACCGTTTGAAGACGAAAGAGTCCTAGAAGATAATGGTGACAAGTTGTAGTCGGAAGCACCTCAAGTAGTCACGTTTGACTCCAGTCGGTGTAAACGCCTTTTGACACTACGATAGTGCAAGTCGATACAGAATTCATCATAAATATAAAGATGATTCTAATCATAACGCTCAACCAATTCGTATTACTGTTCAGAATATATCTTTAAGCGAAATCTAATCGAATTCTTAAAGTGATCGAACTCAACCAGATTTAGATCACAATACAACTGAATTATATTTTGCGCAAACTTTATCGGGAGTTAACGTATCAGCAGGTACGTGTTTAGGAAAATCAGAGAAGTCCTCAGTGCTGCTCTTAGTACATTGAAAGCGTCGACGTCAGGACGGGGCAAAAAAACAAATCATTGTTTCGGGAAAAAATCAGAGGAAAGGAAACATGCAATGTCATGGTGATGCTTACAAAGAAAATATAGTACTCTCACATCAATGCGTACAATTGACGACACTTGTACAATTCGTAGTAACAACGAGTCTTTGTAGTACATTTCACTGAACTGAACCTATTTTACTTCCAACTGGGCAATGCTGGAGGAAGCACGCCAATTATTTTGGGATAAACACAAGAAGCAATTCAGAGTCGCCGACGAGGAGCACGAACGGAAACTCTTAAGACACACTGCAGAGGGGAACAGCCAGACATCAATACTAGCATCGATCGATCTTGAAGGATTGATTCACACTAAGGTAGACAATTAAAAAGGGGTGAATAATTGCAGAAACTAAAAATAAATTTTAATACTTCCCTTTTAACACAAAACCTATTTAAGTCTCGTTTAAAGTTCTGGACAGAACAATGTATCTTTACTAAAACTGATCTCGATAAAAAACCGTAACTCCGATTAATCTCAAACTTTGTCAGAATAAACTAGAGAAAGTTATTGAACTAACCCAACTGGAATTACGTCAATCAGAGGTCTAGAACTCGAGATATAAAATAAACAAGATCGCTGATGCAAATAATGACGAGAATAAATTAAGCCTTAATTATGCAACTAAGCAAAATTCGTAAGGAATTAATCAATCAACCTTTCCAGATCACAAACTTGATGCCCTAACTATATTTTTGTTTTCTTGATGCATGCATAAATCACAAGGTTAAAAACTTAATGCAAGAAAAACAAAAAAACAAAAACCTATTTAACCTCCCTAATCACCTAGCACTAATCATATTTTCTTCACTCCTCAAAGCACAGTACGGCTGCATGCAAAAAGTCACGGCAAGTCTGATGGATGTCTTGCGGATGGTTTTTTTCACTCAGAACGGCACAAAGAAAGCAATGCATACAAACAAGACAGAATACATATAGTATACGTGAAGAGTATTCACCATGCAACGTTGGAAGAAAAAAAACTTTGACTGGATCGGCTGGATTTGAACCAACAGGATGCTTACTCATGCCTCGGCAAGCGAAGAAAACCGAGATGCCGACGAGACCGACGAGAAACAAAAACGCGCCGCCAGATCGTTTTTCTTATTCATCAACGTGATGTCCTCCCGCACAATAATTATCGATCAGGCGATTTTGCAGCCGCAAGCACTCAATATTTTCACTCAATCACGACCATCTTCCATTGACATATGCATGCAAACGAACACTACTTTATCCATCAGCACCATCAATGTGTACATGCATATGTCCGATCTTTTTTTTTTCCTACTCTCGTACAATCAAAAGCCACGGCCGCCGTCGCACCCGTATCTCTTTTTATACATCCAATTATCTCACATATTAAAACCCTAATACAATTCATTTAACTAGCCCTAAGCCTTTTTCCTCAATTAGGCTTTTTAGCCCACTAATTTTTAAGACACCCGAAACCCTTCCTAACACGGATTTTTTAATCCTTTTTACACGTCCGATTTTTTCAGCCTTCCACGTGTCGAAGCCTCCAGGACCGCACATCCTATATCTTCTCCACGCATCATCTCTATACACATTGTTCTCTAGCCTGAACATCTCGCATGACATCCTTGATCGATAGATCCTTAGTTCCTCCCTGAACTTAGTCCCGAAACCTCAGTTCCACCTGAACCTAGTTTCAGTCCCGTCATCGACTATGTTCCACCTCAAGCAACACCTGCACATGAATAAACAAACAACCACGTACGAGCACAAGTCCACGACTTGACTCAAGTCAATCCGCACAATACCTCACCCGAGCGTATCATGCAACCTATCATATCACCATGCTATCACAAGCATATAAAAAAGCAACACGCCATAAATAATACAGTAATATCATAACTAATGTTGTCAATTATTCATCATCTAAAATAACTTAGACCAGGCCATATGGTCTAACAGATCTACTCTTGAGCTCAGCTCAGTTCATCTTCAAAGCGGGTCGATTTGTATTGTTCGCAAGCTGGGCCCGCAGTTCTTCCACGAAGTCATCCTCGTAGCCACCCACGAGCAGAAATTCCTTGAGGCTTCGGAGAGATGGTAGGCCAGAAAACAGCCCAATCTTGGCTTCTTGACGCTCAACGCAAAACTGCAGCAGCTGAAGCTTAGGCGTTGCACCTTCTTCGAACTCCACCGATTTGAGGTCATCTAGGCGAACCAGCTGCAGCACCATCAGACTCGGGAATGCCTCCGGATGGAAATTGAAACGGAGCTCTTCACCCTGGAACGACTTCTCCCACAGGCGCAGCATCGCCAGGTTTGGTAGGTTTCCAAGGACTTTGATGGCGGCATCGTGCTCCGATATCCTGGTGCTCCGTAGCATCAGCTTCTCAAGATTTTGAAGCCCCTGGATCCATCTTGGAAATTTGACCAAGTTGCCGTACAGCTTGAGGCTCTGCAGGTTTTTCGGCGGCGAGGACATTCCATCCAGACAGCCAGACAAACCTGGCTCCCCCTCTGACCGCACTAACAACGATTCCAGGCGGCCGAGAGCGGCAATGGCTGAACACAGCTCTTGCCCATTTTCCTTGTTGACGCCAGTCACTCCTAATTTGCGCAGCTGGGTGAGCCTCTTTATGTCCTGTGTAACAGCCTTCCCCCGAGCGATGTTCACAACGCCCAGTGTGTGCAGGGCTTTCAGCTTCCGGATCCCTCTTGGCACTGCAACACCACGTGGATTTAGGCCCATCGCAATCGAAGGGAAAACGGCGCAGCAACATATAGTGCATACATCACGCCTGTTTGGGTCGGAAATCAATTCCGTAGCGTCCAGAAGCCAAGGTGCGCAACATGCCAAACAAAATGCCACCGAACAGAGACTCAAAACGCATAGCCTGTTCCTCATTAGCCTCGGAAGATCGTCTCCTAGTTCTTCAAATAAGCCATCATCGCTCTGTGCTACGCCCCCCGCACGAATATACTGCAGCTTCCTAAGCTTGATGATGGTCTTTGGCAGCTTGGTTATGCATGTCTGTGTAATATCTAGTGTCTGGAGTCGCCTCAGATTACCCACAGAATCTGGCAGATGATAAATATCGTTGCATCCTCTTATAGAAAGGTATGACAGGTGAAGAAGCTTCCCGATGTGCTTAAGGTGATGATCAAATAGGCCTGACGTGCCTTCTAAGTCCAGCACTCGCAGCAACCTCATCTTGTCAGAAATTAAAAATGGCCTCCACTTCCCAAACACTGTTAATGATCGTACCCGGGACATGTCTATGGTGCTCTCGAGCTCACTCTGATCTCCCTGCCAACTGCTGCTTATAGCAAGGTGACGTATTGTGCCCTGGCTGTTTAAGCCACAACCTTCCTCTAGCCTAAAAACAAGATTTTCTTCCATTGACTTTGAGATGCTGATTTCACGGATGAGATCATGGAGTTGGCATGAGTCAATTCCATTTCTACTATAAATTGATTGTTGAGATGGTAGAATCATGCTCCTGTGAATGAGTTCCATGAAATAGTTGTCCGCTATTTCCACAGCAGACTTGTCGCGAACCTCCCTTGAGTAACCCTCTGCAGTCCACCGCCGCACCAAACGTCTCCGGCTAACCTTGTGATCTTCAGGAAAGATGGACAGATACAAGAAACAAGACTTGAGATGATAGGGTAAACCATCGTAGCTTTTATCAAGGACGGTTCTTATGGTCCCAAGCTCCGGATTCATCTCCAACTCAGCACTAATATGTTCATTCAATTTTCTCCACTCCATAACGGTTTTTGGTTGGTTTGCCAAGAAGCCACCTATGGTGACGATTGCAAGGGGAAGTCCACTGCACTTCTTTAGAATTGGTTTCGCTTCTTCAGCAAGCTCACGATATTGCTCATCCAAATCTACATTCTCCTTAAATACCTGAAATTGATACAATGCAAGTTAAGCAGTACTGCAAAAAAATTGTACCTAAACTAGTGCTTATAATTAATAGAGTGACTATGATAGAGTTTTATCTTTCCATCCTTAGGAGTACTATTTCGATTATATTGGTTGAGGTGAGAATGTTCCAACAATCATCCAAAAGTAAGTAAATTGCATCTTAGATCCTCGAATTACACACTACAAGTAGGTATATGAACTTGTTGGTCCAAAACCTGTTTTAGCTTGGTTGAAGTAGTTGACTTATTCCCCCATCCACACTCTCCCTAACTCATCTCTCTCTCCCTTCCTCTCACCAACTCTTTGTTTCTCTTACCCCTCTCTTATCAACATAGCCCGAAGCCAAACCGACATCATGCCATTAGGACCAGAAGTGGGCTACCATCGCCCAAGCGTGGGCCTGCTCCATTCCCATCCCTCTCGGCCCAATATTAAATCCCGAAGACTTGGCGATGTCTGGCCTCGACTCTGCACATGTAGCCCGGCATTAAGAGCAACTCCAAAAGATTAGCCAAAAGAAGTATCTAAATTTAGTGATTTAGCTATTCTCTAAAATGAATCTCAAAAAAAAAACAAGACTACTCCAACAGCTATCTAAACTAGAGGGCGCGGTGGGTCGCAGACGCTGGAATGGGGCGCGTGCGTGGGAAGGAACACCGACCACGCCAAGAGGCTGGATGGTGAGCGAGGTAGGCTATCCAAAAATAGAGAGCGAAAGAGGAGGGATGGAGAGCTACTAAATTTGGAGAGTCATTTTCAGAGTCTATTGGAGACATTTTTTCTCCAATAATAGCCAAATTTACCTTTAGAAAATGATTTAGCTCTTCTCTTGGAGTTGCTCTAAGCTAAGTTCAACTTGAATTTCTCTTGGAAAATTTTGGAAACTTTGTGATACGGTGCCAACTAGCGTTGTATCTTCAGTTTGTGTTCATAAACCACAATCTGAAGTTATTATGCATGAAGGTGTTGTCTACTCTTATCAAAGGGGAGAAGAAAAGAGAAGCGGTCGAGAGGGAGGAGATGTGGGTCGAGAGGCTAGCGCATGGGCCTGGGTGGCATGCACATGGAGATCGAGCCCGGTGCATGCGGTTCAACTGCAAGTGTCCCGTGCATGCGGTGCAGCGCATGAGAAAGCCAGAAGCCTGCATGATGGTGGTGCGTGGGCCAGAAAGGAAGCAAAATCCAGGACTTGTGCGTGATGTGCTAAGCCAGAAATACAAGACATCAAGCCAGTGTCCACGATGGTTCTATTTTTACCTGAACTAGCAAAGTGGTCCGTGTATTTATGTGGACATCATCCTCAAAGCATATTTAAATGACATAGCAATACATATGTAATTTTGCTTTTTGAAAAAATAAATTATTGCAGAACTTCATTTGTGGTGTTTCAATATTATATATTATAAGAGAGAAAATACTCACTTCGTTTCCCAATACTTATCACATGTGACCAAAATTTTCTTTCCCATATACTTTTTTGATGGAAATACTTGCATAGCTAACAGTAAATATAGCATTACATAACATTTTTCATTTATATCATCATCATTTTTTATTATTGCATTGATTGTCTGTACTACATGCTCATAACACACATCATTTAGCTTATATCGGTATAGCCAAGTGAACACCCCGTTAATGATCCCACTCTCAATCCCTCCATCCTGTGAAGGTCCACCAAACAAATGGTTATAATGTTTTTGTTTTTGTGAGAATTTTTAGCAATTATCTTTTTCTTAGGGATTGTAAACTATCTGTCATCTATTTTTATTATATAATAGATTTCGATTCCTAATGTATATATATACAAATAATATTTATAACTTATTTGTTTTGAAAGAGTTTTTTACCCTGTTTGTCGACTCAAAATTTGGACCTAGGGTAAGAAGCAATCTGGAGTTGGGACTTGTAAATCCCTACCAACCAAGAAAATTTGAACTTGTAAATTCAAATTATGATTTTTTTAATATTATAAAACTACCTGACGGTTTGTTTCTAATGAAACCATCCTTTTAAATATAACTACCTGGTGTAATCTTCACCTTTAATAGCGTAAGTACAAAACTTAGAGAGATAGAAATGTTTCCGTACTCCACACATCTATGTCTTCGATCTCAAACGTGCCTCTAGCTCAAGCTACCCACCGGCAGCCTCTTCTTCCTCGTCACCAACCTATACGTACATGTTCTTCTCACCGGTTAGAAATTGTAGAACACAAACATATAGAAAGCTGGGCTGGCCATCTCCACGGCGATGTTGACCACCCACTAGTAATTATAACTGAGCACAGCTGTGAAGGCCAACATGGCGATCCGTGTGAACTAGAGGTAGCCGACTACCACCAGGTAGAACTGCATAAATAGGGTGAGCTTCTGGAGGCTCTGTGCCACCTTGCCGTTTGTCTTGGATGCCTTACACAGGTTGCGAATGGACCAGATGATGGGAAAGAACACCGCGTAGCAGCAGATGACATCCATGAGCAGGAAGCTCTAGTTTCACATGAGCCAGTCCTGCCCTGCCTCCCCAATCACCGCCGGCGCAATGTTCTTGATCACTTGCAGGGGTATGATGATCACAAGGATACTTCTCTAAAAATCTTGTTTTAGACTGTGCACTATTTTTCGCGTGTGCTGGTTAACGCAAGCGCTGTCGCATGGGTGATCGCTGGCCTTCTTTCTTTGCAATTCACATGGACCGAGCTGATGCGATTCATGCAATGCCACTACCGGGCTGACACCTCGTTGTGTGCATGCCATGTGCACCCGAGGACATGGCTTCCGCGAATATCATAAGTATGGACAATTAAAATAATGGAACTACCACATCTCTTTTAATCGCCTTGCAATGTAGGTAGTCATACTCTAAAAGACTTTGGTTGTGACCGTGCTTTGATGTGATGACATTAATAAAGATTTCAATGAGCAATTGCCTTCAAGCTCGCTAGTTGATTCCGTCCGCTTGCGCTGGTGGACGTGAAGTGCATTCTGCTTGTGTCTCCCATTCTAGCATGCTTCCACTCATGAAGTCATTCACTGGCAGGCAAGGCGCTTGATTTTTTCTTCTCGATCGCAGTGTCATGAAATTCTTTCTGTGTGAGACGCCACATGTAAAACACAGATGGCTGGACGCACGAGACCACATGAAGGCAACACATCGATCGAAGAAGGAGTCACCACTTGAGGCACTTGCCGTTGTCTTTTTTTTTTTTTTGCGCACGCTAGCTAAGGAAAAAATGATGCCACGGTGCATGGAACTCTAAGATTTCTTTCTTAATAAGGATTATTGAAAAGCCCCAAAATTTCAAACCCAAAAATTTTCATTATTTTTGCTGCATTTTTTTGAGTGAATTCTGGAGACTTTCCCTTTTTGAAAGTCGGCCGAAAATCTGTTTTCCTTTTCTGGCCGGGCGCCTTCTTCTTTCGTTGGCGCCCTCCCCGGTTTCCCGCCTCCTCTCTTCTCCCGGCGCCTCCCTCTCTCACGCTTGCGCTGGCGCCGCCCCTTCCCGCCATGTCCCCTCTCCTGCGCCCTCCTCTTTTCCCGTTTTCCCCGCCTCCTGGCGCCTCCCTCCGCTCCCCTCCTCCGTTGGCACCGCCTCCCCCTTCCGCCTCTCCCTCCTTGGCGCCTCGCGCTCTCGCAGCGCGCCGCCACCTCGCCTCCTCGCGCGCGCTGCGCCCGCGGCCGCACCGCCTCTGCGCCCTCGCGCCCATGGTTTGACCTCCGCCCGCGTCACCCCGCCGTCAACCGGTCCGAATCGGTGGACGCCCTCGCGCCACGTCGCCCCGCCTCTGCTCCGGTCCCTCCTGTCAGAGGCCGCCTCCTCCCTCTCCCACGCGCGGACGCCATCGCCCATGCCCGCAACTCCACCTGCTCCCGTCGCATCGCCAGTACTTTGTGCAGCGCCGACGTCACCTCTGCGCGGAGGAGACGCTCCACCAACTCCCCTGTCTTCCCGTTGTCCCCGGAGCCCCCGTCCGTTGGCTTCTCCTCCACGCCCCGCTCCCCTCCGCTCGGGGTATAAAACCCCCATCTTTCTCCCGCACGTCCTCTTCTTTCCCAAGCTTCCCCACTGCTCCCCTTCGCTTCCCACCACTCCCTAGTGTCCCCTGGAGCTGCCGATTGGATCCTCTTCGCCCCGAGCGCCGTCGCGGCTCTCCCCTGCGCTGGCAACCCCGTAAACTGGTTCTCCCTCTCCTTTTCCCCATTTTCCAATTCCCTACTCCCAGAGCACCCCCGCTAACCCATGTGCGTTCTGGTTCACTCCCTCGACCAGATAGATCACTGAGGCGTGCCACCCCCGAAGCTCCCCGCCGGCCGCAACCCCTTCTCCTCCACTCACTCAACTGCTGAAGAAAGACAGGTCATTCACATGGACAGATGCTTGAGAAGAGAGTTTTCAGCTGTTGAAGCCTAAGTTGACAACAACGTCAGTATTGATTTTGCCCAACCCAGAGAAAAAAAATTTCAAATCTATTGTGACGCTTCAAAGCAAGGATTGGGATGTGTACTTATGCAAGACGGAAAAAGTTGTTGCCTATGCCTCAAGACAACTGAAACCATATGAAGAAAACTACCCAACACACGATTTAGAACTAGCAGCTGTGGTGCATGCACTCAAAATTTGGCGGCACTACCTGCTAGAAAATCGTTGTGAGATATTTTCTGATCACAAGAGTTTGAAGTACTTGTTCATACAGCCAGAGTTGAATATGTGACAACGAAGATGGCTGGAATTGATTAAAGATTATGATGATGATCTCCAATATCACTCGGGTAAGGCCAATGTAGTTGCCAATGCCCTTAGCCGAAAGGTTCGACAAAGCAAACCCAATACCACAGAGTGCCCACCAGAATTGCAAAGAGATATCCTACGACTGAATTTAGTGATCTCTGAACAAGGCAGTATGGCAGCGTTAGAACTCCAACCATTGTTGACAGATCAGATTAAAGCAGCACAAGATGAAGATGAGGAGATTAAAAAACTGAAAAAGAAAATTAAAGAAGAAGAGTCATTAGAGTACGCGATAGATGAACATGGAATCCTTACTTTCCGTGGTCGCTATTGCATACCCAATAAGAAGGAATTGAGAGAGTTGATCCTATCCGAAGCTCATTCGTCTCAATTCCAAATTCACCATTGGAATGGACTTTATTACTGGACTTCCCAAGACTCGTGAGAGTTATGATGCTATCTGAGTCATCGTTGATAGATTGACTAAGGTGACTCATTTCCTCCCGGTTAAGCAAACCTATGGGAAAGACAAGCTTGCTGAATTATAGTTGACCAGAATAGTGACACTACATGGAGTTCCCAAGAAAATTGTCTCAGATAGAGGAGCACAGTTTACATCCAAGTTCCAGGAGAAATTACATGAAGTCAGTGTAAGACCTTGCATTTCAGCTCAGTATATCACCCTCAAACAGATGGACAGACAGAAAGAACAAACCCGATATTAGAGGACATGTTGAGAGCTTGTGCAATTGTGTATGGTGCAGCATGGAATATTTGCTTACCGTTTGCTCAGTTCTCATACAACAACAGCTATCAAGCCAGCATCCAAATGGCACCGTTTGGAGCACTTTATGGCAGAAAATGCAGAACCCCTCTGAATTGGACAGAAACAGGAAAACGACAACTTATTGGTCCCCAGATTGCTCAAGATGCCGAAGCACATGTCAGAATTGTCAGTGACAGACTGAAGATGGCACAAGACCGACAGAAGAACTACGCAAATAACCGCAGAAAGGATTTAAGCTTTGAAGTTGGAGACATTGTACACATCAAGGTCACCCCATTCAAGATAGTTAAGAGGTTCCAAGTCAAGGACAAACTAGCACCGAGATATGTGGGACCGTTCCAAGTCGTTGGAAGAGTTGGGGAAGTAGCGTATCAAGTGCAGCTTCCGCCCAACTTAACCAGGATCCATAATGTGTTCCACATGTCCCAGCTTCGGAAAGGTTAACGCCAGCCTCCAGATGAAGTGCCATTGTTAGATATTGAATTACAGGATGACTGCACATATGCTGAAGAACCACTGCAAATACTCGAGACTTCAGAAAGGTAGCTCAGAAACAAGAATGTCAGATTTTATAGAGTTCAATGGAGGAATTACACAGTGGATGAGCCAACCCGGGAACGAGAGTCAGACTTGCAGCGAGATTTCCCAACTACTCCCTGGACCAAGTTAATCTCGGGGTCGAGATTCTTTTAAGGGGGGTAGGTTGAAAAGCCCCAAAATTTCAAACCCAAAAATTTCCATTATTTTTGCTGCATTTTTTTGAGTGAATTCTGGAGACTTTCCCATTTTGGAAAGTCAGTCGAAAATATGTTTTCCTTTTCTGGCCGGGCGCTTTTCTTCACGCGCCTCCTGCTTCCGCCTCCTCTCTTCTCCCGGCGCCTTCCTCTCTCACGCTTGCGCTGGCGCCGCCCCTTCCCGCCGTGTCCCCTCTCCTACGCCCTCCTCTTTTCCCATTTTCCCCGCCTCCTGGCACCTCCTCCGCCTCCTCCTCCTGGCACCGCCTCCCTTCCGCTCTCTCTCCTTGGCGCCTCGCTCTCTCTCGCAGCGCCGCTCTTCACCCCGCCTCCTCCGCGCGCGCTGCGCTGCGCGCGCACCGCCGCGCCTCGCGCCATGGTTTGACCTCCGCCGCGCTACCTCGCTGTCAACCGGTCCGACCGGTGGACGCCGCGCCACGCCGCCCGCCCGCCCGGTCCTCCCGCCGAGGCCGCCTCCTCCCTCTCCACGCGCGGCGCCATCGCCATGCCCGCAACTCCACTGCTCCCGCTGCCGCGCGATTTGTGTGCGCCGACGTCACCTCGCGCGGAGGAGACGCTCCACCAACTCCCTGTCTTCCGTTGTCCCCGAGCCCCGTCCGCTGGCTTCTCCTCCACGCCCCACTCCTCCGCTCGGGTATAAAACCCCATCTTTCTCCCGCACGCCCTCTTCTTTCCCAAGCTTCCCACCGCTCCCTTCGCTTCCCACCACTCCCTAGTGTCCCCTGGAGCTGCCGATTGGATCCTCTTCGCCCCGAGCGCCGCCGCGACTCTCCCCTGCGCTGGCAACCCCGTAAACCGGTTCTCCCTCTCCTTTTCCCCATTTTCCAATTCCCTACTCCCAGAGCACCCCCGCAAACCCATGTGCGTTCTGGTTCACTCCCTCGACCAGATAGATCACTGAGGCGCACCACCCCCGAAGCTCCCCGCCGGCCGCAACCCCTTCTCCGTGGCCAGCTCACCCCGAGGTTTCCCCGTCGAATCCGCCGCCGCGCTTGTGAGCCCCCACCCCCGTAGATGGTGTAGCCGTGGCCGATTGGTCCCAATCGCCGCCGGCGATCCTCCCCGCCGCCTTAACACCCGATCACTCCCTTCTGTCTCCCGCCTACATCCTTGTTCCCCTCGCGCCCCAAAACCCCAAAATGGGATCCCCTTATCAAGCCGCACCCGCCGGTGCCTTTGGTCGCGCCGGCGAGCCCCGTGCCCGGCCGCCGCGCCGCATCGCGCTGCGCTCGGCATCAGAGAGCGGCGAGAGGAGGAAGAAGAACCCCCTTCCCCGCTACGTGGCCCTATCCCCTCCGTCCGTGCCTCCCGTTGCCGCATAAAACGGGCCATCGGATGAAGCCCCTTTGCCACCGTTCGATCGTCATAAAGTTCGCCTCCCGCATCCGTCCGATCGAGCCGTACCGTTTCGCCCCTCCTTTGCTTCGCTGCCGTCCGATCGCCACCCACGCAGATCTCGCCCGCCCGTTCCCTCGCCATCCCGCCCGCTCGCTTCTGCCGCGTGTCGGCCATCCACCGAGGAGGAGCGCGCGCGCGCTTGCTTATGGCGCGCGGAGGCGCGCCGTGGGCCGCCTGGCCGCCGGGCCCCGGAGATTTTCCGCACGGCTGCACTGTAGCAACGGGCCGGCTGTCTATTGTTCACATCGATTTTCCAAATGCTTTTCTAATTTCCAAAATGCCAGAAAATCCAAATAAATCCTAGAAAATCACAGAAAATCCCAAAAATTCCCAAATTTCACCACCTTGCTCAGAATAATATCCTGGACCCATTTTTGACCTTCATTTCCAAGATTCATCCCAAATAAATTCCTAAAATTCTAATTTGAGGATTTATGCATTTTACTCCTTTTTAAATAGTTTATTTTCTCTCGCTTGATTAGTCTCAAGCTGGGCTTATTTATTTTTGTGTGTTTGCGCTAGTTTCGAAGTTCCCGGAAGATCAAGGGCAGTCGCAGCACCAAGGTGCTTCTACGTTCGAGCTAGCCGAGATTGTCCAACTTTACGGCAAGTCCCAAATCCTTTGATCATATTGCAACCCCTGTTATTTAATTATGTTATTGTGCTATTTGCATTATGCTAGTTCTGAAATATTAGTTCAAAGTAAAATAAAATGTTTAGAATGGCTTGTTATGTAGTTAGACCAACCACCGATAAATGCCCTGTTAAATTTGTAGCCATGACATTGTAACCCTAGAATTAACTATTTGTTAATCTAAATAATTGTAGGATATTATTATTATCATGCAAAGTGTTACACTAATAAGGTGGTGGCTGTGGAGCCAATAGAATTTGGAAAACCCGACTCTAAGGTAGGGTGGTATGGGACACCGTATCTTAGAGCGGAGAGTGGCAGGCACAAGGAGGGTAAGGGTTAGGGAAGAGCCGCGAGACGGTCTTTGCCCAACTCTTACCTTAGGTTTGGAGTAGGGTAAGGGTGAGTGGGAAACCGCGAGACGGCCTCACGCCCACCGCTTACCTTAGGTTGGGTCGCGGGCCTGGCGAGGTTGCGGACCATGTGAAAATATAAGGACTGAAACCCTTACGCTGAGCAAATATCACAGTAATCGCTCAACCACAGGAGTTGACTTGTCAACACTTGTCTAGTAGCTGCTCAACTCGATTGAAACTCTACAGGAGGTTTAGCAGTGAGGTTAGGCAAGCCGTGTTGTGGGTGCCTAACAACGGTAGAGCTCACTCGAAGCGGACACTGTTTTCTCTTGTGTGGGTGTGCGTGTGCGTGTGTGTGTGGGATCCAGACCCGAGTGAATTCTACCGGGTAGAGCCTATATAAAGAGTTGAGCAGTGAAACGACCTGGCTTTCTTGACCCGGACGCGGAAGTTAAGAAATCGTGTGGGTAAAGCTGAGCAAACTCTGCAGAGTCAAATAAATGGTATTCGAATACGCCGTGCTCCCGGTTAATGGAGCTGTGTCACTTGGGTGATTCCAGCAGCGAAGCTAAGTAGTTTTGTACATGCTTTAACTTGATTAGTTGGTTAATTGAATTTTCATGAAAAACCTCTGAGATCTTAAGGAGTAGTTTTGGGTTCGTTTTACAAAAATGTTTGCAAATAAAACTGCATCCACTCAAAGTTAATAAACCAAATATACTCCCTTCCTTTGTTAATCCGTGCATGTAGTAATTTAGAGTCCCTTTGGGACTTGCTGAGCCGGTTGTTTGGCTCACGGCTTGCTTAATCCACTCTTTAGAGGATCAAGACAAAGGTGAAGGATTCCCCGTCAAGGACGCCCCTGAGGATCGCTTCTTCGACGAGGACCCGTGGCTTTAGGTCTTGGCCGCGCTCAAGCGGATTCTGGAGTTTTTGTGATGTAAGTATACTTTGGGCTTGCACGCCCCGCTGTCGAAAAATGGATGCTAATCCATATGTAAATTATATGCTGGACTTTTGTTGCAAGCATGCAATGGTATACTCTTGCGCGACACTCCATAACTGTTCATGCGTGAATAGTTACGAAATGCCGTGTCCGTACGCGCCCCTGGAAACGAGGGCGTTACAATTATCTTCTTTTTTAAATTAAGAAAAAAATATATCTTTAAACAATGACATCTTATTAAAGATTATCATCTCATTTAAATTAAAAATAAATATATCTTTAAGCAATAGCATCTAACAGCTGCTATAGTTTTGCTTAATTAGGACCCAATTAATTAAGGGCCAGATGCTTTACTTTTTGTAAGAATTTTTAACTTTTTATCTTTTTTCTTAGCTACTGTAAAACGTCTATCATTGAATTTTAGTGATAAATAGATTCCTTCAATATTTGGGTCTGTTTGTTTTCTTTTTTAGACGAGTCCGAGTGCAACACACCTTATACTTTCCTTTTTGTAGTCTAGTACAGATTGGAAGTACGTGAAAATAAACACGTCAATCTTAGTTGGTTAGAGTCAAAGGTGGTTTAATTTACACCCTAAGACGGATTTAGAGGGCATTTTTGATGATGTGGATCTCACTTAAGGTAGTTTCTGCCATATTGGCAACCACAGATAAAGCTTTGGTAATGGGGATTCAATTCGAGGATGTTGATACCTACATCGTCCACCTCTTTCTCGCTCCTCGTTCTTCTTCTCGTCATCACCCCTTCTCTCATTTGGATATGCATCAGCAAAAATCGATGACATGACACTAACATGGCAAAAATCACCCTAAGTTGGGCCCCCGTCGGTAAAACCACTCTCCAAAATCGCCTTAGGATGTAAATTGATGTAGTTTTGTAAGTTTAGGGTGTTAAATACTCATAGTTGAGGATGTTATAGACTTTTTGGAAAGTTCAGGTATGTGAAATAGATTTATCTCTAATCTTTATTAGAAGAGGGTGTGCAGGTCTATAGGGATTTAAATCAAGGTAAAGTTGGCCTTAGTTTTTTTGTGTGGTGAGTTTGGCTATAAAGCCAGGGAACATCCCTATTGTGCTTATTGTATATTCAGGTTTTATTGCCAATCTTCAAGCACTCAACCTCACAAATAAAAGTATAAGAATAAGAACATAAGATGTAGTCCTTGCAGTCTTCTCTCTCTTTATTGATTTCTTTAAACGTGTGTACAATATGCATCCCTTGCTCCTCCTTATATAGAAGGAGGTGGGAGTATCTACTTAATAGAATAAGCAATATGAGACTAAGATACACTAATAGGCCTCTTGGGCCAACTTCTCCCTAATGGGCTATTTTAGGTAAAGTGTCCACACCTTATCAAGCCCTCCATAATAGGCCGATATACAACTTCCCCTTGGACACTTTGCCAATATCATGCTCACGCCTCATTAAAAACTCTTTATGAAAACCCAGTGGGAAAAAAGTAAGAAGAAAAGAGTACATAGCTCGTGTTCTTACTATTGCATATGTTGCCTCATTAAAAACCTTCAATTGAGAAAACCTAGAGGGGCAAAACTCAACTAAGGATAAAGGAGTACAACTCTATTGTCTTAATCCTTAAGATCAAAATAATCAAGTGGTATACATCCACATAAAACTTTAGCAAAGTTAAGCGACTTACTTGCTTCCCTTAACATTGAAATTATAGGATACTAAGTCTAAACCTTTCAGACCTTACTGTTGCTAAGACCTATAGTCTATAACATGAGAATCCATATTAGATGTTCACTCTCTCTGAAGATGACAACCATTGAACTCTTCTTATTCATTAACTATATAGCCATCCCTTTGAATAGATGTAGGCAAGAGCCTTGTGAATATATCCATTAGTAACCTTGTGAACCTTGTGAATCTTTGTATGGACTAAAACAAGCACCTAAACAACAATACGAGAAGTTTGACAAAACTTTGATATCCGCTGGCTTTATTGTGAATGGAGCTGATAAATATGTGTATTATCATTATGGTGGGGGTCAAGGAGTGATCTTATGTATGTATGTAGATGACGTACTTATATTTGGAATAAACACTGCCGTAATTGACGAGGTCAAATCTTTCTTATCTCGGTGTTTTGATAT
This sequence comes from Dendrocalamus sinicus, assembly GCA_036346575.1. Taxonomy (NCBI): domain Eukaryota; kingdom Viridiplantae; phylum Streptophyta; class Magnoliopsida; order Poales; family Poaceae; genus Dendrocalamus; species Dendrocalamus sinicus. The sequence continues at coordinate 34,007,328 of CM070663.1, forward strand.
GAAAGACTTGGGGGAGACAGATGTCATTCTGAATATTAAATTGATCAAAAACAAGGATGGATCACTTGAATCAATCCCATTATACTAAGAAAATATTGAGCCGGTTCGGTTTTAAAAACTGTAAAGTTTCTCCAACACCCTGTGATGCAAACATTAAGCTTCGAAAGAATTAGGGGTTAAAAAAGATCAATTAAGATATTCACAAATTATTGGGTCACTTATGTGTTTAGCTGGTGCCACAAGACCTGACATTTTATTTGCTGTGAGCAAATTAAGTCAGTTTACTTCTAACCTAGGAGATTATCACTGGGAAGCACTTGAAAGAGTGTTGCGCTACTTGAGGGGCACAACATCTTTTAGAATACATTATACTGGACACCCTTCTATATTAGAAGAATACAATGACTCTAATTGGATCTCTGATGTGGATGAGATCAAAGCTACAAGTGGTTATGTATTTACTCTAGCTGGTGCTGCAGTTTCATAGAGGTCTTGCAAACAGACTATATTGATGAGGTCAACCATGGAAGCAGAAATTGTAGCACTTCACACAACCACTATTGAGGCTGAATGGCTGAGAGAGCTTCTATTGAACTTACCATTGGTTGAGAAACCAATACCTACAATCCTAATGTACTGTGATAATCAAAGAATGTTGGCCAAAGTCACAAGTACAAAGGATAATATAAAGTTCTCTAGACATGTGAAGCGTAGGCTTAAATATGTCAGAAAACTGAGAAACTCCGGAGTGATTGCTGTGAACTATATTCACACTGAGAAAAATCTTGCAGACCCTTTCACAAAGGGGTTAGCACCGAAAGCGATTTCCGTTGCATCTATGGACATGGGAATGAAGCCCATTTAAGTTACATCACAATGGTAAGCCATACCTTCTGGATCGAAAATCCCGTGATTTAGGCAATGGGAAAAACAAATTGATGTTGTAATAAGAGAGTATATATCTATTGTACCCATGTCTTAATAAACAATGAACTCTCGACTGTATGGAAAGTTAGCATAAAGCCTTAATGTGTTCTGTTATCCAAATAAGGAAAATATATTAGCCTGCAGGATACGTAGAAAGAATACACCTACTTGAGCTTAACTATGTGGTCGCAGTTCATAAGAACGGGGCATTCTCTAGAAAGTTCATGAGTAGATAAGGGAGCATGACAATCTAACGCTCCGTTTAGGCGTGGTTCATTGGCAGCCTAGTACTAGTTGAGATTTCAAGTGAAATCTAATCATGAAAAGCTGTGAATTTAAGGTATAGTCCATTCATCAGTTGTGAGAAGATAAATCTTGTCATTCTAAGTGCAAGTTCAACCCGTACAGAACTTACACTAAAAGACTGATATATTAACAGTACTTCAGCATGATATCTTTGACATCTGTTTACTTCTTGCTTTGGAATTGGTGGGGGATTGTTAAAAATTGGCCCATGTAAGTAAGGCTCATTTCCTTAATTCCAAAGTATGCATGGTTTAATATCATATTGCTGAGGCAAGGTGGGGGAGATTAATCTATAAGGTGGAGTTCCCACCACTCCTTGAATATGGATAGAGAAAATCGTGTGACTTGACTTGCAACGCGTGATCATGCCGTGACGTGGCACGCCACTTGGCATAATAAATACATCTTTATTTTTGCTGAACCCTACACCATTCTCTCTCTGTTTGAATGAGATTCAAACGTTTGAATTTGAGGCACTTACTAGTGAGTTTACACTGCTTAATTTGTGATTTGATGAGGTAGTTACCAGTGAGTAATTCTGTAAACGCAGCAGTTACTAGTGAGCAACTGCAGCGCCCTTAAAAGGGTCTAGAGATGTCCAGGAAGAAACAGAGAGTTTTCCACCTCCATTCTTCCTCTACTTTCTTTTTTGCAAGCTTGTGCTGTGCCATCTGAACCTCGTCGACCTTTCTTTCCAGTGCGCATCTGGAAGGAGGGAGAGCGGCTATCTCCGAATCATTGTCACAGAGAGTACCTACACGGGGCGACAATAAGGTTTCTAGGCAGCATGTCTGCGCGTCCGCTCGCTACACTGTGTCATCTACGTTATGCACTACATCAAGCCTGCGCTGCTTCCTATTCTTCATCAAGCCTAATTGTAAGTCTTTTGCGCATTCGTTCGATTTCGATACTATAATGTACTAGTGTATATACTAAAATATAATGAGTAGCCTGCTGTTAGTTGTGAGTTTTGTATCACTAATTTATTGTATTTGTCTCCTAGTAAAACTTAGAATTAAAATATTGCCCACATCTCTAACAATAATAAGGAAGTTACCCTTTTTTTCTTTGATAGTAGGATATCACTGATGTTGGGAGACATGAATTACTTTGAAGATGAACCATGGTTGTAAACCAAAAATGGCCAAAATTTGGTGAGGAAGAACGTGCTGTAGAACAAAATATCGAAAATAGGCGTCGCTTGGTTGGACTGAAATAAGTTGGCTTATGGCTGAATCACATTGTAACTGGCTGAAATTACACTGTAGCTGATAGTGGCTTATTTGGCATAACTAAATTTAAAAAAATAAAAAAAATAGAAAAAACAGATTAGCCTATCATGGATAATGCAAATGAATACGGGAAAAAAGAATTGGCAAAAAAAGCTTAAAAAAGCCAAAAAGCTAAAAAAAGAGACAAAATTTAGGAATAGCAAAAAAAATAAGTCCGAAGTCAAAAGCTCAAACCGAAATAAACGGAGCCATAAAATTGACCTTCTAGGTTCAATTGTTAATACGATGAAAAAAACTAAAGTATTTCCTACGTGTCCCTGCTACATGTGTCGTAGCCCAATCATATGTTGTCAAATTATCTCTTTCGAAAGATAGGGTAACTAAAACTACTTATAATGTAATTTCAAATGAAACAAGATAATACTCTACCAATACCTTTTTCGTGAAGAGGTCCTGCGCGTCCTTGTACTCCAGAAATTTGAGCATGTGTATATTTTCTTGTTTCTCTGAACAATGCTTAGCAATATTCTCTTCCCTTGTGGTGACTATGATCCGGGTTGTATTTTTCATTTCAGGGAAACTTGGACTTATCAGGTCCCATTCTGCAATAGATGATACATCATCAAGAACAATCAAGCAGCTCTGTCTTCCTAAAAACTTGGCCAACTCCTTAATCAACGCTTCAAGTCCCATCGATGCTAATGATTTCTTTGTACTGCCCAACAATCCAACCACGCCCTTTTTTTCAGAAGGTTCTGCATCTAGTTGCATAACTAAGCTCCTAAGGAGCTCGTCTCTATTGAAAGGGCGCATGACTGGGACAAAAGCACGCTTGTCAAATGTGCCACTGAGCTCTTGGCTTTGGTAGATATCTTTGGCTAGAGCAGTTTTCCCAAGACCACCCATTCCCCACAGCGAGATCACCTGAAATTGTTGGCCATCTTGATTTGAAATTAGTTTGATAATATCAGATTTTTCTCTCTCTCGCCCAACGAGCTGAGATTCCTCCAAAGCAGCCTTCATTGTCCTGATGCGAGTGAGGCTCTTTCCGATCACCTTCTTTCCATCTAATATCTCACCGGTTGGCACTGTAGAGTTGTTGGCACTAGTAGTGGCTGCATTTGAGCTAGACTCTGGCTTTGTTGAACCTATTCCATCTTGAGAACCCTAAATACAAGCAATCAATGATTAGGTGGCTGAAACGTTTTCCTTGGACACTTCCGTTTCACCGTGTTTTCAATTTTGTAAATGTTTAAAATTATAATTTTCATTATTCTATGATACGAGTATCTCTGACAAACTATACAATCTTCAAATAATTTGCAGCGGATGACCATATTGGTCGATCAATTAAGTAGTTAGGAACAAAATCAATTTTGTTTGAATATTTTATGAGCATTTCGATAGCGTTTAATGTGGAATACGTGCCCCTAAAAGTATAGAACCATTTTTCTATGTATGTAACCATTTTCCTATGTATGTATATGTATATGTATATGTATATGTATATATATATATATATGTGTATGTATATGTATGTACATATGTATATGTATGTATGTACATACATACATACATGTATATGTATGCATGTATGTATGTAGGACGCTGAAATGAGACACCATGGTGTCTAGACACCGAGCTTTCCTACCTTTGGATTACTTTTAGATGTGTGCAAGTGCAATAATCAGGCAAACCCGTTAACATTCATTAATTCGAAAAGGTATTGGTTTGTAAAGAAAGTCTATGATTGAGATTTTTCATCCATGATTAAGACTTTCTGTCCATGATTGATTTAGCATGCTACATCAATGATTTCCTTTCTAAATCGATACCTTTTCGAATTAATGAATGGTAACAGGTTTGCCTGATATATTATATATTATTGCAATTGCACACATCCACAGACAGAGAGGCTTGGTGCCCAGACATTATGGTGTCTCATGTATGTATGTATGTATGTATGTATGTATGTATGTATGTATGTATGTATGTATGTATGTATGTATGTATGTATGTATGTATGTATGTATGTATGTATGTTCAAACTGAATTTCATTATTACCTTCTCGTAGAAAGCATAAATAGTTTGATCAGCCGACAATTGCTTAAGTTCTGATACTCGGCTTTCTTGACCTGAGCATAAGCTTGCAACTTCAACTTGCTCTGCAGACACTACGATTCGGCTCCCTTTCTTGGTGTTTTGGAAGAAATTTTTAATCTGATCCCACTCCTCAATGGTGGATAAATCATTAAGCACAACCAGGAAAGACTCCTCATTCACACATCTTTTGAACTCCTGAGCCAAATCTTGCCCTGTCTTCTCTGTCTCCAACAGAACATCAACCCCTACGACTGCGTGAAACTGCTTCACAAGACTCTGAGCAAAGATTATGGGATTGAAAGGATGCATCACCCTGACCCATGCTCGGCAAGGAAATTTCCCTTTGATATCTGGACTCTCATAGGCCGCCCTGATGATGGACGTTTGCCCGAGATCACCACTTGTTCCCCACACTGCGATCACTCTAAGGTCGTCGTCCTTCTTATTGATTAGTTGGACAAGATCCACATTTGCTTTGTCCTGCTTCGCTGCACGCCTTGCTTCATCAATGCCAAACATCGCTGCACCATTAATGCTAGATCGCTCATCCTTGGTGGCCGTCTTGGAGCCTGAGCCCTTGATGAGGTGATAGCGCTTGTTTCTCTGGCTCACGTCCTCAACTCGGGCTCTCAGCTCCTTCATCTGCTTGGCGATACGGTGCCGCTCTCGCAGCGTGCGATGTATGCGCCACCATGATGGCTTCTTCAGATGAATGGCAAAATCTTGGAGGCAGTCCTCGACGTCGTAGGCCATATCACGGACTTGCTTTACCCAGGTCTTGAGAACCTTGTGATGATCTTGCTCCTCGTGCGCGGCCATCAGGAAAGCCTGCATCATCTCGAGCTCGTCCTTAATGAAAGCCTGATCACTCTGGACACCGAGCTGCAAAGCAACCTCCTCCGCAATGGCGGATTTGGTGTAGCTAACCGCGCCATCCAGCACAGACTTGCCCAAGCTCAGTACTGTTGACTCCATTGCCCTCCTCTCGTCTCCTCTCCTGTGTGGTTTCTGTGTTGCCGTCCTCTCCTAGTCTCCTTTGCGGTTTGGATTTGTGATGTGGAGCAGAGAGTGCTAATCAGCGCTGGATGCAGACCATCCACTGAAGAATACGGGGCCCTTGTTTTGGTGTACATCAAGCCAAGCAAGAGAAGATACTTTGGCTTGCAGGTGATGGCTAATCGATTCTTATCTGCTGCTTAGAGGAGACGACAAGAACAAAGATGCATCGTCTTATTAGCTTGCTAGCACACTCAAAGGATGGATGCTAAAGGCATGCATTTCTTTGCGCTGTTATGTCAGTTCTAGCCCATGCAACATAAATCTTATTCGGGATTCAATGCACGTTGGATGAGATCCTTGTCTAATACTGGGGGTTTACTAGCAACAGGGCCAGCCAAACATGTCCATAACTTTCTTAATTTCTTACTACTGGAGAGTGATCAGTAAGCTAAAAGTTCCATGTTAATATCCAATTTCTAACGTAGTAACCTACGACATGTTCTTGGATAATAGGAGCCCATAACAAATTGAGTTCTACAAAATAGTAGGCGGGTAGGCGTGCATTCTACATGGCCTGCATTTTGATCAGTTCGGATTTCAGAACGCCCCTCCCTGTACATTATCGCGAATCTTGCTTTGTTTCTTTCAGTTTGTGTTTGGCAGACGGAATTGCAGGCCACGCTGTTTTCTTCTCTTTCAGCAAAGTTGTCTAACGAAAGCAAAGGAGCTGGTCCTATCGGTGGACGAATAAAGAGCAAGACATAAGATTGCTTTACCCTTTGCTTGTGGCCGTCGAGATTCGAGAGCTTGTTCCAGGTATACCAGGAGAGCAAGACAAATCTCCACCATTTCTCCTTATCAAGGACTCAAGGTTAATCCGTACCAAAAAAGAGAAGAAAACCCGCAGAAAATAGGTCAGTTTTTTTTCTCAACTGTATAAAAAAATGGGACATTTTCATGAAACGAAGTGAGATTTTCACCAATGGAGGTGTTGCTGGAGAGAATAGGCCTTCTCACAGCTTCAGAACAGCAAGCGGGACTGACCCGGAACCGGAAGTGCTTGGGTACCGGCGGCTGCGACTCCGCAGCGTGCACCGGCGGCGAGGGCCAGCCGCAGCTGGGCGCCCTGCAGAGTTGCGGCGACGCGCCGCGGACGAGGAGAGGCCATTGGAACCCGGAGGAGGCGAGGGCGATTTTCTTGTCTGCAAGAGTAGCGCGTGACACGTGGTTTTCTGGTCTGCAAGAGTTGCGAAATCTGGACACATTTGGACCCCTAAACACCCGAAATTCCACTTTTGGCCCCCAAATCAAAAAAATTCCATTTCTGGACCCCTCCCGACCGCGCGTTCACGAGATGGCGCCACGTGTCCCAGACGCTGCGGTCGGCGGCGCGGTTGCGCTGGCGGCGCGGCGTTGCTGGCGGCGGCGCGCGTCGCGGCGGGCGGCGCGACGCGCGGCGGGCGGCGCGGCTGCTGCTGGCGGCGCGGGCGGACACGCGGTCGGGGCGGCGCTGGGCGCGTGGCGACGCAGCGGTCGGAGGCGCGGCGCGCGGGCGGCGATGCGCCGCGATGATCCATGCGATGGAGCGGCGATCGCGCGGTGGAGCGGGCGTCGCGCGGCCGGCGGGACACGTGGCGCCATCTCGTGAAGCGCGGTCGGGAGGGGTCCAGAATGGAATTTTTTGATTTGGGGGCCAAAAGTGGAATTTCGGGTGTTTAGAGGTCCAAATATGTCCAGATTCCCTGGAGGCTTGGGCCGTGTAAAAAAATTAGCACAAGTGTTGACATGAAATCAGCTTTCCATAGATCATTTCATCTCAGCATCTTTCTAAAGAACTATAATCAATCATCACTGATTGTTTGGATGATCTGTAATCCTGTAATCGTGTAAACAAATATCAATCCATGTGTTACAGCAATCAACGCTTTCGCTTATTAGAAGGAAACAATGCATACGAATACTCAGTCCATTGTATATACAAAAAAAAGGCTAGAGAAAATTGCAACTCTATGTCTTTTAATTTGTTTCAGCGTCTAACTTAAAGCAAAGTTATTCCAGCAAGCCTAAAACTCAAAAAAAAAATCCAACAGATACACATATGGGTATGTTAATAGAAAGGGTAACATCGAAGTGTTATCATTGGTAAACAAGAGTTACAATCAGTTGCAAAGTACATATAAAGAAACTCTGCAAGTACGTGGAGTTCTTTTTTGTTTATGTTTTATAGTTTATAATTTTTCTTAAATAAACAAATAAATTTTGATTCGTTCACACAATTGTTCATACTAAGACCAAAAACTATAAATCGCAATAATAAACCATAAACCATTAAAAAAACCCCACTCATTATCCGTACAATGAGCCGGTTCATTTGATGATCATCGAACAATATTGATCTTGTAAGACTTGGAACTGATGAAGCTTAAACAACTATTCATACACAAGGCGGTCAAGAGATTTCTTTCGATCTTATAAGGCGTGTTCAACGGTGGAGATGAAGTTACTGGCGGTAACGTGACACGACTAACACGCGAATGGTAGCACGTTAGATATGCCCAGATTGGAAGAAAAAATATTGTAGACATATCTTTTTCCAAAAAAATCGATTACAAGGATTTTCCTAAATTAGTTTGATGGACATCATCAGTTAAAATGAAATTGTTGTAACGAAATTTTCATTGTATTTTTCACGTCCCGCTGATTGTTTGCATAAAACTATACGACCTTTTAAGTCCATGTAATACTAAGTCTATAGCAGTAAAGTATGTGCTGCGCCAAATATCAGCCAATACATTTTTTAGCAAGCTAGCCGAATTTTTCTATGCAATTGCACAACTAGATACTACAATGCATATGTTTAAAGTCATAGAGTTGTACTTGTTATAAAAATACAAATGTGTATACACTTTTTTGTATTAGGCCCTGCTTAATTCAGTTGTGACTATTAACTTTTGATTGAAATAGTATTGTATCAGCTGAAAAGCCACAGCTGAAAATAGGGGTTTCCAATTCAGCTTTTTGGTTGAGATGATTTTGAAAAGAAAAAAGAAAAAATATGGTAAAAATTAAAAAGGATTAAATGTATAAGGAAAAAACAAAGAAAGAAAATGAAACCAAATTTGCCATTCACTGGGCAACGCTGGTGGGGCCAAGGAGGGGGAGCAGCATCGGCGGGGCCAAGGGAGGAGGGCGGTGGCACCGGGCGATGGAGGCAATGAGCGACGGGGGCGGGTACGGACGACGACAACGGAGGCAGCGGTGTCGATGGGCAGAGGTGGTGGTGGGGGCAGAGGAAATAATAGCACTGTAGCTGCTTGTTAGAAGCTACTACAAGAAGCCAATCTGTTTATTTCAGTTTTTGACTTTTGAAATCCAGAAACCACTGTCGGTTAGAATGGCCCTATATCCACAATCCAAAATCCAAACTATATTCGAAATTAGGGGTGGAAAATGGTAACGGATAATTCGTTTTATCCGATATTCGTATCCGAGAAAACGCAAATGTGGTAAGCAAAATCCGTATTCGAAAATATCTGTATTCGTATTCGAGAATATTCGTATCCGTATTTGAGAATATTTGTATTCGCATTCGTATTCGAGAATATTCATATTCGTATTCGTATTCGAGACTATTCGATTCGTATTCTATCCGTTTTCTAGAACCCATGAAAAATCCGTACGAATTTTGTGATTCAAAATTTGAATTTAGGTGGTTTAAAACCAGAACTAGTCAAAACCGGTGAAAAATCTAAGAAACCGCTAGAACTGTTTTATCCATTATTCGTATCCAGAAAATCCGTATTCGAAAATATCCGTATTCGTATTCGAGAATATTCATATACGTATTTGAGAATATTCGAATTCGTATTCGTATTCGTTTTAAAAATATGTATTCATATTCATATTTGAGACTATTCGATCGTATCTAATCCGTTTCTACCCCTATTCGAAATTACAAAGAAGGACTAATAAGCAAAGTACCAAGGCTATATTGTTCTCAAAACACCCCTCTAACTTTGCAATTTACAATTTACTACTCCCCAAGTCCTCTTCTTGTCGCCAAGCCCACGAGGGTTTCCACTGCGCACCAGCTCACCCCGCCGCCTCCCGAATCCTCCTCTCCCGCATCCCAATTCGCCATGGCTTCCGGTAATTGACTCTTAAACCTCGCTCCTTTTCGTCCTTCTGCTGTTTTTCGGGAGTTTTGCGGATTTGTTTATGTGCAATTTGCTCCTGATATGGTCTTTCTTTGGTCTGCCCTGCGCAGCGAGATCTGATTTTGTAATGGGATGATTAGGAATCTCGATTTCAGCGTTTTGTCCGTGGAATTGATGGATTCGGTTGGAGTTAGCTTAGATTGGTCCTGTTGAGAGATGGGATCACCTGTCTGCGGATTCGAGGAACAGGAATAGTTTTCTTTTTTTCCCCTTTTGTTTTGGCTAAGATCATGAGAGCAATAGGGTGAAGTTTGATAAATTCTCACATGCTTTTAAGGCGCGCTGAATCGCTAAATTGATGCAAGTAAGATGCTTACGTTGTAGACTTCTCAGTTGACACGAAAGGAATGATGCTAATTGATAAGAACCTTCGTTAACTTGTGCTGATCAAATTGATGGAAACATGTGCTGCAAGCCTTCAACCCTTGATGAGAAGGAAAGTTTCCGTTCAACTTGTTTCGTGCTCGGCCCTTCTGTTGCTCTGTTTGTCGCAGTGTAGAGCATGACTAATTTGTTGTAGATCGAATCAAAATTGAATATATCTGATATCATGATAGTTTTTTTCTGTTGTTATTCTCATCCTGATGAGCGAAAAAGATGCATGTTTTACAAAAAGCTCAACCTCGTTTGATGCTGTTATAGCTTGTTATTGCCGACATTCGTGATGTAGCTTGGAGTTTGTTTATGTGACTGTCAGCTGATGAGCTGCTACATTCAAATTGGACATCACGTGGTGCATTTGAACCAATTTATCTCCATTCTTAGTAGCAGTTGCCACTTTCCATGTGCAAGTTCGGTGGGAAATTTGTGGTGCTTGTGTTTGTGCATGCATCTCAACCAGAATACTATTGTTTCCCTCCATTGTAAAAAAAAAGAGAGAGAAAAGCAGTAGGCTATTTCGTCCTCTTAACAATGGAGAATTTATCCACAGTGCTGCTGTTTAGCTTCTTTTATTGGCAATTTCACTTGCATTGCTGTCAAAACTAGCTACCATGTGATGTATGTTTCTGTTTTGATCCACTTCTGTTTCAGATGAGAGCAAAGGTCCAAAATCAGAAGGATCAACCAATGAAAGTCAAGGGGTTCCACGAGGAGATGCTTCAGGCTTTTCAAATCCTTTTGATTTTGCTTCAATGCAAAGCTTGCTCAATGTATTCCCCTTACCATCATAATAAGTTTGCAGTACATGCTGACTTTACTGGTGATTTTTGTTCACTGTTCAAACATGCACTTGCTGTTATATTCATACAATTTTGTAGTTTTGCATTATTCTGCCAGCTGCATGCATATTTGCACTCTAGCTTTTCTGAATCAGCAATACCGCTCATGAAACACACTCTTTTTGCAAGTTGCTTCAAGTCTGCTGTTGTGGTTTCCAGGATCCATCTATAAAGGAGATGGCAGATCAAATTGCAAGGGACCCTGCATTCAACCAGATGGCTGAGCAGCTACAGAAAGGTGCTCAGAGTGCAGGAGAACAGGGCATGCCTCCATTGGACCCTCAACAATACATTGAAACGATGCAAAAGGTCATGGAAAACCCCCAGTTCATGACAATGGCAGAGCGTCTTGGGAATGCTCTTATGCAGGTTCTATGTTTTGTTTCCTACTTCCCCTAAGGCCACCTCTGGTTTCCATTTTCCATTGTTTCTTCAGCTGTTAATGCCCCAAATGTCTCCGCTAAATGCCTCCACTATCCACTATTTTGCTTAGGATCCTGCCATGTCCAGTATGCTTGAAAACTTGACTAGTCCAACACACAAGGAGCAGCTTGAAGAGCGCATGTCTCGCATTAAGGAAGATCCAGCCTTGAAGCCAATTCTCGATGAGTTAGAGAATGGTGGTCCTGCCGCAATGATAAAGTAGGTCATATTTACTTCTGATATATGATAATGTCCATGAAACTTGTTTGAGATATTTTACTTTTGCTCATATAGGTACTGGAATGACCCTGAAACTCTTCAAAAGATTGGTGAGGCAATGGGAACTACCATCCCATTTGGCACTGCTTCTTCTGCTGAACCTTCCGCTGCTGAAGAAACCGAGGAGGAAGGTGGATATGAAGATGAATCTATTGTACATCACACTGCCAGTGTTGGTGATGACGAGGTAATGGAGCTAAGTAATATAGCTATGGATTTGAATTTCGTTTGTCTTTATCTGTTTTGAACTTGCATATGTTATTATGTTGGTGTTACACCATATATGACTTGGTGTCAATATCTACCTCTCTTACAGCCTTACTATAGGTGTCTACCAGATCTGTTTGACCCAAGTGATACTATTGGAAATATAGAAATCTTATAGCCATTATAAGTTTATAACCTTGTTTATGTTTTTAAATAAGATGAGCCAGCCTTGCATTGGTAGCTGGAGAACAAGGGCTCTTGGCTTGTAGTTTATGCTTTATGCTCACCAAAATTTACTAGATCGCAATTTGCACAGCAACCATTGCATCTGCCCTGCAGATTGATCTGCTATTTTTTGCCACTAAAATTGGTTTTATGGGGCTATGGCCTTAAAACTTATATGGAGCATGCAATGGTGTGTTCACATTTCACATGATCACAAATATGATGTCTGTTTGTAGTAACATGTATGAAGGGTTAACCAACTAATAACATCGTCAGTTACAGTCATCAATGTTGCTGTTTTCAGTCTAAACAACATCTTCTAGATATTCATATTGTATGGTTGCCACCATTGTTGCTATTGGACTTTTGCTATTGCATTGCCATTTAGCTTGCCTTTACAAGTTTCAATTCATCCAATAGGGTCTGAAGAAGGCTCTGGATGGTGGAGTAGACAAGGATGAAGAAGACTCGGAGGGAAGAAGGGCCTTACATTTTGCATGTGGATATGGTGAGGTATGAAGATCTGCTCAACTTTCTTAAAATGTAATGGTAATTGAACCTGTACAAGTGACGAATGTCGAATTGATAATAAACTTTTCTACTTGGTTATAAATTACTACTATTGCAAATTGCAAGACTAGATAAGCTATGAAAAAACATCACATATGTTAAATTGCAAATTCCATGGGACATCCAGGGTTGATGTACTCTACTTTTCAGAAGTTTTTATGCGTTACATGTGTCATTTCATTGTGCAAAACTGCAAATATTTTGTTGTGATCTGTGTCCCTAATATTAGTGGAAATTTTCTATTTACTGTTTGCTAACCAGCTAGTCCTTCAATAATCAGCTTGTTTGGGGGACTAAACTACATACCTTCTACATACTAGCTCAAGTTATGATCGAGTTTCACTGTTATCTGAGTTCACTTTTTTTTTCCTTTCACTGTTAAACACATGTTTCGTAAAATTATTGGTAAAATGAAAAGGCGCAGAACATGCAGGTTAACTGTATTTAACCAGAAGCAGGTTAGTTTTGGGTCAGTTCATCGATGAATAGCCGGTGTCCAGCGTCTCCCTAAGGCGTCTAAGCTTCAGTATTCTGACCTATATTCGTTTACCATTGCCATTAACTTGCCAGGAGCTGGTAATGCGCTTCTCCCACCTAGGTAAAACTGATCTGATACTAGACTATGAGTTGTCAAAACCCTACTGTTTATCTTCATTGCAGTTGGTGATCTTTAGGAATGCCATTTCACTTTTGAATGTTGTATTCAATGCTGGGATATAAAAAGCTATGAATGAGGGACCGCCTTTTGCTGTTGTTTGTCATCTACATTGTGGAATCTATAATGTGAGGTGGGACAGATGCTATTGTGAACTGCATTTTCTTATATGTTTGATGTCTGGTCTGCTAGGTACTTTAATTAGTATTTAGTAGTAATAAGGAATTGGGTGGGTTTTTTTATTTCAGTTGAAGTGTGCGCAAATCCTTCTTGAGGCTGGCGCTGCAGTGGACGCGTTGGATAAGAACAAGAACACCCCACTGCATTACGCCGCTGGATATGGTCGTCAGGAGTGTGTGGACCTTCTGCTGAAGCACGGTGCTGCTGTGTAAGTATTCTGCTGTCTTCTTCCCTTTGCTAACTGTGACCCCCTCCATGTTGTCTTTGACTGTCTCGGATGCCCCGCAGCACTCTCCAAAACATGGATGGGAAGACACCCATCGACGTTGCTAAGCTCAACAACCAGGACGAGGTCCTCAAGCTGCTCGAGAAGGATGTCTTCCTGTAGATCACCTGCCTCGCATGCACACATGGACGTTTGGTTGCAGCATCATCATGTTTTACATCGCTTGGCTTCGGTTAGATAGTCAATGCTCAAATCGGCATTTTATTCGTTGTGTAAGAATTGCTGTCTGGGCTAGCTAGCCTGCCACGGCGGAAGGGGCTGCCATTAGAACTGCGCTGTTTATGGTCTACAGTGACTTGTATCCCGCACTCTCTTTCTGTTATTTTCATGAGCGATCGAGAATGTGTATCCCCAGTTTATTTTTGGTGTTACACATATGTTGAGGATGGTATGCATGCTGTTTTCTGGAAAATAAGCTGTGATTTAAGTTCTGCTCAAATGGTTCTATTCATCCAGAAATACTGTCTTAAAGGACGAGGGGAGATAAATGCGTGTATGGGTATGTACTTTTATATTGTTGTTTATGGTCCTATTTGTATTGGTTTTTTGAAAACTGTTTTTCTATAGTAAGTAATGTTTATATAGTATCTAATTTTTAAACAGAGTGTTTTTTAAGGCAGAGTTTATTAGTCGATTATAGTACACGCATTAGTGATTTTATTTATATCAGTTAAAATCATACGCGAGTTCTCTCTACAAGATTCTCTATAAGCTATTACTATTTACAAGTCAAAAGATAAAATTAAAAGCTAATATAAATGGGCCCTACAGCATTTGGTTGGCTACGGTTTATTAGTCTAATGAATAATAATTGTTGAAATAAGTCAAAACAAAAGCAGAAAAAATCGCCAGAAATAATAACTTAAATGGACCAGATAAAGGCCCACACCGTGAGTCCATGAGTAAGCTATGAAATGGGCCTCGTGGATCTGACTCGGCTCCTTGGCCCATGCGAGTGCGCGGCGGGTGGCGGCGCGGCGTCTCCGACTTGAGTGTCCGCCTTGGCGCCTCCTTTCCCCCCATTTCCCTAGACCGTCTCGACGGAAACACATCCCACCCAATCCGCCGTCGCCGTTGCCTCCGCGAGCGGCCATGCCATCCCTTGAGCAGCATATCCATCCGGCCTAGGAGCTCCCTCTCCCACTCCCCTCCTCCGGTGGCTGCCAGGCTCGATTCAATCTGAAGCAGTGAATCCCCTCGAGCTCAATCCTCGTCTCGTCGGGGGACCCAAGCCCTAGACCATGGCGGCCGCCCGCGCCTCCAGGATCGCCTCCGCCGCCGCCCCGCAGAGACGGGATGACGACTACGTGCCGGGGAGCATCGTGGAGATCGAGCTCCGCAACTTCATGACCTACGACTGCCTCGCCTGCCGCCCCGCCCCGGCCGGCGCCTCAACCTCGTCGTCGGCCCCAACGGCTCCGGCAAGAGCTCCATCGTCTGCGCCATCGCACTCGCCCTCGCCGCTGACCCACACGTACCTACTGCTCCGACGCTTCGCTTACGCTTTAGATTCAGATTATTGATCATATACCCTCTATTTAGATAGAAATTGAGGATTTAGCCTCCTGACCCACGTGTCAATGACTTATGATGATCCCACGTGTCATTAAGATGTGGAGGGTAAATCCTCAATTTCCCAACTAAAGGGAGGGTATATGGATCCCTTTAGAGCATCTCCAACAATCCCCCTAAATCTCCCCCTAAATCAAATTATTGGGAAATTATGTAAAAAGTCTTCTCCAACAACTCCCCTAAACACCCCCCTATTTCTATTCCTCCCCAAAACTCTCCCAAAACCCAGGTAGAAACCGGGAACTTTCAGGGGTCCCCTATCCTCGCTCCCGCCGTAACGCGCGCTGGGAAAAAAAAGTTCGCGCCACATTTTTCCTTTCCCGCGACACCGAGTATTCCTGCGCCGCGTCACGTACATGCACCATCTCAATTATTGATTGCGGCTAATCACCGTTTGATATTTATACGACGGCAGTCGTCCGCGTACGCACACGCACGGGATTGGTTCAATCTCCCTATTCTATTCGGTTGGATGGACCGACTTGATCACTAATAAAAATAGGTATCGAGCAAAGTAAATGGGCGGTTGTTAATGTTAGGCGATTCAAAATACTATTAGGATATATTTAGGGAGCTGTTGGAGGAGGGACTAAAATAGGTTAACAAATTTTTTGGGCTGCCCCTAAAAGGTGTCTTTTGAGGTGGGTTTTTAGGGGGATTGTTGGAGATGCTCTTAGGCCCCTGTTTGACACAGCTCTAGCTCCGAGATCTATACTAGATCTGTAGTTTGTTGACTAAATTAAAGTGATTTAAATATTTTTATTTAATATATAATATAAATGAAATGAGTCATGTAAATGCACTTAACATGCCTGCAACTCTAGATCCAGGATTTCCTAGAGCTACAGTGAATTTCCTAGAGCTAGAGCTCTGCCAAACGGGACAGTGGAGCGCCGCTCCAATCTATTATGTTACTGGTGCTAGTGTAATAGTACTGCTTACTAACACCGCGATTGCCTACAGGTTCTAGGGAGGACATCCAGCGTCGGGGCCTTCGTCAAGAGGTGTGAGGAGTCCGGCCATGTCGAGGTATCCCTCCGCGGGGATACACTCGACGACGGCATCTGCATTACCGGGAAGATCGACATTAACAACAAGTCCGAGTGGCTGCTCAATGGTATGGCACTACATGCCTCGCTCCTCAAGCTCGTTCCTCAACTTTCGTAAAGGCATGACATCGTGGGTGGAGTTTTGCTAGAGCAAGAGAAAACGCCAACAAGATAGCTCTAATCCTATAATGGTGTGTTTGGTTCCAGGGACAATAGGGGATGGGACGGGGCGATCCCAGATTTGAACCTGTTTGGATTGGAGTCAGCAGGGACGGGGCGATCCCACTTTAGGGAATATCCCGGGAATATTCCCCTAAATTGAGGATGCCCCCATCCCTCAAAAATGAGGGGATGGGCTCATCCCTCTTCCTCGCTACCTGCCTCCAATAGTGTGTTTGGTTCCAGGGACAATAGGGGATGGGGACGGTTCCATCATTAAAAACAGGGATGGATTCATTCCATCCTTATCTGACTCCAAACCAAACACGCCCTAACATAAGCTCTAATACATGTAAGGTACTGTACTGCGGATAAGTAGTCTACTGTTTATGTGTCGTTATTCTTTTGAAGTATGTTCCTTTTGTTGGAAAAGGTGGCCTTCCGCCCTTCCTGCATCACTGCAATTTGTTTCCTGTAGGTGCAATTGTCCCAAGAAAGGAAGCCATTGATGTCATCAAGAAACTTAATATTCAAAGTTAACAACCTAACTCAGGTTAGTCCTTTATGTGTACATATGTACCTTAAGCTCATGTAAGCCTCCGGTGTTACATTCCATATAATTTTGTTTTGTATGTTCATGATATGTTAATCCAAAGAAGCCATGTATCCTTCATGGAAGCAATTGTAAAATTATAAATGATTTATGTTTTTCTGTGCTGAACTCCCTTCAGTTCTTGCCACAAGATTGGGTATGTGAATTTGCAAAGCTGAGTCCTATTCAACTTCTAGAAGAGACTGAAAAGGCTGTTGGTGATCCAGGTTTACCTGTTCAGCATCGCCAGCTTATAGACAGGAGTAAGGAATTGAGGACACTTGAAGTGGTAAAACCGAATCTTTCACCTTTTGTTTATGTTTGCTTGAACTTTTGAAGCTTTTCTGGCTTCTTTTCAAATGGTTAGTTAGATGTCAGCTCTAAGCTTCCAATTCACTACTGAAATTATGTTGACTTATTTAGGCTGTAAAGCAAAATGAGCAGACTTCGAATAATCTTAAGGCTCTCAAGGCTCGCAGATGAGCATGGTCTTGATTTTAGTCAATATGACATTCTTATAAAGGTGAA
This sequence comes from Dendrocalamus sinicus, assembly GCA_036346575.1. Taxonomy (NCBI): domain Eukaryota; kingdom Viridiplantae; phylum Streptophyta; class Magnoliopsida; order Poales; family Poaceae; genus Dendrocalamus; species Dendrocalamus sinicus. Next base: position 34,025,058 of record CM070663.1, read on the forward strand.
GTTTGGGTGAGTTTCCTTTCCCAAGTGAGAGCACTATTCTGATTTTTCTTGATGTGGGTCACAATTAGAAACTGGATCAATGATGACCACCACCAATGCACCTCATTAATCGTGGTGCTGTTTCCTGACGGTAACTAAGCTGGGTACTGCCTACACTTGGTTAAATTTGCCTGGTGAAGGATGGGGTAACCAGGCTCAGTTTTGTTTACCAAATTACTTAGTCATAGGATCATAGATATTATAGGGAAAGCTTGGTTGATTCTGGATGTGTTTTGACATAATTTTATAATTAGTAGCCATCAACTAGTCTATTCTGGCTAAGTCTTTGATTCATCTGTGGTGATCAAGTCTCCAGTTTCAGGCATTTCCATATCTGAATTCAGTTCAAAATTTCATTTTATGTTACATCTGATTGTGAGAAGTGGCCTTCTTGGGATCAATTACATCTGACAATGAGTCAGGAACAACCATCAGATCAGACTCAATTATTTATCCCATCTTTTGTTTTCTCTGGATTCTATCCTGCCCTAGATGCCTATCAATGGCCCCATGCCAGTATTTTCAGTTGTGAGTTCTAACAGCTATCACCTCCATGATAAAAGCTTTTCTGTTGACTGCTGTAACCTTTAAGATTGGAGATCTTAGTAATTTGTTAAACAGAACCAAATTGGTGCCTTTTCCAATAGAACTATTGCATGCCTTTTGTGTCACAACGAAATACGGTATACTCCTACAGTTTTGCTGAAGGAAAGTTATGCAAATTGCACAGTGAAGAAAATGCTATCTTCTATTGCATGCCTTTTGTGTCACAACGAAGTACGGTATATTCCTACAGTTTGCTGAAGGAAAGTTATGCAAATTGCACAGTGAAGAAAATGCTATCTTCTAGCTTGATGTTTTACAGAACATGTTTCCAAGAAAACATCATTCATAATTCAAGATATCTAATCCTTTTTACAGTCGATTTGTCTCCTTACATGCTTCCTAGTCTCTGTCAGGAGTTTTGGTAGATGTTGGCATTATGACGTCATCTCCTTACATACTCGCTTGGCTCTCATTGTCAGGACATGAAATTTTGGTTCCAATGTCATCGCGTTTTACCTCGGTTGGAACTATCCAACGGTTGGATAGTCTTACCTGCATTTCATTCGTTGTGTAAAGAACAGTGAGTACAATTTCGGCCGAATTTTGGAATTTTTAGAGGGTCCAAAATTTTGTGGAAGAGATGTATTTTCATTCAAAATTTTAGGCTTAAATAGATTTCGTAACTAGTACAAGGAAAGAAAGACTTAGCTAGCCTAAGGAATGGTGGTGGGTGAGCATGAGGTTGTGAGTTCAAACTCCAAAACAAGCACTATTTTTTCCCACAAAAATTCAAATTTAAAACAAAAATTTTGAACGAATATTTTCTAAAATTTCAAAATTTTGGAATTTTCGGTGTGGGGCGAAAAATGTTTTTCCTGAGAATGTTTTCCCTGGTAAAGAAGTGTTGTTTATCTGCCCCCAGCACACCAGACCACTGTTGCGATAGTTGCTGTCATAATCCCATAAGAACCACACTGTTCGATTATCCTCCTCCCGACCTCGTTATCGTTGGGCTCTCACCCCCAACACGTGAGACCACCACGGCTCCTCCGTTCGCCACCTCTGACTCCAGCGAGAGTGTCTCTACCATGCGTGGGACCGCGTCCCCTAACTCTCCGGTGGACAGCCTCACCCGGAAAGCTTGTCAGGATGTGTTTCTCCTTAGGATTTCTCTCCCTAAGTACTGCTGTCATAGTCCTTGTTTTAAATAGTTTTTGGCTTTTAGAAGATAACTTTTGATAGAAATGATTTCTCAAACTGGTTTCTATAGGCAGTTTATAGTAGTTACTACAAGAACCGTTTTATGAAATGGTTTCTCAATATGAGTTTTTCTTATTCTATCAATATCTCTTATAAGAATATCCCTTACTCACTAATCTTTCTTGTAATTAGTCAAAAATCAAAAGACATGGTATTTTTTAACAGCCATTGCCAGGATGTACCCTCTAGTGGGGCTGCTTTTGGTAAGCTCAGTCGCAGGCAGCAACATCGTGCAAGTGCATTGGTGTTTGAGATAGCTACTCTCTTCACATCCTACGGAAGTCGTGGATGACTTCAGGGAGGTGTAACACCAGCTGGCCCCTACATGTGGCTAGGGTTGAAAATGGATGTCGAATAGTCTTCAATATGTAACGACTCTATTTTTAGAAACAGAGTCGTTGTATGTCCTATAATAGTCTAAGAATTTAGTTGTAGATAGAAAGAGTATCATGCCTACTCATGAACATTTAAAAAGATTAATTTGATTAAAATAAAAACCTAACAGTCAATTTTAGAAATTTTTAATGGCATCCATCGCTAAAACTTAACTTACAATCAGAAGAACTGAAGAAAACTCCCACATGAACGCTTGAGTGCGGTTATAACCCTAACACGAAAACTTATAGCATCCTTTGTTCTTCTAATCTCTGTGTTAGTGGAAAATAAAGTAAGACTGAGTACAACCAACCATATTCAACAAGTCACACGGGGAAACGCTATATAACTACTTGCCAAGACTTTCAAGAGATAGGGATATAGTGATTTTATTATGATATGTGTGGATGCAATTTTATTTGTAAACATTTATAAGCACAAAATAACAAAGTAAGAACTTCTTAATGAATTGGGTTTCAAAAACTTGATTAACAGACTTCAACATTTTCCAATCTTTTCCAAAATTATTTATGCTTCGTTATTGGAATCACCCATTAAACACAACTTTATTTACCGAAAGCATGGCGTATTCGAATAATGTAATTCATGACTCTGCAGAGCTGTCCATCTTTACCCATAAGATATTTTAACCATCATGACTAAGTTAAGAAAACAAGACTTTTCACTGCTCAATTCTTTATATAGCCTCTACCCAGTAGATTCTTACCAAACAAATTAGGTATCCACTAACTGGAACTCTTCCGCCCAAGTTTGAGTGGATCTACTGTTGTTTAAGTATGGTTTTACCGTTTTCATACCACACCCCTCCGTACCATCTTTCCTATAGATATTCAATCGACTTGAGTAGCTACTAGATTAGGTTTGAGTTGATCACTATGTTCTTTACTTGGCATAAGGTTCTAGTCTTTATATTTTCTCCGAGGCAACATCTAACCACAAACCCTTTATTTTAGTGCCCATTCGCACTGCCACCTTTTCGGTCTAAACCTCCACTCTAGGACAAGGTCATGGGATCCAACCATCTCGTGGCTTTCCGTGATATCTCCTTATCCTAAAACCACTTTTAAAATTCTATTAGCAAAATGTCAAATTACTTAGTAGTTTAAAACTGTTGAGTTCCTGGTCTACCATGCTTATTTAAATAGTATATTTAATACTACTAAGCCTTGTCAAGGTGAATATGACTATCAAATTAAACTGGGCTATATCAGGTGGTAGGTCATAACTAATATCATGTCATTCTAAACATTTTGTTGTATAAGAAATAACAGTGCATAAATAACATAATGAAAATACTGATAAATAAATAATTAAGGGAATGTAGGTTCAATATGATCAAAAATATGCAACTTGCTTCTTTGTCCATTGTCTCTAATTGTTTCACTGCAATCTTCAGGTTAGACTGCTCTTATAGTTCTTCTGTTGACCAACTTGTTGAGTTTGAATACTAGCGTGAAAGACAAATAAGTTCTTGCTTTGTAAAATACAAGCTGAGGACAAAATACAAATAAATAACTAAAAAGACAGGAATAAAATAGGTTGGGTGATCAGGGCTTAGGTGGTGTGGGGTTTGGTTTATCATTGTTGGAATTGGATAATGGGTTCAAAATGGTCGAAACAGCTATATAGGTGTTATTGGGCTTTTGGTGAATAGTGGCAGTCAGGATAGTACTAAACATAGGTTCGAGATGACATTTGGGATCGAGATGACGCCGTTGCCAGATGGTGAATAGTGCCCGAAGACCGTGCTGCGCGAGAATGGATGGAGGAGATGGTTTGGCTAGGAAAACATGGCACAAATGGCCGAGATAGGCGTAGGATTTACTCAAGGATCAAACAAAATCAAAATTTAAAGGAATTCAAAAGCCTTTTGAATTTTTGGTTTGTTTCAAAATACAAATACGAATCTATATTTTTTAAATGAATATGAATACGAATTTGAATATCTCGAATACGAATATGAATTTGAATCAAATATGTACTTAATTCGGTCAAATACAAATATCCTTCTGCAACTCTTATAACTAATTTCGGTAGAATAAATTTAAGTAACATGATCAAATACGAATCTCGGCCGCATAGAAAACGGATCGAATACGAATCGAATAGTCTCGATTACGAATGTTTTTGAATACAAATGTGAATATGAACATTCTCAAATACAGATACGAACACGAATATTTTCAAATATAAATTTTACTTATCACATTCGTGTTTTCTCATATACGAATATTGAATAAAACAGATTATTCGTTACTGTTTTCGAGCCCTACATGTGGCTGCACTGCACCATCCAAATTTTCAAAGGGTGAGTTCAAAACTGTAGCTCAAAAGAGTCTTCAAGCAATTGCATTTTCTTATTATGATTTACAAATCCTAGGGATGCGGTTGCTATTAGATTAATCAACGTTGCCACATGCAATTTCGCTCTAGATCTGTGCAAAATGGGTATTCTTGATCTCGGGTCTCCTCCCTCCCGCAGTCCCGCTGTCCGCATCCTCCGGCTGCTGTGAGCCACGCGGGCCTCCTCCTGCTGCCGCCAGCCGTGCCTCCGCAATCCCTCGCCGTCCGCCTCCTTCGCCGTGAAGCTACGCCGCCCTGCAGCGAGCAACGCCGTCTCGCTGTCCTCCGGCCACGAGCCGCTCCGTAGCCGTCCTCCGGGCGCAAGTCGGCCGCCGCCGCCTCCCTTCCAGCCACAAGCAGCTCCGCCGCCATCCTCCGGGCGCGAGCCGGCCATCGCCGTAGCGGAGAGCGCAGACGCTCTCCTCCTCGCGCCGCGGCGCCATCTCCTCCACCTCGGGGACGCGGCGGCTGCGGAGGTGGCGCGAGCGCGGCGGTTCCAGAGTTGTCCTGCTCGCCGGAGAAGCGGAGGCGACGGCCGGCTAGGAGAAGAAGGGAGTTGGTCAAGGTAGTGGCATCTTTTGGAGTTGGTCAAGGGAGTGAGACGAGGCGTCGTAGGACACCTAGCAATATCCTTTTTATTTATTATGTTCGTTCTGCCTATCATTCCGATTGGATTTCCTTCGTGGTGGGTGCGCATTATCGGTAGGCAATCTCATGGAAGTGGACGGCTCCGGGAGGGCACCTCCATCTTGTTCTAAGAACAATGGCGAGAAACACAATCTATCTGAACTTTTCAAAAGGTTAAAGTCGAGTTCAGAAATGTCCCCAAAAAGAGGGGCTTTGAAGCAACTGCATTTTCTTTTTACGATAATTACTACGAACGCGGTTGCTGTTAGGTTAGTCCATGTTGCTGTATGCAAAGTCTCCCTAGATGTGTGCAAAACTACAAAATTAATTATATGGCATTAGATTCACTGGGTCAGTAAGGCTTTGGCTTTTTCCAAATTATTATTTGGCTTCCCTGTTGTTGCTTAGGGCCCGATCAGCATTCAGCATTGGAGTCTACAGGACCTTTTTTTTTGGTTGATCAATTATTGCGATTATGACAGCAATGGGCTGGAGCAAGTTCATTTGAAATGTCAATTTCTGCAGTCCTGGAGCTGACCTACTTCTTATCCATTTATCTCCAGCTTGCCTTTTCTACACCAGGCACCATCATTTTGTGCTCTTTCGCACAAAATTCCGGCACTCCCAGCTCCAGAAATACAAGCAGAACCATTGGAGAGGAATGGAAGCGACGGTGGTGAGTGTTGCCAAGTTCGTGCTGGATGGAGCACTCGGCAAGGCCAAATCTGCCGTTACAGATGAAGTTGCTCTTCAGCTTGGTGTCCAGCGTGATCTGGCTTTCATCCAGGATGAGTTCGAGATGATGCAGACCTTCCTCATGGCCGCGGACGAGGACGGGGTCAAGAAGAAGGTGGTTAAAACCTGGGTGAAGCAGGTCCGTGATCTGGCCTACGATGTGGAGGACTGCCTCCAAAAATTTTCTCTTCACCAGCAAAAACCGTCTCGGTGGCGCTTCCCTCGCACGCTGCAAACACGGCGCCGCATCGCCTTGGAGATTAAGGAGCTGAAGGCCAGGGTGGAGGATGTAAGTCAGAGAAACTTACGCTACCACCTCATCGAAGACTCTAGTTCCAAGCCTGCTACTTCTGTTGACCAAGCTAGCATCGGCAGTTCTGCAATGTTTGGCATTGATGAAGCATCACGTGCTGTGAAGCATGACAAACCGAAAATGGATCTTTTCCAACTGATCACCAAAGCAGATGCTGACCTTAGAGTGATCGCAGTATGGGGAACAAGTGGTGATACCGGATCAACATCTGTCATCAGGGAGGCCTATGGCAATCAGGCGATACAGAAAAAGTTTGGATGTCATGCGTGGGTTAAGGTGATGCATCCTTTCAATCCAAATGAGTTCCTCCTGAGCTTGGTAACTCAGTTCTATGAGAATTCTCTTGAAGTACTACATGAAAACATGGGAGAAGGAACAATCATTGGAATTGATGTTCTCAAGAAGATGGAGATGATGCCGCAAGGTCATTTGGTTGAGGAGTTTGTGAGGCATGTAAGCAAAGAAAGCTACCTGATTGTCATTGATGACATATCCACCATAGTGGAATGGGATCGGATCAAAACATACTTGCCTGACAAGAAGAATGGGAGCCGGGTCATAGTGTCAACGCAGCAAATTGAAATTGCAAGCCTGTGTACGAATCAACCAAGCCAAGTATCAGTGCTCAGGCAGTTGTCATCAGACCAGACTCTTTACCTCTTCTACAAGAAGGTAGTATCAAAAGTCATGATATACTCCTTAAGTGGAAATAAACTATCTATTATGCATTGTCATTAACTCCTTTGATCAGAGTATCAAATCAATATTTTTTTTAAAAATGTCAAAATTCATGGAGATAGTCCCCGAAGTGATCTGCCATCCTATGAAATTTAATATTCAAAATTGATCAATTTAAAGAGAAACAAAAAGGTGAGAGTTACTGTGAATAGCAAATTTCCTTTCCATTTTATTTATTATTTTGTCAAATATTTCACTGTTGTGTTTCTCTTAGCAATAATTCAGTTCGTAGTTGAAATTGATATATGATAGTAGAATAAATTTAGAACTGTCCAAAAATTTTTGGAGAATTTTTCGAGTTTATGTTTATACCTTAATTAAAAGTGCTAGCATGATAGCACCTGTAGGGGTTTGCACCAGATATGCCCCCTATCAGCTTCTATTATGTACCTTTTGTTGTTGTTTTGTTTCAACTTCTGGGTTAACAAAAATGGGTGATGTTAATATGTATGTGTATGTTATGGTATGTTATCATCTAACATTAATCTAAACAAAGACAGGTAAAAGTTAGCATTTCATTGGTGTTATATTTATGTGAAGTATTAGGGTTATGCTGTGTTCCTAGATATCTTAAGAATTTTACTATTAAGATTTCATTACCCATTTACCCCTAATACCATAAATGTACTTTTGAAACTTGTGTATACTGATTCATGGTGTAGCTAAATGTAGTAGTGGTAGTAATCTACATATGAATGCTTCTTCATTAGAGATGCTAGCACCCTGCAACAAGTGGGTCAGATCTGAGGGAAAAGTATCCAGTGTCAAGCCGCCAACCCTCCTATCAGTGCTACCATGTGAACTTTGCGTATAAGGCTATAAACAACTCGATTAGAACTTTAATAGATTAAATTTTCATGGACTTGAGGGCCACAATGGATAGATGTTTTGTGAATAAGATCCATTGCTAAAGAACAATTTATGTATTAAGTAGGGAAATTTGACAATGCACCTTTTTTACTGCAACCCTTCATTTTACTTGATGCAATGGCTCATGTTCACCATGGTGGCCTATTATACCCTAGAAAGTAAATAGGCCACACAATGGGCGATAAGGAAATTACACTCTTAAGTCTTCGACATGTCTCCATAACAATCCATAGAATATTAGGGGAAATGTTGCCTAGTTATGCGAGTCAAACATGAATTGTCAAAAACAAATCCAAATGAAATATCAACATCAAGTGCAAAAACTTATGTCTAATGATAGATTGAATTTCAAATTATTATTTTTCATAAATTTTAGATTTTTACATATATGCAGTAAATTTTAGGTGACAGATGATGTGGATATGACATGTTAGCACAATGCCACAATCTTTTCTGTCATTCAAAAAATAAAGTGTTAAAGAAGATTGTTGCATGTAGCTAAGGAGCATGTTATATTACAAATGTGAAAAATTTCATGAACAAACTAGACTTATGCAGGAGAAAAAAAGGCAACTAATCTTACATAATGACTAACAAGTAGCTATTAATTGTGTTCAGGAGGACTCTCAGATTAACTTGGAGGCTGAAGCCGTCTTGTACAGTTCCTCGACACCCAGTAAGAGCTCAACAATGCACAGCAATGAGATACAGGAGGATCATTCTGAGAGGACACATGGAAGTAGTTGGCCACCTCTCCACCTCAACAAAGATTCCAACCCTGCAGCTGCAAAGAACCTCCCTCGCAGCAGGACAATGGCAGCCGTTTTAGAGGAAGCTCAGCTCATTGGCCGAGAAAAGGAAAAAGACAAAGTTTTTGAATTACTACTTTCTGATCAAGGTACTCAACACCGTCAAGTGGTTTCGGTGTGGGGAATGGGTGGCATTGGGAAAACCACTCTTATCAGAAGCGTCTATGAGGACCCAAAGCTTAGTGCTGTGTATCAGAAGCGTGCTTGGGTTACCGTGTTGCATCCTTTCAACGTTAAAGAGCTTTGTAGGAGCCTGCTCAGCATAGCTCTGCAATTACACGAAGATTCTCACAGAAAGGAAACTAATACTTTCACTACACTACGAGGTGGCATAAAACAAAAACTGGAAGCAATGTCACTTCCAAATTTGGTTCAAGAGTTAGATGGGCTTTTAAAAGAGAACAAATACCTCATTGTTCTTGATGATATATCATCTCTTACGGAGTGCACATGGATAACAGAAAACTTGCCTAAAAATGAAAGGGCCAGCCGGATCATAATCACGACAAGGGAAAAAGATGTCGCTAGAGATATTTCGGGGGGAGAGAAAAACATGTGCAATCTCGAAGGTCTAAGTGACGATGATGCTCTTGAGCTGTTCAGAAAGAAGGTACATCCGTGCACTTGCACAGTTATTACCTTTCCCCTTGCATTTTGATTTTGTGATTCTTTGTAACATGGTAAGGCGGTATTTACAAAGCTACTGTCATCAGATATGCTAGCAAAATAATGTCTTAACACATCTTCATTTTTTAGAGTACTGACCTCCTCAAATGGTGTTAAGTGCAGGTTTCTAAGGAGACTGATAATTTTGAATTGAAACCTGACATGGTTGATGAGGCAAAAATCATCATAAAAAAGTGTGGCCGGCTTCCCCTTGCCATTGCCACAGTAGGTGGCTTCTTGGCTACCAGACCTCGAAACATTGTGGAATGGAGAAATTTCAGTGATCATATTAATGCAGAGTTAGATAACAATCCAAGTCTTGAGAAGATAAAGGAAGTGCTTACGTCAAGCTATGAGCGTTTACCTTACTATCTCAAGTCTTGTTTTCTGTATTTGTCAATTTTCCCTGAAGACCACAACATCAGACGTAGACGTTTAGTGAGACGGTGGATTGCAGAAGGCTACCCAAGTGAAGTGAGAAGCAAAACTATCGAAGAAGTGGCTGAAGAACGGTTTGCAGACCTTATCGATAGGAGCATGATCCAACCATCAAAATTAGTAACTGGTAGCAGTAGGAAGATTGATTTCTGCCAAGTCCATGATCTCATGCGTGAAATCAGCATCTCAAAGTCAGAAGAAGAAAGCCTTGTTTTTGTACTGGATGGATCTTCCACCTTGTACTCTAAAGAAAAAACACGTCACCTTGTTGTGAAGAGCGGTTGGGGCAGAGACCAGAAGAACGTCATCTTGGAAAGAATATTGGATGTCTCCCACATAAGGTCCTTAACAGTGTTTGGGAAGTGGGAATCATTTTTCATTTCAAGTAAGATGAGGTTGCTTCGGGTGCTGGATTTAGAAGACACAGAAGGTCTGCAGAATGATGACCTTGTTCCTATTGGGAAGCTTCCTCACCTAAAATACCTGTCTATAAGAGGATGTAATGGGATCTTTCGCCTCCCAGATTCGTTTGGTAACCTATCATACCTGGAGACACTAGACATCACAACTACAAGCGTGAGAAAGCTGCCGTCAACTATTGTTAAGCTCGAAAGGTTAAAATACCTTCGTGCTGGCTGCAAATCTCGTGATTTTGGTGAGGGGCACTCTAGACTAAGTTCTTCATATCTAGGGATGCAATTTCCCCCACGGGGAATTTCCGCATGGGGGACGGGGGGTGGGGGCCAATCTCCCCCGTTGGGGTGACGGGGATAGGGCTGTTATCATAGTGGCGCGGGGGCAGAGATGAACTCCTCCCGTTGGGACCCACTAAGATATTATACCTAAATACTTATAAATTAACGGATGCAGTCATATTAACATTTTAAAATATACATATAAACTATTTTTCAATGCCCATGGGGATACCCACAGGGGTTGGCTGAGGGCGTATTCTCCCTCGTTAGCCTTCGCAAGGCGGAGCAGGGGCGTGGGGCTGCCCCCCTCAACCCCCCACACCGTAGCCATCCCTATTCACATCCTAGTATTGCCGCAAAATAATAAGAAGAAGAAGAAAAAGAGGTTGAGAATCTATTTAATGAGCATGTTATACTGTAGCAATGCGTTTTACTGATGATAGGCCATGTATTTGTTTGTATGTATGTCAGGTACAAACATGTTTGGTGTAAAAGCACCAAGAGGGATTGGGAAATTAAGGAATCTGCACACACTGGGTGTTGTCAACGTTGCAGGAGGCAAGGACATACTTAAGGACCTCAAGATGCTGAGCCAATTGCTTAAATTAGGTGTTACTGGCATCAGCAGCGAAAATTGCAAGGAACTCTGTTCGGCCATCTCAAATAACGGTCACTTGAAGTCCTTATCCATGTGCGCTGAGGGCAAGTCTGGTTTAGAAGGTTGTTTGGATAAATTGGTAACTCCTTCACTTGAAAGTCTGAAACTGTTTGGTAATCTAGCCAAATTGCCACGACAATTGGAGAAACTTCAGAATCTAGCCAAGTTGAGTCTCTGGAGCACCCAATTGGATAATAATGCCGTGCAAGTCCTTGGCATGGTACCAAACCTAGCCATTCTTCGCCTCTTGGATAACTCAATTAAAGGGAGAGAACTTCACTTCGATGCAGAGAAATTCCCAAATCTCCTTGTACTGGAGCTTGCTCAGCTGAAGCAACTTCAGTTGGTAAAGTTCGAAGCAGCAGCAATGCCTAAGCTTGAGCACCTGCAGGTGGGCCATTGTCAGGACATAAGCGAAATTGTGTTTTCTTCTGTACTATTTCTCCCAAGCCTCAAGGAAGTTTCTCTCGAGGGTAACTATCCCCGCAAATTGACGGAAAGCTTGCAAGGCGACCTTGGTAAGCACCAAAGCAAACCTAATCTGAAGTTTGAGAGACAAGTACAATTTTATGGGGAGCCTAATCTGAAATTCGAGCACACTCCGGGGGATTATTTTGTTGGAAGACCTGCAAGTCTCGGGGAAAGGGAACCTATTCGGAAGATCGAGGACGAAATAAATTCTAATATACCAGGTTATTTCGTTGGTAGACCCATGAATTATGTGGCACAGTAACACCTGGAAGCACACAAATGATAGTTGTCTCGGCAAAAAAGAAGAAGAAACAGTTGTATTTCTTTTGTAATTATTCCAAAATCTGTTCATCCTACGAGTTTCAGTACTATTTGTCACAACGCAACTTGATATCTGGGATTTTTAGGCCATCCAAATCTTTTTAAACCAGTTGGCTCTCGTGGAGACATTTGGTTCCAGTATCACCCAGCTTTACATCGGCTGGCTTATGTTGGTTGGATGGTCATATCTGCATTGTATTAGCTGTGTAATACGCTTTCGTTGGTGTATATATATCTGGGCTAGCCTGCGCCAGTCAGTTGCTACGGTGAATGGGATTGCCACGAGAACCGGCCTGTTATGGCCGATGGTGACTTCAGTGTATCCCCGCTTTATTTCTGTTGTTTTCGTGAGAGACGTCGAGAATGCATGTGTATCCCCAGTTTATTTCGGTGTTACGCAGATGTTGAAGCTGGTATGCGTGTTTTCTGGGGAAAAAATATTGCATGGAGTTGTTACTACTTGCTAGTACTGACCAGTACGCAGCAGTCTCTTCTTTTGAACTGTGGCTTTTATATACAGCTTATTAATCTAATAAATAATAATTATTAAAAGATCAAAGTTAAAAGTCGATTGAAAAGATAAAAAGAACATGACTTAAATAAAGCTTAAAAGGCTCGTTTAAAACAGTTTTTGCTAATGACTTTTGGCCGTGGTTGTTGATTTTTTGCTAAAATGAGTAATGTAGCGACTATTAGCTTTTAGCTAAGTCATCCAATTAAAGAAAAATAAAAAAATAAAAAAACCGTTATATCCCTATGAACAATACAAAGAAAAAGTTATGTTAAAAAGCTAACACGTTCAAAATAGCTCCTGGCTTGTAAAAGCTAGAAGCCAAAAGCCGTTTTGAACGAAGTCTAAGAGTTTGGCTCTGGAACCCATTTGGAACATGGATATATGATTAAAATGATAAAGAAAGAAGTCATCACGTTGGCTCTCAAGACCATATTAATTGAAAAAAAAGAAAAATTTAAACTATCGATTTTGTATATTCGGATTACAACAATACATATCAGTCATATATAAAATACGAGAGTTGTTACAGATATACGAGACTACAGTTATATTTTCATCATGAATATTAGAGTTGTGTAATAAGTGTAGCACTCAGTTTTCATATAAATAAATGTATTAATTCATGCGGGAATCGAACGCTTGAGATTTGAGAATGCCCTCTTGTACACTTATACAAGCTCGGTCGAGGTAAGATTTATTTCGCACACAGCCACAACCCGATATGATATGGCTGAATATAACATTGTGTACAAGTTCCACTCGCAATGGATCTATTTATTTGAAAAATCAATTAAAAACATATTAGAGGTGCATGCGCGTATGACCGGTCCCGCTCATAATGAAAAGAAAAGGCTTAGAGCAAAGCAACTCAAGAAAGCCCTCAAAAGCAGGCCCCTACTTTTTATTTGAAGGCTCTCCTATTTTTGAGGGCTCTGTTTTTGGGCTACACTCGTGAGGAGCCCTCAAAGCAGGACCTCAAATTCATTCTTAGAGGATGACACATAGGACCCACCGTCATCCTCATCCTACTTTGAGGATCGAGGCAAAAACTCACTCCAAGAGAGGCCTGTTAAGCCCTCAAAGTAGGGCTCTCTCCGCACTCTCGGGAATGAGGGCTCGAGGGAGATTTGAGGGCCTCTACTTTGAGAGCTATGAGGACTTACCCTACGACCTCGAGTCGTATTTTTGTCTATTTCCATTCCACAGAAGACTACGACATTAGACGGAGACGTCTAGTCAGGCGGTGGATTGCCGAGGGTTACTGGAGGGAGAAGCGTGGCAAGACTGTTGAGCGAGTGGCGAAGGAACAGTTTGCAGGCCTTATCAACAGAAGCACGATCCAGCCATCACGATCAGCAACTAGTGATGGTGGGAAGACTGACTGTTTCTTCCAAGTGCAAAATGCCATGGATGAAATCAGCGGCTCAATGTCGCAAGAAGAAAGTCTTGTCCTTGTGCTGGATGAAGACAAGCGTCCTTCAACCATTGTTTTATCTCCAAAAGCCAAAATACCTTCGTGCTGGTTTGATACCAATTGATGAGAATCACTCATCCAAAGTAGCCCTTAAGTTCTTAAAGGAGATCTATGAGATCTGTATAGGGACACAATCTATTGATGACGAACATAAGCAGCCTTCAAGAAATAGGTACCACAAGCAGGCCTTGCTTTTACTGTTTGGTTGAGAAACCTGGACCCACACAGTAGTGCCCACACCGGGTGTTGCTTACTTAAAATTTTCAAATAATAACAGTGGAATGATCAAATATAAGTTAGTATATTATCTTTTAATATTTATGTTCTTATAGATTCTTAAAACTTCGAACCACAATAATATTGGTAAATTTCGTCAATTCTTATTTCTTCATATAGCAAATAAGTATATTATTTGTGAAATCATTATCAATTAATTGAAAAGATGAAATATATATTTGTATATTCAACAGTTTAAGAGCAATATAATAGAAAAATATTCCTTCAAAAAAATATAATAGAAAAATATGTCTACTGGCTTACTTATCTGACATTGTGGTTCAAATACTATAATTTTGCCTCCGATTTACAACGAGTTAGGCCGGTATTCCAACAATCAAAATTGAAACACTAGATTTTAACCCTACAATTCGACAAAAATCAATCAATAATCATTACATTGAAACCATAACTCACAAATTTAGCCCCTTGTTCTTGAACAAATGGAAAGAATTAAGAGAAATTTAGAGCAAAGTAGATATTGATCGGGTAGACCCAAGCTTCCTTCGACTGGCAAGGACGCGAGACAACAAGGATCAGGCGGCGCCATGACAAGATGGCAAATAAGGGCGATCGATGAAGCCGATTTCTCTCGTTCTTCGGCCACCGATCACTACCTAGCTGGTGCGGCTATGCGGCGGATTTAATGCATATATCCTGGCCGACCATACGAGACGAACAGGCACTGAGGGCTACTACGAGGTGACACGCTTCAAGATCAATCAAATATATACCGTGGCCTGTCGTAGTCCTCTCTCTTGTGCTGGCTCATCATGCTATGGTTGCTCCATGGGCTAAGGGAAGCAAAAGTTTCTTATGGACTGCTACTAGGTACTGAAAATTTATGCTACTAGTGTTTTCTTTGTTGAACTTTAATGAAGAAACTGGGTGCACTAAGTTTGAACTAAGATTTACATATAGGTTGAAAGTACTGATCGCTGCTAAAAAAAGTTGGATCCTGGGGTCTCTAACTTGGTTCCGCCCGTGGGTGTAACGGGCATCAATAAGGAAAACTGCGAGGAGCTGTGCTCTGCTCTTTCAGGTTACCGCCACTTGCAGCCTTTAAGTGCCGAGGGCAAGGATGGGCTACTTGGTTCTGTTTGTTGTAAGCAGACCCAATCTTCCTCATACGTTAGTGCAACAACCTTGGGTTTCAGAGGGAATTTCCAGCTGTTTTGGACTTTTGAGCCTGTTGTGCACTCCATGTCATCAGTCCATGAGAAAACATATCTTTACTTGTTAGAAACAAAAAATGAAAGATCATATATTTCCTTGGTATATATCCTAAACAGCGGTATTGCAATGTCATTGCTGAGCTAGGAATTAGGAAATGATTAATTGAGAAAAAAAACACGCATACTCGATGCATCTGTGCCACTTGCTGCTCTGCCCTGAACTCTCTCCACCTCTTTTGCACCCTCTGTTTATGGGCGTATGGCATTGCTTCAGTTGGTTTCCGGACTGCAACAAACGACTGCCTATTTCCTGTAGGTGCTTGCAGCTTATGAGCTATGACAAATTCTTGTTGGAGATCGGGCCACCATCGCCGACACCGGAGTTCCGTGCCAGGTTCTGCAATCCATCCTCTTCATCCCCTTCCTTACCCTGCTCGTCACCAGCCCCAGCGACCTGTGCCGTCTCGTCGGCCTCCTTGGAGCTCCTGCGTGCAATCAGAGATCTTGCTAGTGAGCAAATGGCACAGTACACAACCATGTAGTCATGTCAGAATGCAGCAGCAGCTGAAATGACAGTAGAAATGGGAATGTGTACTTGTACGAGTAGATCACAAGGCCAGCCGCCGTGCAGGCAAAGGCAACGAAGTACATCCAGTCGACCTGGCCATGCGTAAACACGCTGTGAGTACATTTGAGTTCAGAGTATCGATCGGAAATTCGGGATGTGTAGAGAATACAATGAACAGACCTTCTCATGGTATGCAAAGATGCGGATCAGAACAGCCCACATGTCTGAAGTCAGAAGCGAGAGGTTCAGCATGGTTGCCCCGCATATCTGCAACAGGCAAGGGAACATAGATGCAGGTTTGTCAGACAACTCTGAAAGTAGCCAGGATCATCAGTTCAAACCCAACGGTCCTGCAATACCTTCAGCACCGTAGGTACACTTGAGTAGAACAGGAACATTGCTAACGCAAATCCAAGAAAAGGGAGCACCTGAAACAGTAGAGAAGGCCATGTCATGAAAATTAATGTTTGTACATTGCCAAGCAATATAAAAAGAAGTCTTCATTGGGTTAGGATCAGGTATTCCGGTGTAGAAAAGTGCAACTAGCCTGTCTTAGGCGACTTAATTATATGGGCTTTGGAATGATTCAGTTGGGTGATTACATTCAGTGTTTCTCCATAAAAAGTTTTAGTTAACTCTAACTTATCACCAAAAAAGGTTCTTGGTTTCTACCAAAGTGCTGACGTTCAGTAACGGCTACTACAGCTCAACAAGCAGGTGTGCCTTTGTGCAAGCACAGAGAAGGAGAGAAACTTACTGCACCAACATTCCATTCAATCGAATGAAGTTCTCTTCGCTCAAGAATACTTCTGTAGCAATGTCAAGGAAAAGAAAATAGAATATACAACATTTATAAAAAGCCCAGAATGCAATATGTGATCAATCCATCAGAAGCGATGGAACGGTGTACTGGAAATCAGGCAAATGATAGTACAACATAGGAGTGCTTTTAACAGGAAATCATCAAATAAACTGGAAGGATTTAGTCCAAGGATACATTTGTATACCACTGACAACTGCTCCAAAAACTCCCAACATTGCCATCAACTCAATTCTGTTGTTTTTCTTGACCAGATACTCCTGAAATATTAAGGAGCAAAATTGGTGAATCGCTTCATGCATTATTGATTTACAGTTGAGGATAGTGTCAACAAGAAACAGATGATCAAATAATTGTTAGACGCAAGTAGGACAAAGTAGACTGAAGTATTTACAAGTGCTGAGAGTTGCTAGTTACCTCAGTAACATTACTGCAGGCATAAAGCATGGAACCAAGAATTACAAGCAAATCACCCTTCAAAGGCTTGGGTCCTTCTGCGGACATTTCAGAATGTAACGAAAGAAAATACATGTTATGTTTTTGACTATTGTGCACAAAAATTCAGAAATTTTGTAATGTTCTAATCGCAATTTGTGAAACTACTCGCTGAAATAAACATATGTAGTTGCATGGAAATGTAATAGCTTGATGAAAAGTATATCCTTACTAGCTCGATCAGAGGCATGGACGTCTGAAAATACTACTAATATAAGGCCAGCCACACAAACTCCAACACCGATGAACTTCCTGAGTCCATATTTTGTCTTCAAAAAGATCCAAGTAAGAACAATCACACATGGAATTGACCAACAATCCAGAAGCATCACACTTGTTAAAGATGTGTACTGATAAGACTTCACAACTGCATAAACCCAAAAAAAAATTACATTTTGTTCCCCCAAAAGCATGCTAGTGTGTAAAAGCAGCATTGATGTTAACGGGACATATATAAGATTATATTGTTTTCACTTGCGTTAACTGCATACCGATATAGTTAGCTTCCACATCGATGATACCAAGGATCAAGTAGTAGTACCATTTTGTCTGCACAAACAAAGTAGAAAACTTCCAATTATATAAACTATAATTTCACAATTGTGTCATTTGTAAACATTGTGACGACTTGTGCCAACTAAAACAGTCTAAGCAAACTCTAAAGAACAGAATCAGAATAAGCATAAGTTTTGTCGTACATATATATAGAGAGAGAAAGGTGGTGATCATAGGTCATATCTATAGGGATAAGATATGCGAAACTTGTAGCCTACAATCATCAATCATGTAGAAGGAAAACAATGCAAACCAAACTACTACCTACCTAGTCAAAAGGAATAAACTAGAGGTTGGCCATGTGCTTAAAAGCTACAGGTAGCATAAGAGCAAGAATCCACAAGTTCTTTACGCTTCTAAACAATTATATGCCTAAACTTTCTGATCTGACAGTTCATTCTGACATCCAGTTTCACTGGAGAGACCAAGAACAGATGATGCTGGACGTACCGTGAGCGGCTGCCTCCGGTAGATGAGTATACCACCATAGACAAGAGCAAGAAGGATGTAGTTCAATAGGGACTGCGACGTTGGCGCGTTGATACCTGAAAACAAGTTGCAGTGTCAAGCCACAATTATATCAACATGACAGACTATATGTTGAGATTGTGGCACTTGAATATTTGAATTTACTTAACAAAAGTGAAGCATCACAGGCTCACAGCGCCTTCTGAACTAAGATAACAGCATCCAAACTGACACAGAAGAACTCATAAAAAAAACCCCTCATTTTTCCCGCAGTGATGACTGATGATTCGTTAAAGCCCTAAAAAGTAGAAACTAAAAGAGGAGAACCACGCCGCATCAGGTAATGTGTGATGCCATGCAAAAGGCATTAAACCCCATATTTAATCGAAAGGCTCCCAAAATTATCTTTCCTGTCGAGCAAAAGCAACAGAACTCAAGAACGGCAAACAATTCAGATTCTCGAACTCCACCGTAGCACCACTCGAAAAGTCAAAAGAACAAATCTTTTAAGGAAATTACCACACCAAAAAAAAAACTTTATCACGGAAGGCCATGTCTCCACCATCCAACAGAAAACCAATCAGTAAAGATAAGAGTTGTAGAAAGAAATAAAGAAGAATTAATTCTGAAACACTCGTCGGTCGTACGCCAATACAGATGGCAATAATACGTCCGCCGCCGATCGGGCGGGACGACGGGACGCGCGCAACGGGGTACGCACCTCGGCGGGCGAGCTCGGAGGAGGAGAAGCCGGTGGAGGTGATGAGCAGCGAGACGAACTGCCCCAGCGCGAGGCCCAGCAGCACCTCCCGCCGCAGCCACCTCGCGCCTCCGCCGCCGCTGCCACCCTCCTCCTCAGGCGGCGGCGCCATTCTTTCCTGTCGCCTCCCTCTTCCTCTGCTCCTGCCTTCCTGTTTCTCCCACCTCCCTCCAAGATCAGCAGCAGCTGCTGCTACTCGGCTGGCACAGGTCTCCCTTGCTCTCCAGTCTCCTCGTGCGGCGACCGCGTGGTGTGGCGTGGGAAGCGAACAAACAGCCGAGTTCAACAACCGTGTGTGCGGTGCGTGCAATGTGTCGCGTGGTCCTCTGGTCTTCTGAGTTTGGCGGGATTAGAGATAGGATTGGATCCTCGCGATGCGGACGAGGATGGGTTTGGGTTGACACGGGGCATTATTTGGGAGAGGAAACTGGGATTAGACTCACCTTTGATTGATATCAGCTTATTTACTCTATAGTTAATTTTAATTGATATTTTTTTATACTATTATTTTTATTTGTATGATCTTATTAATATTTTAACTGCTGCTTTGATCGTTTTTCGTTAGTTGTCCCTAATTATGTAGCGGTGTAGAAGTTGTTTAGGATGAATCACTTCACTCGTGAGCAGAGATGAAATAGAGAATCGATCATCACCCCTCTAGATCAGTCTTTCCCTAAGGGACAGATTGGGCATTTCACATGGTTATTTAGCCTTGGAAAAATAGAAAATGAGCTGAAAATCCAAAGATGGCAAATCAAGTATAAATAAAAAAAATAAGGCAAATTATCAATTTAAAACCAACTATGAGGTGAATAAACTAATGTCAACCAAAAGTGGGGCAAATCACCAATTTCCTCTTTGGTGGGAGGGAGCATCGGATCGGAAGGTTGTAGAGGCATGTTCTTTTTTGTTTCGGCTTATGGTTTATAACTACAGTTCATAGCTTTTAGTTGTTCATGAGAGAGATTAAGGAGACACAAATAATTCACGTGTGATTTTAATCGATATAAATGAAGTTGTTACAGTGTGTACTATAATTAATTTGTAGCTCTCGTTTTGAAAAACACTCTATTTGAAAGTTATTTACTATAAATAAATCCAAAACCCAGCTTTTAGAAGTTGAAAAAGAAGAGACCAGTGTTCGGCGTCTTGGAGTCGGGACTGTACGTGGTGGCAGCTGAATCGGCTATTACTGCTTCCTGTTATGTTGCATGCGTTCCAATAAAACAGCATAACCTATAACTTTCAGTTTTAGATAAAATTTCAAAGGAAAAAACAACTTGCAACATCAAAAACAAAAAAAGAGTTACAATAGGACTAAAAATTTGGGAATTTTCAATCAATTGTTTTGGACAATTGGATCCAAATTCAATAGCCTACATTTTCTCCCTCCACCCCAGCCCCCTCACCCTGTCGCCGCTCCCCTACCCTCACCCTACCACCGCCGCTTGCCCTCACCCTGTCGCCGCTCCCCTACCCTCACCCTACCACCGCCGTTTGCCCTCACCCTGCCGCCACTCACCTACCCTCACCCTCGCCGCCATGTGCCTCCACCCAGTGTCTCGCTGTCACCGCTCCGGCATTGGGAGGCCTACCTTCTAGTCCTCGCTCCTAGCGCTTCTCACCGTGGTTGGAGACACCATCCTTGGCACCACCACCCACCTCATCATCCATCGCCACACCACCAGCACCACCGCTGCCATCCCCTATTTTCCCTGTCTCCAACGGCTCATGGTAGTGAATCCACCACCGTGCATTGCCTCCTCCCGTGCCCACAGCGTCCGCCACCCTCCCTCCCTCTATACTTCTATAGTCGGGCCCTGGTGAACCCGAAACTCTAAATTGATAAATCCGAGTACTATACCTGCTGCCATCGCTGAAGATGACGAGGACCTTACCAACCAGAGCACGAATCTTCAAGCCCCATCCAATGATATGAAATTCAACTGAAATCCCAAAATTTTTAGTCAAGCGTTGTATAGTAATTCCGAGAAAAATCAAATAGTTGCAAAACACTAAACCAAAGTTTTTTTTTTAAGAAGTGCTTTGATGCTTTCGCTAATTTTAGAAGGCACAATTTTTAAAGCACATTGCGGTCCCTTTTTTTAAATTTTTTTGGAGAATAGAGGTCCTGGTTGATTTTGGCTATCGTTTGCTTGCTTGATGTTGTAGTTCTCTACTACAATATATATAGCTGTTTTTTCAACAAAAAAAAATACAATATATAGCATGGAGGAGGACGTCCCAATATATATTATTTCTCCTTTGCTGAACGGGAACGGTCGAGCAAAGTTGCTACAAGAACGATTTTTGCAGGTGCCCTACGATCGGATGATAGAAGCGACAGCGATGGGAGAAAGGCTAGCATTAGCATTACGCGTTCGCAACGCAGAGGCGCACTGCAGAAACCCTGCCGGTTGGGGAGAAAGGCTATGGCACAAGTTAGAGAACGAACGGATGGTGTGGCCTTGCTTTCATGACTGGATCGAGAACAGTCGACAAGAATCCCTCTTTTGACCTTCAAAGTTCATTTACCCTGAAGCTTTTTTGAGGCCAAAAGTCCTTTCTTGTTCCACCGCCACAAGATCCACAACGCTTTGTCTCGGCGCTTTATTTTATTTTTATGCTGGGAGCTGAAAAAGTGGATGGGGGCGTTGTACTTCGGCACTGGTTGTGGGTCGTCGTCTGTATTTCTGTAGATCGTTTCGAATAATTGATGCCTACTTTGCTCCAAAGTCAGGCTTTTCCACTGACTGACGGGATGTATGTGGTCCGTTCAAAACGTACAATCACGAGTTTTCACAACTGAAGAAATAATCTTCGTAGTGCTCTGTGCTCACTCACTAGAAATTAACAAAGTGAATAATCCCCTTCTTATTCCCCGGGGGATTCACGCGAGGGGAGGTCAGCCACGTCAGCTAGCTCGCCCGCGCGCGCGCCCCGGCCGGCGATCCGTACGGCCGGGGGAGGCACCTTCCTCGTGTTTAATGTTTTCCGGAAATTATGTAGAGGTCCTTTTTCTCGCGAAAAGGTCCCTGGTGGGTTTTTTCGATGATTTTTTCTGGAAACACCCCTCCAATTTGCAGATTGCACCCCGCGGTTTTCTAAATTGCGTACGGGTCCTCGTTTCGTTACATACGGGTCCTTGATTTTTTTACGAAAAAGCCTTTTAGCTTTTTCGAAAATACGCATGTGCCCTCGATTTTTTAAAAAAACTCCTCGCGGATCATCGCCTCTTTTACTTCGGTACACACGGTGGCTGGCGCGGCGTGTCGCCGCGCCTATGAGGCTAGTAGACTAGAAGCAAGGATGGATAGCAAAGTAGGGTAATGCAAGTCCAAAACCCAACGCAGCTTAAGGTCATGTTTTTTTAGCTTTTAAAAACTGTTTTTTGATATTTTTTTATAGTAACTAACTTTAAACGGAGTATTTATTCTAGATAGAGTCTACTAGTTAATTGTAATACATACTTTACTGACTTCATTTGTATTGGTAAAAACCGCACGTGAGTTTCTGTTACTCTGTAATCTCTCGTACAAAAAGTCCAAAAGCTATAAGCCGCAGCCAAAAGCCACAAACACAGCAAAAAAGAACATGTCCTAAAAAATGCTACCTTCGTTCTTTTCTAGATACCGTTTTAAATACGTGCAGTCTTTGACCTCTAGTACATACAAAAACATTTGATTTATCATATGAAATAATATTACTAGATTTATTATCAAAAATACTTTCATACGATTATATTTGTAACCATTTTTTCTAACATAATTAAAAAATCCATGATCAAAAATAAATATTGAAGATCGTGGTGATACCCAAAACGACACGGGAAAAACCAAGGTAGTAATACCAAGAGAGGGAGAGAGCAGTAGGGATGCAAACGGAGTGGATAATTTTCGTCCGTCTGTCCGACCGAAGGCATGTGGAATGGATAAGGAAGGGGTAGATGGGTATCCAGCACTATTCGTGTTCGACTCCGACTTCGAGAAAAATATGGAATATGATACAGGATAAGTGATATCCATCAGTATATATCCGTATGTCAAATGATATGAGAAAATCTATTATGACTTCACATAAGAACAAAATAACATATAAGCAGATTACCACATCTAAACAAGCGGGAGTACTAAGTGTTCTTCCTTCAACATCTCAGTAATTAGTCTCTCCGTGTTCGCTCTATCCAATGTCCTGTGCAAAGAAGCAGATAATTTTCGTTCGACCGACCGTCCGAAAGATTATGGAACGGATACGGAATGGAAAAATAAATATCCAATATTATCCGTGTCCAACTCTAACTCCGAGGAAAAAAATATAGAATGAAATACAGCATAAACGATATATGTACGTATCTACTCCGTTTGCACCCTAGAGAGCAGCAACCAGGATCCATCGTACTTCACATCTCACAATCCGATTTCAGGCGAGTAGAGACCTCAAGAATGCAACACGTTAGGGCGCTTGGAGTTAGGCTGCCTACGGCGTTGGCTGCCTGCAATGGCCGGCCTTGTTAGGCCGCACGGACGAAGCAGGCTCCTCCTGGGCGGCTGGGTCATGGGCGCCCGTCCGTTCGCTCGCACGACTCGCTCGATCCATCGCCGATGCGCGCGGCCAAGCTGAGCAAGTTTCATCGGCCGCGCGTAGAAATTTTAGCCCAGGCGTCGCATTGCGCCATTCCTTGGGCCACTGCGTGCAATACTGTAACGCCCCCGTTTCCAGGGGCACGTACGGACACAGCATTCCACAACTATTCACGCATAAACAGTTATGGAGTGTCGCGCAAGAGTATACCATTGCATGCTTACAACAAAAGTCCAGCATATATTTTACATATGGATTAACATCCATTTTTCGACAGCGGTGCGTGCAAGCCCAAAGTATACTTACATCACAAAAACTCCAGAATCCGCTTGAGCGCGGCCAAGACCTAAAGCCTCGGGTCCTCGTCGAAGAAGAGATCCTCCGGGACGTCCTCGACGGGGAGACCTTTCCAACACGAAATCTTGAATTGCCTTCTTTTCCTTACGTATCGTGGCATTTTGCAAGCCTGAGTACTCTGACCCCGTACTCAGCAAATCACAAGGGAAACCCTAACTTACTACTTGCACGAATCAACAAAGGAATGGAGTATACTTGGTTTATTACATTTGGTGGATGCAGTTTTATTTGTAAACATTTTAATAAAATGGACCCAAAACTACTCCTTAAGATCTCAGGGATTTTTCAACAAAAGTTAATTAACCAACTAAACAAGTTAAAGTATGTACAAAACTATTTAAGCTTTGCGGCTGGAATCACCCAAGTGACACAGCTCCATTGACCGGGAGCACGGCGTATTCGAATACCATTTATTTGACTCTGCAGAGTTTGCTCAGCTTTACCCACACGATCCCTTAACTCCCGCGACAGAGTTAAAAAAGCCAGGTCGTTTCACTGCTCAACTCTTTATATAGGCTCTACCCGGTAGAATTCACTCGGGTCTGGCTCCCACACACACACACACACACACAAGAGAAGACGGTGTCCGCTTCGAGTGAACTCTACCGTTGTTAGGCATCCGTAACCCCGCTTGCCTAACCTCACTGTAATCCTCCTGTAGAGTTTCAATTGAGTTGAGTAGCTACTAGACCAGTGTTGACAAGTCAACTCCTGTGGTTGAGCGATCACTGTGACATTTGCTCAGCGTAAGGGTTTCAGTCCTTATATTTTTCACATGGTCCGCAACCTCGCCAGGCCCGCGACCCAACCTAAGGTAAGCGGTGGGCATAGACCATCTCGCGGTTTTCCACTCACCCTTACCCTACCCCAAACCTAAGGTAAGCGGTGGGCGTAGACCGTCTCGCGGTTTCCCACTCACCCTTACCCTACCTTGTGCACGCCGGCACTCTCCGCTCTAAGATACGGTGTCCCATACCACCCTATCTTAGAGTCGGGTTTTCTAAATTCTATTGGCCCACAGCCACAACCTTATTAGTGTAACATTTTCCATGATACTAATAACCTACAGTTATCTAGATTAACAGATAATTATTTCTAGGGTTACAAAGGCATGGCTTCAAGTTTAACATGGCATTTGTCGGTGGTAGGTTTATCTACATAACATGTCATTCTAAACATTTTATTTTACTTTCGAACTAACATTTCAGAATTAGCTCAATGCAAATAACATAATAGCATAATTAGCCAACATGGGTTGCAACATGATCAAGGACTTGTGACCTGCCGTGAATCTGGATGGTCTCAGCTAGCTCGATCGTAGAACCTCCTGGATCCTGCGACTGCACTTGAGCTTCCGGGAACTCCGACACTAGCGCAAACACAGAAAACAACATAAATCCGGCTTGAGCCTAATCAAGCGAGGAAAAATAATCTATTAAAAAGGAGTAAAATACATAAATCCGCAAATGGGGAATTTATCTGGGATGATTTTGGTGGAAAGGAGGTCACAAATGGGTCCAGAATATTGTTTGGAGTAAAGTGGTGGAATTTGAGAATTTTTGGGATTTTCTGTGATTTTCTAGAATTTATTTGGATTTTTCTAGATTTTAGAAATTAATAAACTCGGGAAAAAATCGGATGAACAGTGTTTGGGCGGCCGCCGAAAATCAACGCAGCGGCGCGAGGAGGCGAGCGAGGCTCGCCCAGTGCGCGCGCCCACGCGGCTCAGATGAGCGACGCGTGGCTCGGGTGGACGGGTCGGATGGGGGCGGAGCGAACGGGTGGGATGAGGAGCGGGGAGATCGGACGACAGTGGGGAATGAAGGTGGGCGAAGCGATACGGGGCGGATCGGACGGAGGAGAGGTGGGGAGTTTAAGGAGATCCGACGGTCGTGACTTGATGTCATCGGGCGGCAGACATTACAGGGCGACGGGAGGATCGGGCGGCGGAGGAGGGGCCACGTCGTCGTCTTCCGCCCGCCGCTGCGCGCAATGAGAGGCGGGGATGGCGGCGACTCCGCATTCCGGCGTCGGCAAAGGCTCCCGATGGCAATGGAGAGCACCATCGGCTAGAGTTAGGGCTAGGGAACCCATTTCAGGGCTTTGGAGGGTGAGGGAACCAACGGGGAGAGCAGGAGGGAGGAAGGAGTGGTTCGGCCATTTTGGTGGTGAGGGAGGTCACCGGCGGCGAAGTAGCTTAATCGGCCGCGGCTACACGCTCAAGGGGGCCAGGGACTCACATTAGTGGCGGAGGTGTGAGCTGAGGAGCTGCGGGGAGGTCTGGCCACGGGAAGGGTGGTTCGGCCGGCGGGGTGCTCCGATGACAGCGCTCCACGGGCGATCACCTGTCCAAGTAAGCCCACCAATGTGATTAGAACACCGAGGAGCTGCTTTGGGCGAGAGTAATTGAGAAATGGAGGGAGGAGGAAGGAGATCCGCTTTGCGGGGCTTGCCGGCGCAGGGGACGGCAATGGCGGAGTCTCGGGCGACGAGGCTCCAATCGGCGGCTCCGGGGAAGGCTCGGGAGAGGTGGGAGGCGAATGGGAGTGGTGGAGAAGCTGGGGAACCAAGAGAGCGAGCGGGAGAGGGGGAGGGGGCTTTATAGCCGAGCGAAGGGAGAAAAGCTCCTTCGGGGAGAAGGCAACAGCGAGCTCGGGCGGCAGAGGGGCGGAGCGATCGGGCGTCTCCTCGCATGATGGAAGGGGCGGGGTGACGACGTCTCGCCTGTGGCGGCGACGCGACAGAGCGAGTGAGCCGCGGCAAGCAAGCGGCGTGCTCCGCGCGGCGGAGGACAAGCGCGCCGACAGCGGGACCGAGGCGAGGCGGGGTGACATGGCGCGAGGCGTCCACCGCCGGACCGGGTGTCGGGACGCGCGCGCGAGGAGGAACCGGCGACGCGGGCGGCGCGACCGCGGCGCCGGCGGGCGGCGGCGCAGCGCGCAGCACGCGTGCACGGGAGAAAGCGGGGTGAGCGCGGCGCCCGGGAGAGGAAGACGGAGGCGCAGGCGAGGAGAGGCGGCGCCAACGGGCTGGCGCGGGCGCGAGGCGCGCGAGAGAGGAGAAAGCGGACGGGGTGGCGGGGCGCCAAGCAAGGGAGGAGGCGGCACTGCCCAAAAGGGAAAGCGGGGAGAGGGACGACTTTCCCGAAACGGAAAGTTTCAGATTTTCACTCAAAAACCCAGCAAAACAAAGAAAATTTTTGGGGTTGAAATTTTGGGGTTTTTCAAATACCTCAGAAGCACAACGCGAGACGAGCACGAAACGGAATCGCCGAGACGATTTTTTCAGCGACTCAGTTTTCGCCTAGGCTCTGATACCACTTATTAAAACTTTGATCTAGGAGAAAGCACACACATCGCAAATAAACTGAGAGAATACAGGAGAATTTCTGAATTTCTCTATTATCTTATTTGCTCCCCTTTTTGTTTTTTTCTTCTCTTTTTTTCCAAGAGAAAAATGGCTACAAGCCTCATCAAAATATAGGTTAATAATCTCCTACTAGCATATGTATTCGGATTTCAAGTTGGACTCAATTTCAACTTAAATTACACACGAAGACGGATTCTACTACGTTTTGGACTTGACAGGTGCCCTACGATCGGATTATATAGAAGCGGAAGCGACAGCGATGGGAGAAAGGCTAGCATTAGCATGATGCGTTTGCAATGCAGAGGCACACTGCACTGCAGAAACCTTGCCGGTTGGGGAGAGGCTATGGCATAAGTTGGAGAATGAACGGATGGTGTGGTCTTGCTTTCACGATTGGATTGAGAACAGTCGGCAAGAATCTCTCTTTTGACCTTCAAAGTGTATTTACTGTGAAGCTTTTTCGAGGCCAAAAGCCTTTTTTTTTTTTGTTCCACCGCCACAATATCCACAACGCTTTGTCTCGGCGCTTTATTTATTTTTATGCTGGGAACTGAAAAGTGAATGGGGGGGGCGTTGTACTGTCTGTAGGTCGTCGTCTATATTTCTGTAAATCAGCTGGTGTTCCGAATAATTGCTGCCTAGTTTGCTCCAAAGTCAGGCTTTTCCACTGACTGACGGGATGTGTGTGGTCCTTTGAAAACGTACAATCACAACTGAAGAAATCATCTTGGTAGTGCTCGGTGCTCACTCGCTAGAAATTAGGAAATCAATAGACTAGAAGCAAGGATGGCTAGCCAATTAGGATAATGCAAGTCCAAAACCAAAAGCAGCTTAAAGAAATGCTCCCTCCGTTCTTTTCTAGATATCATTTTAAGTATACATGCAGTCTTTGACCTCTAGTACATACAAAGGCATTTGATTTGTCATATGGAAATAACATTACTAGATTTGTTATTAGAAATACTTTCATGCCATTATATTTGTAACGGTTTTGCTAACACATAATTAAAAAGTCATGATCTCAAAATAAATATTGAAGATGGTGGTGATACCGAAAACGACATGTAAAAAACCAAGGTGGTAATACCAAGACCGACGGAGAGAGAGGGAGAGAGCAGCAGCCAGCCAGGATCCGTCGTACTTTCACATTTCACAATCCGATTTCAGACGAGTAGAGACCTCAAGAATGCAACACATTTGGGCCGGCCTTGTTGGGCCGCACGGACGAAGCAGGCTCCTCCAGGGCGGCTGGGTCACGGGCTCCAACCACCGCCGATACGCGCGGGCGGGCTGAGCAAGTTTCGACGGCCGCGCGGAGAAATGTTAGCCCAGGCGCCGCACTGCGCCGTTCCTTGGGCCACCGCCGCTCCTTGGGCCACCCTGGATGGTCCAAACCACAAAACGCACGTCCGGTGCACAGAAAAAGCGGCCCGGTCCGTGTGCTCCGCGTGTCTATTCAGTGGAACAGCTCGTGTCCACGTTGCAGAAGTTCTGGAGCTCCTGATTAGATTTAAGGTATATTCCTTTTATCTTTGGTTTATATTTTTTGTTACGGTTTTTGTCTTTTAGCAGATATTTGTGAGAGATAGTATGAAATAATATAAATTTATGTGTGATTTTAACCGATATAAATGAAGTCGTTACAGTATGTACTATAATTAATTTACATATCTCATCTTAAAAATATATTGTTTAAAAGTTAGTTACTATAGAAAAATTAAAAAATAGTTTTAAGAAGCTGAAAAGAAAGGATTCAAATGACGTGTACGAAACGTATACGTGTATATATGTATGTGGTGTGAATAGATGTGTCTAAGACTCTTTAAGTTAGTCTTCCACTCCACCTGCTCCATGCGGTTGGCTGCCTGGGCGAGTGGGAAGTAGCAGTGTAGCACTAGGGATGGCAATCGGGCGCGGCGGGTACGGGTAGTGCTCGCCCATACCCGTACCCGCAATCCTGATTTACGACCGCGGGCATACCCGCGAAGGACCACGGGTAAAAAACCTCGTCCATACCCGTCGCCCACGGGTATACCCGTTTACCCACAAACCTGAGGGGGAACGCTTTTGTATCAGATACCTTGCAAATTTCACATTTATATGATCTTGTCTTTTCATAAAAACAAGAAAATACAACCAATGATACAATAAACACAGATGTCAAAAATCGTCCATTCAGAACACATATATTTTGAGCAAACCTACACTGTATTTCATCACAATAACAACTCGGAAAGATGTTTCAGTCCAAGAGTTGAAAGTTGACCATATATCTATTACTAATAGTGTAACACCATCAATTTACTCTTACAGAATGTGGGAAGGTCTGGAAAAGCTCAGGAAGATGGTAGGTTAAGTACATAATGTTACATATGAATATGAAAAGTACAGATAATTGAAATTCAATTTAACCCTTATGATACTATCTTCACCAGCATACATCCTTCAAGAAGCGACATGGTACAAATGAATAATTAGAGATTAAAGAATTTTCAATACATCGTAAACAATCTTACTGGTAAATCTATTTTTCAGTATCTGCTTCTTGTTTAGGGCATAGAGGAAGTTCTTGATATTTTTAGCATTAAGCCGTGCCATGCACTGCAAGCATATTTGAGATCCTACTAGTAAACTGAAGGATGCAAACAGCACTTGGGATGAAGGTAAATCTCACATTGGTTGGATCTGAGGACGGCGGCTGGATTCGGTGTCTCGGCGGGTGGGGGCGGCGGCGGAGCGGCGGCTCGATCTGGAAGACGGCGGCAGCGGGGCAACGGTTGGATCTGACGTCTCGGCAGGTGGGGGCAGCGGCGGGGTGGCGGCTCGATCTGGAGGGCGGCGGCAGCGGGACGGCGGTTAGATCCGGTGTCTCGGCGGGTGGGGGCGGCGGCTCGATCTGAAGGGAGCTCGGAAGATGGAGAGAGGGCGGCTGTGGGGGCCCCGGTGGAGGAGAGGGCGGTGGTGAGGCAGGAGGAAGATGGTGGCGGGAAGGGAGCTCGGAAGATGGCGGCTGGCGGTGGTTGGGCGCCGGTGGGAGAGAGGGCGGCAGTGGATAGAAGCGGTGGTGGCCGGTGGGGCGCTGGCAGAGATGCAATGCGAGCTGGATCTGGATGCGAGTGAGTGTGAGAGTGCTAGGGTAAGCATACCCATCTGGCTCGCCGCACGTTTATTTAGGGTGCGAGAGTGCGAGACAGCGAGAGTGCTAGGGTAGGGCCCACCTGTCAGTTTATTTTACGGGTAAACGGGCGAGATGGGTACGGGTAGAGCTAACTCATATCCGTACCTGTTTACCCGATGGGCAGAAATTTTCCCCCATTTTCATACCCGTGGGCAAAGAATATGTCCTATACCTGACTCCATTAGGGTATTTACCTACGAGCATACGGGTAAACGGGCACAATTGCCATCCCTAAATAGCACGACCCTTGTACAGTATGTGCCGTTGGGCAGGACATTTCGCCGGCCGCGCGGATAAAACTTCGCCGGCCTGCTCGCTCACCTGCCGCCGTCGCCGCCTCGTTTTTAGCTGGGCGTCCGACAGACCCTGATTGACGTTTCCGAAAACAAGAGCAGCGCCATTGTTTTGGTTGGGCGGTGTGTCCCGTAAGAGACAGTTCTGCTCGAACGTGAGGGACTCCATTATTTGACTCTTCCTTTTTAAGAATCACAAACAAAAAAAAAAAGAGTCGTTTTCCACTAAGAAACAGTTGTTTCGGAGCTTGTGTATACCATTAGATGAGAAATTGAAGATCATTTCGACTCCCACGCAACCAAATCCAAAACCCAAACAATCAAGCGACAATAATGATCACCAAACACGCTAGAAAACCGGGCACGAGCTGGAAAGGGCACAAAGCTGTACGGCCATATTTGTTTGCCCCAATTTATATCTTATGGCTCCTTGCAAGCAAAACGATTTCTTCACCACCGTTTAGAAATGATTTATCAAGATAGTCTTTTCGAAATAATTTATCAACTCCTTAATATTTAATTTATTTATATAAATAACTATATTAGAACCGAAAACCATCGATTACAGCTTTTAAACCAGCTGCAGCTGAAAAGATAACATCCAAAAAATAAAATAGACAGCGACCGACAGGCAGATACAGAACGAAAGGTGGCGCAGCCTGGACGCCCTCAAGGGGTTAGTTAAGGCTTTAAAGAAACGAAACATATTGGCCCCAACGCATCGCCGCCACCTCCTCCCTTCTCGCCACCGTCTCAGGTCACCTCTCCAAAACCCGTCCAAGTCCGCCTCCTCCAGTTCTTGCTTCCCCCCCGCAGGTGAGTTGAGGTTCCGCTACTATGCCTTCGTGGAGTCCAGCAATTGGGATTTGGGATAGGGAGCGCCGAATTGCCGATCCATTTCTCTGCGTCTGTGCCTTTCGTCCGGGTCCGGGCCCTGGGGGCTGTTCTGCTTGTGTCCCGCTGCTTTGCCTGCCTTGCGATTTGTGAAATTATAATAAGTGGTTTTCATCTTTAACGACTTGTTTGAGCTCAATGTTTCGATGCACATTTCCTTGATAGTTCTGCTCTGAACATACCATACGTGCCAGAAAGTCTGCCGATGCCATGTGAATGTATCATATGTTGTGGAAGTTGTTATTGTTGTTCGAGGATAAATTGTTTGCAATCTTGCAATTTGATCATAGGATGAAACTCCGAGAGTTTGAGACCTATGTTGTCGAACACGCCGTGATGCTATGGAAGATTTTCATCGAGTAACCGAAGTCAAATTGAACTAGCTGAAATTTCCTCTACTGAAGAAAGAATAGAATGTGGACTGGTAGAGTAGTTAATAGGACTGCTCCTTTTCTTTTTCAGGGATAAAGCTATTTAGATAGTCCATACCATGCAATAATCTTTTTTCTTCTTTGTTTCGTCTTTCTGTCTTTTGACTTACTGTAATTGAATTGCTAGTATTAGCCTGACCTTTTGTATTGTTATTAAATATATGCTTGCCTTTCAAACTGAAGGCACATAGGAAGGAAGAAGCAAGCAAGCCAAAGGCAAGTCAATAGATCATTATGCGTCGGTGGTTTTGCTGCACTCATGTTGACACACCACATCATGAGTATGAAAACGAATTTCTGAACAGTCCGGAAATGACAAATGGTGCGTTTGTTGTTTATGATCTGTTTTTACTCTTTGCCCATGTTAAATTGCGTTTCAACAAGATTATAATGCAATGGAAAGTATGTATTTCTAGGTATTAATAAAAGGCACCAAGCATAATTTCACCCCTGCTGGTTGATAGAACTTGTGTGGAACTTCCAGTACAATGGAAATAATTGTCTAACTTGCAAGCAATTAATTATTTTTTGGGGTCCATTTAAAAAAATTATTTTTGGGTTATTGATCAATTCCAACTTTTATTCCCTCCTGAAGTTATGATGGAAAATCAATTTTCATACAATATAATATATCAACAGCTACTGAGATGTTGGGTACACATCATGCTAGCTGTATACATCAGATTGTTGACTGAAAATGCTAAACTTAAATTTTACTGTCATAAGGTCTATAGTCTAATTTTCCTTCAAAAAAAGGTCTATAGTCTAACTACTATTAGGCCATTAGTTTAAACCTCCTATTGGAGCCATACTTTTGAGCCCTCCTGGATTATCTTCAGCATTATAAACGGTTTTGTTTAAAAAAAACATAGGTAATTTTCAGGCCTGCTACTGTTATATCACTTGCTTATCAGGCTAGAATTGGTATCTGCAATATGCTAGTTACTAATGTTCCCTCGGCAAAGTATCCTTCTATGGGAACAGCAGAGCCATATGGAAAATGAACTGTGCAGCATTTAGTATCTATCAATCAGACTAACCTTTTCAGTGAACATCATAACAGTCTAATTATGAGGACTAGAACAGACAATTGTAAATATACCCACTCCATTTTATTGAAAACAAAACTAGATAAAATTGGTTTATGCAACGTCTTCGAGGAAGCTTGTCTGCTGCAGTTGAGCAGCACTATTAGTTAATGGTTCTTGCTGATTGAATTATTGCATATGGTTATATCTTAATTGATCTAGCACTTCATGATATTTATTCAAGGAGGGATTAGGTGATATATCAATGATTTTTTTTGTGCATGCTATTTCTCTATATATTTCTCTGCATTTCATGCTTCTGCTGAGACCATATGCATTTCAACATATGCCTTTCAGGTAATGGTTTTACTTCAAACACTAATCCTACAAAAGCACCTCCTCCCGTTGAAGTACCTGAATTATCATTTGATGAACTGAAAGAAAAGACAGATGATTTTGGGTCAAAGGCTTTGGTTGGTGAGGGTTCATATGGAAGAGTATATTATGCTGTTCTAGAGAATGGGAAACATGTGGCTGTGAAAAAGCTTGATACTTCAGCAGATCCTGAGCCTGCCAATGAATTTATAGCACAGGTATGGTTGCCTAGTATATAGCTATATGCAAATCTTATGTTCTTACTAACTTCAATTAAGTAATTTTACAATTTATCGACACATATTATTGACCAGCTATTATTGGCCCTTTCCTGTTATTTGGATATAGGTCTCCGTTGTCTCAAGATTAAAACATGAAAATTTTGTGGACATGCTTGGGTACTGTGTGGAAGTAAATGAACGTCTACTGGCCTATGAATTTGCCACAATGGGCTCTCTACATGATATTTTGCATGGTATTTATCTCACAAACACATCATGAGTTAGCATAAAGCTAATTCATGCATTTTCTTTCCATGCACCTTGTGATTGAAACTATTCATATATGACAGCGTGCAAATCCTTTTGCACCTTTTGTTCGTTCAACAGGAAGAAAGGGTGTTGCAGGTGCACAACCTGGTCCAGCACTTGACTGGATGCAAAGGATCAAAATTGCTGTTGATGCTGCAAAAGGACTTGAGTATCTTCATGAGAAGGTCCAGCCTTCTATAGTCCATCGAGACATACGGTCTAGCAATGTTCTTTTATTTGAGGACTACAAAGCTAAAATTGCAGACTTCAATCTTTCAAATCAATCTCCAGATATGGCTGCTCGTCTACATTCTACACGTGTCCTTGGAACCTTTGGATATCATGCCCCCGAGTAATTACTTGACTCACATATCTGCACTTTGCTCATTGTTTTGTACAACGTGTTTGGGACCGTGGTCCAATTAATTTTATTGGGATTTTGCCTAATCATCAACAGGGTTCAAAATCAGCTGAAAACCGGCTGAAAATCGGTTATATTGGACCCCTGGTAAAATTTTATATTGGCCAAAAAAATTCATTTTCGCATGAATTTGTTGAATATAAAAGAAATTCATAACCAGTTCAAATCACAAACGTTCATGCACCCTGGTGGTAAGGTTCCTAGGCTTGGAGAAGGCAGATCTTGGGTTTAGGTTTTCTATGAAATTCCTACAAACAGAAACCCACGGATGCGTTTCTCAGGTTACTATTGTTGAGTGATGAGGATTTACTATTACAAAGGTTAAGAAACGCCTCAATTGTGCTTAAACTTATGATAATTAAGCAGATGAAATTGTGATTTAAAAACACTTACGAAGGTTAAGAAGCGCTTCAATTGTGCTTGAACACTTCTCGCGATAGTTAAGCAGATGAATTTGTGATTTAAAAACACTTCGATTTCTTTCTATTGGAAAAAAACATTAACATCGTAACATGAGGCAGACGAAATTAGGCACAATGTTCTCTCTTTCTAACGGAAAAATCATAATATTGTGATAATTAAAATAGCAAAAAGGACAGGTCTTGGGTTGAAACCTGAAAACTGCACTTTTTTCCATTCTTTTGGTTTTAACTTCAAAAAATCCAAATTTTGATTTAGAAATTTCGGCCGAAATTGGCGAAACCGGCCCGTGTTAAAATTTAAAATCTGATTTTCAAAACCCTGATCACCACTGTAAGAAGGCATGCTAATGGTCTTTAATTTTTTATGTTGGAACTCGACTAATGGCTGAGGAGAAATATGACTTCTAGAATAGCTAAACAAGGCAGTCATGTATGGAATGAAACCTGTAGTTGAACAGATAACCAAAGTTTCTTTTACTTCTAGTTTTTAGATACTTGGATCTGATATGAGTGGCACGAGATGAATAATAAGAATTATGTGTTTGTTCTCACCTGATTCTATCATATGAGAGATATCTTATGTAATGCAGGTATGCCATGACTGGCCTGCTGACTCAAAAAAGTGATGTATATAGCTTTGGGGTTGTTCTTTTAGAGCTGTTAACAGGAAGGAAACCAGTAGATCATACAATGCCAAGGGGCCAGCAGAGTCTAGTTACCTGGGTATGCATTCACCTCTTTTCTTCACACTATTATTCAACAAGATGCTGCCCTCAAAGGGGGAGGGCTTTCCTTTTTCCATTGGTGCTGGGGATCAATTAATAGAGGCTATCCATGCCAAAAACACCCCATTTCACAGGGCATAAGCTTATAACATATTTAAACTCAACTTCAAATCCCTTGTGTTTTCTAGCACTAGATGCAGCCATGCAGGCTTTCATAGCTTTATACAACATATTTGTTCTAGGTTATGTAGAAGCAGATCTGCACATATCTGAATTACTTTTGTTTGTTCTTTGGCACATCTATATTCGATGTAAGAAATTATCAATCAAGCTAGTTTGATGTACTTTGTACTTTCTATATATAATTTGTTGTAGTTAACTCAAATTTACCAGATGACCAAGAATGTGTGTTCCTGACCTTGCCAACGGCCCTGCACATGTACATTAATTCAAATACAACAATAAAATTCCAGTACAAGGTTATCATTAGTTTCTGATTTGTCTTTTTTGTTATTTCATCTTTAAACCAGGCAACACCAAGACTTGGTGAGGACAAGGTGAAACAATGTGTTGATCCAAGATTGAATGGAGAGTACCCACCAAAAGGAGTTGCCAAGGTATATCTTCCTCCCTTCTCACCTGTCCGTGTGTGTGCACATGAAGCGTCATAATATATCCAAAGATGGACATTTCTCAAGTTGGCTACAGTATTCTTCAAGTCACTATTAGTTGCTAAGCAAAATCTGCATTGCTTGCGCTAAATTAGTGAAATACCAAGCTGTCAACGGTTGTTTTCTTTGCTATCGGTGCAGCTTGCGGCAGTGGCAGCTCTCTGTGTTCAGTATGAAGCAGAGTTTAGACCCAGCATGAGCATTGTAGTCAAGGCATTGTCCCCCCTTCTTGTAAATAAACCACAGCAGCCACCTGCAGCTCCAGACACACCCTCAGATGTCTGACAACATGTGCAACTCGAGATTCATGTAAAGAGACACCATTTATTCGTTGGTGCGTAAAAATGGTACGTCATTTTTACGCAATGCTTTTATCCCCTATTTATATGTTGCCTTGATCAAATTGTATATCTGAAAGAAATGAAATAATGCATTCTTCTTGATCATCATGTAGGGTGCTATGGCAGGCATTGTTTGCCGATATTCCTTCTCAGCTTTGAGGACTATTGCGATTGGTTTATGTATTTGGGTCCTTCTCATCCCTATCCTTATTTTGCTTTGCTGTGTGTATTGTGTTCTTCAGGCAGTGCTTAATGCTTCCTTTGACCTGACGTGAGGTATGTTTGGTTGCGGCTGTTGTAATCACCTTGTAATTGGGTCGTCTCATACTTTAATCTGTGAAGGTTCCAAGTGGTTAATAATGAATTGATTCTTTGGGTTTGTGTACCAGTCTAGTCTCAGAAACTCTACCCATCGAATTGTACCTTCGTCCAACACGAAGCTCTATTTTGTGCCCGTGAGCTGTTGTTATCTACATTTACTTCTTCTTTTTGGAAAAAGTTCATGTTTGTTCCTCTGCTTTGTAGTTCATAATCTATTTTTAATCATCATCCTAAGTTGTGGGGCCCAAAGCTCATAGAGATAGCAGGAGAAAGATAAGGCTCTTCTCGTTCCTTCTAACAGAGAAGGATCTACGAGAGAGACGCCATTAGAGCACTTGTGCAGCTCGAGGACAGCCAAGGAAGGGCGTCGAGATGCCAGGGGGAATCAAAACGGAACCCGGTAGCTACTGCAGGCTCGGGGCGCATTTTCAGAGACCGAGATGCTCTATAGCAGCCTAGCGACGGCGTGCGGCGGCTAGGAAGGAAGGGGAAAGCGGCAGCGGCAACCGAAGAGGCATGAGGCGGGCACGAGTATTGGTGAGCTGTGAGGAGTCTAGCAGCGCGGTTCACTGTGGCGGAGGAGTCCCGAGATGGTGGTTCAACGGTAACCGACGGCGGCAAGGGCACACTGCCGTGGCGGATTGTCTATGGCGGCCAATCGGCGAAGCTGACTACCCTATGGGTTTATGACATCTAAGAACATGGTATGACGCGGAAAGTTAGCCGGAATACTCACCATGGGAGGAGATCGGGTGCGGGAGGCACCGCGAGGCATCACGACGGGTCCAAGACGAAGACGCCTTCGATTTGGTGGTTCCGGTGGTGGTTTATTGTAATTGGTTGAGGGGAAAGATGTATGGGAGTCTGCAATCCCGTGACGCGAAAGAAATTGGGAGGGATTGACCGGGGCGGCGGGGAATGTGGAAGCGGGTCACGGCGGCGGCCTGGCCGAAGCGGAGCCAAAGATATGGCGAGGGCCGTTCCGGTGTTGCTGTGCCGCCGTGTAACCCCTCACTCTGCCGCCTTCCCCTCCATCGGAATCGTCAGCTCCCTCCGCCTTCCTCCACCTCGCGCCACGCTTGACGATGACCTAATGGCTGGTGAAGGAGCTACTGCCGGATTAGAGGAGGGAGCGATAGGAGAAAATGAGGAGAAGGCGAGGGAGGGAGAGGAGGACCGGGAGTCAGAGCAACGGCGGCGTTGCCTAGGCGAAGGAAGCGGGCGGGAAGGAGGGGTGAGAGGGGCTAGGGTTAGGGGAGGGGCCTGCCACGCGTGGACAGACTGCCGGATCGGCACCTTGTGTGTGATCGGACGGCGTCTCATGTTTAGGACTTTAGTACAATTTTAAGAAGCAACTAAGGGTTTAATGCAAAAAGACAAGTATAAACAGTCAAACCGCTAGTTTTGGACGGTATCCCACCACAATTTCAAAAATCTTGTACCTTTTGAAATTTTTTGTGGCTGTGGCTTATGAATTTTGATTGAAAATTTTAAATTTTAACTATTTACGATGAGATATTATCAAGAGATACTCACTTACGATTTTGAATAGTACAGATATTAGATTTTTAATGTGTACTAAAATTAATTTGTAGATTTTAATTTAAAAAATGTTTTTTTAAAAGTTAAATACTATAGTAAAAAATAAAAACTAATTTTAAAAGTCGACATGGAACTCGAGGGCTCTCGTGTTCCAACTTCCATCCACCTAAGAGCAAAGAATATACAAAATAAAACCCCTACATAGTGATTGGCTCATGGCTCACCACGAAACAGGTAAGGAGTAGCTCACCTACACTGCAAGCCCATAGTCCCCTGTCACTGTTAGGATTAATTCTGGATTAGGATGTTGCCTCTCCTCTGTCACTGTCAGAGTCTAGCTCAGATACTTGATTTTAAGTATGATTAGTTACGTCTCCTCTTAGGACTAGGAACAGAAGCCGTCCATGCCCATAGAATTTGATTGTGTTTCCTTCCACGATTAGAAGAGAAATCCTGCATATAAACGCAGTTTAGCTGAACTAACACTTGAAGTGAGTACGCTACGCTCATAGGAAGGCAGCAAGTTGCTGTCACAGGAACGAGAGAAAATTGGTTGTATCCCTCGGTCGTATCGCCTAGTGGTGCTAGTCGTAGAGTCCTATCCCTTTCCGCTCCGGCTAGCATGGCCATGATGCTGCTCGCTCGCAGACTCCGCTCCCCCCTCCGCCCGCCGGTCGCGTTGGCGGCGGCGTTCTCCTCGGCCCCCGCGGCGTCGGCGTCGGCGGTCGCCGCGGAGGCGGAGCGGGCGATACGGGATGGGCCCAGGAACGACTGGAGCCGGCCTGAGATCCAGGCCGTCTACGACTCACCGATCCTCGACCTCCTCTTCCACGGGGTACGCCTCCTCCCAATCCCAAGATTTCCATTCTGCCCCTCTGTTCCGTTTGCGTTCCGTATTGGTAATGGTGGAAGTTTGTTGAGAGATTCCGCCTTTAAGCTTCTGGGTGGCCTCGGCTGTAGATTTGCTGCCAAGATTGCACCTTTAGGAGCCTTGGGTTTTGTAGAGTAGATGAGCAGTACCAAAGGTGTTTTGCTACCTTTCTTTCAAGAAGTGCTGGCGAAAGTTCTTCTTTGCTAGTGGAGACAGATATTAGTATCAGCTATCAACTTGTATCAAGTATTGCTGGTTTGGTGAGCTTCCTATAGTGGCAGCTGGGGGGTAATGCCAAAGGTTTCAACTTTGGGATGTCTGGTTCTCGATGGATGCACAGTTTGCGATAGAAAGATCGCCTTCGGGGGAGATTGGGAGGGGGACAATATCCGGGTTACAATTTACAGTGTGGCACGTTTTGGGATTAATTTGCATGGAAAGGCTTGGGAATTGGTAGCAATGGTTTTGCCTTTGGGGCCTTTCAGAAGTAGTGGCTCACTGTGACTGCCAAATTATGATTATATAAAAGGCTTTGCACATAAGTTCTGTTTATCAAATATCTGAATTCTATGCTAGCATCCACTGGTGCATGTGTTCATCACTCACGTCCATGTCCAGCTAACACTGGTTGGGATTAGTAGTTAGGTAATATCAATCTGCCGCATAAATTTCTTTGCAACTTTGCATGGTGGTAATTAGCATCAAGCCATCAACTCTTGCCACTTTAGAGCCTTTTAGTACTAGTAGTGGAGACCAACACTTGTTGACAGTGATTTCAATTCGAGTGCGGTTTTTGTACTTGATGTTGGATATTAGCATCAGAGATTTTTTTCAGTCATGAATCATGATTGTTAAACAGTTAGAAGTGGTGATTGTCTTATTGACACAAAGAATCATGCTAATTAGAAATACTATTTGATGAGGCTTTAATATTGGAGACTTGTTAATGGTTTACTGTTGCCAGTGGCAGGTGGCAACTTTTTCATCATGTAAAGTTTCTATAGCTTAATGTTTTCTCAAGAAATTACAGTTTGTTCATATGGATTTTAGATGTTAAGCTTCTGTGTAGACAAAATTTTCAGAAGGATAAGCTATATATTTGGTCAAGCTGTGTAGTATTAGTAAGAAGGTGCTGCCCTCAAGGGCATTTAAGTGGTATATGTTAAGGATATTTGTGGTAATATGTGTTAGTCTAGGGTTGTGTCCATGTATTCACTACGTATATGCCCCCTTTGGACCTCAATACAACCAATGATTCTCATTTGCATTCTTCCTCTCTCATGTTAGGAATAGTCCCACATGGATTGTGGGAGAGGAGCAAGCACAACTTATAAGTGTGAGGGAACCCCCACCCATTGGACTAGTCTTTTGGGAGGAGAAGGCCCAATACCACTTATAAGGTTGTTGCTCCGTTGCTCCGTGGGTTTAGTTGTGTTCAGCCCATTTAAACCTGTGGCACCCGGTTGAACCTAGGCATGCGGCCAGGGTCCGAAAGTTGTAACAATTGGTATCAGAGCCCAGGTGTCTAACATCTCCTTGGACCTCATGGTTGCAGAAGTGTCCAATCTATGTGTGAGGGGAAGATTGTTAGGAATAGTCCCACATGGATTGTTGGAGAGGAGCTAGCACAACTTATAAGTATGAGGGAGCCCCCACCCATTAGACTAGTCTTTTGGGGGGAGAAGGCCCAGTACCACTTATAAGGTTGTTGTTCCGTTGCTCCGTGGGCTTAGTTGTGTTCAACCCATTTAAACCTGTGGCACTCAGTTGGACCTAGGCATGCGGCCAGAGTCAAAAGTTGTAACAATTGGTATCAGAGCCCAGGTGCCTAACATCTCCTTGGACCTCATGGTTGCAGAAGTGTCCAATCCATGTGTGAGGAGGAGATTGTTAGGAATAGTCCCACATGGATTGTGGGAGAGGAGCAAGCACAACTTATAAGTGTGAGGGAGCCCCCACCCATTGGACTAGTCTTTTGGGGGAGAAGGCCCAATATCACTTATAATGTTGTTGCTCTGTTGCTCCGTAGGCTTAGTTGTGTTCAGCCCATTTAGACCCGTGGCCCAGAATATAACATCTCACTAACATGGTATCAGAGCAGTAGGTTTTCTGAGCCTCGCCCCCGCTCATCTTCCGCGCTGTTGCCCCCGGGAGGAGCGATCTCCACTCCCGGGGGCGGCCACATCTAGTAGTAGTAGTTAGTGACAAGCAGCAAGTCGACGGCTCTCGCGTTTACGCCACGATGCCTGCCACCGCCGCTGGATCTAGCCGCCGCTGGCCTCGCTGCCTCCGGATCCCGCCGTCTCTGAGCTCGCTGCGCCGGATCCGTGCCGCCCCGAATTGGGCTGCACCGGGATGCCACCACTCCACCTGGATCCAAAGTTCTCGACCATGGAATGGAACATCCGCTCCGCTGTGTTCTTGACTAGCTTTCCAAAGTTTTATGCTATCTATTATATAAGGCTAGTCCCTGATGTAAATCATGGAATGGAAGATCGGGCGTGAGGAATTATTACTAGGCAACTATTGCATGATAGATGGAAGTCAATAATGTATTTAGCATGACTAATGCCCAAGTGAACATGTTTGGTCAAAATGATAAATCCGTTTGCTGTAAAACTGTAACTATTTTGACCAGTTTGGTGCATCACGGCTTGTAAGCATTCTTTGCATTAACTCCATGAATTGTTAGGCTTCTTGTCTCTTTGTAGAAAAGAAAAGAGATGCAACAAGACGAAATCATTCTGTTGATTTATTATTCTGTTCAAGAAATTCACCTTTTCTTTTATAATATCATTTTACTCTTATTGTTATTTAGCATTCACGTCATTTTACCATGTGTTCTTCTTATTTAACTAGATAATACTTGCATTTTTTGTAGGCTCAGGTCCATAGAAGTGTCCATAAATTCAGAGAAGTGCAGCAGTGCACACTTCTTTCAATAAAAACTGGTGGGTGCAGCGAAGATTGTTCATACTGCCCTCAGTCCTCAAGATACAGTACTGGATTGAAGGCCCAAAAATTAATGAACAAAGATGCTGTCTTAGAAGCAGCAAGAAAGGTACTGTTTGCATAACAATTGTCTGGGAGGCGAACAAGTTCACTTCAGTTGTTGATTCTTTAACTGTTGTAAAGCAATAATACAACTCTTTTCCTGTTGACCGTGGAATGTTTATTGCTCATAAAATTCTGGGTTGTATTATCAATTTATCATTTCACAGTATGCAGGCTTAATTGTCTTATTCCTTGTTCTGATCTATTTCCTCTCAGGCAAAAGAGGCTGGGAGCACTCGTTTTTGCATGGGAGCTGCATGGAGGGACACCATTGGCAGGAAAACAAATTTCAACCAGATTCTCGAATATGTGAAGGACATAAGGTATTTATTGAAAAAGCTT
Source organism: Dendrocalamus sinicus (assembly GCA_036346575.1). Taxonomy (NCBI): domain Eukaryota; kingdom Viridiplantae; phylum Streptophyta; class Magnoliopsida; order Poales; family Poaceae; genus Dendrocalamus; species Dendrocalamus sinicus. The sequence continues at coordinate 34,067,834 of CM070663.1, forward strand.
GCACGATAGAATTAGGGTGTATACATTTTTGGTCGCAGCTCTGCATAGCCATGCTCCATGCACAAATTCTCTTGTAGGCCATTGCTCTGTTCTCATGAATTTATTCATCTAATCTGTATATTCAAACAAACTAGTATTGTCTCTTGATGTACATTATATGTCACTGATTTAAGTAATGCATGGAATCTACGTTACACGGATACTCGGGAAAATCGGCATATCAGATACAGATACGGCAGCGAAAGGGTCTCTAGCCCAATGGTTAGAGGCACAGTAGCACCCCAGTCTGGGTTCGACTCGATGGGAGCGAATTTCAGGCTTGGGGAAAAAATCCTACTTTGCTACCACACCAAAGCACAGGTCTAAGGCCCCGCCAAGGCGTTGATCCAAAGGATCCGCCGGTAGTCTCACAAGGTCGGGCGATGGTGCCGCTGTGTAAGGGTGGAGCAGGGGTTCGGGGGTTTTCTCGATCTGCGTGAGAAGACCTTCTTCTTAAGCAATGCCCGGGGGGATTCTTCCCCCCCGCAGGTCGAGTTTTTTTAGATACAGATACGGCAAGATATGCATCCTGCCCGTATCGGTGTATTTTGTATTTTTCAAAAAAAGAAAAAAAATTCCCGATACTTCTTGGATACTTCTCCAATACCCTGAACCCACGGCACCGGGCGGTGCCCCCCCACTGCTGCTCCCCCCTTGCAAAGTGATGGTGACTCGGTGAGTCCTCACTCCTCTTCTCCCCTTTTCCCAGAGTGAGAGAGAGAGGGGGTCCAGAACTCCAGTTCTAGATCGGGGGGAGAGAGAGAGAGAGTTTGTGGGGTTGAAGAGCAGAGGAGGATGTGCAGTAGCAGCAGCAGATGTGGAGGACAAGTGGAGGAAGAGCCCCTCCACCTCCATGGCTGCCCCATCGGGAGGAGGATGGGGAAGAGTAGCTAGTAGTTGTACACGCAGAAGCCTTTTTCTTCTTTCAAGGAGGCAAGGATGGTAGTGGTATTATTATGTGGCTGTGAAGGAATGGATGGATGCCACAGCCTTATCTTTCTGGGATTCTCTGTGCATGATCTCTCTCTCTCTCTCTCTACAGCTTATGATTCATATCTCATAGGTCATCAGTAATTTGTATATTTTTGGAATTTTATTACACACACACATGTATCACCGCATTGGTGTTTTTAGAGAAATGGTGTATAACGGTGTTGGCATATCGCGTATCCGTATCCGTATTGGCGTATCTATGCAACATAGCATAGAACATGATAAGATATTTGGACAAAGGTAGTTTTCTTGCTTTATTTGTTTATTTATTTTTAACGTTCTAGCATGCATTGGGTAATTATCTTTGCAGGGGTATGGGGATGGAGGTCTGTTGCACCCTGGGCATGTTAGAAAAACAACAAGCTGAAGAACTCAAGAAGGCTGGACTTACAGCGTATAATCATAACCTAGATACATCAAGAGAATATTATCCAAACATAATTACCACGAGATCATACGATGATAGACTGCAGACTCTTCAGCATGTCCGTGAAGCTGGAATAAGCATCTGCTCAGGTGATTTCATTTAAATCACTGATAATTCTAACTTTCATTATGCAAGGATTATCCTGCAAATAGGCATCCTTCTAGCCTACAAAAATCTGGCTAAGATGTGTCTCTCTCTTTAATGTATAACTTGATGCACTATTTCCTGTGTGCAGGTGGAATTATTGGTCTTGGAGAGGCAGAGGAGGACCGGGTAGGGTTGTTGCATACACTTGCCACTTTGCCTGCACACCCTGAGAGCGTTCCTATTAATGCATTGGTTGCTGTAAAAGGCACGCCCCTTCAGGATCAGAAGGTATTCCATACCGTTGATTATTTTCTGTAGGTTAGATGCTTCCAGCTATTGCATTAGCCTGTGCTTCATGAATGAAAATATATGGAACTCTATATAATACTTGGATAACTCGATTGTCAATTATAACCAATGTGCTGCAGACTTTAGACAGCTTCACTTTAAGATTATATGCTTGACTCCTTTTATATTTGTTTTTGCCAACATCAGCCTGTAGAGATCTGGGAAATGATCCGCATGATTGCCACTGCTCGAATTGTGATGCCAAAGGCAATGGTGAGGCTTTCAGCAGGCCGAGTACGGTTCTCCATGCCAGAACAAGCGCTCTGCTTCCTTGCGGGGGCCAACTCAATCTTTGCCGGTGAGAAACTTCTGACAACTGCGAACAACGACTTCGATGCAGACCAGATGATGTTCAAGATCCTTGGCCTAATTCCGAAGGCCCCAAACTTCGGCGATGAGGAGGCGGCTCCTGCAGACACAGACAGATGTGAGCAAGCTGCTTTAATGTAAAACACCGTTAGAGATCCTTGAGGGCACCCGAACCATCATCCCCAGTTAGAGCATTGCATTGTAGAAATCACGATATTTTGTATGAACTTAGATTGTTCCGAATAAAATAGGGAGTTCTCTGTATCGCCGTTCATGGATGCCATTGTGTGATGTATCTCCATCAGAACCGACAATTGCGAATTTATGATCAGGGTTTGGAGAACCAGCAGCCACCTGGTGCTTGGATGGCCAGTGGGCGTTCCAACCAGTTACAGCCGGCAGACCTGACCTGAGTGTGATAGTACCTGACGCTGGTGCGTGCATAAGCATGACAGAGACAGAGACAGACTTTGGTGTCGAACCCTGCATCTCAGAATCGAGATACTCATGGCATGCTACAGTACATATGATTGATTCTGATAAACATCGCCGTCATTGCATGAAGGGACCTGCAGATTACCATTGCATATACTTGAGGTCATGATCAGTTCAAGGCTTGAACTTCAAGCTTCAGCCGAAAGTTAAAAACATCAGACAAAATAACCTTGGACCCTCTTCCTAGGCTTAGTGTAGCCGTTGCTTAGACTGGCGATGTAAACTTTCTTATCAATGGATCGGCCTGCTTATCTGTTTCTCTCCCTTATCGATGGATCGGCCTACCTATTTGTGCCAAAAAGAACATCGGACACAAAAACAAGCCAAAAGATATTATGAGGAGGTATACAGGATATTAGATCGTTGGTCCATAATAAAACAAAATTTTATCTTAAAATCTGATCAGTCGTAACTATTGGGGCTTCAGTCCTTTCATTGGCCGGGTTCTTTTAGACTTAAAGTTAGTTTATACTTGTACTGTCTATAATAACTAGCTTTTAAACGGTGCGTTTTTTCAAGGTGGGGTCAATAGGAAAATTGTAGTAAGATGTATACTGAGTTCAGCTATATCGATTAAAATCGCATACGACTATTTTTCTATGCATACTACCTTTCACGAATAGTCAGAATTTAAATATTTAAGTCATAAGCTATCAGCTTCAAAAAAAACCCACCCATTAGTTGGACAACGTACAGATCATGGGCTCACTGCTACAATTCGGCAATTTGGGCTGAATTTAGCACTTGCACGTGGAGGCAACTCAGTGTCATACTTTCGGAAAAAAAGACAGGGAGGAAGAAAGTAAAGAATGTAAAAAGATGCTAAGCATACACATAGAAACATGTTGAGTTGGAACACCACAAAAGTTGTTTGTAATGTAGACCACGAAACTTTTTATGCTGTCAATTGCGTCGTCGTAATCTCACTGTAAACTATTATCAATAATAAATAGAAAGTTCTATACTAAACTAAAGCGAAAAACTACATCAACAGCACAACTCCACACTGTCCGATCCAAGCATCCAACGGCTATAACATTATCTTCAAGCTTTCACTGGTCTCTCACTCTCACAGATCTGATGCTCTCTCTTTCTCTCTCTTGCTCACGCTGGCAGGGGGCCACCACTGCCGCCAATAGGTTCACCATGCCCCCGAATATAGAGGGAGGCGGTGGATGGCGACGGAGAAAGGTATGGCAAGACGACGCACTGCATATTAGGTTGGATGGGGTGAAGGCAATGGGGAAGGGGAGATGACGGTGCAGCGAGATCACCACCAGCTGCTGGTGATGGAGGGGGGAAAAGGAAGGCGGAGGATGGGTGCAGAGTTGCTGTCTCCGCTAAAGAAGAGAGAGGGATAAGAGAGGAGCAACGAGAGAAGGCTATACCGTTGGAGAAGCTCCCAATGGTATAAAATGGTGTAAATGCTCTTAAGCTAAAAATACACATCCTCAAAAAAAATGCTAGAGAATATATGCAGAGTTTAAATCTTATGAAAGTTATTTCTAATCTAGAGTCCGAAATCTTATACGATTAATTTGTACATCTTAATTTTATTATTTATCGATAATAAATCCATAAGAACAAGAAGTTAAGAAACCAAAGTGCAAATGAGCTTTTCCTCATCTCTGCATAGAAAAACCCAAAAGAGCTCGATAAAAAAAACCCCCTCCACTTGGGTGGCGACTCACCCACGCAACTCTCTATATCGGTCTCCGTCCCCTCACCTTCCCCAATTCCCCGCCCCGCCCACCTCGCCGGAACCCTAGCCTTAGCCGGCAAGCCCTACCCCTTCCCCTTCTGGCCACTATCCGTCTGATCTCCCGATCGGCGGATTCGGTAACCCGTCCCGGCGCGATGGACTCCGACGTCGAGATGCCCGCCGCCGCCAGCGACGAGGAGATGGTGGACGACGAGGACTGCTGCTACTACAGCGACATGGGTGAGGGCGACGATGACGACGGGAGCGGCGGCGGCTACAGCGGCGAGGAGTTGGTGGCCGGCGACTACGAGGGCCGCGAGGCCGAGGGGAGCGACGAGGTGGTCTCCCGCCGTGAGCAGGTGAGGCGATGGATCGATCGATGGCAGGAGGCAGATAAGTCGGTCCTGTTTTTGTCTTGTCGGAATTCTCAGGGTTTGAGGCTAAATGGATCAAAATAAGCTCAAAAATGGCCTGTTCAAGCGCTTGGTAGGAGCTTTTGCGTTTGTTATTAGTTGCTCTAGCGGTCATCCACATATTACAAGGCGATGCAAATACAGAGTTGGAATAGTGAGCTGAGCTCGTCCACCAATGACCCAAGCTAAACTAGTGCTATGGATCAGCGTGATCGTTATGGGTGTGGTGATCATTGGGATTTGGCCCATTTTATTGTGCGAAAGTTTCGAAGGAGTGTTGCTGTTCTACATCGGTCTGTGAGTTCTCTGCTGCCTTTTGTTAGAATAGGCTCGGCCGGTTTGTAGCTGCTGGTGTTCCACTGCAAATCGGTATTTACATCAGTGCTACGATGCTCAGGATGATGTCTACTCTATCTGTGCTATACATGGGTGAAAAATTGAATATCAGTTTGTGGGTGCAGATGTGTGCCTAAAGCAGCAGCGAGATAGGTGGCAGGCTTGCAACTTTCTGTATTTCTTTAGTGTTATTGTTCGGTTTGTGTAGTGGAAAGTTGGCTTGCTTATGCATATTCATACTCCTAGATCATTGATGCACCGCTTCTGTGGGCTCTGGCTGGTGTTTAGCAGGCCAGGATCACGCTAGGGCACATCCAACAGTCATAGCCAAGTCACGATCTATGTTAACTTTTAGATGCTTAATAATAGGTTACCAATTTGATAGCGTTCAGTTTCAAAGGTAAAAAGGCTGAGAATTAGTCACTAATCATGGTTTTCAATACCGTGATAGCACGGCAGAAAGATCATTTTTTTCTAGAGAAAAATGTTTTTGTGTTTTCTTTCTACGGTTTACAAGCTGGCATTGTGTTTTGCTGTTTTCATTCATGTTGCTTTACTCTTTTGTGTCATTATTTTTATGGGATATACTTGAGTTTCCCTAAAAGAGGGCCCTGTGTTTGCTATGGACAGAGGTTTGTTGTGTTAACTGAAAAGGATATATGTGAACGTCAAGAGGAAGATATAAGCAAGGTATCTGCAGTACTATTGATTCGAAGGGAAGAGGCTTGTGTCCTTCTTCATCACTACAAATGGTTAGTTTGTTATCTCAGGCCTTTTGTTAAATATAGTTTGTTATCTCAGGCCTTTCGTTAAATATCCTTTTCTAAAGGTAGCAACCTCTTAAAAACATTGTAATGGCATTTATTGAAGTTATACTGTATTCTGTAATACACAGGCCACTCAAATATGCCCCCCCCCCCTTTATGCACATCTCACACAGAGCATCATACAGTTGTATTTGTTTTGTTTTTTTGACTTCCTACCTTTTTTTCCTGAGTTGCTGGCTGCAAGCTTCCCCCTTGATTAGGTCTTGAAAAAGCCTCATTAATGATTTAGGTGGAGCCTGTAAATGTTCCTAAAATGTCCTAGGAATGAGCATAGGATGTACCATGTGGCATGTGCTTATTGTGGCTTTTCAATTTTCCATACAGTTTGAATCTAAACACGAGGCATCAAAATTTAAATAAAACTGCTGTCGTTGCAATGTGCATTCCATTCTTTGATTTTATCAATTTTCCCTGTTCTTGACTCCTGAGCTGCACAAAAGGAAATGTGCACACTTTTATATGTACCATCAATTAATGAAGGTCATTATAGAAAACTGGTCTACAAGCAATACAGTATAGCATTTTCTTATAGCTTGGTGGTTGGAATAAGTTGAGTTGGATCTCTTGGAATTCGGAAGCAATGTTATAGATTTATATTTATATATGTTTTCTGTTAATCTGTCTTAGTTCTGTTTTCAGGAACATCAGCAAGTTGAGTGATGAATGGTTTGCAGATGAAGAAAAAGTCCGCAATATTGTCGGCTTACTTTTGAATGGAATTGATTTTCCTAACTCTAGGAAGGTAATTATTATTTATTCAAACATTGGTATGTTGTTGTTTCATCATGTCAGCTGCGGGTCATACCTGATTGAACCTTTGGCTCTTGCTATTTGTATACCATTTCATGATCTCTGACAGTTGTTTTGGTTGCAGCTAACTTGTGGAATATGTTTTGAAGGGTATTTTTCCGATACGATGAGTTCTGTTGGTTGTGCTCATTTTTATTGCCATGAATGTTGGGAAGGTCTCTCTCTCTCTCTCGCACAATTTTCCCTTCTACGCTTGCACTATTTTAATGCTCATGTATGGCCACATCGTTGCCAATTTTTTTGCTTATGAGTTATGAGTTGATGGTGTTGGTAAACGTTGTATGTTTGTGCATAACACATATATTACAAAATGATTTCATGTTTCACCTTGGCTATCCCTAATTTGTTCTGCGTTTCACCAAATTTTGGTAGCGTTGACTGGATTTGCCAAGTATTTGGTTTCCTACCAAACTTTGGCAAGATTCCCTTGTCCCTTAGCTCCATAGTTCATTGTCTTGCCTTCCAATGTTTAACTAAAACATTTGTTTCCAATTTGATGACCAAATTTTCGCAAGACTTGGTGGAACAATTTTGGTAGTAAATCAAATGGCCCAGGTTGGGATATAGGTGGCTGTTTGTTTTGTTGCCAAATTTGTTTGACTGTCCTTGCCAAAATTTGGTTATCAAATTCGCAAACAATGTTTTGGCCAAACATTGGCAAGATAATGCACCAGGGAGGAGGGAATCTTGTCTAAATTTGGCAGAGAATCAAATGCTTGCCAAATCCAGTCAATGCAACCAAAATTTGGTAAGGCAAACATTGGCATCAAACCAAACAAGCCCTATATCTTTCAGGTGTAGTGTTACATGTTATGCTTATGCTGGCAACAATGATAATATAGCTCATATCTTCTGTTTTGCAGTTCTTCTTTTTCCTTCAAATGGAAATAAACTTCTGATGATATAAATGATGCAGGCTATATTAGCGCTGCAGTAAGTGGTGGTCCAGGATGTTTGTCATTGCGATGCCCTGATCCATCATGTGGTGCTATGGTTCTTCAAGGGATGATTAATAAACTAGCTAAAGATGACGATAAAGAAAAATATGCACGATTTGCGTTACGTGCATATGTGGAAGATAGCAAGAAGGTAATTTATTTGAACAAGCTGACTAATTTCTTTACCCCACATTTTTTTGGACCTGGTTTCTTGTTTATAATGGTAACAATATTGAAACTTCTGAAAATATGTTCTTTATTTGTTATTCTTTTATATAACCGTAGTTATTTCCTGCAGACTAAATGGTGTCCAGCTCCTGACTGTTCATGTGCAGTGGAATTTCTTAGTGATGGGAACTACGATGTCTCATGCAATTGCAAATTCAGCTTTTGCTGGAATGTGAGCATTGCTGTTTCCATTTTTTCTATGTTATTGATGCTTTTATTTTTGTTGGTTCTAGTGATCAAATATGCAGGTCTCTCAATAGTATTCCGATGTTTGCAGTGCACAGAGGAGGCTCATCGACCGGTGAACTGTGAGACGGTTTCTAAGTGGATATTAAAGAATAGCGCAGAATCTGAAAATATGAACTGGTTTGTTCCAGACTCAATATTGTAGTATTGATGTGTTTTCGCCGTTACATCGTTATGGATGATCCTTTTCAGGATACTGGCTAATTCTAAGCCATGTCCGAAATGCAAACGGCCAATAGAGAAAAACCAGGGATGCATGCATATGACTTGCACCCTCCTTGCAAATTTGAGTTCTGCTGGTATAGTCCACTGCCATTTCTTGATGAAAAAATTTACAATTCACATTACATGTTTTCATATCTTTTATTTGATATTCTTTGAACATTTTAGGTTATGCCTGGGTTCATGGGCAGAACATGGAGAGAAGACTGGTGGCTTTTATGCTTGCAATCGCTATGAATCAGCAAAGGAGGAGGGAGTTGTACGTTTTTTGTTGACATTATGCATCTGTATTGTACTGATAGAAGAAAGTTGCTCATAGACCTCTTGTATATTTTATTATTGCTTCAGTAGAATTAAATGCTCTATTTTGGTTAAGGAAATGCAACATTCCTTTTGGGCATGCTGTTTTGTTATATTATATCTTTATTTGAGAGGTCTATTCGTCTAGTTTGTTTGCAAGGTTCCTTTTTCTAACTTAAATCACTTCTGTTGCAGTATGATGATACTGAAGCAAGGAGGGAAAGGGCTAAAAACTCACTTGAGAGATATATGCATTACTATGAGCGCTGGGCATCTAATCAGACAGTATGTTCAAGATACTTAAGTTTGATGTCTGCCTGAGTTTCTATGTTTCTATAATTACCACAAGTGCAACTTACGTCATTCTCAAGCTCATAAGTAACCTTTATGCTTTCTAACCTTTTACCTGTACAAGTATTGTGTTGGCCTGCCATACTTAAGTATGTTAACTGTATAGTGTTGGTGATACCTAGAAGAATATTGACTTGACTGAGCCTATTTTCCTGTCAAATGTAACCCAACTAGGTGCAGCTTTGTTTGAGATCTATGAGTATATTTGGAGTACTAACCAAGTTACCAATTTGATCGCTATTGTCCTAATAAAACAAAATGTTTCTTTCCTTCTGATGTTGTATATATTCTGATCAGTTCATGAATACCAAATAGTTAAGACAGTTCAAGATATTTTTCTATGTCTTATGGGCATATAATTCTCTATCTATTGTGCATGTTTATGTTGAATGCCATACGTATTCTGCATGGTCTATTCTTGAAAATTTTCAGCTGTAGTAAGTTTCTGTGCTGATGTACTGTCTTTATTGACAGTCAAGACAGAAGGCACAAGCAGATCTGCAAAAGGCGGAAAAGGAACAGGTAAGCATTTACACCATGTTATGGCCACTGCATTTAGTGCGCCAGATATAAGTTTTTCTGTTTGTTATTCTTTCCTGTTTTGGACTTGGATGGTGCTAATTCTCTATTTCTCTTCTATGTGCTGCAGCTTGCAAAGTTAACTGATGTTTTTGGAATACCGGAGACCCAACTAAAGTTCATAATTGAAGCTTGGTCGCAGGTTTGATATCATAGCTTTATGTTTTGGTCTAAATGGACCTCGTACTTTACAAATCTTCCTGCAGCTGATGCATGCACTGCTCCACTGTATGGCAGATCATAGAATGCAGGCGAGTGCTGAAATGGACATATGCTTATGGCTATTATCTGGATGATAAGGTCAAGAGTGAATTTTTCGAGTACCTGCAAGGTTGTTATTTTACTGCACTGCAACAGTAGATGCTATGGTTTATCATGTGCTTGCCAAAAATCATGGGATCATCTATATCTTTTATAGGTGAAGCTGAGTCTGGTTTGGAGCGGCTTCATCAATGTGCTGAGAAAGACCTGCAGGCATTTTTGCCTTCTTTGAAACCTGATAGTAATGAATCACCGCCTTCATTGTCTGAATTTGGTGAATTCCGGGTGAAGCTTGCTGGGCTAACAAGGTATTACTGTCATCATATCATATATCTTTGTGTTGCGCATTTACTCTACATGTTTATAGTGAACTGTGTGGTGGCTTTCGTCCTTGAATTTTTCCTAATTCTTATTTGTTGTGAGCACAATGTCTCCTTGAAAAATAACTGAACTAATTATGCTAGTGTCTAAATGTTAAGCGAGAATTTTAGAAGCCTGAGTTAGTATGGTATGGTACTGATCTCGGCACTTTTTTTCCCATCAGCACTGTTGGCAATGATTTAGTATTAGTCTATCGGATAGCATTTGGATTGATGTCTCAGTTATGCCTTTTCTTGATTGATCACAGTGTGTCTTGCTGCTTTTGATTTTGCTAGTTGCATGACGCCGTAAAATTTTTTTTTGTCCAGTATGTTTGTTTGTGCATTTCCGGTATCTTAGAAACACTGGTGGATGCTCTGCTCATAGACGGATAGCAGCATCCCATGGTTATTCTGTATTGTTTACTGAGCTTTGTTTACGATTATGATGACTGCTAAATTTCACTGCAGTGTAACTCGGAATTATTTTGAGAACCTTGTTCAAGCATTGGAAGCTGGGTTGGAGGATGTCCGCTCTACTGGCCAGGCTGCTACCTCAAGCAGTACCACCAACTCCAAGAAAGCAGGCACTAAAGGCAAATCGGTGAAGAAGCAGCTCGCTAGAATGCCTTCAGACAACTCGGATGATGGTTGGGCATGCGAGCGCTGCACATTTATTAACCCTTCTTCAGTGGATGCATGCAACGTCTGCGATAAGCATAGGCACTAGATAGAAAACGGCTCAAAGGTGGTGCCCCAAGAAGCTCGAAGCTCATGAGAAGAGGTGGGTGCTCGAACTTTTGATCCTGCATTAGATACTGCAAAGCAGAGTTGGCAACAGATGCAATGGTGTACAGGGAGAGGTACACAATGGTGGATTGGAGGTGGAGCGGAAGGTCAAAACAGGAGGTACAAATGGTGGTAGTATTTTGCTCTCTGGCCTGTGTGTTGTAGATATCAGTTGTGAAGGAATAGGTGTGTTAATGTGGAGGGTTTCTACCCCCCATGTTCTGACTAACTTGTGAAACTGGAGAGCGGCAGCTCTATTTATTTCCTCCCTAAAATGGTACACATCTTTTGTATCTATGCATTTCAGGACTTGTCATTTACCAGGTGATCTTGTAAAATTACCAACGCTTATAATATCTGTTGTTTCTAAATCATGTGGAAAAATAGTCCCCAGCGGTCTGCTCAATTTTCAATTTTTCGTTGACTTCATAGACCACTCCATTCAAAGGAGGAATTGGAATCAAATTTTCCTGTCCATTTCAACATGTTCTTTAGCAGAAGGGAAAATTAATATGCGCAGTTGGGTGTTCGTTTTTGCGTCTCATCATCAGAAAGGAAACGCGGTTGTACAAAGCATGTATTTGAAACAAAACCGATCAACGATTATTTGGCTTAGCCTTATGGCTTAATCATATTGATATCTGTTTCTGCATCTATTTAGAAAGGTCAAAAGTATATAAATATTTGACATCTTAAAACGGTTTCTTCTCTTCTCTCGCTCTCGTCTCGTTCTAAAGATGAGGCAAGGTCACAGGTATATCACGAATTTCATTCCCCTAGTTTTCATTCCGTGTACATTTTTTTTCTCTTATTTTTCTCACCGCTCATCTCATTTTATTGAAGTTGATTCTTTCAGTTAATACTATTTATTTTAGTTAAAAATAATTGTTTTAGCTAATATGAACACCCACTGGTTCTTTTCCTTTCACAATCCAATGCTGAATGCTTAAGCCAGCATCCGAATTCGGACTGCATCGTGTTGCCCCCAGGTACATTGGTTCGTTTCGTACCTAAGTTGACCGTGCAATTCTATGTATCTCCACTGAAAGGATTCTGCTGTCTGAAGAACTTTTAACCGTACAGGCGACATGGATACCAAAATCTGAGTCATCGTCGTCCTGCCTTTTTGGCATTTGGGCAGCGAAGTTGATCGTCCCATGCTACGTCGTCCTGCTGCAGTGCTGCTGCCCTTCTGCTTCACCACGTTTCTTTGCACAGCTTCCGGCTGAGGCTGCTGAAATTGGCTCTCGAGTACTGCCGCGAGCCGTTCCTCCAGTCCGTCCCGGATTTCATCATCAGCTCAAACTCCTGATAGCTGATGCGACCGTCCTGCATGCCATGCATGCACGCACAAGATGAAATATCAACGAGAGTGTCTATACAACATTCGACTGTTTTTTAGGATAAAAATAACCATATTTTGAGCTGTTAGATAGAGATCCAACGTCCTAAATCATTTTTTTAGAGGAGGTTATTTTTTTAGAGGGGAGCTTGTATGGGTGGATCCGTTGGATGGAAATCTAACACTCTAGATCAATCTGACTGTTTTTGTCCTAAAAAACGGTCGAATGTTGTATAACAGTACTCAATATCAACATGTCATCGTGTTCGTGCAAGTAAACACACTGTATCTATCTACTCTAGCTAGATGTTGAAGAGTTTTTGATTCGTTTTTTAGTAGCCAAACCTGATCGGTGTCGACGTCGCGGATGATCTCGAGGATCGCCTGCTCGTTGGGGCCTAGCTCCTCCTCAGCTCCTCCAGCTCGATGAAGCCGCTGCCGTCCTTGTCGAAGTAGTTGAACGCCGAGGCGAGGTACTCGTCGTTGGTCATCTTCTTCAGGTGCAGCGACACCGTCACGAACTCGTCGCAGTCCAGCGTTCCGTTCCCATCCGTGTCCGCCTGCATGCATGCGCAAGCCAACGATACCTTCTTGCTCAGTCTCAGAACGGAATCAGCCGCCGCGGTTAATTTTGTGCCGATTTTGCGGCGGTAGAGGCGATCGAGTAATTAACTCACGGCTTCTAGGAGCATCCTGATCTCCGACTCCGGCACGGGCTGGCCGTTGATGTGGAGGCCTTCCATGAGCTCCTCCAGAGACAGGCTGCCGTTCTTGTCCTTGTCCATCAGGTGGAACATCTGCACGTACTTGTCCAGCTCCTCCACCGGCAGGTTCCTCGCCACCACCTTCACCGACATCGCCGGTCTCGCGTTAATCAGCTCTTGCGATTCTGCAGCCAAAGTGTGACACAAGAAGGCAAGATGCAAGAACTGGACTTACTCCAAGAGCCTTCTTCTTGAACTTGTTCATGGCGGAGAACTGCTGCAGCCTGGCACGGACGGCGTCTCCCAGGGACACGTTTGGAGCCATGTCTGCATTCTTCAGCCATGGGTGCTCTGTTCGTTTACAAGGGCAAACCAAATGCTGTCATCAGTTCTTGTTTCATGCCTGATGAGCTTTGAATTGAAGTTGCTCGAGCAAGATCATTAACCGAGCACTTGTCTCGCCGTCAGCCGGGTGGAGGGGTCTGGATCAAGCATCCTCCGGACGAGGTCCTTGGCATTGCCGGACACCCTGGGCCATGGCTCCCGGTTGAAGTCGATGCCACCGCGGAGTATCGCCTGTGCAATCTTCTCATCGTTCTCTGCACATTAATCGTTCAGATCAACATCAGCATTAAGATCGATTTTCCCCCCTGTGGCGATATCATAGCAAAAAAAGAGCGATGCGTGTATGTGCGGCGTATGCATGGCACCTCCCCAGAACGGCGGGACACCACATAGAAGGATGTAGAGGATGACGCCGGCGCTCCAGACATCCACCTCAGGCCCGTAGCTTCGCCTCAGAACCTCGGGAGCCATGTAGTACGCGCTTCCGACCACCTCGGTGAAGCGATCGCCTGAAGATCAGAAGGGTGATGAGGCTCATCGCAGACTAGAAGACGGAATCAACGAGGCAATGAGATGCAATGTGGTCGTCGTATGTACCAGGGTTGAAGAACACCGAGAGGCCGAAGTCGATGACCTTGAGAGGGGAGTCCTCCGATTTGTTGGCGAACAAGAAGTTCTCCGGCTTCAGATCCCTGTGTATCACCCCGTTCGAATGGCAAAGCTGCATCGAAATCGAAATTAATTTGTTGCAGCATCGGTGAATATATGTATATAAGAGAACAATTTTGATAAAAATATGTGTTCTTGGTTGTCTGTGATTTGTGCTTGCATGCATCGATGGTTGATGGTTTACCTGGACGACGTCGACGATGGTGCGGAAGATGTTGGCGGCGGCGCGCTCGGAGTAGTGGCCGCGCGCGACGATGCGGTCGAAGAGCTCGCCGCCCTCGCAGAGCTCCATGACGAGGTGCACGGCGCCGTCCGAGTCCTCGCACGCCTCGCGCAGCCGCACCACCGCCGCGCCGCCGCGGGACGACATGCGCCGCATGATCGCCACCTCCCTCCGCACGTCCACCACGTGGGCCGCAGCGGCCGCCGTGGCGCTCGCCGCGGCGGCCCCCGCCCCAGCCCCCACCCTGCGCGCCCGGCGCCGGTGCCTCCGTATCGTCTTGCACGCGAGCGCCTCCCCGGTGGCCGCGTTCTTGCAGCGCCGCGTCACCCCGAACTCCCGCGCCCCAGCTCGCGGCCCAGCAAGTACCGCCGCTCGAACTCCGCCGCGGTCGTCTTTTCGACGAGCATCGCCTCGGCGGAGGCCTCGGAGCCATCCTTGCCGCCGTTGTTCTTGAGCTGGGAGGAGTCGGAGGCTCGGCTGGCGGCGCCGGCGTCGTGGTCGGTGACGGGAGGACGAAGGAGAGGTTGCTGAGGCGGCCGCGCAGCTTCCGCGAGCAGGCGTAGGCGGAGTAGCAGCCCCCCATTTGCCGACGTCGCCGCGGCACGCGCCCTCGGCTGCGACTCGACGCCTCCTCCCCCTCCCCCTCCTCGCTCCGGCGCGTGCGCGCGGGTGTCTTGTTTGTTCGCTTGCGCGCACGGCGAGTCAGGCGTCTCTCGTGTCGTGCGGCTCACCGCTCGCTCCGCGGTTTGCATGCGCCTTTGCTATTCGTGACTCGTATTCTATGGAACGCGCGCGTAGGTGCGTGCTAAGGGGAGTTTTCCCAAGTATAAGGGCAACTCCAGCAGTAGCCTTCAAAAGTCAAAACAGAGTCTCTACTTTTTATTTGAGAGCTCTATTTTTTGGGCCACACTTCAGCAAGAGCCCTCAAAACAGGACCTTCAAATTCATTCTTAGAGGGGATGACACATAGGACCCACCATCATCCTCATCCTACTTTTGAGGGCCGAGGGGCAAAAAACTCACTCCAGCAAAGCCCCTATTTGAGCTCTCAAAAGTAGGGGCTCCCTCTAGACCCACCAGGAATGAGGGCTCGAGGGGGAGATTTGAGGGCCCCTACTTGAGTGAGTTTTTTGCCCCTCGGCCCTCAAAAGTAGTATGATGGCTCAAGTAGGGGTCCTGCTGGAGTTGCTCTAACGCGTTGTGAGTTTGTATTTTCAAAAATAGTCGCATATGCACAAAAATGATAAAAATAACACTTCTATCACTCGGTCATTGGACAACAGCTCCCTGCAGCTAGCTCGTCGACTACTAGAGCCCGACCATCGTACGGCTGCTCGTCTGCCACCCAACCGTCATACGGTAGGTGGCCTGCCGTCTCACCACCGGACAGCAAATAGTTAAGCCGGTTAATTAGGTTAATTATATTGGGAGGTTGCACATAAAATTTTGTAATTTTTGGAGCTCGTTTACTATATATAACAATTCCTACAAATATCATAATCGTATGAATTTTTGAACAACACTTAGAGTGGATAAAATTATCAAAAAATTACACAATAAAATAATTTGTGTCTAAAGACTGTGCATAAAACTTTGTAATTTGTTAATCTCATTTGCTATATTTAAAAATTGGAACAAATATTACATATAAAATACTAATTAAATCAGGTAATTAGCCGACTTAATTACTTGTCGCCCAAATGGGCGGTGAGGCCACTGTCACATGGTGGTGGCGTGCAGCGCCGGCCGCATGGTGGTCGGGCGGCAAGTGCTTGCCGCATGGTGGCTGGGCTCTGGTAGTCTACGGGTTAGCTAGAAGGCGCCATTTTTGTCATTCTCGCATGCATATGACTATTTTTATAAACATGGGTTCAAAACACGTTATATGTGCCAAAAATTCCGTGTGAAGGTTCCATGATTTGGGTGTGTACAGAAGGTATACATAGAAGGAAAGTAATTGGCTTGAGTTGATGGGCTTCTTCTTTTCAGTTTCTAAAAGCTACTTTTTAGTTTTTTTACAGTAACTAGTTTTCAAACAGTGTGACTTTTAAGATGGGGTCTACAAGTTGATGTTGTACATACTATGATAACTTCATTTATATTGCCAAAACAGCACGTGAGTTTCTGTTACTGCATACTCTTTCTCACGAATAGCCCAAGAATAATAAACCGTAGCCAAAAACTGACGCAAAAAAAAACAGGCCTGGTAGCTTTTGATTTATGCTTTTGGCTTAATAACAGTTGAAAAAAATTATTGAAACGAAATTTAGAAAACAACTTTTGGAGGGCACGGGCGCGAAGAAGTCAACAGATGCCAACTAATGTCTTTTAAACCATTTTTAAAAACTAAGATGTTCAATTTAGTTTCTGGTTTCTATGTGCTATACAGTTGTGTTTCGGTTATTGCATAGGAGGAATAGGATTGTGTGCCACTACATCTATTAGACACTGCACGCAGCGGCTATATGGATAAGTACAATGCGTGGGTGCTTCACTGGTAGTCAGGCCAGCGGCTTCAAATCTTGCTCTATTCAAGTAACATTTTCTTAAGCAATAATGAGTTTTTTAGGGGTTTGTCGAGGTACAAGACAAGCCTACAAAGCAAAGGACACGTAATTTTCTAATGGAAGTGCTACCAACAGGATGTCTGATACGAGCGTTTCGCTCAGACGCTTGAATCGATCGTCCATTATGATCTAACGGTCCAACCACTCATGTGGCACTCACTCACGCATTGTTGTGAATCACTGCTTGAAAGCTCACACCCAGAATCCCATAGGAGATTACGAGATTGCCTTGATGCTTCTTATCCAAATCCCCCATGTCTCCAAGATCTCTCTCTCCTCCTCTTCTTTCTCTCTCTGGGTCAGTGAGAAGAAGGCTTCGTAGCAGTGCGTTGGATGGGTGAGTGAAGAAGGAAACATGCGTCAAGCAAGAGGACCCGTGGGGGAGCGATCGCCAGTGAGTCACTGGTCTAGCCTTGCAACTTCTAGATCTGGGCCTTACGGCAACGAGGCCCCAGGGCCAGATGTTTCCTTCTCCATTGAGCTCTGTTGTTTGCTATCGTGCGTGCGTCTTCTATCGATTGGCTTGTTATATGTATTTTCTTGAATTTTTTATTGTTGTACAGAACATTTTGTTTGTTGCAATATCTCATGTCATTTGTTGCAAAAGGAGTTTTTGTTTGTTGCAATAAGTCATATCTTGATTTTTGCAGCATGACCATTTATTATGCTACGATAGTTCTAATTTCCATTTGTTACAAAATAAATTTTTGTTTGTTGCGTGCTAATTAGTTTTTTGTTGCACTTGGTGTTTTAAAATGTTGTGTCACTTTGGGTCACTTCTTCTTTCTCTTCGATGAGTTTGTTACAAACTCATTTCAGCTAGTCTTTGATTGTTGCAGATATTTACTTGATTTGTTATAGCTATTTCTTTAAATTGTTGCAGTTGTTTACTTGACTTGTTATAGAGTTTGTTCAATTTGTTATATGTGTTTGCTTGATTTGTGTGCAAGTCTTTGTTAAAATTATTGCAGAAATGCTTATATTCGTTGTGATGCATGCTAAATATACGATCATACGTCCAACAACTTATTTGTTGCATATGTTGTATGACAATGTTGCAAGCGTTGTTGTAAAATGTTTCGACCAGAATGTCCGATGGGAAGTGACCCATCGGACATACGGGCGCTAAGAACTTCCGATTTTTATTTCAAAGAAGTTATTTTTTCTAAGAAGGTGAATGGCAACGACTATTAGCCATTGTCTCCGTAGCGGCACAGGTGTGTCCCCAACTGCTAAAACTAAAAAAACACAATTAAAATTGCCCGCTCATGAAAGTTATATACAACACTACAACAAATTTCAAAAAGACAAAGCTAATACATCCAATTTTAGGACCCGGAGAATAATCAAAATGAATTTTAACAACATATAATTCTCTACACCTAATTCTAAATTTAAAAATATAATTCTCTACACCTAATTCTAAATTTAAAAGGCCATGTTTAGAATTTTGTAAAGGACTAACACCTAGACGTATGATGGAGGGTTCATATTGTACACTCCCTTAGCTGTTAGATCCTACTTAAAGTGATTGATTTCGGCCATTCGATTTGGCGCAATAAAAATACTGACGTGTAATAAATAGTTACTAACGTTGCAACAAATCTTACCCCCAATGCAACAAGCTCAAAACAAAAACAAAAAATTACAACAAAATAGAACCACTAATGCAACAAATCAAAATCCTAATTGCAACAAAAACAAAATATTATTATATCAATGAAAAATCATTAGGACACCTCGACATTTATGTATAATATTACAACATCCGGATTTCGCTGCTGCAACAATAGTTTTGCAAGTTGCAAATTTTGACAATAACCTTAGAAGAGAAAGAGGTGGTCTGGTCGCATCACCATCTCGTCATCATCGGGCTCAGATCTAGGCGAGGCCAGTCGACAATTGAGCTCAAAAAGGTCTTGTCACCCCTTCGTAGAGCTTCACTAGCACCTAATGATCCTTAAGCTCAGGAGGCCTTGCCATCTCGCATTGTGGAGCTTCACCACACACCTCGCTACAAGCTTGAGATGCCTTGCTGCGGAGCTCCACCACTGCCTTATATCTCCCAATCGAGCATGGGAGACTTCGTTGTTCACGCCGATGCCGCACACTAAGCAAATGTAGAAGCATGAGGATGAGCCATGGTGGTTTCAGCAAGTGATGAATCACTCCTGTTGTGGTTACAGACCAAACAGAGAGATATTGGTATGGTAGTGGAGAGTTAGATGAGCAATGCTTGGGGCTCCCCCCATGGCCTGGATGGCTTATATATATTCACATGGGGAGTATTTTACAGTTATATCCTTACACCCAAGTATCCCTCTCAAGGGCATTTATGTTATTACACATGCTCCATTCTAGGCTTTACTACCTTCTAACAGGCCGGCTGGGCTTAGGTGAGGGCCACCCCTACAACAACTCCAATCAAAGCTTGTTGGTTCCTTGTAGGATAGTGATATGTGTAGCATACATGACTCACAAGGAGAGAGAAAGAGAGAGCAAAACAAGTGGAGCTCGTGTTGTTTGGATGAGGATATGGATTCTTTGATGCAACGGATGAGGATACGGATTCCCTGGTGCAACAAACAGGTATCTGTGTTGCAACAAATCAAAATGTCAATTGTAGCAAATACTTATAGAGTCAAAATTTGAGGAGAGACATTACAACAAAATCAAACACCTCATACAACAATAAAAAACACAATAACATTCCAGAAAAGTACTTGCAATAAGAGTAGCAATATTATAGGAAAAAAGAGAAACATCTCAATGACAAAACACAAATAGTTCATAGGAGTTAAATGGATGCAACATTTGGAATAACCTATTGCAATGTTCGTCGAACATGCCTATTGAAACATCTTAGTAGGTGAAAGGCATAAATCGATGTCAATGTAAACTAGCGGTGGCATGGTCGCTTGTAGACAGGGAGGTCAAACACCATTCCTAGGAGCTTGTCGGGGAGATTGGTGGTCAAGAGCTTGTCAGGGTGGTGTTGGGACATAAAGGGGCAGCTAGATGTGACTTGGTTGGAACCATAAGCTCGGCATAAGTCTCTAATGGTTGTTGCTTAGTTAGATCTTACCATAAGAGGCTCGTTAGAGCTCACTAGAAGAATGTTGTAGGGCTCATTGGAGGATGCTCATGAGAGACTGAAGAGAGATGACAATAAGGAATAAGTTTGCCGAGAGAGATAGTGATGAAGAATGAGTGGTTAGGAGAGGAGAAAGTAGCTATAAGGGGGGGGGGGGGAGAAAGTTGAGTTGAATCGTGAGCGTCTGGCTCGGACATAAGAGCCATAGCAATTCCGTAGAATTTTCGTCATTATAAATTCCTAAGTTTCCAAACAAGCTCTAAATTTGAATTTACTGTGGTGGGCAGACTTGTAATTTCCTAGCTATTCGGCAGACACTTCTAGGTCGGCGCCGCAAGCCGCGAGGGTTTCTTTTCCACCGCCTCCCCGTCCCGCGTTGTTCCCCTCTCGTCTCAATTCCAAACCTCTCCCATACCAAGCGCGCGGCACGGCGGCGGCGGCGGCGAAAGGAGACACCCCTTCTCAGAGCATGGCCACCTCTACGGCGCTGGAGGATGCGGCGCGGCCGCCGTCCGCGGCTAAGGGAGCCAAAGGAGACACGAAGAGGAAACAGGACAATGGGCTAGGAGGAGATGGCGGCGGCGGCGGAGGTAAAGGGCAGAAGCGGAAGAAGAAAGAGGTCTTCATCTATGGCAACTACAGGAACTACTACGGCTACCGAGTGAGTAGAACCACGCCCCTCCCCTCCCTTTTCGCTTCTCTGAACAAACCGACGAATCGTCGTTGTGTTGTACACGATCGCCAGTTGTTTGATGAAATGCTTCACTGTAGATTGCTGTGTTCGTGGGATTGGGATGGTTTGGTAAGATTGGGGGTGCTTAGATAGAATCACTCGCAGCTTTTGCTTAGGATGTGCCCCCTAGCTGTTTGACGAAATGCTTCCGAGGTCTGATAGTCTGCGGCGTTGATTTGTGCCCTGAATTTGCAGTAGGAGCGTGTATTTTCGCGAGCAGGTCTCGTGCTTCCAAAGCTAGTTAAGAGGACCTTGCAGAGAGATGCACGGGTGATGTTGTTTACTGGTTTGTTTGGTTGTAGTTCACGGATAGGCTAGAATAGGCACTATTTGTTGTGACCACGTAGATATTCAAATTGAAGTTTTTACTCCGTGGTCTTAGCTCATTTTGTTGCATATCAGCATTTACTATGGTGGGTATGCAAGCCAACAGCAAATTTCAGGAAACAAATTTATCTCGTCTACTTGATCCCAGATTTAGTAAAAAGCAGAGAATTGCCAATTGATAAGTGCTCCCCAGGTCCAGGGTGTTGCTAGTATGGCTGGTGGGGAGGAAGGAGTAAAGGAGCAGGAGTCTAGTTACATGTAGTTGTTTCAATAAGATTTGTCAACGCCATATAGACTATGGAATGCATGGAGCCTACTTACATGTAGTTGTTTCCATAAGATTTGCCAACGCCATATAGACTATGGAATGCCTTGTGCCAAGGAGGCAGATAGGAGGAGGGAGGGTGGATTTGACATTTCACTTTTCTATGGTGCATGCGATAATTCCCTTCGTACAATCCAAAGCCTTCTCAAATGGCCAGATACACCAAGCCTCGTCTTAGCTGATAAATTCTATCTTCTAAGGTTCAAGCCTCATCTTAGCTAACAATAATTCTCTCCCCTAATGTTCTACAGATTGATCGTAATGTTGGTGAAGATCCTCGTCTTGAGATTTTCAAGAGGGAGTGGTTTGAAGGCAAGGATTGCCTCGATATTGGATGCAACCAGGGTTTGGTTACGATCGGCTTAGGTAATGTTCTGGCCTTCTTGGTACAATAATTGGGTTCTATTTTATTTTATTGATGATCGGTCTAATCTAAATTATACCTATTTCTTTCATATTTCATCGTCAGTTATAATTTTCAGACTTCTGTTCTTGTACAGTTACATTGTTGTAGCTCTTATAAATAGAAAAATCTTATCAAGTTAGCATAAACATTGTTTTAAGTAGTTATAGCAAATCTTGTTTGACCTGTTCATATGGTTACTTTAGAAAATTTTCAATAGGCTATATGCTTATACCTATTTCTTTCATATTTCAGCTTCAGTTATAATTGTCAGACTTCTGTTCTTCTACAGTTACATGGTTGTAAATAGAAAAGTCTATCAAGTTAGCATAAACATTTTTTTTAAGTTGTTATAGCAAATCTTGGTTGACCTGTTCATATGGTTACTTTACGAAAATTTCAATACTGTATGCTTACTATTTTAGGTTGTAACTAGTAAACCTGTTTAGATGACGATGACCCATGTTAGGTGTAGATGGTGTATTCGGCGGTTCCCTATTCAGTGCTATGCATTGTTCCTTGGTAACCTCTAGTTTGATCAGGGAAACCACTGAAAATGAATAGACATGCCTGCTATCGTTGTAACTTGTATAATCTGCATGTCGTATGCTGGGAAGCGGGACATGTTAGAGGGGTGGACGCTGGCCCTGCCATCCACGAGAAAGTAAATAGGCATGGGGATTTATACAGGTTTGGGCGCTAAGGTAACGCCCTACTCCTGCCGGTGTGTCCCCAGACGGGAGTAGAGGGTGTACCTCCTTGTTTGGGTCACCTGAGGGCACACCAGTTTGTATGCCACTTGTATTCCATGAGAGTTCGAGTTACAAGTGAGGATTACAACGAGCTTTTATAGGCACTAGGCCTTGTATACAAAGACTATCCTACCCCCGGTGGGGTGACTTAAGTGTGGGCATCCTCGTCATTCTCGGGAGGTGGTAATGCATCCAACGTCATTGCTCCCTGGGTAGGCCTCGACTCCGGGGTCCCATGGGGGCCTTGAGGCTTGGAGCCTCCTTGGGGCTGACCTCGTGGGGACCACCAGACTTGGCAGCCCCACTCGTCAGTCGACACCGAGCGAGACGAGGCGCCTCTATCTCCATGGGTGCTTTAGGAGCACCCCAACAAGCTGGGAGTTGAGCCATATGCCTTGTAGACGGGAACGAGGCGAAGTGCCCTGCCCCCGGGTAGGAGGCGAAGTGCCCTAGAGGGACTCACATACCCCCTTCCATGGACTTGGCAGAGTATGGGGCCTCCTGGCCAGGAGGTAGTGGGATTTTCTCCAACACTGCAATAACATGGTTTTCATGTGGTAGCATTTGACTTCAACAGTTGATCATATCTAGGGCTGGGATGCTCCTATGGATGCATTCAAATATAAGAACTGAATGCCAATAACTGTTGCTATTCTTGTGCTTCATTACTTTGAATTGATGAATATAAATCATTTGCTATATTTTGATTAGATTATAGGCATCATCTAGTCATTCTTGCAGATAAATGTCTGAATTGCATGATGATTGATATAGTGTAGAATGTTTTTATGGTACTTAGATTTCACGACTAGCAAAGTTTCTCATTTAGTCATTTTTATTTCTGAACCTTGTGCAGCGCTGAAATTTGAATGTCGAACCATCCTTGGAGTTGATATTGATTCAGGTTTAAGCTCTGCTTGTAATGAACTATTATTTTATTTTGTTTTTTCCTTGCATGTTTTGGTGCATGAAATACACAGTAGCTGGAATCTAAATATCAGGGTAATGCAAATGCTTCTCAGCAGCCTTTATATGCATGTTGTGCTCTTGTTATATAATGTGGTGTGTGGAGAACATAAATGCTCTTTATTACCAAATGGTACAAAATATCAATGCGGATATTTAGGCCTGTTAACAAATAATCCACTTCCTTGACCTGCTATCACATATGGCAGCTTTGTGTTCTTAGTAACAATTAGCATACAGACCAATGCTTTGAGGTGTGCAACAATTTTGTGGTTTCAGGTCTAAAGAATTGGATTATGGTGGGACATTATTAGTTCTGTATCTATTTATTAAAAGGTATAAAATCCTTGCTGATGCCCACAACTTTGTAGTCAGATGGCTGAATCCTTTCATATTCCTGTTTCCCGTAGTCAGCGGGTTGCATCCTTTCATATTCCTGTTTCTCCATGTGATGATTTTTCAGTTAGTGAATATTGTTTGATAGATGCCTCAGAAATATCACCAGTCATACTTGAACAGTTCTTTGTAGGTAGGTAGTGTTTGATGTGCTCTCGCCTAGAAAAATGTAATATGATAACTTGTATTGCGCTTTAGTTTAATTAAACTTATTATGATCTTGCCCTTTTAGGTTTGATTGAAACTGCTAACTGGAACTTAAGAAAGATATCTCGACAGGATAGGGTGGCTACAAAAAACGTCAAGGTTACTAAATCATCAGATCCCCCACCTCAAAGCTCTCTGGAAGAAGTGGCACCTGAGATGTCAAAGGGGAATTTTTGTAACCACAAAAACCATGATCTTTTTAAAATTGTTTCTTTTCAACGTGAAAATTTTGTACAGAGCATGGACAGATGTTCAGAACAGTATGACACCATCGTTTGGTAAGTTACAAATTTGCAATAGAGACTGCTCAGAAAAATTATGCTTTTCTTTGTATTAGTCTTTCTTATATTTTAACATAGAGACTCAAAATCTGCCAGGTGTTATCCACGTTGATGGTGATTATCTTTTGTGCTTTTGTTCTCATGCAGTTTGAGTGTGACAAAATGGATCCACCTGAACTGGGGTGATGATGGCATAATTACTTTGTTTGTGAAGATCTGGAGGCTTCTAAGACCGGTATCTATTTTTATTTCTGTTTGTTGTGCTTTGCTAAATTGGACATTGATGGTAGCAGGAAAACTAACATTATCGTTTTCCTCTGGCTTCTCTTGTTTTGCAGGGAGGGATTTTTATCATGGAGCCTCAACCTTGGACCTCATATAAGAGAAACAGATTAATTTCAGAGGTAGGTTTCTGTTTGGTCAAGGCGATGACTAACTAATGCTGTTTTTTTACTGCATTCAAGTTTGAGATGCTAGGTTTTTGTTTGTTCTATCTCTATTCGTGAAGGGTAGGCGCTTGTATTTGCATAGAGTTGTTTTTTGCTTTTGGCCCCTTGCTTGTGTAGAAGTCATAGATGTACCTCTGGTTTGAGTTACTTGCTTGGCTTTTTCATCATTTATGTTAGGGTTCAACTCTTGCCCATTCTTAACCCCTGTACCGTAAACTTAAGCATAATAGAATGTACATACTGATAGAAATTATACCCCTCGATAAGGCAATTGCTTCTTCCATGCTTGGTTATCTTTAAATTCTCCTGAAGCAGAGTTAACTTGCAATATATCACTCTTTTATTCCGTTTTCAGGTTGCCAAAGAGAACTTCAGTGTCATCCAAATATATCCAGAGAAATTTCGGGAGATACTTTTAGACAAGGTATGTTCTATACCTGCCACCAGTTTTAAGTTCCGTTCTTTGCCCCAGCAGCAACATTTTGCTAAATGTAGTGGTCCTTGCAGGTTGGATTCAGGTCGGTAGAGGTGGTTACTAACAGATTGGTGGGCACTGTCACTGGTTTTGACCGCCCAATTGAAGTTTACCACAAATGATGGTATTGGATCAAGGGTTGTGACATTTCCTGGCCAAATGCTTCTGTGGTGCTTCAGATGCGCAGTTTGGCTCTGTGTGATTCGTTGAGCTTCACCGATGCTTCCTTCCATGCGACAGACTAGGTACAACGATAGAGGCTTCGCATAGTGGTGGATTTGCAATTTGCAAAAGGCTCATTTGAACGTCCAAGGAAAGAGATGGATATGGTGGTGATATTGTGATGTGTTCTCTGTGTGGAAGTTTTGGATATTTTGCAAGATGGGGCTGTTTTGACTTTGTAACGCTGAAGTGGAGCACCATCGTGTCTGGGCGCCAAATCTCTCTTCCTTTGAATTGCTTTTAGATGCAAGTGCAATGAAAAAGCATCGATTTGAAAAGGAAGTCATTGATTTAGTTTGTTGAATTAATTATGAATGGAAAGTCTTAATCTTTTCCTATTGTTTATATTCTCTCTCTATGTAGTTTTAATCTCGTGTTCGTGATCACACAAAATTAATGAGTCGAGTCAGAGATTGTGAGGCCGCTACTGCTTATTTTACATCAGCCTGCATATCTTGGGCAATTCCAATCCACTTTTAGACTATTTGCATCCTTTATTGAGCTTCCTTCTACTCATTTGTATTCAGGGCCGTCTTAGAGGGGAGGGCAGCAAGTGCGACGGCCGAGGGCCCATGCCACAGAGGGGCCGATGAGTATATGTATGTATATAGTACTTAGTATATGTATTTGGCATATTGAAATGAAAATTTAAAGGCCCATACACTTAGTACAAGTCCAGCAATCAATCAGAATTAGCTTGTCGTCGCTTATTCGATATTCGGCTATTCTCGATCGCCGACCAATGATCGTTCGCCTCCCTATCGCCCACCCAATCGCCGACGCGCGCGCCGCTCCGTGAGGCGCGACACCGTGAAGCCACGACACGCCGACACCGCTCGTCGCATGCGACGAGGATGGGCCCTATGCCCCACGAGCGACGGCGGACGGCTGGACAGGATCACCCATCACCGATCAAGTTTCTTAAAAAGCACTGAAGCATTATTTTTTTATTTGAGGTAATCATAATAGTTATTTTACCGTTCTTTTAATTTGTTTATTGTACTATCGTTATTTTTTATGAACTAAACATATGTTGTAAGTTAACTTTTATTAGTAGTACTATATATTTTATTAAAAAATTAGATTGTTGGGCTTTTGCTGTCTTGCTTGCCCAAAAGTCCTTTAAATTGTTGAGACGGCCCTGATTGTATTGTACGAAGAAGGCTGGGCGTATTAGAGGACTGAGTATGCTGGTTTAAATTGCTTGCTCGAACTTTGGAGCAGCTGAAGATAATCGTCCATTCCTTGGTCACTTGCAGCTGAAGCTCGAGCTGAGCCCATCCCAAAAGCATTATAAAAAGAGAGTTGCTAGTGTTCGGACGTCTGATTCGGATGCTAGCTCTATATGGTCGATTGCAACATTCTTTGTATATGTATGTAATATTTTTTGGGCTATGTATACAATAAAAAATTGATGAGAATCTCAATATTACATTAGTTGTTGATAATTGTTGTATACATGAAATCAAAAAATATTATAGCAAAATAACAAACAACACAAACAATTTAATCATCGTCGATGTTGTAGACATCGGAGGCGGTGCATACCTCGGCCTTGAGCTCGCCGTCCTGTGAACACTCCCAAGTCGACAACGCCCTTGCGGCCGCTCGCAAAGGAGTTGGGCGGTGGCGAGATGGCACGGAAAACCGCCGTGAGCTCGGACGTGGAGATTCGACTGCCGTTGCTTCAGATCTGGTGGTGCCGTGCCTGAGGACTGTCGAAGAGGAAGTTGACAATGACAGTCGGATTCGATGGCGCCGGTGCTGGGGATGGGTGGCTGGGGCTCGTGGTTGCCGCTGTACATTGGTTTGGATAGGGACGGGCCGCCAGGGAGGAGAGCGAGAGAGAGATGAAGATGGATGGATCTGTCGTCTGCGGTGCGGGGTGGAGGAGAGCGAGCGACTGATCGAGCGAGCGTGTAAGCATGTGAGTGTGGTCGGATGTGAAGAGGAGTCTGTGAGGATTGCTTCTAGCGACGAAGGGAAATAGGCCGTCGGAGCGAACGACTCATGCGTTGGACGTCCGGCCCTATCAATTCCCTTAGAAAAAAGCTAGTGATCAATCACCGTCAAAGTGCAACGACATTACAAAAGCTCCAAGGAGGGTACAGGTGCAAAAATCTCCATCGTGTTGCCGGCTCCAAGCAAAGTAATGAATCCACTCCTCTGCTCATATAACCAGCTAACGCTAGTGTTTGCACCTTGCACAGACTTGTGCTGATCTCTGTCCTAGTATAGTGGTAGCCAGTGTGGTACACTAGCCTGAGGCCACCCAGAGACCAAGAACAATGGTTTGCACGAGCTTCGTTAGCTTCATCGAAGATGCACACTCCAAGAAGCATCATAGATTCATAGTTGAAAATATGGTGTATTATAAACCTTATATCATGATTTGTTAACTTGAAGTGCATTTACCGCCGTTGAAAGGGAAGAAGGCAACGGCGGTAGCAAAAGCAGGGGCGGTGGGTGGCGGAGGAAGAGGAGGCGGCAGGGTGGAGCGCGTGCGGTGGCGGCGGGGTGGGAAGGAAACGGGAGCTAAGGTTACGAGATGAGGTTTTGATAAGAAATCTAACTGATTTCAACCCAAAAATCAGTCAAATTATTTTGATTGATGAATAGACAAACCCAAAGAAAAGAACTACTGATTTCAACCCAAAAATCAGTCAAATTATTTTGATTGATGAATAGACAAACCCAAAGAAAAGAACTGTGCATACAAGTGGCGTTGTAGCTTTTTTTTGGTTAAAATTTGGTCTCAGAAGTTCGTTTTCACAAATTTAACCCATTTCTTGAATTTACTAAGCTCAGCAAACACCTATCGAGCTCACCTTGATAGACAACAGGTGCTGCCGAGCCATCCTCTGCAACGGGAGCTGCACAACGGCGTCATTTAATGCTATTTTATTAATGCTAATTAAGATAATCATTAGTGCTAATTGAAATATGATTACTTACTAATACTAATTAAAAATATGATTAGCGCTAATTAAAGCATGCATAGTAATTATTGGTTGGTGATCTGTCGAGTCAGGGGAGCTCAGCAGATACCTATCATGACTCGGTAGGTCTCTACCGAACTCGATAGGTTCAAAGATGAAGTTAAATTTATAAAGATAGGTGTTTAGAGATTAAAATTTTTTTTTCTAAAAAAGGACAACAGTGCTATTTGTATAAACAATTTAAAGAAAAAAGAACATCGGATAATTGTAACTGAAATGGTGCAGCCTAGCAGAAGATAAATCACTCAGATGCATCTAAGAGCAGCTTAAAAAGGCTGTACCAATCAACTACGCATTAGGAAAAGAATAATTTTGAGTAGCTGAAATAATTGTCAAACTCGAGGTTTTGTGTTGCACTGCCGCCAAAATTTTATGAATGGTCAACCTGATCCAACAAGAGTAGGCAACAGGAGGCGCCTAATCGGCTGCAACTGAGTAGTAGCATGCGTGTTTCGGTTTCTGCCTGAAGCATACATGGAGTCAGGAGAACCTCCGGATGCTGACGATGCGGCGCTCGTCCTCGCGCACGGACACGAACAGCACCATGGCCTCCCGGCCGCCCTGCACGTCCACGAAGTGCTCCCGCGTGGCGGTGCGCGCATCCACGTAGCTCTCGCTGCCCAGCACCCGCAGCCCGCCGCCCTCGACGACCTCGGCCACCTCGTCGCGGTCCGTCACCGTGAGCAGCATCCCCTCGAACTCCACGCAGCGGCGGAGCGCGCCGTCGGCCGCCTCCTTCCTCTCGTCTTCCGTCGTGCACCTCCTGCCGCCAATGCCGTCCGTGTCGCTGCCGTCGACTCCGCGGGGGCGCGAGTGAAATGCCATGGCGCAAGGAGCTCACGGGTAGTTTCAGAGATGGAACGTTGAGATGCAGAGCACGGTTGGTCAGTGCTTATGTAGATCGAGTCATCGAGAGAATCCGACACGAATTGGGAGTCCGTGTCCCGCTCGGTTTAGATTTCTTCACTTCTGCGTCGAGTTTGGCCTTACCAACCCAGATGATTTGTGGATGTATATATGTTCTACACACCTGGGGATAACACCGCCCCTATAGCTCAGTGGTAGAGCGTCAGTCTTGTAAACTGAAGGTCCGTAGTTCGATCCTGCGTGGGGGCAATTTTTCGTGAATTGTTTTTTTCCAAGTCCAAAATTGATGCCTCTGTACTTGAATGGGTCATGAAACCACAAGCCTCATGTAGCAATGCCCTGTCTGTCGGTTCAATCTTTTCGAACTGGATTAGATTTTTTTTTTGCATTTTGCAGCAATTAACAGGGCAGTATCAAACGATTCATATTGATCAGAATTCAGATACCTTCCATATATCCGCACTGAAAACAAGAGCAAGTGATAGGTGAATATGCCCAACTTAACATTGAAACTTCACAAGTAACCCAAATGGTATCCTGATTTGGTCATGTTATATCATCTGCCATCATTCTGGCAATATTGCTTACATTCTAGATCATGTCCTTTCATAGCATAACGTGAATTATCTACCATGATCCTACTCAGGGCCGTCTCAACAATTTCAAGGGCCCTTGGGCAAGCAAGACGGCAAAGACCCAACAATCTAATTTTTTAATAAAGTATATAGTACTACTAATAAAAGTTAACTTACAGCATATGTTTAGTTCATAAAAAATAACGATAGTACAATAAACAAATTAAAAGAACGGTAAAATAACTATTATGATTACCTCAAATAAAAAAATAATGCTTCAGTGCTTTTTAAGAAACTTGATCGGTGATGGGTGATCCTGTCCAGCCGTCCGCCGTCCGCTCGTGGGGGCATAGGGCCCATCCCTCGTCGCATGCGGACGAGCGGTGTCGGCGTGTCGTGGCTTCACGGTGTCGCGCCTCACGGAGCGGCGTCGCCGCGTCTGGCGATTGGGCTGGGCGATAGGGAGGCGAAACGATCATCGGTCGGCGATCGAGAATAGCCGAATATCAGAATAGAAAGCGACGGCAAGCTAATTCCTGATTGATTGCTGGACTTGTGCTAAGTGTATGGGCCTTTAAATTTTCATTTCAATATGCCAAATACATATACTAAGTACTATATACATACATATACTCATCGGCCCCTCTGTGGCATGGGCCCTCGGCCGTCGCACTTGCTGCCCTCCCCTCTAAGACGGCCCTGATCCTACTGCACCCAGCTGGGCTGGGTTTTCGAAGGCAGAGAAACCCCAGGAAGCCTTCAAGGAACATGGTGGGTACTGGTCGCCCCTTCGGTGGTGATCTGGCATTTGAGCAAAATCCACAAGTCACTTAGTCAGATGCATAATGGTTCAGTTTGGCAACTCGTTCAGTAATCTGTAGTTTCGATGGCAGAGAATGGCAGCAAATTGTATTAGTAATCTAGACACTTATTGCATCATTAAGAAAATGAGAGTACAAGGTGCTTTCCGCAGGCTCAAGATGAACCACTCATCTTTCAGTGTAGCGAGATGATTGATTCCATCTGGCGTTTCAAAGGGGTAAATAAAGCAGCAAGTATAAATAAATAAAAGGTCTGACTATAGAGTATTTAAGTGTTTTTAGGGGTTAAAATCAGTCAACTACTTTAAACCATTGAATTGAGAATTAGAGGCCCAAATTAACCTCGGTTCCTTTACATTCTCCCCCCTCTTAACCCTAACCCCACATCCCCGCCACCAACCACCCCATGTCCTCGCCCGATCCGGTGGCCCCCTTCCCCGTGCTACCCCCGTCTCCTCGCCGACGCCGCCCCTAGCACCGGCAAGGCCACCGCACCACCACCTCCCTTGTCCCCCGCTTCCTCCTCCTTCTCCACAACCGCCTTCTCCATCTTCGGCGGATCCGACGCCGAAACCCCGCCCGCCCTTCTTCCCGTTTCCATCTTGGCCGATTCGGCGCCGAAACCCCGGCCCCGTTCTTCTTCCCCGTTTCCGATGGCTAATGCAATCGGATTCGCCAGCGCCGCCCTCCGTCACCTAATAGACTCCACGACATGTCGCCCCCGCCGCCTACCCCACCCACCGCCCTCCTCCCGCTTGCAGTCGAGGTGGCGCTATCGCCGCCGCCGCCCGCCACCCTAGCCTCTCTCTAAGCTCGGGGCTCGGTGAACCCTAACGATAAACCCGAGTCCTAATCCTACAAGGTGGCGGCGTGCAAAGACAACAGTGTCGTTGGAGAGATGGAAGATGTTGGCGGCGAAGACGGCATATGAATCTTCACGAAGATTAAAAGGTCAGAAATTGACCGATTTTGTGTCAAAAATATTCAAGTGTAGTATAACACTTCCGATAAATAAAACAATATGTGAACCTGAACTACTGGCAATGACTCAACTGCTTGTACAGAAACTGCTTGTCTGTATAACAAGGAGCTGAACTCCAACAACCTGAATGAGCATTATTTTGCCTCTCCCTCGCCCCCACAGAAAGGACCAGTAAAA
Source organism: Dendrocalamus sinicus (assembly GCA_036346575.1). Lineage (NCBI taxonomy): Eukaryota > Viridiplantae > Streptophyta > Magnoliopsida > Poales > Poaceae > Dendrocalamus > Dendrocalamus sinicus. The sequence continues at coordinate 34,099,794 of CM070663.1, forward strand.
TAGATCAAACACCATCACAAAACATGAAGAAAGCTGCCTTTTCAGCCATGAATAGAATTGGTCTGATTTGTGTTTGTGATCCTGGGATTTCAAGTTTTCCTTCCCACCCATCCTCTCTCTCATCTCCTCTCCTCGGGCGTCTTCCTCTCGTGAGCGCCAAACCCTAACCCTAGCCACCACCATATGCATGCAACTCCTGAAGTGATCTGATCTGGTCCGTTTCTAGCCACCATCGTATGCAATGCAACTCATGAATTAATGAGTCCCTTCAAGTTCCATTGCATTTTTTGTGATTTGATCTGGCCCGTTTCTTGTGTTGCGCAAATTGGTGTACTCTTGCCACAGATTTATGTGACTGTGTATTTATGTATGCTGTGCTTCTTTTTAACTGTCGCGAATTCCTTTTTTGTTTGGGCTGCTATTCCTCGAGATCGTCTCCCAAATTGTAAGGGTGCAAAAGGTTAGAAAATTATATCAGTTAGCCATTCACGAAAGATTCCTTGAAAAAATTTCAGCAATAGTTCTTTTTTTGAAATCGATCTAAAAATCGCCACGAAACTTGTTCCTCCATGCGGAAGTTAATTATATTAGTCTGTTCAATACTCTGAGGATGAACGCAATAATCGACAATGCTAAATCCACCTCTTTAGGCCATACATCTTTTAGTCGCGAGGATTGAGTTGATACATGTTAGCTATCCATGGTATAGAACTATGCACTATCAAATCTAACCTACTATTCCCTCTCAAAAAGAAAAAAAAAACCTACTATTCCTCTGTTCTGATGGATAATAAGCTGTCAATATAATTTTCCTTATTATTTTGTATTGTCCTTGATGATATATTTTTTTAATTTTCTTTTAATTGTTTTCTCATTTCTATCAAAAAAAGCTAATAGATTGTAATTTCAGCCAAAAGTCATAATCAGAAGTTTAAGTCAAAAGCTAGTTATAACAGGCCCTAATAACCAAGCACCAGATTTTCTTTGTTCGTGTGCATCTCCTTTGAGTAATAAAATTTAAGCTCTTGATTCGGGAAAAAAAACCCCAACAATACAAACACACATGGCTAAAGTTTGCTACTGTCACACCTCGTAGTTCAAAACTTGCATAGGATCTGTTGAACCTTGGCTCGATATCGATCGATATCTGATGTTCAGAGAGGGCAGGTGAGAAAAAAAAAGGGCGCTGAAGTTTGTATTGGCCAGCCTTTTCAATAGCACGAAACAGAACAAGCACCGATTGAAAAGAGCACTAATTTACTATCTCTGTTACTCTGTATCTCACATCAGCAGCCTTGGTAAAATAACTTCCTATCATGATCAATCATATCTTGAAACTGTTGGAGACGACTTCAAGTTCAGCGATTAACTTAGGACAGTTCAAGCAGGAATCAATCGGCTTAAGAAGAGAGGCTTGTAGTTCAGCAATTTTATGATCTCGCCCGCTTTAGGTTCATCTTCAAGTTATTACAATTTTCACAAGATTCGGCAGATCAAGGAGCATGGTATAAGGTCCTCTAGCAGCAATGTCCTTATCCTCACATGAGGTGGGAGGAGTAGTCTCATCGATAGTAAGAAGAGTAATGACCATCCTACTCAACTCTAATTCGGCAAGCAGACTAACATTCTCCACCTTAACAATATCAAGCTCAGAGGACAAACTATCATGCGAGGTCCTTAATTTCTCCATATCACCCAGCAAAGCAGAGCATGTATCACAATCATCACGGGAGGGAGCAGATCTAAGTGAAGTAATCTCCCGTGATGTCCATCGACTTCCTTCTCTAACTCGGTACACCTAGACCTAGCTCTAGCATGAAATCCACCTAGCTTAAGAAAAGCATCATTAAGCTGGTCATAAAAAGGGAGTACCTCATCCGAGTCGGAGTACAGCTCGCTGTCGCTGAGTTCGCCCTCGAGGGCCATGAAGCACATCCCGGAGAAGTCGTCGCCGCTATCCTTGGGCACTTGGTCACCCGCCCGTCGTCGTCGCTCCATCCTCCACCTCGCCGAGGTCGAGGTCGTCGGCGGTGAGGACGCGGTGGAAGAGCTTCTGGCCTTCCGGTTGCGAACGTCTTCTTGCCTTGGGCATTAATCGGAGGCTTCTTGTTGCGGTTCTTGTCGGTGTAGTCGTTCTTGCCCGAACCGCCGTAGTCGCTTTGCCCTTCTCGGCTTAGGCGGTTTGCTCGAATGTGGTTGGGGCCACCACACTCGAAGCAAATCACGGGTCCTCCCCTTTTCCTGTCCCTCCTCCTCTTGTAAGCATGAGAGAACTTCCGAGCTAGGAGGGCCAGTTGCTCATCCTCGAGCTGCTCTAACTGATCATCAGTTACGTCACATAGAGCAGCAAGGGAGAAACCGCAAAGAGAATCAGCAGAATAACCAGAAGCCGAAGTGGGATCGGTGACTAGGGCCATCGACTGTGATTTCGACTTACGAGAGACAATGTCAATCTCATGCGTCTTGAGGCGCGAATACAGCGCGTCAAGCGTCAAAGTTGATAAATCGGTGGTGTCCTTGATGGTAGTCACCTTCATCTCCCAAACACGCAAATCGAGTGCAGCAAGCATCTGACGAGCATTGTCCGAGTCGGGGTATGTGAGACCGACCGCTTGGAGATTGCTCAAGATCTTGTGAAAACGCGCAAAACACTCATCTAAAGACTCACCAGCAAGCATCTCGAACTTGTTATAGTCCCGCTTGAATCGGTCTGTGCATCTGCGTCTTAATCTGGTGGTGCCCTCATGGTATGCATCGAGGGTCTCCCAGATATCGAAGGCAGACGAGAGATGAGAGATACGGTCAAACTCGCTACGACTCAGGCCCTGAATGATGATGTTCCTTGCCTTTGCATTCGCCTCAACATCAGCCATGTTCCCGGCATTGATGTTCTCATCGGCAGGAACAACAAATCGCACCTTGACCTTGCGCCAGATGGCATACCCCTGGGCCTGAATATAAGTTTCCATTCGGCTCTTCCAGAACGGGTAATCGATGCCATCGAAGATCGGCGGCTTGGTCGAGTACTTGTCCGTCGCCATGGCTCTCGAGACCGGTTAAGATCTATTGAAAAGAGCTAACCGGCTCTGATACCAATTGTAGGACCGAAATGGCGACAGAGGGGGGTGAATGTCGGTATTAAAATAAATTCCGTTCCCCACTAGTACTCAAAAACTCAGCTCTCCAGTAGCTATTAGACAGCTACGAAGAAAAAATTAAAAGAGGAGTGTCTACTGGCAACCAAATAAAACTGAAAAGAGAACCTGCCTCTCCTGCCGAAAGAAAGAAGCTGCAAGAATTAAAGCCAACAGAAAAGACTAGTTCTTCAACCTAAAGCAAATGATTGACTAGAAAGGAAGAAGAAAGTTCGGACAACTTGCAGCAAGGGCCAACACAAAATCAAGAGCTGCCGAAGGGATAAAAAGGAGCATTAAAAGCTAGCTTTAAATGCTGCTCCAAAAGAACACAAGAAACCACTGCTTCCTGACGGCAAAACAAGGAAAATGCAAATTCACCTTTTGCATTAAATGCTAATGATTAAGCAACATTAATCTCTCCTCCTTGCCGTGAAGGACATTCTTAAAAGTAATCTCAAGAAGGACTTGCACTAAATGGCTTCATGAAGCAACGTGGACCAAGAAATAAAAGCCATTAATGCCATAAAAGATCAAGAGAGTAGAACATGCTGGACTGAAGGAGACATGCTATTATTTTTATGGCCAAAAACTGCAGGCAATAGACAGTCTCCTGTCAGCAGGAAGGAGTGGAATTAAATGCCAACCGAAAGCAATAAAAACTAGGCACTTGTTGCTCACGGATTGACTGCAAGAAGAAGCAGCACTCAAGAGGTAAGAGAGCAGGGGACAAAACAAGAAACAAGAACTTGAGAGATTCAACACAAGAAATCATAAACACGATACGGAGATATACATGATTAAAAAGAGGAATGATTACATAGTTGTTCAGCTCATCTCTCTCTCTCAATCCTCAAGAACACCAAGAACTACATGGTTCTTGGGAGGAACACAACCCTATCTCATACACCCATTCTCTCAACCACTAAAGCACAAAGCAAAAGCCCTAAAACCCCTCTCCAAGTCTTGCAAACAACCAGGAAATACACCCCTATTTATAGCATTCCTTGATGGGTTTACACTTGGCTTTGCCCATTTTACCCCTCCATGCTTTGCCCGCTAACCCGCTTCCTTTTGCAGCCTCGCGCTTTACCAAACGCCCGCTGCACCTTCCGAAGCTTCGCGTTCCTTGTCTCGCACGCCTCGCAACCACCTCGAGTCCACGTCGTCTTCGACACATCCCGACTGTTCTGACCTCAGCGCCACCTGCGCCTAGTCCAGTCCTCCGTGTCTCGCCACGACTCCACTCGACGTCCTGCAGCCATCACAGACAAAAAACACATCGCATAGCACGGCACAAAGCATATAAACATGATTAGTACCAACAAATCCTACTCAAGCGAGAAAAGGCCCAAATGACCAACCGGGACGACGACCACGCGTCAAATTTGTCTAATCATAACCCGACCTCGCCGAATGCCAAAAAGACATGAATCACTCAAACCAAACTCACTCTAACCAAACCACATGTCAATTACTCATCACCAACTTGGGATTTAGACCACATGGTCTCTCAATAATACAGGTAAAAAGAATTCATCACTGCCTCTCTTTCTGAGAAAATGAACAAAAAGAACTATGTAAGCACCATGCATGAGGAGCCTGCCTAGCTATCACAAGAACTCGCTCGTCTAGTGGCCGGGTCCCTCGGGGCTTGGCCCAGCCGGCAACCTCGCCAGCAACAGCTCCACCGCCTCCTTGGCCTTCTTCAACGCCGCCGGCTTGCACCCCGATCCGTGGGCCGCCTCGCCGCCGTCGAAACGCCCCTCCGGCGGTGCCGGCCTCGCGGCATCCACACGGCACGCCAGAAGGACGACGACCACGGCAAGAACCGCGAGAAGAACGCGTCTCCTCGCCCAACTACCCATGAGAGAAAAGAGCACAGTTACACAAAGGCTGAATGCGAGAGAAGTTGATCAGTTGATCTTCGAGATGCTCTCCTTGTGGTTGCGCCTGTGTGTTTTGGGCTTCCAACTTCGATGTGCTCTGCAACAGTTTGGTTGCTCCTTATATAGTAGGGGCATGAGGTGAGACCAGTAGAGCACAAGCACGTACGAAACATCGAAGTAGCTGCAGCTTGGGTGCAAGTGCAATCTGTGGAAGTCAAGATGGTGGACTTGGAAAATGCCATTCTTTTCCAAATGGTTATGTCATCAGTTGAACATATGCCATCACTTGAACATTTACAGGTTTTGGTCATGCAGTGCTGTAAACAAGAACAAACTTCGTTTTTTTAGGAATCGGAGAGATCAAAATCGGTTTGCATAATTTTAGCTTCTTGTTGTACCAGCAAAACGAGCAGAGGATCCGGAAAGGCGTTAGATCCAGAAACGAGCAGAGCAGCAGAGTCTCTTGAGTTGCTGCATCCATTCTGATGATGTTTATAATTAATTAGTGCATCAAGAATGAACTCTTGAAAGAAAAGCAAACTGTTCAAAATCTCTGCTGCTTCTGTACCATCAAGATAGACAGCATCTGTCAAAACTTGCACATCGTTATATGACATCAACTACGCGGTTATTCCACGAGAAAAGTCATTTGCTACCTGTCAAAAAGAGAAAAGTCATTGAGATTCTCGTTAGAGTCTTTCGGCAACGAGAGTTGAGACAGATATTTTTGCCGATCACACTGTAGCACGGCTGCATGAACAAGTCAATAGGTCGTATTCTTCCTCCCATTCAGCGCAAAGAATAAGAAAACCTTCCTCCCATTGTGGTCAACGAAGTATATCGTCGAATTCTGTTACTTACGTTTTGGATGCATTGCTGCTGTCATCCTGGAAGGAGTACAAGCTAAGAACTCCTTGACTGTACAATAAAAAATAGGTCGGTCATGATTTGCTTAGGTCAATCAGAACACAAACCTAATAAGCCGTCACTAGAGAACAACTTCAGCCAACGCTCTTGATCTAATGAAGCCGAATACTACTTTTACATGCTTCTCTAGCAACCTGAGCAGTGTCCATTCAGATGGCTATAACTTTTCACACAGATATTCAAATGACGTCTTGATTGGCTCTTTACGAAGTATATTCGATAAGCTTTCTAGAGGTATATAACATGAGTACGGAAAATGTTCATGCCAATGCGGGCTTCGCCCTAGAGTGGACAGAGGAAAATACGTAGGAACGTCAGGACGGATGCCCGGCCTCTTCACGGCCTGTTCAAGAGGAGTTGACCAGTCGATTTCGAATGAGAAAGTTGACCAGTCAACACACCGAGGGCCCACACGCAGAGAGTAGTATCCTTCTCCTTCAAAATTGACAGGTCAACTTTTCTTGAACGGGATACCGGACGTACGCCATGATTACCACCCGAGGCGTTCGCCTACGCACGCGTCCCTTCCCATGCCCTCGCCGGGCCGCCTGTGGATACGGCATACGGGCCAACACGCGAGCCGGTCAAGCCGGCCTAACTGGTCGTCTACGGCCGGTGGATAGAAGTTTAAATTAATTTTGAGTTTTTTAAATTTTTTTAAAGTAGAAGTAAAACTCTTTACTCTAATAGCTACAGAAACTATAAAGATCATAGATAAATAATCACAAGAAAAAATCCAATCAAAATCGAACAAAACGCATTTTGACAACCTCGACTTCTCTCTGGACAGTGTGATCTCTGTTCTATCTGTCTGACCACTATAAACAGAAAAATTAGACAAAACTATAGTAACTTCAGTAAAAAAAAACTACCATAATTTCATAAATGAACAGTAATTTCAACGCTATTTCAAAACCGAAAATTCATATAACTTTTGGCCAGTTGATCCAAATGACTTAAAATTTTGTATGCATCTTTTTTAGGATGTTGAGAACTATTCTAATTAACAATAAAAAAATTATTGTCAAAGTTCTGACATTTTTTCGTTCGAAGGAAGGATGCACCAAAATTGATCAAAAGATGAAAACTTTGATTTGTTCTTACTCGTGAGTCCTAGATGGTCTAGGTGATCTGGGATGGGTTCTCACATGTTATAGCAACCTAAAACACAATATGAATTCAACCCAAAACACTCACAAGATCAAAACTCAAAAATCACATCTCTCTTGAGAAAAATCAAGCAAACTCAAGAAATTTTTCTAGATTATATCTATATAGATGAGATCTTATCTCCAGGAGACATCTCTATCTCTTATATGTTTTTAGCACCAGAAAAACTCAAGAAAAGAGAAATCCAAACAAGAAAGGCAAGAAAATCAAAAACACGTGGGAGGATTCATAGCACAACTCACTTACCCAAAGTTTGGGTGTTCATTTCATTTGGAGTGGAATGTTTTACAGTCAATCTCTCAGGATAATAGAGCTCTAAACTTAGAGCACACACACAAAGCTTCAACAAAAGGAAACCTTAACCCTAACCTTTCTCAAGTCTCTCACTCTCAAAGACTCATCTCAACACAAGACTTATATAGTAGAGACTACCACCTCACACCAACCAGTCACTTCTTAGTGGACCACACCACTTATATATGGAAAAACTTGGCAACTCATACATAAACGGGTTTTACATTATCATACACTTGCATGCTTTTCAAAATGTGACTTTCCAAAAGCTCCATAAGCCTGATAAAACTCTCAAACGATAAAGACATCACCCAAACCACTTTAGGCCAGCGCCACGGTTTTGCTAACCGCCACTCTATCTGATCTCAGATAATTTTTTAAATTGCCACCCGCTAGTCTTCATGACGATGCAATGTCCATGACTTGTCGTCAAGATCGTGAGCCTGCGCTGAGACAATCACCACTTGAAACATCCAAGTCCTACGACACATCAATATCACTCCACAGTTTGTGATGCCCAACACCTTACTGTCAAGATCGTACACATTCTTCGAGAAATGTCACCATTTGAAACACACAAGTCTATTTGGCACATCACATACATGCGTTGCCTCTTCATGACCCTTGTCTTTTTCCCGTGCTTCTCGGTTTGAGATGTTGCTTCACCCGATCTTATGCAACACGTCATACCTTAGGAGTCCTTCCGTAGCCTCGGTTTCACCGCTGGCAGTAATCATCATAAGCATCTGCACACCAAAGAACAAAACAATCAAGCTGAGCACAAAATGACATGCACTTGATTATCCATTAGTAAACTAATGCACGGACATACACCATGACTCACACAAGTATGGACTCCCCCATAACCAACACTGTGCGAACTCACGCCATGACTAACACCTAAACTCGTAGAACCAACAGACCAACTCAGCAAGGCCAGTCTAATCGTAGCTCACACGTCGATCAGACCGCCCACAGGACAACTGGTCAGACTGCTTCCCCAGATCGGTCTGACCACATCGTCCCAGTGGTCAGACCGCCTGGCCAGGCCGGTCTGACCGGGAATTCTAGAAAAGCATAAGTTGAAATTCAATTATATAAAAACCAAATTCAAGCAATAAAATCAATACATAATTAATATCAAATACTCATTACTAACATAGAGTTATCACCAAATGATCCTTCACACGTTCTTGACTTCTCGCATAAAGAAATTTGAAAATAAAAGTACGTACATGATGCCACGTCCGTCTATCGTTAAGGCCGTTTAGAAGCTGTGTGTTAGTGAATACTATTCACAGTGGAATATTGACCGTATGATAGGGTGTATCTCCTGCTACTGTACCATCAATTTTGACCTATTTATATTGATTTCTTCTTAGGAAAATCTAAAATTAATACAAACATTCGGCTTCTTGAAACGGCTTCTCCACTTCTCTTATCGCCGTCTCATTGTGGGGATAAAGTAGGGGTCATAAGAGCAACTCCAGCAGTAGCCCTCAAATCTAAGCCCCTACTTTTTATTTGAGGGCTCCCCCTACTTTTGAGGGCCCAATTTTTTTGCTTCTACTCCAAAGCACCCCTCAAATCAAGGCTCTCAAATCCATCCCAACAGACAATGACACCTCGGACCCACCCGTCATCTCCTCCTCCTCACCATCGAGCTATGCAGAGCCGCGGACGTCCGGGAGGAGGAGTCACTGCGTCGGGCGGGTCGCCGAGAGGAACCACCGGGAACCGGAGGATCTGGAGGAGCCGTCGGGGACCTCGCCGAGAGGAGAAGACCCGCAGGGAACCTCACCGGAGAAGAGGAGCCGCGCGGGAGGGGAAGGGAAGGGGAGTCGGGGCGGGCGGCGGCGGTGGCGGGAGGCGAGCGCGCGGGAAGGGAAGGAGTCACTGCGTCGGGCGGGGTCGCGAGAGGAACCACCGGAACAGGAGGACTGGAGGAGCCGTCGGGGACCTCGCCGAGAGGAGAAGACCCATGGGAACCTCACCGGGAGAAGAGGAGCGCGCGGGAAGGGAAGGGGGAGTCTGGGGCCGAGGCAGAGGGGCGAGGCGGCGGGGAGGAGGCGGGCAGCGCGGGAAGGGGGCAGCGGGGGCCGGGCGCGGTGGGGCGGGGGAGGCGGGAACCTCACAGGAGAAGAGGAGCGCGCAGGAACCTCACCGGAGAAGAGGAGCCGCGCGGGAAGGGAAGGGGGAGTCGGGGCCGAGGCGGAGGCGAGGCGGTGGTGGGGAGGCGAGGCGCGGGAAGGAAGAAGGCGGCGGGAGCCGGCGTGGTGGGCGCGAGGAGTCGGGGCAGCGAGGGAGCGGCGGCGGAGGCGAGGCGCGGTGGAGGCGGGCGCGGCGGAGTGGGAGGGAGGGGGGCGGAGTGGGAGGGAGGGGAGGCGCGCGCGCATGGGGATTTTGGCGGCGGAGGCAGGGAAATTTCACCGCGGGAAGAAAGAAGAATGAGGGCTAGAGTAGGGGCCCCGAGAATGAGGGTGAAGGGGGATTTGAGGGCTCCTCAAATTTGAGGGCTCTAGTAGGGGCCCCACTGAGTTGTATTTTTGCCTCAAGCCCTCAAATATGAGGTTTGAGGGCTCAAGTAGGGGCCCTGCTGGAGTTGCTCTAAGTGCATCACGCGCCTCACTTCTCTTGCTCTTGTTACGCACATACATTTCTTACTCATTTTCACACCGTTCACATCCTCATTCTTAAAATCATTTTTTCAACTATTATTATTTATTTTTAATAAAAACCATAATTTACAACTAAAATCTAACGGTAAAAGCCAATACGAACCCTCTTATGTCTAGTCCGGACTCGCATTGACAAATGTTCTGTGCACTGCATGTACTAGTCATGGTCTTCGTGAATCTACCCATTTTCCCTCTGCAAGATTAACCTGCATGCGTAGGTAAATAAAATGTCCCGAGAGATCACGGTGAAATTTCTGCTCAGACAGATTGCCTGCACGACGGGTGCAAGTGGTTTTGCCGGGAAGCTAGGCCTGACTGCAACACGCGAGCCGGCCGGGTCACATCGCACCGTGCTGCTCGGCGCGCAGCGAGTGGTGGAGCACCAGGCTCTGCTCTATCCACACTCGATTCTTCCTCCTCTCCTCTCCCCTGTCGCCTCTTACTTCCTCTGCTCTCCTCTCTCTTCTCTTCCGTTCCATCCATGGCTGCAGCCGCTCCCTCCTCCGCCTCGCCGCTTCTTCTCCCCTCAGGTGTCCCATGACTTCCTTGCATTCTTCAGCTTCTTGCGAGTAGCTTGCTAGCTTGTTTGACGCAATGTGTTTGCCTCACGGAGTTAGGTTGGTTGTGCGCAGGTCCGAGATACGCCTCCAGGGCGTGGCTTCGCGACGGCAAGGCGTTCAGAGGTTGCAGGGCGCTGAGTTCAGAAGCACCATGCTGCTGCAAGGTTGCCGGTGGAAGCGCAGCGCAATGTGGAGGAGCCGGCAGCTGCGTGACCAGTAGCACCCGGAGGAGCATGCTCGGAGTGGTGGCTCTCGGGGTGTCTACCTTTGGGTTGGCTGCATTTGATGCTATCGCCGCCGGGTTGCCACCGGAGGAGAAGCCCAAGCTCTGCGACGCCGCCTGCGAAAAGGAGCTCGAAAATGTACGTTGAGACTGTATATTGCCATTCTTGGCCTTTTGCTTTCTCGGTTGAATTGGTGCGAGGATAACATCATGAAGACTCTGGTTATGTGAAGTGATAATGCAGCACTGCTAATCGGTTCCTTTAATTTCGACCAGTCTGACCTTTTTATTCACAATGATCCATGGTTACATACTTCTAAATGATAACTGGAACTGTGTGATCTGAGCACCTCATTAGCATGGAAGACACATGCTAAAGTAAACTCCCTTCTGTTATACAGGTGCCTATGGTAACCACAGAATCTGGTCTGCAGTACAAGGATATCAAAGTGGGCGAGGGGCCAAGTCCACCCATTGGTTTCCAGGTGATTATCTCGACTAGCATGAGCTGATCCGACGATGATGTTCTTAGATATGATTTTACTGGACATATATTAACATACGGATATTGTTCACTTCTTACCATATAGGTTGCTGCAAATTATGTTGCCCTGGTGCCAACTGGACAGATATTCGACAGGTGAGTTTTGAATATTTGATGTGTGTCATTCAGCTGCTTTCTATCTGTACTTTATTTACAAAAAGACAACAAGTTTTAAGTTATACCTGTTCAGTAATCAGAACCTGCAAATCAAAGTGTGTTTCTTTAGCAAATCGTGTTCTTATTATGTCTGCTGTATTATGCAGTTCACTAGAGAAAGGCCAGCCCTACATATTCCGTGTTGGTTCAGGACAGGTATTTCTGCATGTTCTTGTTGGTATCAATGTTGTTCTGAAATGTTACTACTGAAGTGAGTGATGCTATGATAAATTGATTTGAATATGGCAAACACTGTTCTTCACAGTGTTTAGATTAACTGCAATGCTTACCAGCCTGCCTTGCTGACACCACAACTAAATAAATTCATGCTGTTGTAGACTAATTGGTTTTGCTTCACTGCTTATTCTAGCAAGTAACGTAACATTTGGCTAGCCATTTGGTCTACTGGAAATCTGGAATTTTACTTGTCTGCACTTTGCAACTTATTTTTTGAAGACATGCATTGCAACTTCCATAGTAGCGGGTTTGAGATGGTGTTATACTCTCTCATTCATCTGTTTGGCAATATTAGGTGATAAAGGGGCTTGATGAAGGGATTTTGACAATGAAGGTTGGAGGACTACGTCGGTTGTATATACCTGGCCCAGTAAGTAGTCTCACTTCAAATTTAAGAAAACAATTCGGAAAACAAGACAAAATTAGCTGTTTCGCAAATTGCAAGACAACTTCACCCTTTCACCTATGATCTGGCATTGTTTCTCCGTAGTTTGGAGATCTGGACAGGATAATGATGATTTTCTTTTTCTTGATCTGAATAGTTAGCATTTCCTAAGGGCCTTACTTCAGCTCCTGGAAGGCCAAGAGTAGCTCCAAGCAGCCCTGTCATATTCGATGTCAACTTATTGTACATACCAGGTCTTGATGACGAGTGAAAACATTCTCCTGCATTGCCCAGCTTTACAGGAGGAAACTGAAGTGAAGGATTCACTGTTTGCGATTACTGTACATCTTGAGGGACAATTCTTTTTGGCAGCAAATTCTACGCAAGTATGATGGTTTGTGTTAATTAAATAAATAAAACAATGGTGAATGGGTAGCCTCAGTGATATAATGATATGTAATGGGTAGCCTCAGTGATATAATGATATGTAATGGGTAGCCTCAGTGATATAATGATATGTGCTAATCCTTTTATTCACTTGCCCAGTATTTTATCGGGAGATTTGGTGTGTGTTTCAGTAAAGCTTCAGATTCAGAATGAAATAGTCAGATTCACCAAAACTTTCAAGACCAACACACTTAAATGAATAACATGGAGATTTCCTGAGAAAAATAGAGCAATTCGTAAATCCAGAGGTAACAGCAAATGGCGCTTCAGAGGCTTGAAAGACAGTAGGCCGGCAGTTCCCTTGCCGTACTGGCAAAAGAACCGGCCACTCCAAACTGCAATTAATACACAGACAGGAAAGCCTTCAGATAACTAAATGCAGAATGACTAGACCAGGAGCGAAGACTAGGGCTCGACTCCAAACAACTTCTGTTTCTGGCTTTAGAAATATAACGTCTTTTTAATTTTATCTTTTTAGTTTTTTCTTTATTTTTTTTTGCATTATTTGTGATGATATAGCCTTTTTTATTTTTTAAACTTAATTACTTAGAAAAATCTCACAGACGCTACAGCGCTTTTTAACCAGAAACCAGAAGTTACTTTGAGCACTACCTAGAGGTCAAGTCTTTATCTGCAATACCTTCATTTTCCTAAGGATATGCATCTTTGTCGACCTGGCTTATCTATTCTACGAGGACCAAGCGGTTGCTCAGATGACTAGCAACGCCTCCGAGCATGCAGGGTTCGAATCCGATGCACCTCACCTAAATAAATTAGAAATATGGTACACACATGCGTACACGTTCAGTGAGAAAGCGTGCGGCCGCGTTCCGTGAGGTCTTATGTCTTCGCAAAAATTTCCAATCGTGTGTAGAGAGGGCACACGCGTGTGTGTGGTGGTGGGAGTGAGATATGAGTTTAGTGTGTGTCCGTTTTGTATCCCTTAAAAAAAAGCTTCTCTATTCTACAACCAACTTGACAGTTTTGTCCACAACCATTGGAGAAATATGCATAGATTGCTCACAGCGTTGGCCCTTTGGTGCCTAATATTCAACACCAAGGAGATAGCTGCGTGCATCTCCGCGGAGAGGGATGCCCTGGTTGCCTTCAACGCCAGTATCGACGATCCTGGTGGGAGGTTACATTCATGGCAAGGACAAAACTGTTGCAGCTGGAGCGGTGTGAGGCAGTTGCAGATCCAGGAATTTTAAAATGGATATTCAAAATTACGAAATATTGTTCAATTGAAAACATAAAGGTCCATAGTAGCGAAAATTAAAATTCAATTATTTATATTAGAGACAACATCTCAAATAATATAAAGAAAATTCTAAAATAATCAAAAATTAACACGACGATGCTTCATGCCTTAGAAATGAGATATAATGTCATGCAGACAAACACACAAAAAGGAAGCAACTTCAGCAAGGAGTGAAAAACAGAACTCAAAGACTAATGGTTTTAACCATGATGATTGAAATTGGAGATGAACTGTTTCCTTAGAACTACTAACTTGAGTCAAAGTTCAAATCAGAATAATTCTATAATAGAGTTGTACAGTCACAACGAGATGCGTTAATCAAGTTAAAAGACAATTCTCTTTGTTACATTTTTGTATTCTCAAGCGGAAGTTCAAAAGTGCTTTTATCGTGAACATATTTTGTTGAACGGTTTCTGACTAAGCAACTTAAGTAGTATGCTAAACAAAATATGGATCAGACAGCCAGACATCAAAGGGGATCAAATCATCCAAGTGTCCAACACATCAAGCTACATGACAAACTTGATAACACTTACATATTTTCTAAATAATTGATACATAAGTCATCAAAATATAATCAATTACTATGCAAAAACTTTAGAATCATTATAGATACCTCACTTCTTTAAGCAAAATACAACTCACGTCTTTATTTAGACACGTAATTTTGCTTCAAATCAGAGATCACTAAGGGAGTAGAAGGAGACAAAGGGATTATCGGATTAGAGATATGGGGCCATGACGCCATGGGGGTCACTAGGTCGGGGAGGGTGAACCTATGCGGCTGCACCGCATTGGCAAGCGACGATGGCAAGGTGACTTGCGTTGCGAAACGACCGCTCCAATGCTCTTTTAAGATCAGAAGCTCCTGCGCTACCAAATGGAGAGAGACAGAGAGGAGAGACTTGGGTGAGAGAAAAGACTGAGTGAGACCTAGAGTTTTTACCATGTGTCATGTGAATCACTATCACTATAGTGCCCTAGTGGGCCAAAGCCAGTGTTTGGCGCCAATTTGGGCTTAGGAGAGGGAAATAGGCTAAAAGAATCTAGTAATAATTTAAGCTGACTGTGTATAAACAAGACAAATTTGGCCTAACTACTAATATACATATATATTATATCTTGTATATAGTAGATTTTTAGGCAAAAATTTTGAGTATTCGATTGAATACCCTTGACTTACTCTAGAACTGCCTCTGGCGTGAGGTGCAGCAAGAAGACCGGCCATGTCGTCAAGCTGTACCTTGGTGAGTACACCCTCAGAGGTGAGATCAATCCATCTTTGGCTGGTTGGACCAGAAGATTGGTGTACCTCAACCTGAGCCAAAGTGACCTTGGTGGGTTGCCCATCCGAGAATTCAAAGGCTCTTTCAAGATGTTGAGGCATCTTGATCTTTCGCATGCCGGTTTTGGCGGGACAGTCCCTCCTCAACTCGGCAATTTGTCCAGGCTCAGCTATCTTGACCTGAGCTCATTCGGTTCTCATGTGATCACTGTAGACAACCTCCATTGGGTTTCAAAGCTAACTTCCCTTAGGTATCTCGACCTCCGTTGGTTGTATCTTGCTGCTTCAATGGATTGGCTGCAGGCAGTGAATATGCTTCCTTTGCTCTAAGTGCTTCGCTTGAATGATGCAAACCTTCCTAACACCAACCTGAATTCTCTTTCTCAGGTCAACTTCACTGCCCTTATGCTACTTGATCTCAAGAATAACGACCTGAATCCTAGCTTCCCATACTGGATTTGCAAGCTAACTGCCATTTCAGATTTGGATCTGGCCAGCTGTGGGCTCGCAGGAAGGATCCCCGAGGAGATTGGCAAATTGACATCAATTAAGTTTATTGGACTAGCGGACAACAAGTTGAAAGGAGCAATACCACGATGAACGAGTAGGTTGTGCAACTTAGTTCACATCGATTTGTCCAGAAACATTCTGTCAGTAGATATTACAGAAGCAGCGAAGAGCCTGTTTACCTGTATGAAGCGGTCGCAGATACTTGACCTTGCTGATAACAAATTGAAGGACCATGTTAGAAGATCCAAGATTTTGTTATGGTAAACCATTGTCAAATTGGAGGAACTGGGATTTAGATTTTATAAGTTTACATTTTTTCAGGCTTTGCTTCAGATCTGGTGATCAAACCGGCTGGCCCCAGTGATCTGGCTGGCAGCAGCTAGCGGTCGACCGGTTGGAGCTGGCCTGATCGGGCCAGCTGTGTTGCTTCGATTGAAACTTGTGATTTCGCGATGTTTAGTCGTGGTGAACTTTGGTTTGATCTAGGTCAGTACATATGTGTTGCATGAAGCATGTTTTAACTAACGTGAGTCAAATTATAAAGAACTTATGACCGAAAACGATTTCTTGGTCATTGCATGTGCAGAGAGGCTTGGAGTCAATCATGGTCAACAACGAGGATCGGGGCAACGCTCATGGACGAGCCGAGGTCTAGAATGATCAAGGATACTGGGTGAGATAACTAAACTCAAGTATGGCGCAAGGAAAATGGAAAATATTGAAGGAAAGTTCGAACGACGGGTTGCACCATATGACTTGGTCGGTCCAAATGAGGCATGGTAACCAAAGTGGTGGAGACTTACCGACGTATGGCAAGCCAATGGTACACTTACACATGGCAAGCATAACGATTGCTTGCAAGGAAGGTGAAGGCCAGGTCAAGGAAGGGTATGTTAGTATGATGGCCAAATATCGGAAACTACCTTGGATCGCCCCAGTTAGGTCAAGGAGAAGTTAGAAAGATCAAGTTGGATAAAAAAAACTAAGGACATATTGGATTCAAGCTCATGTGATTTGAAAAGTTATGAGTGTAGCGTAAAGTTAACAGGTTCCCCCTATATATGCTAATAGATAATATCCATTAGGGTTGGATATGGGCTGGTTACCTTATCTGTTTAATAGGTTGAGATGGACACTTGCAAGTTAACCATCCTATTCTAGCACAGAGTTCTATGGTTAGGATTTGAGAAGTATAAGTGTTATAGTGTGCTCTCTTGTTCTCCAGATGGAATGGTTGTAAAACCTTCATCCTGAAGTTGTAATACATCAACTTTATTCATCTCTCATAGAGTCCTCTTGTTTTAGTTGACTTTTGCTCTTGATCTTGTTGGTTTTAATCTTCTCTATCCCTTTCTTTATCTTGTTGTATGCCAAGGATATGTTAGTGATGGAGATGACTCATGGAGATCAATCTCCTTTTTATCTAGGCATCATGTCTTATAAGTTCTTAAAGTTGTTCGATTTTGCTTAGATTTAGTTTCATCGTGAGATTTCTTGTTTTAAGGGTTTTTGTCTCAAATCTTCGGGAGTTCTTACTTGTTGTGATATGTAGAAATACATCTAAAGCCACCTTGTCCATCCTCTATCCACGAGTTTGCCCAATTTTAGTGTAATCTTACTTGTTCTTGAGAAATGTCTGAACTTTGAAAAGAATTCATATGATCCCTACATGTCTCCCAAATCGACTCCTCCCCTACTGCTGACTCTGTTGTCTCCTCCCCCGTGCCGAACTCCATGCCTCCCCTTGCTGCTGCCACACGCCATCGCCCTTGCTGCTCTATGCGCCACTTGCCATCGCCCTCCGGTCAACCCACCACCAACGCCGCCGCTCATCTGGTTGTGCTTCACCTGTCCCACACCTTAGCTGCCATCGTTGTTGCCTCCACCATCTGGCCAACCCGCACGTTGTCACCCGTTGCTCCGTCTGGTCACACACCATACTGCCAACCAGCCGAGAAAAGAGAGGAAGATGGGATAGCCATGGGGGAGGAGGAGTCGGCTGGGAGAGAAGAAAGGAGGAGCTAAGCTCAGCCAAGAGGAAGGGAGAAGTCGGTCGGTTGGTAGGAAGAGGAGAGGTAGGAGAAAAAAGAAGAGGGGAGGGAGGACTCGGCCAAGAGAGGGGAGAGTCGATTGGGGTGAAGAAAGGGAAGAAAGGAAGGAAGAAAAAGAAAGGAAGAAGAGAAGTGCCGTCCATGAGGGGAAAGAAAAAAAAGAAGAGGAGAGAAGAAAAAGGAGGAAAATAAAAGAGAAGGTAAGACTGATCCGATGCCCGATCCGCTAGATCCAGCCAAAACAAGGGAGAAAGAGCCACGATCCAGTTAATCGGAGCAAGGGTAACGCTTCGATTCCTTCTCCGTGCTTGGTTATTAATTACGTAGAGATCGAATTGTTGAATAGCATGATAGATGTATACAATGGTTAGAACACAGCTAGTAGTTGGATTTCATGTGCAGTGCAGTGGTGTGTGTGGCCATGAGTGTGTAGAGCTAGTGAAGTGTGCTGGCCATGTGGTATTTTGTCGGTGCATGCGTGATCGACTAGTGCTCGGTGAATAATTAGTGAATTGATAATTAGCACTTGGCTAATTAGTGATTGGTTAGAGTAAGCAATTAATTAGTGTATGTGATTAATGAGGTGAGCAAATGGTTTGTATGCATTAATTAGTATAGACTAATTAACAGAGGTAATTTCTAAAGCTCTATAGAAGGCTAGAATGCTACTTTTGGCACATCGGATTGGAAGTTTGGCATTCGAGTCGAATGCTGTGGAGTGGGACCCCCTGTCCTTTGGGACTAAAATGGGAGTTATGCCTTTGAGATAGTTGCAGCCCAGTATGGGATAGCATGACCTTCGGGCTGAAATCGGAGTTTTAGATTATGTACCATTTAAATTATGGTAACTAGGAATACATGAGTAGAGTTATGCAAATTTCTGATCCTAAGCTAGTTGCTATGTTAAGTTTTGACATTAAATGCTATGGTTTTCTAACCACCGGGACAGTGGGAAGGTGCCTGATTTAATAGTATTGTATGTCTTTGGTTTGCGCATAGGAATGATGTCGTCATATGTGTGCATATATTGCTATGATGTGCTGAGATGGGTGGATGCTTGTTCGGTGGAGGTTAGGTTTGGCACCATCCACACACCGTCCATAAGATTGAACAGGTAAGTGCATGGTAAACCAGTAAATTCGGGTAATGATTGCTATGGATTGGTTTTTGGATTCACTACCAACCATGCTATCTACTATGCTATCATAAGTTGATTATTTCGGTTTGCATATTGATATGATGATGAAAGTTGAGTAATGGTACATGAGATGGTCTATTGATCTTTGATATGTTGCCAAATAATGGTTAATGGAACATGGCATATAGGTATGCTTACATGAAGAAATTGCATTGCATGCATTCATGTCATAAAAATAGATGTTCTTTATGGTATCTATGGTCTACTTTGTATGAACACTTTATAGGAGTGGAGAAAGACCTACTTCGGTAAGCACCCTACGGGAGTGAGGGAAGACTTACTTAAGTAGGCCACATAAGTTTCATTGTACTTTATATACAACATGAATTTAGGATTAATCACTATGGCGACACGTATGACTAGGTCTCGCTGGATTTTAATTGTGATTGTACCAAAGTGGAGCAAGATAATATACCTTGATTCCCTATTTAGGGGCAACCACGACTTCAGTCGTGTGCAAGAAATAATTAACAGGTAAACTCATTTCATCCATACATAACTCTATAGTAATCTTTCCTTCGTTTGCAATAGTTGAGGCTAACTTTTTGGGAATCACGTAGGTCATTTACCGCTTATGTTGACCTAGGAGGGAGACATAACGAATTCAGTGACACGCTGTGACACAGGATGCGATTTTCGGTACCCGCTACAACATAACAATTCTATATCACAGTTTGTTATAATGCCTCTAGAATTGACAATGTCTATGTATGTAATTATATATATTTTGCAGCGCCACCAGCAGCTACAGGATAACATATGTGGATTATATGTGTTGCCGCCATATGAAGGAAATCACGGAAGTTTGTACAGGATAACAATTCCATATCACAGTTTGTTATATATGTATGCCTCTAGTGTGTGTATTATAACCCCCACCCCCCAGGGTTAATTAGGGTAAGACAAAGGCAACTTTTTGAAGCCCAAATGCGCAGAATTCTTCTAAAATATCTGTTATTATGGAGTTACCTTTTTTCCTGCAAAACCGAAAAGACATCTCTGGGGAAAGGCACACCGCAGTTCATCCACAAACCGAAACCATGGCAAGTTCACAACACAAGCACACTTGTCTGGTTTTGGACACTGACTGCATCCAGGGCGGCTGGACCTAGCATTTTATTCTTATGGCATGACTCCAGATATACATCACAGACCATATGGGAATGGTGGCTCACGCAGATCCCAGGAAACGACCCATCCAAGTAGAGAAGCGAGACCAGGCCTGGTCAATGGCTCCCTGGTTCTCATCAGTCAAACCCATCCCCTTCCTCCTCTTGAGGGCCTCAGGTGACGTGTTCATGAAGGCATGCGAGCATCCAGGGTATATGTGGACTTCATGTGGTACTCCAGAAGACTTGAGCTGCTTCTCCAACGACTTGGCTGCCTGAAACATCACATAACAACAGTGTTACATTTTCAGATCAATCAATGTATATAGAAGACACTGTTCTGGGATATTTATCATTTGAGGCTTCAAGTATTTATCTGAAAACATGTCAGATGCTCCAAGTCAAAACAGCAGATATCGTACAGATATCTCGCATATTTACATCAGTAAGCCCTTGCTCAAAAACTAACTATCCAGCGATACAAAGTAATATGTTTAACACAATCTTGTTCTGATCAGGGTTCACAACCAGCGGTCTGGCCAGTTGTCGTTTTTGCTGGCAGTGACAACCGGAATGGAAGAGCATATAAAAGATGTTGAAAACACTTGGATGTCGTCTTAAGTTTCTGGCCAGTTGTCGTTTTTGCTGGCAGTGACAACCGGAATGGAGGAGCATATACAAGATGTTGAGGCAATAGTAAGAACTAAGCAGCAGTATGAAAAGCAAACAATGAAGAGAAGTGGAAAGGGAAAACATAGATAATCATGTGTCATAACAGCAGAGATTAATGACTTATGATAGAAGGTCTTACAGTGACATCTGAAAATCCAACAAAACTGTCAAGCTCCCCAAAATGAGCCTGGATGGGAGCCTTGGCCTTGGAAGGATCAGCAAGCTCAGAAGATGGTGTCCTCCACATGCAATTGATAAAGCACCTCCCATGCAATAACCAGTAACACCAACCTAAGGACAGATTAGATGGCAAAATAGGTTATCATAAAGCAGTTTACAACCTGCATTGGTTTCGACACAAGTCAAATAACATACACAAGATGTATGTTGCTATGGATTGTCCATCACTGAAGGACAAATATGCAGCATAGGCTATACTCACATGGTACAGCCACCGACAGAGTTTGGTCAGCAAACTATATAGTTAGAGTTTGACTGGATTGACGTCTCCTCATATAACTAAGGCCGATGTCGTGATACAGAAGTTTGCATTATTGGACAGATAACAAATTAATTAAGTAATCAATTTCTTATTTGGATTTCTCTTTTGGGTAAAAGCCCTTAGTTACCTTTCCTTGTTTTCTTAACATCATTAAAGAAAAATCTATCAGAGCCAATCTACTGGTGGGTTGGATGGTTGATACTATAATGCCCATTAATCTATGTAATATACACTGGTCTCAGGAGCACAAAGTTCTTTTACCTCAAATTTTCAGGCACATCACAATCTAAAGTCAAATTTCTCAGACAAGTTTAGTGTGTTTATTCTGTTTCCCCATTAAAAAAACTTAATGTAGCCACTACTCAGTGGCCTTTATTTTATTTTCTTACCACAGTTCGGCAATTTGGATGACACATTAATCAAGGATGATCCAACAGTGCTTTGGGTGATCACAGTATAATGGTCGTAGTCAATTCATATTACAGCATAGATGTTTGTTCTTGAGAATATTAGATATGAAAATTTGTTTGTTTTCCACGTGTGTCCAAATGAACAGAAGATTTTATGGCATCCCATAATTTTCAAGCGACATCAAAATCTCTAAAGAAAAAAAGTTCGATTTATTTTAACAAGCTTAACGCTAATGTTTTTGTTCTGTTTATCACTGTAATATAGGACTTAATAGCGCTGCAAACTTTTACCTATCTTCTTAACAACATTTGGCAGACCAGAAGGCATAAATTAATTGGACCCAATCCAATGAAGGCTTAAACAACAAATAATATAACAGACGGAGTCTCCTAGCATTGGATAAGTAAACGAGTGGCTTGTCAGTAACTCACTTCACAGCTACCAACACCTCATGCACCTTTGGATGGCTAACTAGGCAACTAGGGAACAAATCCTGTACCACTGCAAAAGATGGAATTGCCATAAGGCCCAAAACTAATGGTCACACCTCATAACAATTTACATCAGATTTTTTCATCAAGCTTTTGGATAAGCAGTTCATGAAGGTCAAAAGGCTAGAGTAGAAAAAGCTTTTGTAAATCTTAGAAACTTCAGGCTTTCTCCACAATTACGGGATAAACCTCAGAAGTACTAACAACCATGGAGTTGATCAAAATTCATAGGAATGTTCACTTATGGTTCAATTCTCTAAAATATTACAATGGTTATTGTACATCTGACAATTGACAAAATTAAAAGTTGAAAACACCGCTGCAATTAATATGCTGCAAATTTGTTTTCCTAAACATTTGATTCGTGGCTTATCATGAAGTGCATAATTCTATAAATACTTTAACCATGCAATCAGGCAATAATGCTGGACAGCTGCAGGGCAAGAAAACAAGTCAAAGGAAGAGATTAATAATCCACACCAAAGAAAGAAATTCAGCCTCTGTAACATTTGACTAACTGCGAGTACCAGAATTTAGCTATTTGACGTCAACAATGTACTTGCAACTAATGTACAAAGCTTCTAATCTTATTACTACCTCCAGGGCTGTTATGGTCTATGATCCCAGCGAGGCACACAGCAGGGCGTGAATAGTGCGTGGCAGTGTAGCATGAACATGCAAAGGTGGAGCCCAGAGGCCGAGCCGCGAGAGGCAGATGGCGGACGCACGTCCGTGCGTGGCCAGAGCCCGCGGCTGCCGATGTGCGTCTCCCCAGGGCCCTCCTCCTTCGCCACCAAATTGGCCCGCACCTGTGCCATCTTTACTCGCCTCCACCCTCACCATCCTGAGGCGCGCCGCTGCTCTGCTCGCTCGCGTTTGAGTGAGGGAAGAAATGGGGAGAAGAGAAAGAGATAAGGGGTAGGCCGCATTGATGCTAAGAATGATAGTTCTGCTATTTTTGAGTCAAGTCTTTTGAGTCATTTGCTACTACACGTGAGTTGTCCATGCCGGCGACAACTCATGCGACAAGCCATCACGGAGTTATTGTCATCACTGCAGTCCATCAACGCTTTGTTGATCCTCCTCAATGTATCGTACCTCCAGCGACACGGCCTCTTGTCGACATGGGGACACCTCGAGTTGCAGTCATGGCTGCCACCCTATAGCTCGAGGACGAGCTACTCGTTTGGGAGGGGTGAAATGTCATGGGCACAGGCCCATGGATAGCCATGGCCCATTAGGAGGACTAAATGCAAGGAACGCTATCAGTAACAATCAATTAGGATTTGGTTAGTTTGTTATCTCTATCATTTAATATTTACTTTATCAAGTTAGTTTCCATATTGTTAGGACTAACATCATCTATATAAAGAGAGGAGCTGTGCTATTCAAGATAAAAAAAAGAATCAGTTACCCTTTTCTTCCTTCTCTACCCATCCCCAATGGTGCAAGGCCATAACATGCTGAGGTAAGGTGTAGTTGGGTATGGGCCTAAAGACCGAGGGTAGGGCACTCGCTCTTGATCTGCCAGCCATGCCACCACCAAGGCTCTAAGGTCTATTGAAGAAGAGAGGGAGACGAGAACTTGGTTTATTCTTTTGCTTGTTGATAACAATACAATGCAGTCCTTTTTATAAGGATGGCTAAACTTGACTCTTAACCCTAAGAAACATATCTCCATATTAAAAAAATAATCATAATAATAGGAAATTTATCTCTAATACATGGAATAAATCATGGTTGAAGTTCACGCACTGTTCACGCTATAGTGTCGTGCACTATTCACACCCTGCTGCGTGCCTCGCTGGGATCATAGACAATAACATTACACCCCTCACGGTAAGACAACTTGTCATCAAGCTGTCAGGTGAATTGAAGTTCATCGTAACCCCATGTTGACAAAAGGGCACAATGATGATGTCATATAGCATGAAAGATGATCAATGAAGCCCCGATGCACAGCAGCCCCTAGGCATGGTTTCATGTCGCAAGAGTCGTTGGGGGGCATAGGCACCCAGCGCGGGATAGCAACAGCATCCTTCTTGCCTCGGGATGCAACGGTGCTGGAAGAGATGCAACGATGTCAATGAACCCTACATGGAAGCCGCCGTACACAGCACCAACGGCACAACATCGGCCGACAACATGGCAAAGGCGCCCACGAAACACCGACGACATTCTTCTTCCTCGTCAAAGGCACTAAGGGTGTAGCCAATGACAGCCTGGTTGGAGTTGTCGATGTTGGGGGTGGCAACGTAGCTAGTGCCAACACCGACATCGGGGAAGGTGGTGGCAGCACAGCCATTGCAATCGCATGCGATGCCTCTTCCTATTCCTTCAACTTGTCCACCAACTCCATAACCTTTTCCAAGGTGGCCATCATGTTATCGAGTAAGGACATCGTTTTCTTGCTGCTAGTCAACATTTCCAAGGGAGATAATTCAGCATCGAAAGCCATGGTGAGTGGCTTGGCCTTGCACCATTAGCGGTGCGTCCGTGCGCCCAGGGGATGGGCAGACGAGGAAGAACAGGGTAACTGATTCTTTTCTTGATTCTAAATAGCACGGCTCCTCTTTATATAGATGAATTATCCCCTAACAATATGAAAACTAATTTCATAAGGTAAGTATTAAATGATATAGATAACAAACTAAGCAAATTCTAATTGATTGATATTGATAGCCTTCCTTGCGTTCAGCTCCCCTAATGGGCCATAGCTGTCCATGGGCACGTGCCCATAACACGCACCTTGACATGTTAGAACAAATAACATATAACAATGGAAATACATTTTCTAACAAGAAATGACTAAGTACCCACAAGGTTTTCTCACTGATTAATGGACCCTTTGATGCTTTTTGGAAGAAAATGACCATTCACGAGACTAGAGAGGATTTTATTCTTTTCAGCAGCAGAAGAGGTGTTCAGGAAATAATTAATAGGTGTAATTTACTAATTTAGGAAACTAACCCAAAATGTAATGTGGCATGTCTTTGCAAATAAAAAAAATGTATTATTACCCAGCAGGTTTTGCCACATGGAACTAGTACACAAAAGCCACCAAAAGCACACCATCGCTTATATTATCACAGATATATTGTTATTCATCCAACAAATTGGAGTTCAATACCATCAGTGACTCAATAAACATGTGGATTCTTAAGAAAAGGGCCCTAGTACTAGCTATAGCCTTGCGGTAATGTCAGGTGACAACATACAACAAACACATCTCACTGCCTACCCGAGTACCACACAGCAGTAGACTAGTAGTTAATCAAAACGGTTTACCAATTACTAAAATAATTTATAATAAAATTTGAATAAAGCAAATACAAAGAGAAAATGACGAAACAATAACGAAGATAAATAACCTCTACCTTGGGTGATCCATTTGCCTTGAGCCAATTAACTGAAGCCTGTATATCTTTGATTGCACCCTGCCAGTCTAGACCTTCCATCAGATGTTGTGCCTCAGCTACATCCAGAGCAACTTTCCCACGGTACAAACTGAAAAAGAAAAAAAAATGTATGATCATGTTAATAAACAAAGTACTTGACTGAGCAACAATATTCTGACCAAGTACTGGCATCTTATGAAGCATTCATTTCATACAAATGTACTTTGAACAAGTGATGAAATAGAAAGCACCACAAGATATGATCATACTCTGGAATAAGTGCTCTGTATCCTCCACCAATTTGGGAAATGTGGGTGGCATGATTCTTGATCTCATAGTCAACCCACACCACTCTTGCAAAACCACAATTCCAGGAGCATTTTCTTTGCCAACAACGTAGGCATCAAAAGTCTGCAGATAAGCAAAATTACATTTCTTTATGAGTAACAGACAGAGCAAAAAGTAATAGCATCTGGCAGGACTGCAGGACTATCGACTTTTTCCATCGTTACACTTCCATATAAAAGATACTTCTCATGATCGTGGTGATACATGGTTAGCGCAAAGCCTGTGAAGGTTACACTATCATATTTAAATTTTCTACAAATTGATTGTTGTACATGTTAGTCCAAGAAAGTGAAAGCATTATCGTTGTGTTACCTAGCATCATTTTTACTGTGCAAGCTTTCTAGTAATAAGATACCTAGGTACTAAACTGCAAGTATGCTAGGACTTTTCCCAATAAAAATTGTGCTTGTTACACATGCCGCCCTTATTACATGAAGCGACATTCTGCGTCACTTAATTTCACCATTTACATTTTAATCCTTTTTTCGCAGAAGTTTTCATTTTAGCTCATTGAACCAACTGAATTCAGCTTTGGTGAAATTTCCAGAGCATTGCATCCAGAAATATTGCTTGTTATGTAGTGGGTCAATTCCTCTTCTCAGTGTTAGATGTTATGAAGGCCTTTTCCTGTCATAAATCTGGGTATCTAATTAAAGATGAGATATTGCATATTTTTACGGCACAATGAAATAAGCCTAACAGAAGACAAAGATGATCGAACTTTTGTAATAGTAAAGGCGAGCTTAACGATTCTGTAAAAGTGTGACAAATAGGCATAAGATAATTCTGCTGCATACTTTCAATTAATTAAATATATCCAGTATTTGCAGGTACAATACGCAAAAGACGAAATTGATGGAATAAATTATATGATTCTACATAACGACATAATCATATTACAGCATGAACGTCAGCAAACAAAGTCAATACCCCTTGGCCACTGTAGTAAGGCCAGTCTCAATGCAAAATTTCACCTCCCAATTTCCAAGATATAAAATAAAACATGAAACAAATCTTTTCTCTCAGTGTATAGTTTCATTGCGCGGTTTCATAGGTTATTTTAGCCTTTCTGTGGTCCCCTCTTCTTTCTCTTCTCCAATCAGAAGCACGCTCGCACGGGATGAAACCCAACAAGGCTCTCAGTAGGGATTTCACACGATTACCAACGTTTTGGAAACAACGCTCAAAGGTTTCATGGGGATGAAACGTTTTCCTTCTCTCTCCTCCTAGTTTCATGCAAAAAGCTTCTTTTGGCTGATGTGACACCGTATTTAATGTGCATGAAACTCTCCATGAAACTCCATTGAGACTGGCCTAATGTTTTGTCAATAGCATCAGATATGTAAATTAGGATAAAGAAAAAATAAAATAAAAGGTAAAGCAATGCAACAAGGGAAAAGGGGGCAAAGCCCAAAGAAAAAGAATAAAAGGTAAAGCAATGCAACAAGGGAAAAAGGGGCAAAGCCCAAAGAAAAAGAAAAAGGGCGAGGCATATGGAAAAGTAGAAATAAAAACGAAAATAAGCGGATTGTTATGTTCCAGACTAACCGTGCAGGACTTGAGAACACGCAACTATGCATGAGTAGTGCATAGTGTGATTACCTCACCGAGAAATCGTTCTCGGTTTCTTTTTTCCAACATGATGATAATTTCAGCTTCCTCGCATCAAACGCACGAAATATATAATTTTGTTTCAAACAAAATATAAAAAACCTTCTAAAAGGGAGTTAAAAGTCCTAGCAATCGTCGCGAAATGCGGGAGACGAATTCGAATGGGGAGCACCGAGCAGATAGAACGGAAAAGCCTCCCTGGATGTCGAAAATGGGGGGAATGTGGAAAAAACCCTACAGAAGCCCCTCGTCGGCAAGCCAATCACAGAACAGGGCCAAGGGTCGGAGCGGAAGTGGTGCGGGAGTGGAGTGCAGGGAGGGGGAGGAGCGCTCACCGTGTCCTCGCGCTGGATCTGGACCTTCTGGAGCGGGGCGGCGGCGGAGGCGGAGGAGGCCATGGATGCGCGGTGCTGGAAGCGGGGGGAGCTGACGGTCGAGCGGCGGAGGAGTGGAGAGCGTAAGGGGGTGGTCGTCGAGAAGGCGCTAGATTTGCAAAATGGGTGTTAGGGGGTTAAATTTGAAAAAAAAAATGGCTACAGTGCCATCTGTGTAAACAATTATATATAAAGAGGTCATTTGAAACATAGAAATTTCACATAAAATAGTTTAATTTATGGCAATATCGGAAAATAAATCTCACATTTTAAACATAGCATAAGTCCCAATGAGCACCAATTTGCACCTAGAGATAACACATCATGTAAGTATACAATGATAGTAGTTAAAGAGATTGGTAATTATGAAACACCCCAAAATGTCAAAAGTTTTTGAACTTTTTTTGAATTTGATTTGAATTTGAAACTTTCCCAATTCAGCATTATGTAGCTATTTTCCGCTTTCTTTTTTTGGCTTTGTGCTTTCTCTTGTCTTTGGCGTCATTCAAGAAACCACCTCCTTCCCTGTTCATCCCCTCTAGGCGGGCCCCTCTCATTCACCGCCACCACACCTAGTCACTGCCGCTGCCAACTCTGTCAATCGGTCGTACCCTCGTTTGACAACCCTGACGCCTCCTTAATTACGCCCTAACCACTCGCTGGAGTGGCCAAGACCGAGTTCTTCCCCGCTGCTGCAACCACCTCTCACAGCTGACAAACTGCGCCTCACTTCTTTGACCGACATAACTCGCCATTTGAGGAGACTACGATCCCAAGATGCCACCAGTGTTGTCGACCTCCCAACCGTCACCGCCGAACCTAGCCGAACACTCCTGTACCATCCTCCCTAGCCACAAGCCATTTCCTTGAGGTAGCCCTGTTAGTGATATGCCCTATAGGCAACATGGAGATGTCGTATATATCACATACTATGTTTATGATACATTGCTTTGTTCCTTGAAATAGACATTATCATTATTGATCAATGAGTATGTGACTTATTCATGAGACTCTTAATGCCCAAATGTTGCTATTTCTAATTGATCCCTGATCATATATCATATGAGGAACAAATATGATTCAAAGATCAGCATATGTATTGATTGATGATCATGTCTTATGGATCATGGTATTGAGATACCAAATCAATAATATGGACATGTGTTAGTGAACATATGTTGGATAGACCCGCTATGAGACACTGTAGAGATTCTATGTGTCATCAGTTGGTCTTAAGTAGTGTTTATGTAGAATCCTTAGACTTGAGATCATCATGGTTCCCAACATGCGTAGTAGCTTATTTTGGGACTACTAAACACTACTCCGTAACTGGGTAGGCATAAAAGTAGTCTTTGGGTTTGCTATGAAACATGTAGTGGATGTGAATGATCAAGATATAATTTGCCCCTTCTTATAGGAGAGATATCTCTGGGCCCCTCGATGTAATGGATTATGGAAGTGCATGGCCATGCCAAGATATGATTGAGGAGTCAATCACAAGTTTATAATCCATCACGGAATCGAGAGAGTGATTGAGCTATTAAGAGGATGACACAGGTCTCGCCTTGAGCTCAATCTATATCGTGAGGCAAAGGGATTCGTACATGAGAACATTACAGGTTCAGCCGATATGATCTTTACGTATACTTTGGGGTTAATATGTCTTGCTAGAGGCCGCTATTAACAAGGTGACCGGAAAGGCGTTTCCGGGTCGCGACCAAGTATACGTGAACCTACAGGGTCGCACGCTTAACGGGTTGGTTCCACTGAGGTCCCACAAATATCATCGAAGCTTCGCCCTAGCTTCCTACCTTGTCAGCGACTACGCTCCCCTACCCGATCGAGCCCTTAGAACTTGGCATGCCTCAGATCATTTCGACACAATGCACTACATTCAGACAAATCATTCAGAGGAAATATAAAAAACACTGCCAGCTACATCCATCTAAAGTTATAACTTCTCTTGTTACACAAATCATCAGAACATCTAAAAATGGGTACTTCATTTGCCATCTCAATACTGAGCAGCATGCAGTCTAAGTTCTAGCTTCACAGTTTGTTTGGACAATTTCGACTATCATGAAACCCAATATGCTTGTAGGTCTTGCACATACATGGCATCTGATCATTCTTCTTTTTTTTACACCTTCATTCTTCTTTTTCGTGTCCCTATGTCCTAATATTCTCTTGCATCTCTCCTTTGTATGAATGTCAGTAGGTGGGTGGATCCCAACCTTAGGTGGAATGCTACAACCAATAAAAGCCTTGTATTCTTCTTATCTAGTACATGATGCGGCGGGAACCAATAGGGACAAAGGTGCCCAATGTCATCCAAATTCGTTGGTAAAAAGTCAATGCCTTCTTCCGAGTTTTTAGCAATTTGAATGAGATCTTCCACTTGTTGCATGTAGTAGAAATCTTCCTTCTTTGTACTGTGTCAACAAAGTCAGTGGGTATATCTGTTAGTAGGTTGCCTTCGGTATCATAAACATTCTCCTTGCAAAAAGACCTATAAAAATTGTTTAGTTAGTTCAATAAAAATTCCAAAAAAGGACATAGAGTATTGAACCTATATTTACCTTTTACACCTCCATCTTTTTAGGACATAGTGGCTCGGTATCTCACTTAATCTTACACCCCTCCAAATACGTATAATATGGTAGTATGGGATTCCTTTAGACTCGAATAACATACACGAGCATTTAGTTGTCATAGTGCTTGTTTCACAATGGACTTCCCTAATCTTATTAGAGTTGTCACTAATGGATAGGATCTTGATTCCGTCCATCTTAGCCATTTTCTACAATAAAAAAATTACAATGGTCTCTTGCTGTAAGTACCTCTTCTTGAAATTACTCAAAAACCTCATGTGTAAATACCAATCTACCATGTCCCTCTATTTCCCATGATGTGAACAGTTTAGGGTTTGTATGGATGCTTGTGTTATCAGCTATCAATTCTTCATAGCATTAATATTGCAAAGCTATGTCAAACCTAATCCCAAATTTAATAAATGCAAGCTTGTGACCAATAAAACAGCTGAGAAATGAATTTGCCTTCTCTGACCTTGATGTGGTTCTAAGAATATCTAACAGGAATATATCCCTAAAGTATGCCAGCATCCATGACTCACGGATGCTATACCTCTTAGCCAACCACCTCATTGTCCTCCATTCGAAAAATCAGAAATAAAAGAATGTCATCTTAACGCAAATTCTTCTACTATTTCTAAACCCCACACACATGAGTTAACCCTCTCCCAAAAAAGGGGGTCCTCTCTTAAATGAGGGCCAATCTTCTCTAGGAGTTTCTTCATGATATGCCACATGCATAACCTATGTAATGGTTAGAAGAATATTGATAATAGCAGCTCTCATGCTAGCATTCTCATCGGTTATGATAAGTCTGGGCACTATCCCTCCCTAGCTCTTAGGAAGGTTTCAAATAACCGAACGTGTAACTCAATCTTTTCATCTGCTAGGAATCCAGTGCTAAAAAATACACATGCATGTGATGATTGATTCCTATGAATGGTGCAAAAATCATGCCATACTGGTTAGTGATGTTTGTCAAATCAAAAGATACCACATTATTGAAATGACTATAGTTTTCCTAGCTATGGCATCTCGCCCAAAACACATAACAATCTCATATGCCACTTTATAATCAAAGAAAAATGTTGAATTTAGTTTCTTCATGTGACCAAGTTGATCCACAAACATGTGAGCATCAACATCCTTGATTTTATTTCTAAAATCAGTATGATATTTCTATAGGTCTCTCTTTATGCACCCCACATTCTCAAATCCTTTAGCACTAACATGATGCACCCTAAACGCCCGTGAGGTTCCTATGCTCGCTTTGTGGCATGTGTGCAACGTGCTTTTTGCCTTCTCATTAACTTGGCGGTTGGATCTAATTAGATGATGCTTACTAGGGGACACAAGTTCATGATTATGATGCTTAATAAATGAAGCTATCTTGTACTTGTTGTCACCATCCTGCTTGACAAAAAGTTAAGCATTACATCCACACCTAGTTTCTTTTATCTTATGACTTTTCTTTGAGGGATTAACAATATTGACAAAAATTTGAGCATAAGTAACGTTTCTACTGAACTACCTCGTTCAGTAGCTTCTGCTGACCAACACGTACTAAAAACCCAACTTGATGTGCATATGCCTTGAAGAACACCTCCACTGAATTCACATCATCAAATGTCATCCCTAGTTTGGGCTTCAATTTCTCTGCACACTCGGGTGTGAATGAGAAAGATTGCAATAGCACAAAATTGATTGAATTGGATCCACAACTCATGTCTCTATTAATTAATAAATCATAATGACTGTAACATCACAAATTACTAACCTAGGTTGGTGTGCTTGCTTTCTTTTTAGGTGTACTAAATCCATCATTAAACCTTAATGCAGAATTCATCCCACCTATGCATTGGGACTGAGCATCACCAATTAACTCCACACTAGCTGCAATTGTGATTGACCAAGCCTTCAACATGTGAAGCACAAAACCAGTCCAATGTTCACCCGGACGAATCGCCGGGGCCCATAAGTGCCGCTAGCTACCTTGTTGCGATCGTTGGTGCCCGGCTCCTCGTTGCCATTATCGGATATTGGGTGGATAAAGCCCAATCCAACTTCAAAACACTAACACCCATTAAGGAAACAATGAGGAAGGTAAGTCCACATAAGACCCTTGGCCCACTACGACCCAACCCGACTCACTCGCCGCCGTGCACGGTCTCCTCTCGTCTTGTCGCTCCCAACCCCTGCCTCGCCGCGCCGCGCTGCAATGCGAGGACCAGCAGCGGGCGGATCTGATAATTCATGGGTATTCACTGAATACCCAATTTTTGCAAAAATCGATTATATATTAGGTATAATATGTATATACATTAGTAATGGGGTCTCAAGAAGCTTCGGACGAGTTAACACGAGCTTGAAGCGCCGAGCGGGCCAACGCCGATCCGCACTCGCCTCCGATCTCCCACGCCCACACGGCCCACGGCCCACTCGCCCTCGCTGATCGCCTCGTCACGCGTCACGAGCCGTCTCTCCTCTCGGCGGCGGCGACAAAGCAAGCGGCGTCCGGCGACCCCTAACCCTAACTCTCGAGTCGCGCGCGGCGCGGGCGGCGGCTCGGCGCTCCTTCTCGAGCTCAACCACTCGATCCGCACTCCTCTCCGGCTCTCCTAAATCGCCTCGAATCGGCACTCCGGCGGCCAGGCGAGAGCGGGCCATGAGGAGCGGGCGCGGCGGTAGCGCGCTCCTTTGGCAGCGAGAGGCGAGCCGCGGAGGAGCGGCGGTGATGCGCTCCTTTGGCGGAGAGGCGGAGCCGCGAGGAGCGGCGGCGGCGGTAGCGCTTCTTTGGCGTGAGGCGCAGCCCAACCTCGCCGCCCTCGGCGAGATCCTTAGGTATGTACGGCCAGGCAGATCTACAGTAATTCATGGGTATTCAACTGAATACCCAAAATTTTTTTGCAAAAAATCTGCTATATATTAGGTATAGTGTGTGTGTGTGTGTGTATATATATATATATATTAGTATTTGGGTTTAAATTACAGTATTTGAAGTAAAAAAACAGCTCGGGCCGACTGAAACCTCCCACGCGCCGAACGGCCCAGTGCGCGGTGCGCCTCCGGCCTCCCATGGCCCACTCCGCCTCTCGCGTGATCGCGTCTCGCGCTGCGGGCTGCGGCGCTGATTAGGTCTCGCCTCTCCTCCTCATCTCGAGTCGACTCGGTTCTCAGTCCTCACGCCTGCGCCGTCTTCGGTTCCTCACTTCCTCTCCTCCTCATCTCGAGTCGATTCGGTTCCTCAGTCCTCACACCAAGAAGCCTCGTTCGATTGGGATCCTCCTCTCCTCGGCGCAGCGGAGATAGCCTCCTCGCGACCTCGCCCATCTCATGCCCCGCCCACTCCCGGCCCGTCGCGCGCCTCCATGGCGTCCCCTTTCAGCGCCGCGGCGCGCGCTGGCGTGCGGTGCCAGCGCAGCGGCGGGTGACATGGACGCGCTCTACATGCGCCGGTGCGTGGAGGCGGCGCGCAAAGCGGCGGCAACACAAGCCCCAACCCCATGGTCAGCTGCGTCATCGTTCGCGACGGCCGCGTCGTCGGCGAGGGCTTCCACCCCAAAGCCGGCGAGCCCCACGCCGAGGTCGGTCACCTGTCTCACACTTCTTACTTTATAGGTTTCCTTGTTTTGGATGTTTGGTCTAGAAAATTACAAATAGGTTTATTAGATGTTGTTTTCCAATCTTGATATAATCACCATGCACAGAGGATGATAACAATTCTCCCTAATCTTGATATGATCGTACTAGTAACCATGCATTTGGCAATAAAAAGGAAATTTGTAAATAAATATCAATAATCACTAGCAGATTTACACCCCAGTCAGCCCTATCCTTAGTTGGTTATGGTAAAAACCAGTGCTACATTATTCACAACTGTTGCAATACTGCATTATGTCATAAGTAAAAACCAGTGCTACATTATTCACAACTGTCGCAATACTGCATTATGTCATAAGTTGTTCACTTTTAAGTTTTAACTGAAGATGCATCCGACGCCAGACAAATATTCATGAATCGTCAATTATAAACATGTGTCCAGGGTAGTCAATGTTTTTCGGTTCATTCACAGTAATATAATTTTAGCTTGTACTAGTACGAGGAAACAAAGACATATCGTTAGTATTATAGTAGTACAGATATAGATTAAGAGCACATTGCATAGTTCCTGCAAATATTGCCAGTCCAAAATCACATATTTTCAACTCACCGCGGTTATTCAGCAAAAGATTTGAGGTCTTCAGATCCCTGAAAAATGACAGACGAATACCAGCTTATAGTCACCATCAGAATAGATTGGATAATATATGCAGATCAAGAATAGAAGGTAAATCAATCATTACCTATGAAGTACCCAATTGTCATGAAGATACTTTACAGCCTCTAATTGTGAATTGGCCAATATGTTTCTCAGAATCTCAGTTTCTGCACTGATCAAGGATAGAAGGTAAATCAATCATTACCTATGAATTACCCAATTGTCATGACGATACTTTACACCCTCTAATTGTGAATTGGCCAATATGTTTCTCAGAATCTCAGTTTCTGCAGTAGTTAAGACTTAAGAGAATTGGCCATGTGAAATTGTGAATCTTGGTGTGCCACTGGAGTAACAGAGATAGTGCACATTATCTTTTTGCATGTAAATCCTTAGTTTTTCTTCTGATTTTCGCTTTAGTTTTTCTTTTGTTATTTCATTTTAGTAGTCATGATTTATGATAATTCATCCAATTATCTTGAAGTATCCCACACATTTGGTATAGCACGTACAATCATACAGTCATACGCATTTGGTATAGCACATGCGTTAATATTTAGTTCTTAATTATTTTATAATTTATTTGTATTATTTCAGTTGTTGTCTGTAGTACGAACAATTGTACTTTAATTTTTGCTATTATGGATCTTTATGTTTTTTTATTGAATAATATTTTTGTAACTTTGAATACCTATTCCCAAATTCCTGGATCCGCCGACGGCCTCCCCGACCACGGCATGCATATGCCGTCGGCGCTAACTGGGACACCTGACGCTTCCTCACTGCGCCCGCCACGTGCTCGTTGTTTTGCCTCAGGTTTTGTTTCATTCGCGGAATCGCAGTTGCAGGTAGGCGGCTACATGGGAAAGAAGCGCGGCAGTGATGCCCCGTTGGCGGCGGCCAGGGCCAGGAACCAGGCCTTGTCGCTCCGTGAGGAGAGCTCCGGGAAGACGGACGCTGACGCGGCCTCCACGCTGAGGGTCCAGCACCTGCAGAGGCTGGCGGCGTGGGCAGGTGGAGAGGCGGGGGTGGGCCCGATTGGAGCGCTGCTGGGGCGCCGCCTTGCCGCGAATGCCGAGGCCGCGGGGGTATCCCTAGGCGCCTCCACGTTCCTTTGCCAGAGGTGAGAGTTACTACCTCCTAGGCCATGCATACTTGTTGCTTGTTGTGGATTTCCAGTACACCTCGAATAGATGCTTGCATCTCGCAGTGTATCCCTGTGTATTTGTTGTATAAAATGATGTATTGTCCTAGTGTAGTTCCTAGTGTTTCTGGTTAATTCTTCTGTTTTAGTACATTCTATTGACGATGTCAGTCTGCCCCTTTTCCTGTCATTTTTAACCTGTACTAAAATTTATTTGTGTTCTACTTGCGTACCAATTACATTGTTGTCTGATAAATTCTTGTACTGCTAATAAGCCTGTCTGCCTATATATGTGGCAGTCAGAAGCTTCAAGAACCATAATCCTTATGTGTGCTATCCTATAGCAAGATAGTAAATGTTTTCTTAGTCGGCATAATGGCTGTACTGTTGCCAATAATATTTGATGGCAGTGAAACGGGAAGGTTTCAGGCTTTATCTGAGTTTTGTTCTTTTTTCCACATAAGCAAACAAACAAACAACAACAAATCGTTTTGTCCTAAACAAGTTGAATAGGCTAGAAATAAAATCTGCTTAAGGTCAAAGAAACAAGAGCCTTATCTGTTAGAAGTCAACTTGTAATAATTCTGATGTAGATGGCCAGGTTGAAGTGACTAAGAAATCCTTGTACATTTTGAGATCGTGTATTTGATCGATGTAGTTTTTTAGTTATGCTGCCTTTTCTTTTCTCTTTGGGTACCTTTTGGTTAGAACATAAGCCTTATTTTAGTGTAGAACAATATCTCTCATGCGGACTTCTGAAGAAAGATTCTTCGAATATTGCAGGTGTGAAACAGTCTTACAGCCAGGCTTCAACTGCACAATCCGCATAAAGAATAACAAAAAGAAAGTGAAACGACGCAAGAAGTCAAATTCTTGCCAGAACAGCGTTGCCTTTGCATGCCATTTCTGTGGAGACCAAAACCTAATCCGAGGTAGTGGAAAGGGTATTGTGAAGAGTTTGTTATCATCAAGAAATCCAGCTAGCATGGACTCAACCAGCATGATGTCGAAAAGAGACAGACAGAACGCGAGAACAGTAACTATAAAAAAAGGGCTTGAGCATTCTCAAAAATCAGTTTCGCAAGTGGAATCATCATCAAGGTTGAAACGATCTTCTCTTGAAAAGGATGAACATGGGAGACTCCAAAACATGATCTTTCTGAAGATTCTAATGTGGAGGAAGGGGTAGTCTCTTCAACGGTGGAGAATGTTCAGTTAGCAGCTGGTACTGTTCAGGTGGCTATTGCACAGAAAATAGTAGTAGAAAGCACAAATGAAAAATACATGCATGAAAATGAGCCCGTTTCTTCTGAAAACATTAATATATGTCAATCTAATGTTACTTTGCAAGCAGAAATTCCAATTGAATCAAAATTTGTTACGCCTC
The DNA here is from genome assembly GCA_036346575.1 of Dendrocalamus sinicus. Lineage (NCBI taxonomy): Eukaryota > Viridiplantae > Streptophyta > Magnoliopsida > Poales > Poaceae > Dendrocalamus > Dendrocalamus sinicus. The sequence goes on from CM070663.1 coordinate 34,137,039, forward strand.
AGAAGAACAAACTGACGGATGTGACTGACCCTAAAGATTCTGCAGCAGCATCCAATACGAAAAGTATGTGGAACAAGAAGGTGGAGAATTATGGTTCAGTCACTGGCAAGGCCGCTGCAAGTTCTAGTAAATTTGCTCCAAATGACTCTGGGAAGAATGCTAAATCTGCTACAGGTGGGACAGGTTCTGCTGTGGCCGGTAGTTCAAGAAAGCGGGCAAGAAAAGGGTGGACTACGCTAAAACAGATTGCTGAAAAAGACGAGCTTGAGAGAAAAGAGAAGATGAGTAAATTTGTAATCCCGTTCTTCATGCAGTAAGAGGCCTTACAATTTGCACCCAGTGTAAACGTATCACCAATGGTGTATTTGAGAATAACAGACATAATAAGGACCAGTGCTCTTCTCTTGGAAATCATCCTTTCACTTCGTTTCTTGATCTACCAGTATGGTATTGTGTACCATCTGAACATAGCACGCCGCAGCAGAAGCATTCTGGTACTTTCTCTACATTATCCGCTTTGTTTGCTTCTCTTTTAGTTCGTACAGTTGCAGTATATCCTAATATAATTCCCATTTCCTTTCAACTTCTAGGTATATGCATTGTCATGGCTGGTTATGCTCACGGTTCTAGTAGTTTTAAAGGTAAGACTTTGGCCTTCCATTTTGCCCAGTTACCTCCAATGCTTAAAAATCTTACTGGTCGGATGTTGTTCCTTCTCTTCAGATGGTTTCAATAGGACGGCAGAGATTTGGGGGAGACCTGCAGCTTATGTTCCGTATCCTCAAGGGCCTTCTCTTCCATGGCTTTGTCTCTGTGATGGCAGTCCTTTTTGTTGTATGTAACCTTACAATTTCTGATGTCTTCGCTAGTATTCTCGGGTTCATGCCTACTGGTTGGTGTATTCTTCTGGTGAGTGAAACCTCTATTTACCAACTTGTTTGAGCTTTATGCAAAAAAAAAAAAGGAATTAAAGAACAAATTTAACATTCCTACCTGCTCATGAGTGAATCATGGTACCAAAAAAACAAGATTGAGTCTGTTAATTCTCAAGCAGTTGGTTGAAAAGCTCATTGATCAGCAGCAACTCTGGTGGTTTGATCGTACATGGACATTACCGATATCTATTCCAGCAAACTTATGTTTTACAGGTTCCGCTTGCTGAGTACAATCTGTAGCCCCTGATTAATTTTTATGATTTCTTCTTCGCAGATTGGGCAAGCATGCTCTCCATTGGTTATGAAGATTACGCTGTGGGACTCCATCATGGAGCTCGGGAGGCAATACGAGAACATGATGGGTCTAATCCTCTTCCTGCCCATCGGCTTCTTGTCCTGGTTTCCCTTCGTCTCGGAGTTCCAGACACGGTTGCTCTTCAACCAAGCCTTCAGCCGGGGCCTCCAGATCTCAAGGATCCTTGCCGGTCAGAAGGACATGGGAGAGATCGAATGACCGGTTTCATTCCCCTCTTGTGCACTCGGCTGGACAGCAAAGCAAGACACGTGTTCCATGTACATGTGCATGAATTTGCTTGTCATGAATTGATCGATTTTGGGCATCTGTTACTTGATGAGATTTACTAGTTTCTGGACTTGGAAGCAGTTGGTACATCAGTATATACTAGCCTCATAGGCACGGCGGCACGCCGCGCCAGTCACCGTGTGTACCAAAGTAAAAGAGGCGATAATTCGTGATGAGTTTTTAAAAAAAAATCGAGGGCACATGTGTATTTCCAAAAAAGTTAAAGGTCTTTTTCGTAAAAAAGCAAGGATCTGTACGTAACTAAATGAGGATCCATACATAATTTAGAAAACCGCGGGGCGCTATCCTGCAAAGTATAAAAAATTTCGGTGAAGTGGAGGGGTGTTTTCAAAAAAAAACGGGGCTTAAAAAAGCGGCGAGGATCTTTCGCGAAACGTGGCGCGGCGCCACGCGCGCCACACCGTGTACCAAGTAAAAGAGGCGATAACTCGTGAGGAGTTTTATAAAAAATCGAGGCACATGTGTATTTTGAAAAAGTTAAAGGTTTTTTAGTAAAAATTGAGGACACATGCGTAAATAAGCGAGGACCATGGCGCCGATCCACCGTGTGTACTGGAAATGTAGGCGATAACTCGTGAGGAGTTTTATAAAAAAATCGAGGTTACATGTGTATTTTCGAAAAAAGTTAAAAGTTTTTCCCGTAAAAAATCGAGGACCTGTACGTAAATAAATGGGCCTGTACGTAAATAAACGAGGACGCATACGTAATTTAGGAAAACGCGGGGCGCTATCCTGCAAAGTGGAGGGGGTAAAAAACTGGCAGGGATCTGTTCGCGAGGAAAAAGGACCTTTACGTAATTTTTGAAAAGTACAGGGAAATCACTCCCCGGCCGTACAAAGATTCCCCGCCACGCGCCGGCCGGAGCGCGCGGGCGGGGCGACGTGGCCGCTCTCTCCTGCGCGGAATCCCGCGGGGCGTATGTCCGGTAGGATTTGTTACTTGAGGGATTCAGCTTTGTGGAACAATATGACAGTAAGAAGTTAACATTTCTTCGTCGGTATATTTTGAAGTCACTCCTAGAAACACTTCTTTTTTTTAGACACTCCTAGAACAGGTCGGGGTTCCCCCTGCCATGTATGTGTCCATTTTGTGTGCGTACCATTTGGCCACCTGGTTTGTAATATTCCAGAAAAAAAGAGGATAGAATTTTGGGCCGAGCCATTCTGGTCGCCCCAGTGTAGCGCCATACCCCCAAGCAGTGTCGCGCCGCCTTGATCCCCTTGCTGTGTAGCAGCCGCCCTCCCTCCGCTTCGATCCGTCACCCCAGGCTGTCTCATCTTTGGGTCCGGTTGAGAAGGGGAAGGAGAGGAGGGGAAGAGAGGAGGAAGGAGGTCGGCCGAGGAAGAAAATACGAAGAAAGGCAGATGGGGAGCCTGGCCGAGGAAAAGGAGGAGAAAGAGGAGAAGGGGAAAAAAGGAGGGAAGAGACGGGGAAAGAGGGATTTCGCGTTGTGCTGATTTGGTTGGTTTCGACGAATCTTTGGGTTATAGGTAAAACACCTTATATCTTGTTTTCATGTTTTTAAGCCATTATAAATTGATTGAGGACATGTTAGTACTAGATTGTGAAGATGGTTGAGTTGAGGTGTAATACCAAACAGGGGTGGCGGTTTGGGCCAGCTTTGGTCCAGCCCAACCTAAGCCACCCTGACATAAAACCTAGTTAGGGGAGGTCTCCCAAATCGACTCCTCCCCTACTGCTGACTCTGTTGTCTCCTCCCCCGTGCCGAACTCTATGCCTCCCCTTGCTGCTGCCACACGCCATCGCCCTTGCTGCTCTATGCGCCACTTGCCATCGCCCTCCGGGCAACCCACCACCAACAACGAAGGAATTCTATGCCGGCTCAGTTTGTAGGTGAGGTACCCTAATCTAGCTAACTTGAGCTCTAACTTGTCATCGCCGGAGAAGACAAAGCCATCGGAGCCTCGCTGGAGATGGAGATGGATGTGGGACACACGAATCGTGATGCAGATTGAATGATTTGCACAAACAAAATAAATCGTGCGCATGATATATAGCAATTCCAACTAATTATTATGATATCTTTTCTTTGTTACTACTTCAAAATGTTTGCGAGAGTTTGATATGGACAATCTCTAAGATTGCCATGTGTTCAATGTACAATCTCCTAAATGTTAATTTCCAAACTCATTTATCTTGCTGTGAAACTACTGTTCGCATGCAAATTCTGAATTTGATGTACTGATGATTCTTTCATATCATCACTTATCTCCGTATATTTTTTTCATAACAATTTTAATGCTTTTTAACATTTCTATTTGGACAATCTGTGTTGGTACTCCTATATATAGACTAGTATATACACTATGCAAATTCTACAGTAAAGCACAAGAAGAAACAAGGAAATTGAATAGTACGTAGCTCGCTAGGTGCAGCAATGGCAAAGAGATTAACCATCGCCGTGGCCACACTCCTTGTCTTCGTCGTCTCCGTCTCCCTCTCCGCCGCCCTCGCCGACGCCGACTTGCAACGCCCACTGCGTGGAGGTGCTGAGCGCCGATCCGCGGAGCGCCAATGCGACCACCGTGCGCGACCTCGCCGGCATCGCGCTCGACATCGCCGGCAAGCACGCGGACACGCCCCTGGGGGAGGCGCTGGACGACTGCGGCACGTTCTACGTCGAGGCCATCGACGCCCTGGAGGAGGCGCGCGGGGACCTCGACTTGGGCTACTCGTACGGCGAGGCGGAGCAGCAGACGGCGGCAGCGGAGGACGCCGGGGACAAGTGCGAGAAGGCGTTCTCCGACCGCCAGTTGGCCTCCACCGTGACCGACGTCGACAAGAGGATGAAGGACCGGTGCGGCGTCGCCAGCGATCTCACCGACTTGCTCTACGTTCAATCTCATCGATCCTTACGCGTCTAAGCGAGCGAGCGAGTTGCATTGCACCGTGCGTGCGTGCATGCGTCATGTGTTACCGCCCTAATACTTTAGCTAACAAAGTTAATTACTCTTGTTTTGGTTGCATTGCATGGCATTGTCTATGCTCTACATAACATTTGAGGCCAGAGCTTCGATTTCTCAGCTCTTCCTGATGCTGGATGGTGCACACATGCCATATATCACGCATGAGAAATGAACGACGTGCGAGTAACATTTTCTAGTGAACATGTCTGACCAAACGCTTCAGACATGTCCCAAGTTAATGTGCAACTTCCTACCACCAAAAATACCCCTAGCTTTGATAATCTGAGGAACAAGTGATCTTGCAGTGAGTTTGGCAATCAGCAAAGAACTAACACTGATAAGTTGGATAAATTGGACTTCTGTCTCAAATCATAATTCAGAGCTCAACGTGAACATGCTACGTCAAACATTGCATACTATTATATACTATAGCACCATGACTCATCCGAATAGGCGGGCATTGCATCTGTTAGTACATGAAAACTGCTTACGACGGTTTCACATGCAAACTGATCGGCTTAGAAGATCAAGAATAACATCCAAGATCCATACCATACATTGGTAGTTTCAGATCGCACGTAAGCTGGAAACATAAAAATCTTAAGCAACACGCAATTCGTACGAGAAATAAGCTGAAAAGCTGCATCCCAGAATGTGGCAAAAAGCATTCTCCCCAAAGTTGAGATCTACAAATCCATGGCTGACAAGTCTAATTGCTTAGGGTCCAAAAGTTTCAAGAAAACACAGAAGAGCATGCTCTGCTAACGAGAAAGAAGCTTTGGTACTTAATTGAGATGTTGGCTTGAATCTTCAGACCTCTTGGACGCTCAAACCTGGATCAATGGATGTAAAGTAGTCAAATGCAGAAATTATAGTGTATGAAAAAAAGAACTCTAGCTCATTGAGCAAATGAGGGTGATCGAAGCTGAATTGACAGCTAAAATAGGCTACTATTTGAAAAATAAAAAGAGCAAACTGCTAAGGGCCAGACACAGTGAGAGAAACAAAATTGCTGGACAGTGGACACGGTGTTGTTTGTCTGAAATGGTGATATCCCTCAGATCTCATAGCTATTGCCCATCACTGACGAACTTTAAATTACACACCAGATTTAACCACAAGCCACACATCGAAAGGAATAGAGACGAGGGTGGCTTGAAGCTAAAACTAATTGATCATTCATCTTTGGTACAACAATTTTATCTTCATTGGGATCTCTACTTGAGCTTGAGAAAACAAAACTACTCAACAGGACATTTAGTAACACGCTCAACTCACCAGTAGAAACCAAGGAAAATGAAGGATTAGATAGTCCCTCAGATCTCATAGCTATTATTGGCCATCATTGACGATTCTAAATAATGGTTTTAGCCACAAGCCATCCATTCATCAAAATGGTATGACAGATGGCTTGAAGCTAAAACCAGTCATTAATCATCTTTGGACCAAGATTTTATCTTCACTGGGACATAAACTTGACAGGCACTATATAACTTAGAAATGCAATAGCAACTCAATAAAAAAGAAGTATAGAAAAAATTATGCCAATTGGCAGACACAAGCATGCCCATCAGCACCAGGAATAAACATTCCAAGCAAAATTTATCCCAACACGAACTATTCAGATATCAGAACAGAAATAAGATTTAGCTCTGCATGCTAACCTGGTGGGAGAGATTGCTTCAACTTGTTTGCCTTCTCAGAGTCGAAGACACAGAGGGTGTACAAGTACTTGGAGCAGCGGACCTTGAACTTGACAACATCTTTGCTCCTCTTGATCTTCACAGATCGGGCATCCTTCCTCCTCGCGGTGAGAAGGAAGTCCTTGATCTCATGGATCTGCTTCGGCTACATATACACAAAATAATTGTTTAGGTCAGACAAAGTATGACCCTAGAATGACAAATGACTACAAAATAAGCAGATATCAGTGGCAATAAACCAAGCTCTACTAATCACGTAGCATAATTCTGTACTTTCTATAAAATAGATAGCACAAAATTAGCTATAACCTATCACATTTCGCAATTCAATGTCAATCAAGCCGCTCGAGCAGCTGTATTGCCAAATTAAACGTTGAAGATAAAAGTTACTGGGCAAACATATATAATTATATCCTTGGGCGAGGATTCAACATCTATAATTCCTACACTCCATTTCAGGCAAATGCGAATGTTGCACACAATCTCGTATCTATTTCTACGCCAAATGCAACATAACAGTTCAATGACACACTAATATGGGGCTGAGCTGCACCTCGGTAAAGTAATCAAAGTAGTCCAGGTAACACTAAAAAAGCACACAAGTAATAAACAAGCATTGCAACCACGGTAAAGCCAAATGGCAGGAATAAGAACTAGCAAGCGCTCGTTCTTCACAGCAATGCAGCCTAGGATGAGCCTACTAAACTTTTTTGTACCAACAGCTAACTACTGACAGCAACAGATTATATAAAACCACAACACGAAGTGGCTAATCTGAGTCAATCTATCACGGGTAGGTTACAGAACACAACAAGCAGCAGAAGCAACGGCGAACTCCTAATCTTGTTAGCCATGTCCACAGCCATCTAGTACTACTACCAAGGTATTACAAGACCCACGCACACACCTACTCCAATAGTGACCGGCACAATCCATTCCAAGCTAGCTACACGCCACAAACAGCAAGAGATTGCAGCGCTTCCACACACCACACGAAGCATGCAACCAACCAGGTATTACGCGGCTATAGACCTAGCTACACTTTGGTGAGAAGAAACAGGTACGCTAGTGTGTTGGATCTGAGAGCGAGGAGAAGGGGTTAAGAGGATATCGTTACCATCTTCCCGGTGAGGATCGGGAGACGCTGAGGAAGTTCTTCTCGCGGCGGCGGCGGCGTGCTACGATCACACGGGAAGAAGGAAATGCCGAGACGGCGGCGGGCGGGAGGTGGGAGAGACTTTATAGCGCTGGTGGATAAAAACCCTAGATGAGGGAGATTCCGGAAATGCCCTCCCGCCCTCTCTCGCTGCAGGTGGGCCCGCGCCTGGGAGGACTAGCCAGTTGTACATGGGCCTGGTTCTGGGCCTTGGCCTGGTAAGACTCGCCGGCTGTGCGTGGGCTCTGGGCACAGCTGGAGTTTATGGGCAAATATGGGCTTGAAATTTGAGCCTCTAAAGAAGAATTTGCCTTTTATTTTATTCTACCAATGACTTCGAGTTGGGGCACAAAAGCTTTTTGATTAAATTTGAAAATCACGGTTTTGTTTTTTTTTAAACTCTGTATACTCAACATCGCGATACGACTTAAAAAATAATGACCAATTTGGAAATCCTTCGTATATCTCACATTATAACTATGTTTTTTTTTTCAAATTTATCCCCGGACACTCATTTTTATAAATATAGCCGCTCCTTGAGTTCACCGACCGCAGCAGTCTACACGTGTCTTCTGCCACTAATTAAATGTCATGTTGCATAATTAGCACTAATTAAGAGCAATTAACACTAATTAATCACTACCGCGTCGACTGGCTTGGTATGTCTACCTCCGAGCTCAGAGAGAGAAGATTTGTAAAAAACGGGCGTTCAAAGACTAAATTTGAAGAAAAAAAAAAGCAGAAAGTTTGTCAATATACAACTTGTGCAGCTAAAGCAATTGCACATCGCAGAAACACCAGCACTATCACCTATGCCAAGATACAACGAAGCAGAAGATGAGTACATGGCTTCATGCTTTCAGGCTAATAAGATAAAAGTTCTCCACAGTAATCTTTATAGACGAATCCAACAGGATACAACAGGGTAGCAATTCCAGCATATTCAAAACCAGTTTCCACAGATTTTAACTCAACAGACAAAAGGTGACCATTGTGTAGGTAAAACCGTTGCGCGCTGATGCGACATTATTTGTGTGATTCTGTCGTGTCATATGATCCATACAGTACACAGGTCGCACAAAATGTTGCCTACTGATCGCATATACAACCGGTACATGAGAGGAGCTGCAGCCGCAAATCAGTAGTCGTCACCTCTGGATATGACTTCTTTACAGGTTGGCCGGAGCAAGATGGTGTGCTCGAATTGCGACACATAACTTCCCCTCACGTCACACAATGGAGGGTACGGCTGCAAACAGGGCAGGAAACTGTGACTAACCATGTCCATAATAAGGTTCTGACACTGGAGTGGAGATGGAGCTTTTTACATACCTGAACTATGCCAACATCACAAAGATTTTTCAGTGCCATGAGATACTTGGTCTCACCAAGGCGGTCCAAGTACCGGCGGCAAAAAGCAAGTGTTCCAAAGTTGTTGTTAATTGTGCCAAGTAGCTGCTTAGCTTTTGCAACCCTCAACGGCACATGCCCAACATCAAAGTTCTTCATATAATGACTGCACTCCAAGTCCTCCCTCACAAATCCCTTTCCTGCAAACAGTATGGCGCTTATGAAATGTAAAGCTCTTCAGAAACTCGAACATGCACGTAAGTAGAGAAAACATATATCTGTTATTTAGCCAAGAAGGGCCATGCTAGTTAGATACTAGGGAAAATGACTTTCACGAACTTAGTGATGCTAATGTGACAAAAAATACTTTTTATTGTATTTGGATCTATGGATTCAAGCTATATATAGTGACATACCTGTAGATCCAAAAGTTTCAATGGCATAAAATTCGCCCTCCTCCATTTTTGTTTGTTCTCCACCTTTCACGATTGGAACTGATTTCCCAGCATGGATTTGGTATGGTCCAATGCTGTGTCCATTGAGGTTCCGCACACTTTTTACTGCCACAAAAGCAATCAGGTAATTTGAATCATCATTTTGTCACTTCACTTTTATTAGCACAGAATGGGACAAATCTGGAACTGCACCCACCTTGGAAAACCTTCCCATTAATTTCAACCTCATATGACTCCATGACTTCTTGGATTGCAGCACCAACATCACAAAGCCGTGCATCTATTCCAGCTTCCTGAAATGAAGGAAATGATAGACCATTATTGAATTACAATGAATGGATGCTATTATTGGGGAAAAAATAATTTCAATAGCCATATATATCAGATCATTAACAAGTGAAACGAAACTCAAATCAGGTTCAGACAAATAACTATACAGAAGAAGCTAGAGAAGACAAAACACACTGTGACACTATAATTGAGTAATGACAAGCAGATGTTTCAATGAAGACCTATCAATGTGTCTCATTGGACAAAGAAATTCACTCATTCTGCGACCAAGCAGAGCTCCTATCAGAACTGACATGTGCAAAGGTGCTTATGAAAATTGTTCATTGATTTCTTTTTCCCGAGTACATTGACTTAATATAGCATAAGCCTTCGGAGAGTGAACAAAAATATGTAGAAATTACCTTGACTCCAGTATTTGTGGCATCTCTTGACGCTTGAAGCAATGGATCAAACATGGGATTGAATGCAACAGTAAATGCACAATCAACTATGTACCCTGGGAAGAATGACAATATCATGTTAGTTTTTGCAATTAGAAATGGCCTGAATTTATACTTGCAAGGACAAACCCATACAAAATATCATAACAAACAACCATTCAAGAAGGAATAGGACAAAGCAAAATAATAGACAGACCATCTATATGTGTCCCAAAATCCAGCTTCATCACATCATCGTATTGTAGAACCGTTTTATCACCAGAATTTGGAGTCCAGTGAGCTGCAACCCTAAGCATTGATTTTTTTTTCATCAATGTAAGAAGGGGATGCAGAAGTTGGAAGCACTCTAGAGGAATAACATACCAATTCAAGGAGCACCCTGTTGGAAAGGCAATACCAGCTTGCAGTCCATTCTCCTTGATAAGTTTCCGAACCATGTTTTCCAAAGTTTCGCATAGTTCAATCATTAACATTCCAGGCTTCAAAATGCTCCTCATATATTTCCGCACCTAGCAAACCAGAATATACATTGTAGAGGTGTAAGCAACAACAGATAAGATTAAAATGAAGCTGCAAACAAATCGAAGAGGCTGTATATTTTAAACCTGTCTATGAACTTCTGCTGCTCGTGAACAGCATTGTACATTGGCTTTTGTAACCGTTCCAATTCCCTCTTTTCCTCACTTGTTGTTCTCCATAAGTTACTGAAGAGCAATAGCATGATTAATTTATGAAATAGACACTAATTTTTGTTTCAAATTATTAATTCATAAGTCTGCCATTAGCCAAAAAAGATGAAATAAAATATTTTTTGCGCACCATATTCACATGTGAAGAACATTGTTCATGCAATTTTAACCCAGAAATTAGTGTGGCAGGTTTGATGAAGATAAAAATCAACATATTCCTATCATTGGATAGTTCATTACAGTTGAAATTCTGCTCTTGGTGATAGACTTGTACTTACTCGTCCTTATATTGCTGGATTTCACCCTCAGGAAACTCTCCTGAAGGAAAAGCTCATCAATAGGGACTGACGGAGGATCTGTCTGCTGAAAAGGGTCCTTCTTCTTTCTGGAGAATACACAAGACATTGTTGTAAAACAGAACAAACCAAACAAGAGTATTAATGGTTCAATTGAATAACGGAACCCACTTGGCCTTGCTTTTCTTCTTTTTCTTCTTTGCAGCTTCTGAAAAAAAAATCCATTTCAGATAAAATAGTTAGACTAATCACATCCCAGTTCCCAAATGTTAGATAGAATAGCTTTAGCTTCAGCTTCAGATGAGAAACTCAGCAATGAGAACCTGTAGAGTTGTCACCTGGTGCTCCATCTTGTGATGGACCATCCGCTTGTGCTTCCTCATCATCCTCTGGTGGTGAGGGCTGAGAGCCAGGAGCTCCACCATTGCTATCTCCAGCTTTGACTTCTTTTAATGAGGTTACCTGTGATTCTACTCTAACCGCCTCATTCAGATTCTCCTGCAGCAAAAATGGGGCATGAAAGTAACTATACAGCAGTGCAAGGATCAATCAAGCGAAGCATGCTATATGAGGTTCAACAATCCATGTAACCACAGTAGCTGCCATCACTTGTAGGAGTCTTGATATCACATATCACTTTCTAACTGAGTTATGGAAAGGCTAGCCATGTCCTCTAATCAAAGGCTTAGTAAGAACTATCAAGACAATTCCGACCATAAGTTACAAGGGCAGAATGAGATAAAGTGTGAACACAAGAGACCAAGAGAACCATTTAACAAGCAATATCGCATGAAACATGTGTCTGCAAGAAGCAATGGGTAGTTATCATGACTATTACAAGACAACTTCTGGAAAACAGAAGAACTGTCAATAGCTTGTATGGTTCTTGTTCGTCCCCAACATTTTCTCCACATACAAATGTAAGTATGAAATATGCGAAGCAAACATGCTCTATATTGCATAGAAAAAACATCAATGATTCAGTTCATGGCAAACAAAGAAATTGTAGGAGCATAGCAGTTACTTTGGTTTCTTGGTTTTGCCCAACATGCAATGCCTCCATCTCCTTGGTTGCTGCATCTGTGTTACTCCCAGCCATATTGTATAGTTCTCAAGCTTAATAATTTCAAACCTGAATGTGCAGAATGAATAAAATCATAAGCGCTAATATATCCAAGGACAAATTACATTTCAAAATAAATGTATCTCCATTAGAAAGGAAAAATCTGTATATCTACCAGCTATTTTCCAATATCTCACTGAAATTTGCAATATCCATGAACAATAAGGGGTGATGATAGGGCGCTGTTTGGGTTATCAGTATTCAGTCCATTCAACTTAGGAAGTAAACAGCAAAGGTTTATAATCAGGTTACATATGCTCATTAAACCGAGAAATATTTGATGATTTGCCCCACCTTTCATGTGAGTTTGATAAAATACCCTGCGATGTGTCACTTACATGCGGACCCTGGACCCACATGTAAGTGAGACATCGCAGGGCATTTTATCAAACTCACATGAAAGGTGGGGCAAATCATCAAATCTTCCTTTCGCAAATATGTACAAACGAGAACCTTAATTTCGGTTGAAAGGGTTGGCCTTGCAGTAAACCTTAGATGCAGTAACCGGCTCTGTTGTTGTTGATTATTATGTATTACTGTTGCCTTGTAGCTGGGCTATCTGCCGCTAGTGTTGCAAAAAGTTGAGGTGGATGAGGTGATAGCATTGGTGTGTAGCTGTACTGCTGTAGCATTCGATGGTTTGATATGATCTATCTGATGATCTTAATCGGATAAGGACATACAGGATAGTTCCTCTGGGGGTAAAGATATGGCTAAATGGTGCACTCTATAATTTGTGCATGATTCGGTTTAAGGGAGATTTGATGATTTGCCCCACCTTTCATGTGAGTTTGATAAAATGCCCTGCGATGTCTCACTTAAAATGCCCTGCGGCAGATAGCCCAGCTACAAGGCAACAGTAATACATACTAATCAACAACAACAGAGCCGGTTACTGCATCTAAGGTTTACTGCAAGGCCAACCCTTTCAACCGAAATTAAGGTTCTCGTTTGTACATATTTGCGAAATCAACAAACGCATTCTTAACAACTTGCCCACATCAGCTTCAGAATCTCACGTTACGGAGAAGCACCACTACTACCCCAATTTCGGATTCCCCTTTCCAATAGAATCACTGGCCACCGCCAGACACAAGCCAAGGCTGGGCGACGACCAAGGAATTCAAAAGGCAACGGTACGGCGTACCTTCTTCCACGGTCGAGGCCGCGGAGGCGATCGCAGCACGCCGCCGCCCGAGCAGGAGAGACGAGGGTGCGGACGCCGGCGACGCCCGGAGGTTTTGCCGCTTTGCGTGTGGGGAGGGTGACGGCTAGGGTTAGATCCGGACCATGGCTGGCTCGCGAGCGAGAAGGTTTTATCATCTCGTTTCCACAGAGAGACCGACCCACCTGCCAATTTCTCCGGTGGGCTTCCGCCTCAAATGCAAAGCCCAAAATCCTAATGTTTATTATGGGCCGAATTGATAGGCCCATCCTACCAAGGGATGCGATCCCTTAAGACCCCAGCAGCAAAACTCCTCGTGACCCCCAAACCCTCCTCACCTCGCCGCCGCCGCCGCCGCATCCCACCCTAAGAGAACGAGAGCGGCGCAGTTGCAACGATGGCGGAGGAGGGGACGCAGCAGCTGCCGTTCGTGCGGGAGACGGTGCTGAAGAAGCGGAAGGTGAACGAGGACTGGGCCATCAAGAACCGGGAGCGCCGGGCGGCCAAGAGGCAGCGCCGCCGCGACGACGGTAAGGGCGCCATCAAGCGCCCCGAGGAGTTCGTGAGGGAGTTCCGCAACAAGGAGATCGACTTCCTACGGATGAGGACCCGCCTCAAGGTCCGCAAGCTGCCGCCCGCCGAGAGCCTCGGCGCCAAGCTGCTCTTTGCGATTCGCATCCCTGGGTCAGTACGCAGTACTCGATAGTAGTAGCGATAAAAAAGTTTCTGCCTTTTTATCTTTGCAAAGTTTGTTTCTTTGGCTGGTGATGGTGTTTGACAATTAGTTACATTGTTTGGTGTGTGTAATTGCAGCACTACCGACGTGCATCCACACATCAGGAAGATTTTGAAGAAGCTGCGGCTGACGCAGGTCCTGACCGGCGTGTTCTTGAAGGCTTCTGAGTCAACTCTAAAGAGGCTTCTTGTTGTAGAACCGTTTGTCACTTATGGGTAACTGAATAAAAACATCCTTCTCCATTGCAGTGTTAAAAAAACTTGATCCGTTGTTTTGTTAAGTTGTAGCTTGTGGTGTTGAAATTTTGTTTGTTGTTGTGTAACAATAGGTTCCCGAATTTGAAGAATGTGAAGGAGCTTATTTACAAGAAGGGCCGTGGGTTCTTCGACAAGGAGCCTTTCCTCTTACGAGCAATGATCTAATTGAGAAGGTATTCTTTGTAACATCTTCTAAAGATCGAGGTTGAGGCATTAGTAAATTTGTCTATGGCAGGCCATTCGTTGCACAATAAGTATGGGAAGTGTTATTAGTAAGGCATAGCTGTGGGATATCTGTCAGTTTTTATTTTATATCATGCACTTGCACTAATGAAATTTATTTTGGAGGGATAACATTATCTGAAACTTGAATTCCCGAAGTCTACTATTCTGAATCAATAGTATTTGTTAGGTTCAGAAGCTCCAAAATTTACACACTACAACATTCCAATTTTGACCATCATCTTCGTTGTTGGGTGCACGGTGAAAGCAGAACTATATTTTGGAATCCTGCCACCATTGAAAAAATTCATTTTATGTGATCCTTAAAATTTTGCATTGATGATCGGTTTCAGTTTTTTCTCCTTGTGGAGGGAGAGATGAGAGAGGCCGTGTATTATTTCCCACACAGAGATGATCAGTTTCAGTTTTTCTCGCCAAAGGAGAGGATTATTTATCATGATTTGATAATGTGCACTGAGAAATCGTCATCTATGCTTTGCTAAAAACAGGCTCTTGGAGAACATGGGATCATATGCTTGGAAGACATAGTGCATGAAATCTCCATGGTTGGGCCACACTTTAGAGAAGCGGCAAGCTTCCTCATGCCCTTCAAGCTCAAGTGTCCAGAGAGGAGGCTGCAAATGAAGAAGAAACCCTACAAGGATGGTGGTGACTCGGGCAACCGTGGGGATAAAATCAACGAACTAATTGAGAAGCTGAACTGAGGCAGGGCTTATCTCCAGTTGTCATCTGCGTACAAGTTATGGATCCATTATGTTATCAGTTTTGTAATAGCATAGCTGAATGTACCTTTATTTTGGAAACCCTACCTGAATGTTTGGGATCAACTTATGAAATAGCAGAATCTGTTTTCATCCCCCATGTCTTCTGCTCGGTCTGAGCTTTATGATCCATCTGTCGCGATTTACTGAAACTAGCTGTTGACAATGTTAGTTGCACTGGCTAACTGGCTTGAGATGTGAAGGTTCAGGATACTGCAATGAAAATGGTTCGTCTGGTACACTGGGTTCTTTGTGCTGCCTTTTTTTTTCAAGTGCTGCTTTTTGTACTGAAGCTCCTCATGCTGCTGTTGTATCGTACATTGTTGGAAGTAAAATGTGGCAAACAGAAAACAAGAAGCTTGTGAAAAACGTCCAAGGACTTGTAATTGTGGTCATGGTTGCCCGCGTTTCCGCATTGCATCGTGGGCTTGTAAAAATTTGCCCATTGCTGTTCTGATTCATTCCAGTGCACGGCTCGGTTGCTGTTCGTGGCCGCCTGGCTGAACGGCGGCCGTCCGCCCGTGCCGACCGACGGGCCGCACTGCGCGCAGTCGCACGGCATATCCGCCGTTCGTTAACTGTAGTTCGACCCAGAGCCACAGCCTTGTTGGTTGGTGTCTTCTTCGCCTTAGCCCACTAACCCTTCCAAACGAGCCCTCGCTCTGCCTTGCTCGCCTCCACTCTCCACCTCCCCAACTGCTCTCGTCTTGCGGGTTCAGGCAGGCGGCTGCGGGAGAATGGCCTCCGCGGCATCGGCGCCGGTGTTCGAGAGGCTCGCCGGGATCCGAGCCCTCGCCGAGTCCGGCCGCTTCAAGGCAAGCTCCCATTCCCCAGGCATCAAGTTCACATCTTCACGCAGAATTACCGCTCGTTTTGCTCATTTTTCGTTAGTGCAGTAGTAGCGGTAGTGCTTGGGATCCCCAGTATTTTATTGGTGGAGTGCCAATTCTGATAGCCGAATCACGCATACGATTCAGGGGTGGATGGGGAATGGTGAATTTTGACCAGAAATGGGGAAAGCTAGTTCATTTGCGCATTGGATCGCGTTATTATGTATAGAATCTGTGCATCCTTATTATTTTCTGCTGCTACTATTTATTTGTTTACGGCTGAATTTGTCTGGCAGGCATGGTTCTTGGATCAGTTTGGTGTTCTTCATGATGGGAAGAAGCCGTACCCTGGTGCCATTTTGGCATGTACGTTGGTACAGAGACTGTGTAACTTCTAGTATTCAGTTTGCCTCTTTGTATTGCAAGTGTGCTAGTTAAGTGAAGTATGGCTGTTACAGTGGAGAAGCTTGCTGGGAACGGGGCGAAGATGGTGATAATAAGCAATTCCTCTAGACGGTCGTCTGTAACCATGGAGAAGCTTAAGAGTCTTGGGTTCGACACATCGTGTTTCCTCGCAGCCATCACTAGCGGGGAACTCACACATCAATACCTTCAGAAGTAAGCTTCATGTTGGCAATATCTTCTGCTGACAAAAGTTTTAGTTGTCTCCTTAAGAGGTACATATTATGTCAGAATTAATATTGCCTACTGCACGGCAAGTTTTTAATGGTTCCATTTTATATCATAAAACATGGAACAAAGAATGCTTACGATTAGATACTAGTACTACCAACTGCTTCTTGTGCTTAGATGGGGATTAGATATTGTAATGATATGCAGTTGCTTGATGTAACTTAGTGATAAATTCACGATAAACATTCCTAAAACAAATCAACTTTTGTTATCTCTAGCTTTTGTAATAAAGCTGGATGAAACCTATTATCTAAGAAAAAAGAAATTAACAGTAAACTGTCCATTTGCCACCTTTTGATTTAATTCATAAATATAGGAGGGATGACCCATGGTTTGCAGCTCTTGGGAAAAAGTGTATCCATCTGACATGGGGTAATCGAGGTGCAATTTGTCTGGAGGTTTGTTGTCTTGTAACTTTTTATGTCTCTTTAAAGCAATATTAGAATCAAAATTGGGGTGGCCATTGTTGCAATCCAATGGCCAAGGCAAATTAACATATCTGTGAAATATTAACAATGACAAATATGTATGAGGTACACATGGTACCGTAACAAATGAGTTCTTGTTTTCTTTTAACATGTTTATTTTGTAGTATTTGCATTGGGAATTGGTTTGATCTAATCGATATTACTTTTCCTTCTCGATATTACTTTTCCTTCTTTTAGGGACTTGGTTTGCAGGTTGTGAACAATGTTGTGAAGCAGAATTTATATTAGTCCACGGTACTGAAGCCCTGGGTTTACCTTCAGGTGATCCACTTCCCAAAAGTCTTGAGGATCTTGAGCAGGTTCTAATGCTTGGCCTAGGAAAGCGACTTCCCATGGTGGTAGCTAATCCAGATTATGTAACTGTTGAAGCTCGAGATCTGCGTGTCATGCCTGGTATGATCATAGTTTACTTTGTTACATATTTGATGCCATGTTGATTATTTACTTATTTGACAGTTATGAAATCTTACGTTAGAGCTTAGACATTGTTTATGTACGAGAGTGATGGAAATCGTTTGCTCAGTATGTACAGTGACTTACTCTGCCAATTGTTGGGTGGTCAATCTGTCTGTTCCTTTCAGGCACTCTGGCAGCCAAATATGAAAGTCTTGGTGGTGAAGTAAAATGGATGGGGAAACCTGATAAGGTAATAAATGACATGTCTCCTTTTTGTGGATTACATGAACATCTCAACTACATCAACATGATACACAGTTGAAATGTCGCAAAAGAATACGATGAACTAAAAGGTTGTGAATTTGTGGCCGTACGTGGTAACCTTTTCTAGGATAATCCTTCCTGATTTGAAGTTTTTGTTGGGTAACAACCTCTTGTTAGGTACTAATATGTTATTGCTTTCTCAGGTTATCTATACGTCAGCAATGTCCCTAGCAGGTGTTGATGCTCATGAATGTATCACAGTGGGTGATTCCCTACACCACGACATCAAAGGGGCAAATGCATCAGGGATTGCATCTGCATTCATTACTGGGGGGATTCATGCGGCTGAACTTGGACTCAATGAATTTGGAGAAACTGCTGGAGACGATACCATCAATACATTGTGTTGCAAGAATAGCTCCTACCCCTCTTATGTTTTGCCTTCATTTACATGGTAGAAACACGGTCTAGCTTCAGGTACACGCTTTATACTGGGAGGTGATTTAGAAAAATACTGTTTTGGATGTGCCAAGCCCGTAGAGGCATTACTGTGCTTCACTAAATTACTATGTTTGTTGGATAATCGCTGTTAATTTGATTGATAGAACGTAGATGCAGCTATTTTGTTTGAATACTCCTCAGCATGCACTAGAGTAACCAATTGTGAGCATTCAGCAAATAAAAACATAGCTGGTTGATTCTGCGAGAATGGCCTGATTGTAGGCCATTCTTTGGTGAATGCTTCTTCCGTTCATAAATCTTCGTAAATTGACCCATTGGTAATGACTTAAGGATGATTGCATGTTTTGTTGACGATCATAAATCGTGTTGTATAACAACTAGAGAGTATAAATGTGGTATCCATTCACCACTGGTCATTACTGACTAGTCAGTCCAGTCATGACACCTGCAGTCAAATGCTTGATTTTTACAGTGAAAATATTGAACTTTTCACCTCGGAGTCTCTTGCTGAAATATTTGCAAGGATTGTAACGTGATATCTGTTGAAACCTTCAATAGGTGGGTTCTTTTAAGCTGATGGCTTATGGCTTATAGTTTAAATATTTAAATTCTGACTGTACGTGTGTTATAGGCGTGGGCCTTGGGCCCAGCCGGGTTATTATTAGGAATTAAAGATTGGTTTCTATTCGAGTTAGAGATTAGTTTTCTTGTGTTAGAGATATAATTAGAGATATGATATTAGTTACTATATCTGTTAGAGATATGATTGAGATTAGATTCCATCTGTTAGGGGGAGCTGTCTATATAAGAGGGCTACCGCATGCTATTGTAATCAAGCAGAATAATAACAAAGTCTTTGTTATGAACCTTAGTTCATAACGGGTAAACACCACCAAGAAGATGGCCGGATGGCGTCGGCGTAGGGAGAGAGGAGACTATAGACTAGGAAGACTATTGATATTATTCTTGCTTGATGACAATAGCATGCGGTAGCCCCTTTATATAGATGGCTCCCCCTAACAGATCGAATCTGATTCCAATCCTATCTCTAATAATATGGAAACCCATATCATATCTCTAATTATATCTCTAACAATGGAAACTAATCTCTAACTCAAATAGAAATCAATCTCTAATTCCTAATAATAACCCGATCGACCTGTGGCCACGCCTATAACACTACACCCTCCGGACATGCGGCTCGTCCTCGAGCCGCTAGATGGCGACCAATAGAAGACCTTCGGCCGATGTAGAAGATGAGCGGTGGCGGGGTCTTTGCGAGATGGTGACGAAGTGTAGCGCCTTCGGTATATAATGCCTGCAAAAGAAGCTTCTCTTTTTTTTCTCTCTCTCTTTTTTTTTCTTCTTTTTTTTTGTGCTGATTTTTTTTTGTTTTTTTTTCGAATTTTTTTTTCGATTTTTTTTTGCGCTTTACTTTGTTGAACCAATCGGTCGGTTTATAAACCGATCGACACCACGCCACCGCAAAGCCAAAGACCGTTAATGGGATCCACGGTCAAAAGCGCGCGGCGGAAGCGGCCGTGAGCGGCGGCGTGGCAGCGGATCGGCGCGGCCGGATCGGCGGCGGCTATGGCGAAGCAATGGCGGCGTCGATGGCGACACGCGGCGGTTCGCGGCGCCGGATCTGGAGAGGTGGATCGGCGAGTGGAAGCGGCGGCGGCCCGATGGAGCGGCGGCGGCGGGAGGAAACGGCCGCGGCAGCGGCTCGGCGGCGGCAGCCGACACGGCGGATCTGGCGAGGCGGCCGGCGAGGCGGGATCTGGCCGTGTGGCGGCGGAGACGGCCGGGTGGCGCGGCGGCAGGCGTGGTGCAGCCGAAGCGGACGGCGGCTGCGCGCGTGGACACGGCCCAACCGGTGGTCTTCGAGGCGAGGCGGCCCACGGCGGCGGCGGCACGGCCGAGGCGCCGGCGGCGGCGGACGAGCTGCCGCGGCGGCGAAGGTGGCTCGGCGGCGCTTCTTGGCTTTCGCCATCCTCTTTCGGCAGAGGCACGCGGCGTGGCCCCCGCTGCCGCTACGCTCTTCTTCTTGGCGGCGTTGCCTTCTGCTCTTCTTCTTGGGGCAGCAACGGGGTTGGGTCTGGTGGGGTGCAGCCGGCGGTGAATGGATCCGCCGGTGGAGCGGACGAGGCGTTGATGATGGATGGGATAGCCCTAGATGGAATCGGCAAGAGCCCTGGCGCAGAGATGGGCAACACTCCCCTGGATTCAAGCGCTGCAATCCTGGCGTTGGTTGCAATGCTTTGCCGCGTCAAATCTGCAAGTTGGGAGTTCATCTCGGCCTGCTGCTGCATGATCTCAGCCATCTGCTTCTTGATTGCTTTAAACGTTGCTCTCACGGAACTGGCCTCCTCGCTGGAAACCATGGTAGCAGAAGTCGTGGGAAAGGATCGACTGCTCTGATACCAAGTTGTTATGAACCTTAGTTCATAACGGGTAAACACCACCAAGAAGATGGCCGGATGGCGTCGGCGTAGGGAGAGAGGAGACTATAGACTAGGAAGACTATTGATATTATTCTTGCTTGATGACAATAGCATGCGGTAGCCCCTTTATATAGATGGCTCCCCCTAACAGATTGAATCTAATTCCAATCCTATCTCTAATAATATGGAAACCCATATCATATCTCTAATTATATCTCTAACAATGGAAACTAATCTCTAACTCAAATAGAAACCAATCTCTAATTCCTAATAATAACCCGACTGGACCCAGGGCCCACGCCTATAACAGTCTTCCTCGTCTATAGTCTCCTCTCTCTCCCTACGCCGACTCCATCCGGCCATCTTCTTGGTGGTGTTTACCGTTATGAACTAAGGTTCATGACAACGAGCGATAGGCAAGAGAGAAAAATAGTCGTATGTGATTTTGGCTAGTACAGCTGAACTCAATACATTTTTTACTACAATTTTTCTATTGATCCTATCTTGAAAAAACACATCGTTTAAAAGCTAGTTACTGTAGACGATATAAACATAAGCTAAATTTAAGCATAAAAGAATCTGGCCATTAATATTTAGTTCTTTGGATCTGTCTTGTGCAGAGAGTATTGTTAGCTCCCAATTTTGTACTGAGAAGATGGAACATGGTATCTGTGGAAGAGAAATATCTTGATATCGTTGTGACACTGGCACAGGCGATGTGGACATTGTAGCTTACTTGCTGATCGTTAAACTTTTGAGAAAGAACATTGTTTTCTTTAAAAAAAACAATATGTGTTAGTTCAGAACAGCGTATTTTACTTTCTGATAAGATTAGATCGCGGTACACATATTCTCGGAGCCTGGCAATTGGATGCTAATTCTATTCTAAGCCAGACTAGGGAAGAGGAAGCTTAGGTTCATATTGCTTTCTTTTTCTTTTTCTACCTTTTGACTTTTATTTAAGCTAGATTTGGAGAAACCAGAATTCAATATAAGTATCTGGCTTTCCGAAGCAGCTTCTCTACTCCTCTCGCTTTCGTCTTTCTCTATAGATAAGACAGAGGTCACTGAACGCATCACGTACCTCACTTCTCTAGCTCTCATCTTGTGCACGTATCTTATCCTTACTTTCTCTACCGCTCATCTCTCATTCTAAAAGTTACTTCTTTCAATCACTAGTATTTATTTTTAGCTAGAAGTTATTGGTCATAGCTAAAGACTATAAACTGTAGCTAATATAAATATGACCTAAATTGATAGTTGACGGTGACAACAGAAAAATACCAGCTTGACTTATGGTCCAGACTAGGGATGACAATCTCATCCTATAACCCAAATACATGGGTAAAAACTCTAAAGTTTTTTCACAATTTAAAATAAGTTCCAATCATAGTCATGTATGTTCTCTACAAGTTCTTTTACCATTTAAAATAAGCTCCAACATAACCATATCATATCGTGTAGTTGATATTGTAGGATGAGATTGTTGCTGAGCGCTACAGTATGAGATTGTATTATATACACATCTAATATGAACTGTAATGAAACGGTGGTCCATTAGGTAAATAGGCATTTGGGTTTGTTGATACTGGCACACAATTCGATCTAAAAAACTGGTGTACCATCCATACAAACTAGAGTTGTTATGTCCATACAGCTTGTACCGCTGATCAAATTGAAGGGGATTGTGATTATTGGTTGGAAGTGTGTTTTTTCCTTCTCTTCCTATTAAAGTGAGAAAATATATATTACATCCCCATGTCAACCCTAACCTGCTGCAAATAAATGTTTTTAGGATTACTTGAAACTTTTGCTCCAACAAGTTGACCAGAGGATACAGTCAGAATCACGGTCATGGAACCAGTCTTGAATCTTGGAAGCATGATAAGGGAGGTGATCCAAGGGGTATACAGTTAACAAGGTGGTAAACCATGCAGTTCTATTGTTTGGCCATCCTGATTAGGTGCCCAGTGAATGTAAATGTGCCATTGTGTTTTTTCCTCGTGATATTGTCACACCATCTTCCGTACCGTTTTAAATGTTCTACAAATTTTGCTAGTGGTACATAATTACATATAGCTAGCTCGAAAAGTGAAATTTCTGGATCATCTGTGGTTTCTCTCGGTGCCAGGAATTGAAAACTGTTCAACTATGTTTATGTCATCTTTGGGAAATCCTGGTAGATTTGGGTGTTAGTTTTATTTTCGGAATCAACTTCAGTTATCACCTTTTATCAGATGCTAGTTTTACCCGCCAATTTAAATGATGGATATAATTATAATTCCACGGCCCCGCCCCGCCGCTTTAGGTGCACCGAGGCCCAAGGCTTTTTGCCCAAGCCCGAAAGCCACAAAGAGACTGGGAACGGTCACGGGCCCAGGCGAATGCATCATGTACAATAGTCTGCTCTTTAAGATTATTTTTAAGTCTTTCATCTTATCTAAAAACGGTATTAGAGATAATCTTTTCAATAATAAATTATTTCTCTAACTATTCTATACTATTTTATCATAATTTATTGTCTCACACGCTTTCACTATTTGCATTGGTTTACTGGTTTAAATCGTCTTTTACATAAGAGATATCACATTATCTCTTTTTACCTTATCTCTACTTCACATAGAATTTTACTTATTTAATATAGTTAAAGTCATCTAATATAGCACTATTAAAGATACACTAGGGAAGATACACACACTATCAACATGCACACGAGTGTACTCTGTTAGCACAGTTTAGATAGACGGAGGTTTGAGGAAGATCTATGATCTCATATCTACTGAAATGTACTTACGTGCATAGGTGAGCACCTGAGTGAGTTCTAATTAACTGGGAGGATCCTCTTATTAAAAAAAAAAGTTTGGTGGGAGGGACGGGTAAGCGTCCAACATGGAAACGAGTGTGGTGTGTTTTTGCAAATGCATATGTTTTTTTGAAGCGTTTAATAAAGTTTTCAGTGTGTTAGGATGCACCGTAATAAATATCACATATTTACCGTGCCATGGAGTCAGTCAATCTTGCCTATTTTCCACGGTACGTAATGTTGTTAAAATGTTAAGCCGTGGACATCGCATTATGCGTGGCCCCGCCCCCCATCTTCTTTTTCCATGTGCTTCGCATGCTAGTACGCTCACCGAATTCCTCCGAAACATGATGGAACGAAGCGATGGAATTCCAGGGAGTAAAAACTGGCAGCATATACACATGATGTGACCTTAAGAGGAAGCAAATTGTATGTGCGACTCTTTGTTTTCCTGGCCTAGTTAGGTACGATCGGATCGTTCCATGCAATACAGGCTCCGCTCGGTTGGATTGAAAAGTTATGGTTTATAGTTAAAATTGTATTGTAACAACTGAGATTTTACTGTAACTGAAGATGGCTTATTTGGTGTAATTAAATTTATAAAAAAATTAAAAATAGAAAAAAAAAATATGCTAGCTCATCACGGATAATGCAAACGAATACGGGAAAAAAAACGGTAAAAAAGCTCAAAAAACCAAAAATTTAGAAGAAAAAAAAAGACGAAATTTATAAATAGTGAAAAATAAACCAGAAGCTAAAACCGAAAGGTTGACTGAATTGTTATTCAATTTTAACGTACGTTGAAGTCGCATTCCTCTTCTTCTTTGTGGAGTAGCATTCAACTAACAAACCATCACCTTTTTTTATAGAGGTAGCTAAAAGAAGGATTTCATTTTTCAGTAGAGTGAGGAGCTATCACGCATCATCAGCAGCACCACTTTCTTTTAGGTCGTTTGGCTGCCCACTCGTTGACTCCATTGACTTGATAGGCTGCGTGCATTGCACTTGAACAAAACCGGCAATAGTCGTTAATATAGTGCATATTTAAGTCATCGTGTACTATTTTTTTCCAGGACTGGGAGCAAGTGTACAATAAATGCAGATCTCGTTCGTACGTGGCTAGATAGCAATGGTTACTCGTCGTACATAGTGGGAGCAATATCGTATGGTTTCAATTATACACTCCGTACGGTGCTGCTGGGAATAACCTATTAATATATTTATTTATTTATTTATTTATTTATTAAAAGCTCGTAACAAGCCTTTAAAAGTTACTAACAAACAAATAGACAAAACAATTCTCACCAAAAAGTGAAATATGTGGCTCTTAATTAATTTTGTGAACCCTAACTAAGTTCTCACCAAAAAGCAAAACAACTCTTTCTTAACCTTGTGAACCCAAAGGTCCCAAACCAAGTTGTACTATAGCAACCATTAGATACTATTATTTAAAGAAAAACATCTAACCATCTGTCTAACGGATCTGAATTATAACAACTTAGATTAAAAGAAATAGTCCATACCAAACATAATAAAAAATAACAAGAATTCAAAATAAAATAACATTAACCATTTGATTTTCATATGAACTCCAAATTAACACCCATACATAGTTGAAATTCAGAATAAAAATTAGCAATTGGATTTGTATATGAATTTAACATAAAATTGACATCCTAAATTAAATAAACAAATAGCAATAAAATTAATATAAATTCGGAATAAAAGGAAATTAGCAATGTGATTTTCATTAGAACTCCAAACTAAAATCCCCACATAGCTGAAATTCAGAATTAAAATTAGATAAAAAAAATAGCAGCTGGATTTGTATGTGAATTCTAACCTAAAACTTAAATTCAAAATTAAAGAATAAAAATAACAACAGAAATAGCAAAAAATCGGAATAAAAATAATAGGACATTAGCAACTTCATTTTCATATACTTCGAATTAAAACCAATACATAGATAAAATCTGGACTAAAAGTTAGATGAAAAATAGAAAGTTGGATTTGTATATGAGTTCTAACATAAACCTGAAATTTTAAATTAAATAAACATAAAATTTACATTACAAGAAAGAGTCTACGTCAAGAACAATAAAAAAACATATATATTCAAATAAAAATTATCAGTTGTATTTATGTACGAATTCCAACCTAAAACTGGGATGAAAATCTGCAAGAAGTATAATCCAAAAATATGAAAATTCAAAATAAAAATAAAATAAATAGAAAATATTTTTTAATTCCAAATAAGCAAAGAATTGAAATTTTAGTTTTATTCAGAATTAAATTACAGAAATATAATAATTCAAGAAAAATAAAATAAAATAAAATAAGGTAAGTAATTTGCTTTGTACATATATAAATTAGGATGAAATTTATTATATAATAAAATTCGATGACAGTGGTTTGCAGTTGCTAAGATAAAAGAGATATGCTAAATTCTCAAAAAGACAACATTCTAACCCTTTATTTGATGGACCTCCACGAGATGAAGGGATTGAGAGGGTAATACATCGATGAGTGTTCACTTGGCTATATCAATATAAGATATGTAATGTGTATTATGACTATGTAGTATAGATAGACATTGTAATAAATGAAACAAGAAGATGATGGTATAAATTGAAAATGCTATGTTATGTTTACTATTTTGTTATGCAAGTATTTGGGAAAGAAAATTTTAATCACAGGTGAAAAGTATTGAGAAACAACGTGAATATATATGTTTTACCAAATTATTTAAATGTGCTTTAAAAATAATTTCCGCGCAAGTGCGCTGAGCCGGAGCAAACAACTTGTGGTCGGACGTATTGAATATGCCAAAGGGCAGATGTCAAGATTAGGTGCGAGTTGGCCTGGCGACCGGCCTGTAAGCACGTACAAACAGCATCAATCGATTTCGACAGTGAGATGCATGAGACGATACCTTGACTAGCGCGCAGCAAGCCGGCAAAGGGCGGCCACCCAACGCAAATCGAACCTAGAGATCGATCGATCGATCGGACAAAGGGAAGATTCGTGCACAGTGCTCCATCGTATTCGACCGAAGCTTGCGATCTGACCAGCTGCGTGGTGGTGGTGGGCGACCGCCGCCGACTCCATCTCATCTGATCAGACGGATGCTGTCCATCAGCTGCCAATACGGTAGCTCGGAGGATGGAGAGAAAGAAATAAGGAAGCTGCGTTCTTCGGCATGGACGCACGCCCGCCGCGCGCGGCCGTCCTGCACGCGCCCGGCGTCGGCGCGGCCGCTACTGCTACCACTGGGCACTGGAACATGAAGCACACCGCGGTCACGCGCGTGCGTGCACGAGCTCCAGTGCAGTGAAAAGGGAGGAAACGGAGGTAGGCTTGTTGGGTGACGGGGGACCTAACTCGTACTCCCGATTAATGAGTCTATAGCGTAGCTTTTTTTTCTTCTTCTTCCAAATTTGCAATTCCAGTCTTTCCCTGGTGTTGAGCCGCACCGCAGCTCAACAGCAGCTGCCGAGCTTGAGCCACCCGGCCTCGGTAGATGAGTAATTACCATTAATCATGCTTAATCAATGCTAATTAGGCAATATAATATTTAGTTAGTATTAATTACGCTTAAGTTAATCACTGAATCCTCTACTGATCTATGTTTGTGGCTTGGCAGGTCCTACTAAACTGTGGTAGAACAGTAGGTCACCTGCCACGTCGGTTGAGATAAAATAAATAGCTAAATTTTTTAAAAATTAATTATAATACCAAATATAGGGAGGATTCAAGATTAACGAGTAACAATCATCACAACCAGTACACTGCAGCACGGCGAACGATCTTTAAGCCGCGTACCATGCACTGCTACTGCGAGCGAAGCCCAATGGAAAAGAAATAGAAGAATTGGTAGGTGTGAGAGTCGTGCTGAATTGACCAACCATGGAGGTCAAGGCTGGACGGCGGCTCGCGGGACTAGGACACGCAAGATCGTTTGCGACGATGGCGATCGGTGGAGTGGCTGGTCAGATATTTTTTATTAATATTAAAAAAATACCGTTATTTTGAAAAATTACAGAATTAGTTATCTGTGATAGAAGCTCTGTTGTCGATTGAATAGACGATAGAGTGTCATATCTGTGCGATGGGTTCTATCACTAATTGCAATAGCAATAGAGAGATAATCATCAATTAAAATGGTAACAGAGATCCCACACTCTTTATGGACCATTGACTATATTGCCATTTCATTTGGTGACAGAATCTTTGTTGTCATTTTAATTAGTGACAGAGATCTGCACGCTGTCATGCAAAATTCTATTGAGAATTATCGCCAATTGAACGGCGACAAAGGTTTGTCACCATTTAGAATGGCAACGGTACGTTATTTCTGTATTTTTAAGTGGTGTATGTTTATGTAATGTTGATAAAAAAATATTATTTTATAAAAAAATCGTGGAATCCATGCTAGCTGAGCCCCATTTGCATCGGCGTTTGTCCCCTTCCTAGTTGTCTCGCTGGCTCGTGGCAATCGGTCTTGTTTTCTTCTTTGATTCATCATTTAGGTGTGATCATTTTGGCTTATTTTGAGTGGTTTATGGCTGAAAAGCACTATGGTGTTGAAAAAATAATGTAGTGACAGAGACTTATTTAGCATAATTAAATTTAAAAAAATTAAAAACATATAAAAGATATGTTAGCCCATTACGTATAATACAAACAAATACGGGAAAAAAGAACCAGCAAAAAGCTCAACAAAAAGCCAAAAAATCAGAAAAAGATGAAATTTATAAATAGTAAAAAATAAATCAGAAGCTAAAAGCTAAAGCCGAAATGATCACCACCACGCTTATTATAGCAACCTCCGAGTACATATGCATAGTAACTTACAGTTAAGTCAACAACTCAACATAATAGCCAATATATACAGCAGCCGTCAGAAAGTTCTTTTCTTGGTGCACTGTTCATTGGAGTTGAGCAGCCGCCCAACCAGCCGGAAGGGTGGCTTTGCCCATCTCTGTAACCAATCCATAACTGGAAGTTTGAAACCAGTGTTTACTCCTTTTCATGTGTTGGACTAGTATGTCAATAGAGAGGGTGAATACTATCTTTAAAATTTTTCTCTAAGTATCCATTAATTCTTCACTCCAATAGTGACTTAGCTATAAAGATCAAGATTAGAATCCAAAACCAAAGCAATAAACTCAAAAGCCGAAGAAATGAAACCCTGCATCCAGCGGTCTGACCGGTGGAAGTGGAGGTATGACTGGCCACCGATATGACCGGGGCATGAAAGTGGTGTGATCGCTTCCATATTCATTGAACAGAAAATCAATTCGAATCTAAACCACTTTTGATGCAACTCTAAAAATCTATGGCCAAATGAGATAAATTTTTGTACACATATTGTTTAAATTCTTATCAAAGTTTAGACATTTCTTAAGAATTAGCAAGGTTACATCAAAATTGGGCAAAAACCGAAAACTTAAAATATGAATTGCTCGTGGGTGGAGGATGGTCAAAATGGCTCTAGATGTATTCTCACATATCACGCAAGTAAAAACTCACAAAGATTCGAGGCAAAAACTCTAGGATCAAAAAACTTCTAATGAGGTCAAATCCAAGTAAAAACAGGCAACTTTAAGAACTTGTAAGACCTGATGCTTAAATAGACGGACATTGATCTTTATGAGTTATCTCCATTACTTACGCATCCTTAGCACACAACCAGACCAAGAAGGGGACAGAAGAGATCAAAACCAATAAGAATAAGAGCAAATCAACCAAATCAAGAATCTTTCATGAGTGAAGAACAAGTTGATCTATTATTACTTAAAGATAAAGGTTTTACAGTCACCCCACCTAAAGAACAAAGAAGTACACCATAACACTCATACTTCTCAAACTTTAACCCTAGAATACTTGACTAGAATAACAAATGGTTGGATAGTTGGATGGTTTAACTAGCAAGTGTCTATATCAACTCGATAAATAGATGAGACAATCAGACCACATCTAACCTTAATGAATATTACCCAAAAGTATAAATGGGGGAACCCGTTAACCCCGTACAACACTAGTTTTACTCACACACTTAATTCATGCACGCTTTTTAAAGCACTTGAGCCCAAATCCACTAAATTTTCATACTTTGATTCACTTGATTATCTCAGCATCTTGGTATTTGGTCGTCTTACCAAAATACACTTTCTTTGATCCGATCTCCATCTTGTCTTGCAAGCAATCATCATACTTGCCACGTGTAGGTGTACCACGCTTGCCACTATTGATAAGTCTATCCGTGCGGTTCCACGGATCACGCCTATTCCGTTCGGTTCCACGGCATCACGCCTTATTGGGACCGACTAAGCAATATGGTGTAACCCATCGTTTGAATCTCCTTCAACATTTCCCATCTTTCTTGTACTAAGCTTAAGCTCAATCATCTCACCTAACGTTATTGGTTGTTCTAGGTCTCAGCTCCTCTATAAGCGTAGCCCTGATCTTCATCATTGACCATGGTTAATTCCAAGCTTTCTTGCACATCTACAAACCAAGAAATCATGTATGGGCATAAGTTCTCCACAACTTAACCTTTTTTTAACTAAAATATGCATCATGCAACATTAATACACTGACCAAACACAATTCAAATCACCCCATAGCCAAATTTCCCAAAATACAAAATTCTAGCCGAGGCAGACACTTGGCGGTCAAACTGATGGCGTTAGCGATCGATCGCTAAGAGCAGCTGATTAGACTGCCTCTCAGTCATCGGCTGGTCTGAAACAAATTCTAAAGAACTATAAATTTTGCAAGCTTCAAAATCCAATTTCACATAAATGATAATAGTCATCATAAATCAATCTCAACCCTCTTACGTGATCTTTCACCCTAGAAGCCAACGTTTCTTGGGTAGGTAGCTCACTGATCTAGGAGGATTATCCAAGAGACACTGTTGTCTTAATCTTGGATACTACTATTACGCAAATTGGCTAAATAAACATCACTCGTCAGGACCCCACGTGTGCAACTGATTAACAGCTCGTGGCCTTTTCCAATCGCGGAATATTATACTGGTGTCGATGGGGCCTAGGCGCCTAGCCGCCTAGCTGGTATTAAGGTGGTTTTTTTTCTTCTATAACTTATGAATTAGAATTTTAAATTTTATCTGTTTATGAGAGGTAGTATGTAGAGAAAAATAGTTATATATGATTTTAGTCAAGTATGACCAAACACAGTATATTTTTACTATAATCTTTCATTGATCTCATCTTAAAAATATAACGTTTAAAAATTAATTATTATAGCACAAGTTATAAAATATAAGTTATAACTGAAAAAACTCAGCCTAAAGGAGAGTGGCATTGGCATTAGGTGCTAATCTAAAGCACCATGACCTCCATGAAAGGCCGGAGCAGGTGCTCTGAACAGGGGGGACATGGGACATCAGCACATGATCGCGGATGTTTATCTAACCATAATCGTATATTCCTTCTAGGACAGGAACATATATACCCTTCGTCAATTAAAGATCATTCATATATTCTTACATATCTAATCGCTGCATTTGGTGGCTTTACAGGATCTGTTATCAGAGCTGCAAAATATGCCCATGTGAACAGCGCCCAATACATGCATTTACTCTGCTAAAATTCAGATATACTGTGCATATGTATAGCTTCAAGACTGAGACTCTCTTTATTTTCTCAACTAAAATATTGTCCCAAAATATACTCAAAGTCTCAAACCATTGCCACTAATGAATTTCACCTGTTTTTTACCCTTGGATTACGGCCTGCCTCTGATTGTTCCTCATGTTCTACTCACCCACCAACTCTGAAAGTCTGAACTTACAAGTGAAGGAGCAGCACACTTTTGAGGTTTCCATTACCCTTAACATGTGTATTTCCACACCATAAAACTGTTAAACAATTAATTTTGGAACAACTTTGTAGAAAAATATTTTTGAGAACTTATTAAAAAATCATTTTTTTAGAATATAGAAAAGTCTTTTTGATATTTAATGCCAAAGGAGATAGGAAAGCCACATGCATGTTTGTTTTCTTCTGATCTTCTCCCCCCTAAAAAAAACAACTCTCAAGTGATTATGCTTTTGGTGGCTTTCGGCTGCCGGAGCCCATACATGCCAACATACGCACGTTGAGCCCAAACATGTGGGACCAAAACGTCGTCAGTAATGTATATGGATTTTGATTTTTTTTAAAAGCCAATCTGTTCATCTGCTTTTACTCTAATCCGTGATTTTGATGGCCACCATCGTCTCCATTGGACCAGGAAAAAATGTACTTCTATCGAGATAGTGAAGAGAGAGATTACAGGAGAAAAAGGACCAACTCCACTATGGTATGTATAACACCAACGAGGCAACGACCGAACTAGATGTAAAAGGATGGAAAAGAGAGATGATTAGTAGATATATATTACGTAACTATTAATATGTGTTAAGATTAATACTATTTTTATTGGTGAGAAAAGCGTAAAAATTATGTTAATTTTAAATTGACATTACTTTGATCGAACTTAGGCTGTGATCGTTTCGGCTCCAGTTTCTGGCTTATTTTTCACTATTCATAAATTTCGTCTTTTTTTGAACTTTTGGTTTTTTTGAGCTTTTTTGCCGGTTCTTTTTTCCCGTATTTGTTTGTATTATACGTAATGGGCTAACATATTTTTTTTTTATATTTTTTAATTTTTTAAATTTAATTATGCTAAATAAGCCTCTGTCAGTTACAATGTTTTTTCAGTTAGTTACAGTGCTTTTCAGCCATAAGCAAAAAAAACACCAAATGATCATCACCTAATGGTAGAGCCACCACAGAGGGGAAAAAAACAACCAATAGAAGACTGCCAAGTTGCGCAACTAATTATTCCCATAAAAACCTACGAACCAAACGTTATCAACTTGGGTGCTGCCGTGCTGAGCCGCTGAGGGCTGAGGCGGCATAAATGTCCGATAGTTCTTGCGCTGAGAGGCCGACAGAGGCGCAGAAGCCTGAAAGTGAGCTCCAAGACAGTGAGAGGGCCGAAGAAGAAGAAGAGAAAAAGCTAAGAGGGGTCCAAGATTCCCACTAGGACCTTGGTTCCCATCTTTTTCTTGGCTCGTTGAGAGGTCTTGGGGCGGCTAGTGCAAGAAAGGTTGGGGTTTTGGGACTGATCGATCATTTGGTATTCTTTGTTTTCTTGGGCGCTTGAGGTTCTTGCCATCCATTGGCCTATGGAGATAAAATTTATTAGAGTCATGCTCTTCCTTCTTTTTGAATCTGTTGGTTTGGAGTTTATAGTTTCCTGTCCATCTTCAATTCCTCAAGATGTTATTTTTTTGGATCACTCTTTGCAAATGCTGGTATAAATGTTGTTTTCCTCCTTTGGAGTATCAGGTACTCATGGCCGAATGCTTTTGAGTGGTGAACAAAGTTACACAACATTTGATTCCGAAATTTGCAAGCAAATCCTGGTCCGGTTGCAGCAATTGGAGATCTCTAATGCCAAATTTCGAACTTGCCACGGTTTTATGAAGGCTACCTTCTTGTAAATCAAAGTGGAGAGAGTTGTAAAACTCTGTGAGAGACTTTCTTCGATTTTGCAATAACAAGTTCAATTCTTAGCCTACAAGTTGCAATTTTGAAGATTTCTTCCCCATCAACAGAAGCAACTGAGTCACAAAAGTTTGGTGAGGCAAGTGTTTACCTGGATTCTGCAAGAACGAGGACATCTCTCAATACCATCTAGTTGATCCTTTGATTTGGATATGGAGAGGCAAACCAGTTTCCGTCTCGGCTCGCTCGAGAAGCTGAAGAGCTTCCGGGGGATGCAGAAACAGAAGAGCTTCAAGATGATGTCCATGGAAAGCTTCAGGAGGAACAAGGACAGCCCTGGTAAGCGAGGCGACACGGCGCTCCACCTCGCGGCCAGGTCCGGGAATGTCCCCCATGTCCAGAAGATCCTTGCCGAGTTCGACCGGGAGTTGGTTGGGGACTTGGCTGCCCGGCAGAACCAGGATGGGGAGACACCGCTGTATGTGGCCGCCGAGAAGGGCACGCCGAGTTGGCGCGTGAGATCTTGAAGGTGTCTGATGTGCAGACGGCAGGGATCAAGGCAAGCAACAGCTTCGATGCATTCCATATCGCGGTGAAGCAGGGTCATCTAGGTTAGTAATTTTACTTATCATCAGTTAGTTATGATAATTTATCATTTACTTCTAACTCAACAAGCTTTGCCAGGTCAATGAATTTACTTCTAGGTTAGGTTTATGGAATTAGAATTTGCGCGTATGTTGATGCAGTGAGTTAATTTTGCCGTGTCGACTGCTGACCTACTTATGCATGTCATAGTCTAGGCTTAGAAAAATGGCTATTCTTAACGGATTGACTCGGTAAAATACTAGTGCTCACTAGAACACTGATTTGTTCAAATTCTTTTCCTCCAGAACAAGTGCTAACATATATTATTCCTTGGCTACCTGGCTGAAAGAGCGTGTACCTGATTTGATTTAGAGTTTTAGACTCTAATCTTCACTACTTACTTTTTCTTGGTGGCAACTGACAAGTTGAGTTTTCATTAGCAGTCTTGGTTTATGAGGGGTTGACAAATTCTGGGTTGTTGTCAAAGAAGAATTTATGATGCGATCTATATTAAATAGTGGTAGCATTCCTTTTGTGCATATTGGATATAATGCAACCATTATATTGGTAGCCTTATCTCACTCTGCTCTGTTCTACTGAAACCCATGTTATTTTGATCTTTGACTTTCTAGCTAGTGGACATCAAATTACAGTCATAAGTCATAGCTGTAATGACTAGCACAATATATGGTTTGAAGCAAAATTCCAAAACAGTTATGGCTTATTGTCTTCTTCCATTTCTTTGTTTTGCAGAAGTTTTGAAGGAGCTGCTGCAGGCTTTTCCTGCTCTAGCTATGACTACAAATTCCGTAAATGCTACAGCTTTGGACACTGCTGCCATTCAGGGTCACATTGATATTGTCAATCTCCTACTGGAAACTGATGCTAGCCTTGCCAAAATCGCAAGAAATAATGGGAAGACGGTTTTGCATTCAGCAGCAAGAATGGGCCATGTAGAAGTTGTAAGATCATTGTTAAATAAGGATCCGGGGATTGGTTTAAGAACAGACAAGAAGGGGCAAACAGCACTTCATATGGCTTCAAAAGGACAAAATGCTGAAATTGTGGTTGAGTTGTTGAAGCCCGATGTCTCAGTTATCCATCTGGAAGACAACAAGCGGAACAGACCATTGCATGTTGCAACTCGGAAGGGCAATATCATTGTAGGTGATTGTATATTGGAACTTATCTTTTTATAGATTTACCTTCTTTCAGTTATTTTTGTTAATCATTTGCTATCCTGTCTTATTACTCACTGAACTTAATTTTGGTCAGTATAATTTTTAGCATACAGCTCATCAGTTACTTTGATGTAAATACCTTCGTTGCTTAGAGTGGCAATGATTGTTTTCAAAAATCAAAACAATTTTATATATCAACATTGTGAAGAGGCATATTTCTTTTAAACTTAATAACAGCATGAAGTTGTGAGCTGTTTGGACAAGAATATTGCTGGTTCTTAAAAATTGTTTGTGCCTAACCTTTTTAAGAACTTTCCGATTATCTTCACCCCTTATTATTTCTTTCCTTATATGCCTCGCTTTCCTTATCTGTATATGGTATATTCCCCTGTAATATACCTTTGTATTCTCTATATATATTGCCCATTGGGTTTCTTCAGTATACACATAATATTCATAACATGGTATCAAAGTTTAGGTTAAAATCCTAACCTTGATCTACTTCTGCTGCTGCTGCCCCCGGGAGGATCGATCTTCTCTTCTGGGGGCGACCATCTCGTTGGGCTATGCCGACCGACCGCCGCCTTGTCTTCAGACACCGCTCGACAACAATGACGTCGCCGCACCTTCTTCGTGCCGCCGCCTCTCGTCGCCGAGCCCGAAGCCACCGTTGACCGCGCCCGCCCAAGCCAAATCTGGGGTTTGGATACCAATGCGCCCACACGAGCTAGCACCCACGCCGCCACAGTCTGCCGTGTCCACACGCGCCCTCGCTTGCTCCAAATCCCGTTGAATCATTAGATCCAGCGTACTCCGTCGCCGATCCGCAACGAATACAGCCGCCTTCTACCGGATCATCCACTCCGATGCCATCCCACTACCGGACCGCAGTTGCTGCCCACAGGCCGAATCCGTCGCCGCCGCCCTTGGATCTGGCCTCTTCACCGGTCGTCGGCTGCTCGAGCTCCGCCCATGCCGCCTCCCGCCATCTCCTCCCCTGGTTGCCTGAGTCGTGCCAAGCCGCCTACCGGCCGCCTGCGCACCCTCGGGTCACCATCGTCCTTCCCGTGGGGCGCCGATCTGGTCGTCTCCCCTAGTCGGTGGTGGAGAGAGGAAGAGGGAATGGCAGAGAGAGATGGGAGAGAGTGAGAGGGTGAAGAGAGAGGAAAGGGATAATATAAAGGGTGAAGAGAGGAAATAGTCTGTTGAGTCTTTTTTTTTTAAGTCTTTCGTTGTGTCTATCTAAATCCGTAGATTCTCTTTCAGTTCATCCAAACCGTGCGAGTCTACAAATTTAATGTCAATCATAGAAGTATAAAAATCTTCTTTTGCATGGCAGTAGCCGCCGCTCTACTCTCTGAGCCGCATGCAGATCGTAGAAGTCGTTATGATGCCGCTGCTTCTTTAGCCGCCGCCCTGAGCTTCTAAGACCGCTGTGCGTCTTCTGCACCTTGTGCACTGCGTTGCCGCAGTCTTGGGCTTCGATCTGCGTCGCCATACTTCTATCTATTCCTCTTCGACTTGATTTGTGATTTATTCAAAAGCTGCACGCAACGATGATATTATCAAGACTCGGACTTCGGATTTTCTTGTTTTAGTGTTAACCCTTTTCAAATACAATGCTATTGCATACGTCTTGCATTTGAAGGGGGTGTGAGTATTAGGGATAGAATAGGAATTGTATTATTCCTTTTCTTATATACGTCGCTTTCCTTATCCGGATATAGTATATTCACCTGTAATATCCCTTTGTACTCCCTATATATTGCCCATTGTGCTTCTTCAATATACACACAATATTCATAACAATTTTTTTGACTTTTTGTATCTTGGCTGATAAATGTGTAATTCCTTACAGATAGTGCAGACTCTACTATCAGTTGAGGGGATTGACATTAATGCAGTTAATAGATCTGGAGAGACCGCTCTTGCTATTGCTGAGAAACTCAACAATGAAGAACTTGTTAACATCCTGAGAGACGCTGGTGGAGTAACTGCAAAAGAGCAAGTACATCCTCCAAATTCAGCAAAGCAATTTAAGCAAACTGTCAGTGATATCAGACATGATGTCCAGTCCCAGATCAAGCAAACACGTCAGACCAAGATGCAAGTTCAGAAAATCAAGAAGAGACTTGAAAAACTCCACATTGGTGGGCTAAACAATGCCATCAACTCCAATACTGTTGTTGCAGTGCTTATTGCCACCGTTGCCTTTGCTGCCATATTCACTGTTCCTGGTAATTTTGTTGAGGATACGAGTCAAGCACCTCCGAACATGTCCTTGGGGCAAGCATATGTAGCAAGCAATCCGGCCTTCATAGTGTTCTTGGTCTTTGATGCCTTGGCTCTCTTCATCTCGCTTGCTGTCGTTGTCGTCCAGACCTCGCTAATTGTTGTTGAGCAGAAGGCCAAGAGAAGGATGGTGTTTGTGATGAACAAGTTGATGTGGCTTGCATGCCTATTTATCTCTGTGGCCTTCATAGCGCTAACCTACGTTGTTGTTGGCCGTGATGACTGGTGGCTAGCTTGGTGTACGATGGCTATTGGCGCCGGGATCATGCTAACCACCCTTGGTTCCATGTGCTACTGTATCATTGCTCACAGAATGGAAGAGAAGAACATGAGGATGATTAGGAAGGCCTCTGCAAGCCAGTCCCGCTCATGGTCTCTGTCAGTTGACTCAGACACAGAGCTACTAAACAGTGAATATAAGAAGATGTATGCACTGTAGGATAACAATCACGTGTTGGAGTCTTTGTACATAACAATGCTGTTTTACCTGAGGCTACTCGATAACATTCGGTGGGTTGACTTGAATTTCTTGATGCATAGGCTGGAGCATGGTACCTGTATTTAAACGAAGGTACCTTGCTGCCAAAACAAAGCTACCTCCCTGTGGTTGTAGGCTTGATATCCAAGTGAAGGTGCCTCACTGTCTGTCACTGCTGTATGGGTTACTGGTGGTTAAAAACTGTGGCGAGGTTGCTTTAGGTAGACATTGCTTGAGTACCTCCAGGTGAAAGCCTGCCAAAGTAGTCATGCATACTGATCTTGTGCATTACTGCATTGTCAAAGTCCAATGGTCATGCATACCGATCTTGTGCATGATGAGCTAAACAAGTGATACATGGGTACAGTATTAGATACTGGGCACTGAACCTCTGCTGCTAAGGTTTCTTGGGGGACTTGAGATTTTGTATCGACAGTTTTGACACCAAAAGATGAAACGACTCTCCTAGACTTGACTGCAAAAGGCTGCAATAGCTTAATGCTTCTGCGCAATGGTACAATAATTTTGTAACTTGCTGGTCCCACTGGGATGCTCAGATGTTTTGTGCGAATTCGCAGCCGTTTGGTCCATTTTTCTTTTGAGACACGATGGAACAAGTTCTTTTAACTTCTTCGAAACTCAAAACAAATAGAACAAGGTAACCTTTTGAAGTAGATTCTTCAAACGGTTTTTTAAGTCTAAAACTGTCATCTATGTTGACGTCTCTACTATTCATTGTCGTCTTAAAAGATATAAATAAAAACCATTGGTCACCTATTAGTTACAGTTAAAAGTCATTAGCTCTAGCGAATAAAAAACAGGAGGGATTATGGCAGCCTCGTGCGCGTGCGAAGGCAAGGCAA
The DNA here is from genome assembly GCA_036346575.1 of Dendrocalamus sinicus. NCBI lineage: Eukaryota > Viridiplantae > Streptophyta > Magnoliopsida > Poales > Poaceae > Dendrocalamus > Dendrocalamus sinicus. The sequence continues at coordinate 34,175,474 of CM070663.1, forward strand.
GGCCGAATTCGTGCGCACCCGCGCGGGCGCCGGCGTGCCGGCCCAGCACCGTGGCGCGGAACAACCGACGGTGGGGTTGGGCCATCCAGGAGGCGAGGGCATCTGCAGTTCCAGATCAAATATACAAAGTTTAGGCGATGTATTTCACTTGTTTCTACTAGTAATATTTAGACGGAGATATACGCCGTTCATACATATTCAGCATAGTTCTTGCAAGAAGCGTATGTAATACTACTACTGACTTTTGTCGATAGAAAAGCTCAGGCTAGCTAATTTATCATGCATTCGTTGACGAGTGGTAAGCTACATTAGATTTGTTTCTGACGAGTAACTAATTAACTACTGATCAGTAGTACGATATGCATGCATGCTTAATTAAGCTTGCACAGTTACGGTGGCTAGTGCCAAACAGAGAGATAGCCAGGCCACCCGATTGATGCGTCCAAGTTATACCACCAACCCTAAAAACATACAAAACTGTCACCAGAAGAGGAGAATTGCTGCTGCCTAATGTACTGGTGGTTAAGTAATTAAGATTGGTTGGCGTTAGGGGTGAGAAACAGAACGGATAATCTATTTTATCTTATATCGTATTTGAGAAAATATAAATATGGTAAGTAAAATTTGTATTCGAAAATGTTCATATTCGTATTCGACAATATTCGTATCATTATTTGAGAATATTCGTATTCGTATTTGAGAATATTCGATTCATATTCGGTTCGCTTCCTATGCCTATCGTCGTGAACTAAAATGAAAAATCAATAAAGCCACTAGGAATTTGTTCTACCGAGATTTGTTACAGAAGTTGTAGGAGAATATTTGTATTTGACCGAATTAAGTACATATTCAATTCGAATTCATATTCATATTCGAGAATATTTGAATTCATATTCATTTCAAAAATATAGATTCATATTCATATTTAAGACTATTCGACCGTATCAGATCCGTTTTCAACTCTAGGTGGCGCACACGCAACATACTTGCCAGTAGTGCCCAGTTCACATCAACAAGAATTTACATACGGCACAGCTAGCCACGGCTGGGTAGAAATAGCTAATTGGACACGCATGCAAAAGTGTGATAGATTGTAGTCATTACGTACAGCTAACCAATAGAAAAACCAGTGCAGTACGTACAGTAGTACTTTAAAATTAGCTAATGCTGAATAGTACTGGCTGGTATTCAGATTCTTCAAAATTTTCCTGTTCACTAAGCTGGCCATGCTAGCTTGTTTGCGATGGCTGGCGATGAGATGTCCTGAAAAGCATTGCATACCCTGTTGACCTTCGATCGATCTGCTCCGCACGTGCCATCAGCGTACTGGTATGCTCGATCAAGTTTTATTGAATTGGGATACATGCCTCGTGCAGTACAATTAGTACAGAATTAATTAGTATACGTACTCCATGGCGCCCAAGCTGCGTTCTTAGGTCCCGTTTGGCACGGCTCCACTTCACAAGTGGAGCTGTTTTTTTAACTTCACAAGTGGAGCCGGGTGAAGCTACTTTTTTCAGCTCCTTGGGTGAAGCTACTTTTGTCTCAGCAGGTTTTAAGGAACTTCTTGGATGGAGCTATTTTGTGTTACCCCGTTTGGCACAAAACAGCCCAAACAGCTCCAAGGAGTGGTGGTGGAGCTGTGCACAACAGGCCTTAATACATCAATCCTATGGAGTATTGCTTATATTGTAGCGTCATCATCTGCGAGACAGTGGATCCATGCATCATATATGTACATGAAAATAAGTCGAAATTTGAACTGATGGACTTTGCCCGCTCATCCAAATTAAACACTTTATCTCAACCCTTCAAAAAAAAAAAACCTTCTCTCAATCCAATTAACGACATTAGTGTAGTAGTAGTATTTCTAAAGTCAATTGCCAAGAACCGCCGTGAGGAATAGGACCTTTTCTGGCACAACATACTTAGCTGTATAATTTTTTGGTAATTTTATCCACCATGAATATTGCTCAAATTTTTCTATGTGTACTACCTCTCACGAATAGTTAGAATTTAAATATTTAAGTCATAAGCCGTTAGCCCAAAAGAACCTACCTATATACTCAGGAGTATAGAATCATTTTTCTATATATATATATATATATATATATATGTATATATATATATATATATGTGTGTGTGTGTGTGTGTGTGTGTGGGGGGGGGAGAAAATATACATGTTAAATAGTAAATGATTTTTCCAAAAGACGCACATGATAACTACTTGACTATTAAAACGTGAGATTGCAAACAAAAGTACAAAATAGCAGCCGGGATCATCGAACTCTGCCGCACGGATTGTATGTATACCCTAACTCCGTGGCCGCTTTGGCCGACTCCCCCGCCTCTCTGCGCTCTCTTCCACCCCAAGCGAAAGCGAATTAAAAGACGAAACGAAAGTACGAAACCCCCTTCTCCTCTCACCAGTCTCCATGGCGCACCACGAGACCCCGGAGTCCTCCTCGTCCGCCTCCGCCTCCGCCGGCCGCCTCAACGCTGCGGCGCCGGAGTTCACCCCCCGATCCACCGCCCAGCATCACGCCAATCCCCATCGCCGCGGGCCCCACCACCCGCACCAACCCCACCAGCACCAGCACCAACACCACCACCAAGGCGAGGATGAGGGGGATGCCGCGGCGGCGGCGGCGGAGAGGGAGGGGCCTGGGGGACACGCGCCGCGCGGGCTGCCTGAGGAGGTGGCCCGCCGGGTCGTCAAGCAGGTAGCTTTCTTCGTTTCCCCACTCGATTGCTGTATTATCAAATGTGTTACTTTCATGCTATTGGTGCCGATTGTGTGCATTGGTTAGTGTGAAATCTGAGTGCCCCGCGATAAAGTTTGATCTTTTGATGAAAAAAGGTTAGATTGGGGGTTTATGGAGTAGGAAAGGCAAATTGCAAGCGGGTTCCCCGGAATTTGTAAGAACACGCGATAGTGTGTCAAACAATGGAAACGCCGTGATCATACACATCTATCATGTGTTGGCAAATTTGATTTGAGTTTCAATTATATTCTCAACAGAGATGACAAGAGGATATGGCGTCCCTGAATTCATGTATGGCTTAGGAGGCTCTCGTACTGGTTATCTGATATGTTCTCTTCTAGTTGTATTTTTTTAAATACTATAAGGATAGGCAATCTGGGTTTACAGATTGATGGTGGTGTACTCTGGCATAGTGTACATTAGTAAGGAGGAATATAAAAGAGGGAAAATACGATAGGTATCTGTTGTAGAGTGCTACTCTTTACAGTAACCCATAAATCCACAAATATTTTTTTGGAGAATGCTACGTGGTTCATAGTTCATGCAAATATTGGCGGGAAGGCACAAACTGGGTTTTCACATGGTATTTTGCTGCATTTGCACGTGAGTAGGGTTAGGGTTATGTGACAGGCAGGGGGAGGCAAGGAGGGAAGAGCAAATAGTAACTAAGATAAAGCATGTGCATCAAGTCGTCAACATTTGGCATTCACGTGGGCCTCAATTGGATTCACCCGCCACTAGGGTATAGCAAATATGACAAATTACACAATGTTGTCTTGCTGAAATTATTGTAACTGTCGCATGCATAATAAGAAGTGTCGTGTTTACTCACTGCTTACCCTTTTGAAGATAATAGTTTAGAAAATGGCAAGAACAAACTCTACATCAATTTTGTGGCCTTCCCTTTTTGCACCTTTCTAAAGTGGAGAAAAGATAAGGGTGAGAGTAATAGATAGAAGAACCCTCATAAACAAGAGGAAATAACTTTTTTTTATATATTATTATCTTCTACTCCCTCCTCATTTCTTTTCTTCTGTTCTCATTTCTTTTCTTTTCTTCCCTACTCAAATAATTAAAACTAAGTCTGTGATTTTAACGTTGCCTTTTACTATTTCCTTTTTAGTTGTTTATTATACAATTAAACTGCATCTGTACTACTGTGTGTCCCTTGGGTTAAATGTATTTGAAAACTTGACAGGTGGAATTTTACTTCAGTGATGTCAATTTGGCTACAACTGAACATTTGATGAAATTCATTACTAAAGATCCAGACGGATTTGGTGAGTTCAGCTTGTTAAATTTAAAATTAAGCACCTGATCAAGCCGTGCACCATCACGTATATTTTTTTTGTTTGTTGGCCAAGATCATTTGAAACTTGTGATGCAATAGTTGGGTGCATATATGATGTACATAATTGCATACACTAATATATATTTTCTTCATCCTGCCATTGTTTTCTTCATACATATTTACATGTTATGAACAAGTTATGTACAAGTATGTGGCACTAGCATAGAGAAGTAATCTTGTTGTGCTGTAGGTGTAGGACTACCGACACTGTTGTGGGGGTGCCCAACCCCTCATGTCGTTGGAATTGTCTAGTAGGCCTTAAAGTAAGTCCAATAATATAATGTTATATGTATAAAAGAATGTATTGATATACCTTCACCCTTTGTAATTATCGAGGGGCATGATAGGCAATTCTCGTCCTGCCCCATTCATATATATAAAGCCCCAGGGGGTATGAGGAAGAGTCAAACACTCATTTTCCTCACTAGCTTTCCCTCACATAAGTGGTGGTCTCCAGCTCTCCCATTTTCTGTGTCTCCTGTGGAGGAAGGGTAGTAACTACCCACTGCTTTGGCTCATGCCACAACAGACACATTTACAAATGGGCAAAAGTTATGCTGAAGTATTTCTAATCTGCTTGCATTATTTGTTGTATCATTAATTCATTATTGGGAACTGCACTCCCTTCTTTGCCGAGGTTAATATGCAGTGTTTTCCACGTTAGAATTTTCAGTGCCTTTTTTTTATTACCAGAAAACATTTGATGCATATAAATTTAGCACATGCTCACCCACACATGATGTTTGTTTGACTCATATTTTCTTGTAATATTGACATATCTTATTCTGTTTTACAGTGCCAATGTCCGTAGTTGCATCCTTTAGGAAGATACGGGAGTTAGTTTATGATAGATCCTTGTTGGCTGCTACATTACGTATGTCATCGGAGCTGGTAAGCATCTTAATCAAATATCATGTTTGCTTGTTTACTCTTTCTTTCTGATATGCCTGTTCTCCCTGTTCTTGACACAGCCCAACCCACTTGGTTCTTGATTACCCGTTTGCATGTATTTTACATCTTTGCTTAACGAAGACATGATTTCATTAGTTAAATCTAGGAGATGTCTGCCTCAATGCAGGGATGAAACCAAAAACTCATCTGTTTAGAAACGTATATTATCCGACTGCAAGAGCTATCCTGTCATGCTCTTGATCTATTTCCCCTTATCCAAACACAAGGAATGCTTTGTAGTTTGTATGGTTCTTTACTAAGTCTACGGTGTTTATCATTTGTAGGTTGTTTCAGATGATGGGAAAAAGGTTAGACGCCGATTGCCCTTCAGTGAGGCAGACGCTGAAGAAGTTCAGGTTTGCATCTAATTAGTCAAATAATGTATTCATTATGTATGTCATGCTTCTGAACTTTTTTGTCTTTTGCGTACTCAGTCACGCATTGTTGTTGCTGAAAATTTACCTGAGGAGCATCGCTATCAGAATCTTATGAAGATTTTCTCAGCTGTTGGGAGGTATGCTTGTCTGTTAGCATGAATAATTGCCAAATGCAATGTTGAACCCATGATGTCATATGTTGCAGCGTGAGGTCAATACGTACTTGCTATCCACAAGGGACTGAAGGTGCTGGACCTGCTGCTGGCAAATCTTCAAGGATTGAGACGCTGTTTGCTAATAAGGTCTGTATAAGGATATATATACCTTCTATATGAATGCTAAAAGTTGTATTGTTTGTATTTTAACACCAGTGATTTTCCCTATTGTTTTTTTTTCTGTACTTGCAGCTGCATGCTTTTGTGGAGTATGAAACTGTTGAAGATGCAGACAAGGCAGTATGTCATCCTGAATTTTCTATCCAGTTGTGCTTCGGCACTTGTCTATCACAAATAAAAAATAACGCCCTTTGTTGTGTATAGGTTGCCGAATTCAGTGGTAGGAGAAACTGGAGAGATGGGATTAGAGTTCGCTCGCTGCTTGGTTGCCTGGTACCTTAATGAATCCTGCCCAATGTGATGTGGTTTTCATTGATATTCTATGTTCTATGCAAAATTTTAAGTAGTCATCACTACTACAGAAAACGTTATCATAGACGGTTCAAAAACATCATTATAGATGGTTTCGTGAGCCATCTGAGTTTATGGGTCAGTAATGATATAAGGTCATCATAGACGACTTTCGAATCATCTGTGATGCCGTATATTACAGACGGTTACTATCACAGACAGTCACGAGTTAATAACCGTTTGTGATATTCTTTTCTATTTCTAAATCTATTCCTTTTTGTTGGTTAGCTTCAGGAAATACTAGCCACGCTCTTTGAAATAAGCAAATCAACACAGTATACATCCAATTCACATTCATTCATGTCAGAAACAAAAACATCTATTTTACAAATCAATTAACTGAAATGAAATAAATTATCCATCTATAAACAAGTACACATATGTACAATTAAGCTCAATGCTGTCCTAATCACATTCACTCTACATTGTGGAACTCCCTATCTTTTTTTTATGACTTTAGAAAGCAAGAAGTATGCATACTGTCCTCGAATTTGTTTGAGGTCATTCTGCTCCAACGGAGTTGTATCGATGGACACAACTTTTGCATTTAAGATCAATATATATATATATATATATATATATATATATATATATATATATATATATATATATATATATATATATATATAAATTGATAAGTATTAAAGAATTATTATAAGATTGATAAACACGAGAATGATTAGTCTTCGCGAATCGAGGAATAGTTGCATGTTGTGGCAAATATAGAATCCACAGGTGTTGCCCGGTGGCACCGTAAAAATAGAATTTGTTAGTTCGAGAGGTATTACTAAAAAGTGTTATAGGATTAATGTGTACTAGCGAATTCCGAAAAATCTATATCGCGTCATAGGTCGTTGCTCCCTCCCTTGGATTTCTGTATTCCAGCAAGGTGTCTTAGCATTCCATCCTTCTTACGCTCCGAGTGCCAACGTAGCAGTTTTGCCTCCTTTGGGTTCGCAAAAAGCCACTTCAAACGGGGAATTACATGAAGATACCATACCACCTTAGCAGGAGGTCTTCTCTTCACTTTTATTCTCTTGCCATTGATTCTTACGCTTGTATACTGACAACGAGATTTGATAAAGAAACCAAATATATATGTCATTTCCTTTTCGGTTTTGCTATTTGTAAGTTGCCTGATGTTCCTCATTTTTGGATGTCTAATTTAGATTTTGCTCTGATGGTTCTAAAGTTATTTTGTATGAATGATTTTGCTCACGTTTTGTAAGAAAATAGCTATATGCAACAAGAATAATTAATTAAATTGAATTAAGTAGAAATAGACTATGAATTAACTAAACCCTAAACCATGCTAAATGTAAATAATTTTCTCTGTATATCAAGCTAGCTCGATCTAAACCATATTCAATTCTTCTTTCACCAAAAGTTATAGTTCTAAATTATAATGCAATTAGGAACAAATTACTGACCATAGGTAGTCAAGAAATGAATAGATCTACAATCACTTTTGTCAAATAATCTCATTTCACCAAATGGCCGTCTCAAAGCCTCACCTCCAGCTCAAAGCAACAGCCTAGGTCTAGAATTTAAAACAGAGGGTCGATGGGTCTGTGCACAATTAATATAGTGGAATTATCACAGGCGGTTTTTAATAAAAACTATCTGTGATGACTTAATTATTACAGACGGTTTGTCATACAAACCGTCTGTGAAGTATCACAGACGGTTCAAACAAAAAAAACCATATGTGATATTTGGTAATATTATAGATGGTTCTTGTTAATAACCGTCTATGATACTTTATAGAAGGTTTTCACCACGAACCGTCTGTGATATTATCTCTTCATAAACGGTTTTTATTGTTGGCAGCAATACAGACGGTCTCTAAACTAAAACCGTCTGTGTTTGTATTTAATATTGACGGTTTTGAGGAACCGTTTGTGATGTGGCGTATAGTATTAGGGTTTTTGTAGTAGTGCATGGATTGATGAACAAATTGCATATACAACTATCCTCTGTGTTCCCCTTGTCTATCCTAGTATCTTGAGGTCTATTAGTCTAGTCATTAATCGTCAAGTCGCACCATTCTTGATGTTGTTACAGTATTGTTGGTTAATGGGTAGTTGGGTACATAAGTGTTGCCTGTTTAGTGACCATTTCATTTGTGGGCAGATATAATTCCCAAAAAGATATATTTGGGTTCACTAAGATTAGCGATCCTAGTTGCATGCTTGTAAAATGGAGTGTTTTTAAACATTTACTTTCATCTTGTGTCATTAGAAACATGGGATGGGCCAAGGAAGAAAAGGTGGAGATGAAGAGGACGCGGCAGATGAAGATGATCCTGACACAACTGGGCATCCACAAGACTCTGAAGCTGAGGACGCTACCCACCATTTAGAAGCACACCTTGAGCACCAGGTATCGCCATGGACCTCCCTTCCTAGCTATCTTCGTCATGTAGCTATTACACGATCTTAATGCATAAGAAACTTGGATAGTCTTAACAGCGTGTATCTTCTCATAGGCTGAGGATGGTTCCCATGACAAAGGTGGAATGAAGCACGCAAGAGGGAGAGGACGTGGAGGAAGAGGTCGTGGCCGGGGCCAATACCATGGCCACAACCGTGACGGTGGCCATCCGATGGGCACTCCTCCGTCGAGTCACAGTGCCCTTGCTGAGCATCCAGCTGTGCCAAAGCCACCCCCTGGTCCGCGTATGCCGGATGGCACAAAAGGATTTACCATGGGCCGAGGGAAGCCGCTCTGCCCTAGCAATGCTGGTTAATTTCAGTGTTTGTGCCGGTGGTAGCCTGTTGCCCTGTTCTATCAGACTTGCAAATGAGATCTTTGGCTCAGGCTCCCAACAGATTACAGTGGATTTTCTAGCTTAGATGCTTCATGGTGTGTTTGTTCCTTTTGATGTGAAATTCTGGAAAGAAAAGAAAACCTGGTACATGCATGTATACTAACACAGCAAGAGTGCTGGACATGTGAACATGTCTTTTGATCCCTAGTTCTCAGTTAAAAGTAGAAAATCATACTTGACAAACAAGTGTTGGATCATTTGCAGTTCTGGTCCACGAATCTTTTACATCCAACTGAAAGGTAGCAAAGCCTTTAATTAGAAGGGCAAGCATTTCAAAGTTCTTCCGGAAATTGTCGCATTTGCTAATAACGCATAAATCAACTGGTACGTTCACTCGTTCGCCTGACTTCCAAACCTCGGTCTCCGCTCTTTCTTCCCATCTGCTCTCCTCATTCCCTTCATCAATGTCGCCTCGCCGGTATGGGCGCTGCTACTAGTAGAAGCAGGCTCACTTCGAGTGACATCTTTCCCTTTTGCTGGTAAAACATTCTGCTTGCCATCTAACTGTAGCTCCTTGATACCTCTCGTTGCAGCCAGTGGACATGACTGCCTTCTTGTCCTGCCACTTTCTACTTTGGCATCCGGACCCCATGCAGGATCTTCCAACCGAGCTCTCGTCGTCGATGGCGCATGGCGCGCGCATATGGATCCAGTTGTGAGTAGATTCTTCGGTGCTTTGTAAGGGACTTCTGGGCTCGTCACTCTCTTGACCGCATTTGTACTACTGCCTTGGCTTGCATAACACCTGTCAGAGTGTTTCTTGACTGAACTTGTAGCATAACACCTGTCAGTGTGTTTCTTGACTGAACTTGTAGCAGCAGCAGTAGTTGCAGCAACTGCCTTCTGTTGCCTGTTCGTTGGAGCTGTGTAAGTTGATCTCTTATCTATTGTGTAAGGTTGGCACTTCTCTCTGGAGATGGCTGGAGCGCCCTTGAAGTTTTTCTTTGAACTGGAGTCAATTGTAGGTGATGCTGAACTTACTGATGTTTTGGCTGCCTCTGGCTTGCCCGAGAGCTGTCATAGACAAAGATATCAAGAAAAAGATAAACTCCAGATTACTAACAAATTCTTGAAAAAAAAAACTGGTCGAGGGATTGGTAACTCCTTTGGGAAAACTATTTTGGAATAATTAGGCTTATAGGATCTTTAGCATTCAGCATACCCTTGAAGCTGAAGGTTTAACTGGTCGAGGGGTTGGTAACTCCTTTTGGTAAACCGTTTTGGAGGAGTTTGCTTCCATTTCAAGGGAAGGAAACAGTGGTGTAGCTGGAGGTGTCTTCAGCCTGAAAAAGAACTACTCTTCTAAGAATCAAATCCAGTAGTGCACGCAGTAAAATTCTGCTTTACCAGTCATAGTCATGCTTCTCGTCCACTGGTATGAGGAAATCTCTCTTCCCTGAGGGAGGTTTGCTCACATGACCACCTATTACAGTGACAGGAGCACAAACACTGCTGTGAGTTTCAATCAAAATTACATACGGTTATTCATGAATCACGCCGGATCAGTTGAAAAGATTATGGAATATGGCTACGTTCATGAACATTCCTGACAACATTCATAGGAACTTTTTTTCTACAAACAACATTCATAGGAAAATGACTGCAAGGGCAAAAGATCTCACCTTGGATAGTGTCAAACTCGACGGAGTACATTGGTTCCAGGAGGTTCACATCCCTATCTTTCTCACGCTTGTACAGCTCCCTGAAGAAAACTATGCTCTCGTCTTTGTCTTTCTGAACCGCAGATGGAGCTTTAGCCTTGCCCATTCCGGCAATTCTCCTCATGCGGTCCATCTTCAAGAAACAAGGGTACGTTCGTTACAAAGACTAAAAAGATCAGACGTATGGGGATTTTGACAAAGGTTACAAGAATATACTACTCAAAAGCCAACAAATGTGCCGGCAATTCCAAAGCAATCACCTGGAATTAATTGCAGACTGGCTGCGTAATTAATATAGTTAATTAGCTGATAAAATGGATGAATCGATGCAATCAAAAGGAAATGATTAATTGATTCAATGGGATCATAAGTCTGGTGCTACTTTCTGCTTGTACTCTAATGGCACTATTTTGTTTTCGTCTCTCATGCTTGTCATTTCTAGTTTTATGGATCTATTCTCGTCCTTTTATCCTACTAACATTACTTGGTTTAAAAAAGGAATCCATGAATTTTAATGCATTTTATGGTTTTATTAAGGATCTATTTCCATAAATAAATACATGGATTCATTCAGAAGTAGTTTTTATCCTCAGTGGTTTGCTTGAGTAAGTAGTAAGTGGCGGGCTAATGCTTTCACCTCATGATCAGAACATGCTTTTCTTCCCGTCTTCAACTTGAAGACGTGTTGCATGTTTGGAAGCTGATTTTAAAAACCTAAGATATGCGCAGACATCTCACCATTGGGAACTGCATTTCAGATTTCCTCCTCTGACACACTGAACAGTGTAAGAACAATCTCAAAATTTTGTGTTTTGTTCAGATTAATCACCTTCTTCTCGGAAGCAAGTTGCATGAGGAGGGTCTAAGTACAATTTGTGTCCCCTCTTCTCCCAGGTACAGTAATTTCTTGCGAGGCTTTGCTTCAATCTACTGTTCCTTGGACTCGTCATATGCATCACTCATCCTAGCATGATGTACAAGGACAGACAAACGATAAAGGGTCTGTCTAAGCGTCAGTTGCTTGATTTTTCTAAAAATATCAGTAACTTTTTGTACGGTTAAGATTGCATCAAGATTCATGCACCCACACAACCCTAAAAGGCCGCCTCCTCTCACCACCCTTCCACAGCCGCCGCCGCCGCCGCCGCTTGCAAGCTCCTCCATGCCCCCTTCCCCCTCCCCCGCTTGCAAACTCTTAATTAAATTTAAATATTCTGCTTAAGTCCATTCAGAGTGAGGGACGTTTTAGTTATTTTCTAGAAAAGATGTTTTGGTTGAAGGTTGAAGCCGTCGCCTTGAGAAACGTGCTTGTGTGAGTGAAAAAATGTTATGTGTTAGGTTATCAGGTTTTGTCTATGAGTTATTAGATGGAATCCATTTTGTATCTAGATTTTGGGGTTTCTTGTGAACCTCCGATATATAAGGGGTATAAGAGAGAGATGTAAGTTTTTGCATACGAGTCTCAAGAGAAAACTAAGATTTAGGTGAGAGCTAGGTGCCGCCTTCGTCATTTTATTTATAAAGAGAACATTTGTATATCTGAACTAGCGATGAGATTTCAGCACTATTAATGAAGTCGCTATAGTATGTACTATAATCAACTTGTAGATCTCGTCTTAAATAGACAATTCGTTTGAAAACTAGTTAATGTAGAAAAGTTAAAAAACAGTTTTTAAAAGCTGAAAAAGAACATATCCTAACTAACAATGACTATAATAAAATGTAATAATTTAGTGTGCTGCGGTTAAGTAAAGTAACGGCCCACGAGAGCCCTAATACTGCTCGATCTTGGGCTTAATTTAGTGTGATGTGCGGACATTTACTTACACGGGCTCGATCTGTGCCGTGCTGCATCAATACTGTGGGTTGCAGGTCGCAGCCGCATGCCCTACATGATTCTTTGGGAAAAGGCAAGGAATTCTAGGCCCTGTTTCAGATGTTTATTCTGAAATTGAAACCCTGGCTCATGAGTCATAATAGCTCTTTACTGGCTAACCTGCTCTTCTCCAGTTCTTCCTGTTTTTTTTCCCCTTCTCTTTTGGACATTTGCATCAAGTAGAGTATCATTTGTGCTTCTATATACCGCAACGTACCTAGCCCATCATGCATGTGTAAATTACTTCTCATGAACTAACTTAGCTACCACATAGAAGAACTATTAAGGAACTACAAGTGCAGAAGAGATCGAAGTCCTAGCGTGCCGTCGAGGTCGGATTCAGGAAAAAGGTCGCCGGGTTATTATGAACTCATAATTCCACAATTGCTTCATACAGAAAAAGTTTAGGTCGTTCCAACAAAATTTGTTAGTTCCAAAAGACTTGAGTGGTGATTATGGCCCTGTTCTATTATGTTGCGGTTGACGGTTTTTGACTATGACGCGAGTGCACACAATCGAATGCCAATAAGCTAATAAGTCGTTTCGAAAAAACAATCCCGATAAATTGCTTCGAAAAGACAATGAAAAGTCATCCCATTTATTTATTTAGAAAAACTATAAGCTAAAAAGAAAGGTCTGTTTCATCCACATACCTACAATGTTGATTAGTCACATCAACAGTTTCCTTGAAGTTGACCTCGGGTTCAAGTGTATATGAAACCATGTAGAAAACTGCCAATCAATAATAATAAATACTTCATGCAGCGGTTTTAATTGTTGTATTTTATGTTCGTGATGCCGACGATCAAACACGGAAGCTCACAAATATGAAGTAGACGAAATATGTAGTCTGAACTGCCCTTCTCTCTTTAATAATATGGTGAGATGTGGACAAAAATAGGATGAGATGGACTACATGAGATTAAAAAAAACATAGACTAAATTATCCTAACGACTGTATGAACATTTGGACTTTAATGAGCCGATCTAGGGTAGCGTCCGCACATCAATTATTCCATAACATTAATGACGCTGTTTCGATTAGTGTACTCTGATTAGTTAGATTAGGAGGCTGGAGGAATTGAAGGGGGTTTGGAGGAAGAAGCAACCATTTTTGCGAGAAAATGCGAAATCTTTATTCATATACCAGAAGCAGGGATACAAGCTGCGTTACAAGATTCGATAGTCTAGTGCAATTGTCAAGAAACTACGAGCACATCTTGAACTAGACAAAAAAAAAAAAAAAAACTATCCAAAGTTCCAAAGAGGTCAGTATGCAGACAGCAGAGAGTGCACATACATAAGTGGGAATATACAAAATGCTTAATAAAGCATGGGTACATGCAACCAGCTATATATGTATCAACACGCACGCAATACATACTACTGTATTCCTTAATACATATTGTTTAGGATATATATAATCAAGAAATCTTTTAAAATATGGAAGTGACTATTGTACATGCGACTGTTTTTCCTTTATCTTCAGTCACTTTTTTATATTGTAACTTTAAGTGACTGAGAGTGCAACTTCAGGTGGGGAGGGGGATTTAGTACACTGTAACTTTAGGTGACGGAGAAATAAAAAAATTTCAGTCGACTATGCAATAGCAGAACCGTTAAAATATTTAATTAAATATACATGAAAATTATATGCATAGATTTGTATTATTCACAATATTGTAAGTTTTAAAGATTTTATAAATATATTACAATATAAGTTAATAGTGAAAATGATATTTTGGCGATATTTAGTACTATATTGGAAATTAGGAACAGATTAATCCTGCAGTTGTTTCATTAACCGCCAGATTAATTAAGCGCAAGCTTAATTAGCAAGATCTGGCTGGGTAGCTAATTAGCTAGCAGCTAGCTCTAGCTCTCCTGCAGCCTGTGGAGCAATGCCGCGCGGAGGCAGCCCTCGTCCTGCAGCGCGGCCGGCACGTCCACGACGGTGTCCTGCACGGTTACCGCGCCGACGCAGCTCACGCACGCATGCTGCACCGGCAGGTCCAGCGCCCGGAGCACGCCCATGAGGCGCGCGGGGGCGTGGCGAGTCGCCGTTATCAGGCGCAGCGCGGCCGCGTCCTGCCCGACCATGCGCACCTCGAGCTTCTCCTTGAGGCAGAGCGCTTGGAAGGCCGCGGCGGCGGAGGGCGCTTTCTGCACCGCGGCAGCTGCCTGCTTGACCTCGCCCTCGAGCCGCTCCACACGGCCGCGCAGCTCGGCGATGTAGGCAACGGCGTCGGCAAGGAGGGACGCCTTGTCCATCCGGGACACCGTGGGGACCGCGGCCCTGAGGTCGCAGAACCGGCGGTTGAGCTTGTCCCGCCGCTGCCGCTCAGCCTCCACGTGGCTGATGGTGGGACAGTCGGAGCGGGGCCCAGGCTTCCGGCCGCGCCGCTTCGCCGCGAGTGCGGGCACGTTCCCCGGCATCATTGACGTCTCGGAGCCCGCCGATAGCGTGCTCCTGACGGTCCACACGGAGTCGTCGGTCAGCAGCCATTCCTCGGGGACGTCGCAGGACATGAATTCGAGAAGCGGGCTGCCGGCGACGCCAGAGAAGAAGGCGTCCGCTGGGGAGCGAGGGGAGCAGGAGGAGGAGGAGAGGGAGATCAGCTGCTCATCCATTTGAGCTAGTAGCTAGCGTCACTTGACTCGCTAGCTAGCTTCCCTTATAGATCGCGTATTGCTTGCTAAACTAGGCAGGTGTGCACCGCTTTATATACTCTCGAAGTCTCGACACTCTTAATTACCTCTCATGAACTAACTCAGCTACCACATAAAAGAACTAGAAAGGACCTTGAAACTATAAAATTTATGTGATGCAAAACACATCATTGATAACAACCACACGCACATCCCCTACATGCCACGTCATTATACGAACAAAAGGTTGACTTGTCATGCATTCGTCTGGCCACACATGCACGGTGCGTTCAATTATCGACCGGTCACAAACTCAACCGAGTGCACGATGGATCCATGCGGCAGTGTACCGTACGTCGTAGGCGGCGAAAAACACTGCTCAAAATCGCATTCGCTGATGTTGCCATGCATGCCTCCGCAGATCAGATGCCATTGCACCATGTATAGTCCTCTTTATATTGGTGCAGATGATGTCTTTTAGCTAAAGTAAATAGTAGTGATGAAAATAAATAATTTTAGAAGGAGCACATAAGTGGTGGGAAAAGTGATGGAGAGATATGTACGTGAGAGAAGTATGATGTGTGATACCCTCGTGACTTTCTGCCTTATCTCCAGAGTAAGACTGTAGCGAGAGTAGTGAGGAAGTCACTTTAAGAAGTCGGATGTGAATAAGCCCATAGTGTCAGCTGGGTTCGATATGGCTTAAAGGTGGCTTGTGCTCGTATTGTCTACAATAATTAGCTTTTAAATGGTGTATTTTTAAGGTGGGGGTTAATAGGAAGATTGTGGTAAAAAGTATACTGAGTTTAGTTGTGCCGGTCAAAATCGCATGTAACTATTATTCTGTGTGTACTACTTTTCACGAATAGCCAAAATTTAAATATTTAAACTATAAACTATAAATCATTAACTCAAAAGAACCCACCAGTCATCACCATGTGTGCATGTGACATCATGTCGTGCTCGATGGTATGCACTTCTCCCTTGTAAGTACGCTGTGCGTGGGTTAATTAATAGTACTCGATCTTTCCCCTTGTATATAGTGCATGGGTTACGGAGGTGAAGCCAAAATTTTATCTCGTGAAGTCGATTATCGTTGTATCATATTTTAGTAGAGATCATTTCTATAAATTCCTACAGATATTGACCCCACAGCTCCATCATTAGTGGGTTACACTATGGTAAAATAAGGCACACCTTAGTGCAAATGAATCTTAGTGTGTATGTTGAGTGAGATAATGTCTTAAAAAAAGTGTTGAACAAAAGGATCATAATTGCCATAAGTATTTTAAGCCCTTCTAGAGAGAGTGTCACTAGATCTGGAGTACGTAAATCCGATGCGTTTTATGTACGAGTCAAAAAACCTGACTGTATTGATGAGTCTACTCGTCCTTAATTTGTGAAATTCCCACGATAAGACCACTGTCAACATGCTTTAAATATGCATTCTTCATTCTCCAAATAAGAATACACTATTACTATTCCCATAATATGCTATTACTATAACCATAAGCATTCTTTGTAAATTAATAACAATAATATAATATATGCTCAAGTGGCGCGTGGTGCATGATTTGCACACAAGTGCAGAAGAGATTGAAGTCCTAGCGTGCCGTCGAGGTCGGATTCAGGAAAAAGGTCACCGGGGTTATTACAAACTCATAACATTACGTTGTTGTTGAGGTCTGTCTGGGACATCAGAATTTCACAATAATTTTATAGAGGAAAGTTAAGGTCGTTCTAACAAAATTTGTTAGTTCCAAATAAGATCTGAGTGGTGATTATGTCTCTGTTCTTTTGGGCTGCGGCAGATAGCTTTTGGTCCTAACGCGAGTGCTTGTGAAAACGAACCAAATACCGATAAGCCGTTTTGAAAATACTATCCGCTTTGAAAAGGTGATGGAAAAGCCATCTCATTTGTTTATTCAGAGAAAGCCATAAACTATAAGCTATAAGGTGAAAAAAGAGCTTATAGGTGAATTCTTTTAGGCTGTAGCTTATGGTTTAAATTTTTTAAATTCTGACTGTTTGCAAGAGAGAGAGAGAGAGTATGGTGAGAGATACTTGAATGCAATTTTCACCGATATAGATAAAGTCGGGATAGTGTCTACTACAATCGACTTGTACACCCTGTCTTGAAAAGACATTTCGTTTGAAAGCTAGTTACTATAGAAAGCCCAAAAGAAGAGAGCCTATGTCATGTATAAACCTGCACCGATGATCAGTCACATCAACAGTATCCTTGAAGTTGATCTCGGGTTCAAGCATGAAACCACGTAGAAAACTGCTAATCAATAATAATAAATTCAAATGTCATTGGTTCTATCCGTTCAAGGGAGTCAGACAGGACACATCACTTGGGATGGTTGAAGTTGCACATCAATCAGTTCTACCAGGCGATGACCCATTTATTATGGCTCAGTAAGCCATCCAAGAATACTACATCCCGTACCCATGCAAAACTATATATGCATAGTCTAGGGGATTGGTGGGTAGTACATAAGTTGCAACCATATGGTAAACTACCTACCCTAATGAGCAGGATTACAACATCGAGATCGACAATGGTGTTGATTTATTCTTTCAAGAAGATGGGCTGCCAGGGACTTTTCAAATAATAATTATGGAAGAGGATGATCACATATATGACATTCAAATCAATGCCGAGGAGGCAGAGGGGCGGCCATAGTCCTGAGAGGAGGCAATGTGGGGTCTACCTCTACTAGATCGGGCTCCTCTACCCCGCAGCCCTCACTAGGGCTGTGCGTTCGGTTTTTTCGGTTTATACGGTTCGGTAAATACTGTTTGATCGGTAAATACGGTTTTAGTATTTCGGGAAATACGGTATTTTTTGGAATACGGTGTGGTATCGGTAAATACCATTTTATTTCGGTACGGTATAGGTTAATACCAATTTTACCAAACTTTGCGCGAATTGCTAAACGTTAATTCTCCATTCTGCACTACTGCACTGCACAGCTCACAGCTGAGAGCCGACAGGCAGCAATCGCCAATCTGGGCAATCAGATTCACAGCAGCCACAGCCAGCCAGCCATCAGTGGCTCAGTGCATGTGCATCACAGATTCACAGTATTCAGAAATCAATCACAATTTGACAGCACTTCACAGTACAGTACACAGCTCACACTCAGTCACTCACAGTCTCCAGACTCAGTTACTCCTAATTAAGTTACATCACCCTTAAAACTACAACCATTGTATTCATCTAAATTAGAAATTTAGAATAGAGACCAGATTTTATGTAGTTGAATAGCATAGATAGAAAAGATCCTACGGTCATCCCATTCGAACCACGAGAAGAAATCCTACGCACGGCCCATATCCTTTGCTCTACAAGGTCTCAACAATCATCCTTTGGTATGGACGCCTACCTTGACTCCTTGAGGTGCCGAGCACCGAAGGGCGAAGGCCGAAGGAGGCGGAGGCGGAGGCGAGCGAGCACTGGGGGGCCGTGGGGGAGCACCGCCAGCGGATCTGGCGACTTGGCGAGTGGCGAGGCGAGCCGACCGACGAGGCGAGGCGCCGACGAGGAGCTCGGTTCTGGCCTTCTGGGATCTGGCTACTAGGGTTCGAGTCGAGAGCAGTAGAGCACCGCCAGCGGAGAGGAATCGGATCTGGCGACTGGCGAGGGGGAGGGGCACTCACTCGGTCTGGCGTCCGCCGTCCGCGCAGGCATAGCGCTAGGGTTAGCCGGTTAGGTTAGCGCGCGCGTCGGGCCGGGCCGTCGGTGCCGGTGCGCTGCGCGGTGCTGGATTGCTGGTGGGCCACTGAGATCGGAGAGTTGCGCTGGGCTTTTCGGTTAGTTCGGTTTTCCCTCGGTTTTTACCGAAAAAACCGACTTATACAAATACCCATTTTCTAGATACCGAATCGAATACCGAAAACCGGTCAAACCGAGTTGACCGGTTCGGTTCGGTATTTTCGGTACGTTTTTTTTGCAGAGCCCTAGCCCTCACGTGCTGATCTTGTGGATGATGAATACCATCCTAGTGAGAAAGAGGGTAAGGAGGATGAGTACCTTGAGGCGGAGGGCAGTAATGCAAAAAAAAAAAGCACAGAACTTTCTTATTTTTCCTTCTATCATTTTGATACAAAAAATACATATTAAAAACACTAGTCTTCCCCTGTACAGAAGAGAACATATACTAGAGTACAACATGAAATTTCAGGTGTAGTGCCTGTGTATAGACACATGAGATATCTGCATGTGGACTTTGAGATCTAAGCAAGAACCATTCTAATAGGATGTGAGCAAGTGACACCAACATAAAATAGGAAACTGAGAGGGTCATCCTATATTTCATCGGATAACTGTTAAGTAAAAACAAAGATCCTAAATAATTAAATATAGATAATGCATATTAGGATAAATAATTAAATATAATATAGAAATATCATGTACTTGAAAGTAAAATACAATGAGCAACTTGTATACATACCAACAATAATGAACAGAATAGTTATCTAGAACCACTTCAATGAGGAGTATTACTGTGGCATCCCAAAATTTTGGTTTTCTTTCAATACTTATTTATTTAATTGGTTTGATTGGATTTTCTCTAGAAACTAATTTCCTTTTCTCAAATCCTTTAATTAAAGCCTAGAGAGTAAGTTATTAATTTAGTTGAGTAATTGTGCCTAAAACAAGTTGAACTTATTTTATTTAGATTCCTTATGTTGTTTTCTAAATTTATGGGAATTTTGGGAATCCATTTTGGATTTTCCTACTATTTTTAGCTTTTATTTTAATTTCTGGAATTTTCTGAAAATTAAAACCTAAAATAAAAATTTAATTAATTATCCGATTCGGATATTCCGAATAACTAGCATCGGATATTACCGATTAGATATCCGGATATTCTCCAGTGTTTACACTCGTAAACAAAAAAATTTCCAGTAATTTCCGAGTGTTAACACTCGAATAATTTTCCGAGTGACAATTTCCCTACTTTCCCGAATGTCAACACTCGGTAAATGACTATCCGATTGATACCATATCCTGCAAAACCATCCTGAGCGTTTTTATCTCCGATTGTATTTTTTTGAAAATACCATCCGCCAAATGATCCGAGTGTTGTTCGACGGCGGTGGAAATTATAATCCCGAGTGTTTTGGGCATATGGGAACTTTTCGAACCGATTGCACCCCTAGTTATCGACTCTGGCTTCATGTAAACACATGTCACTCTCGATAGGTTAGGGCCTACGAGTGTGTGTGTGAAGTGTGATGAAGTGAACGTTTTTGTGCTGCGAGATTGAGAAAGTGACGGCAATGTTTTTGCTTAAAACGTGCGGAAATGTTTATTGGTTAAGTGTTGGGCCGCGAGGGGTCCGCGTGGAGGAGCTATATAGGGTAGGCATATAATACTGGATCGTACTATTTACTATTGTATGTGTCATTAGATTTTATATCTGCTACGCAAGTTTTTTAATGAAATCCATATATAAACTACAAGCATGCCCATGTGAAAATCAACACAAACAGACAGGGATAGCTCAAGGCCGGTACAGAGCTTAATTATCCTTTACGTGAGTTATTTGTCGACCTCTATAATTCGGATGTTGATTGCTATCATCGTGGCGTATATGTTGTCCAAAAGGAAAACTAATCGATGCGCACTCGCACGATAGATTTGAGCTTCACTCTAAACGGTTTTAACTTTTAGGCTATTTAATTTTGGCTTTTTCTTTTTTCTCTTTCTTATTTCTTTACATTATCCTAAAAGATATAGTGATGTTTTTCAATTTTTCTCATATTATTATTATTCTTATTTTTTTAACTCAGAAAAACTAACAGCCTTACAAAAAAGCTAAAAGTCACAGCTGTCAGCTGTTTGGAGCATGCCCTAAGACGTGACCATAGGCGGAGCACTCTAATCACACACACATGGAGGTGATTGTGACACCTGTATCATTATGCTTAGAACACGATGCCAAGTAATGGATTATTGGTCCCTAAGATCCACATCTTAGGGAATAACAAGTCATACCAGAGTTACACAACAGAATAATAACTATAGACTTTATATTATTACAACAGCTTGCCATGCAGAACTAAGGTCTTAAATACATATTTGATACAAAAGAAGATACATATTATTTATATACCCTATCTCTCAAAGACAAGGCACTAAATATCGTCTGCTCATCCCAACTGCCAAATAGGGCATTCGCTTCACCCTGGTCCTTGATACGATCACCCTCGTCCCATGCGGCACCCTCTGGGCCTATAAACTTTCCCTGGCCGGACTGGGATCTAACAAAAAAATTTAATAGCAATGATGAGTACAAAAGTACTCAACAAACGTTAATAGCAAATATGCAATGATATGACCCATCTCTTCATAATCAAATCTCTTATTCTATCTCTTCTTTATCCATAAAATAGGTTATTAAGTTTAAGAAAGATTTCCATATTTTAGTATTCTAAATAGTACTAATCACCCTGGTGAAAAGAAAAAACCCTGAATTGTTCTCCGTAGCCTCCAATCCTGGAGACAGACATAAATTCATGATTTAATTAGCACTATTCAAGCTTGTGTTAGTTTATCCTTTGCTACTCTCAGCTCTTTGCAACGGGGTAATCCATACTTCCTTAGGTGCAGTGTCATGTTAGATTACAGTGCTTTTCCCCTAATTCCATTGGTATATCTTCATCCAACTATTCATAGTCAGTGCACCGGGGCAGTTTCTTACCCTCATCCAAGACCACTAACCGTGAATTAGTTGTTGGCCGACACGGTCTAACCCTCACTGGCATTTCACTGCGCTAATATATGCGCCTAGGTTTACCACGCTTGTGTTCTATACTGGTTCTGGCACCACCTGCTTTGGATCCACCACTTCTGAGCTCTATGGGCTTGTTCATATTGGCTTTTGCTGATGGATTCTGGCTTTAACTTATAAATAGTAATAGCTTATAGAGAGCCGTACGAAGAGAGAGAAACTCATGTGCAATTTTGGTTGATATAAATAAAGTCATTACATTGTGTACTACAATTGATTAGTAGACCCTGTCTTGAGAATACTACAATTGATTTGAAAGTTAGATATTGTCTAAAAGTTATTTACTGCAGAAAAGTAGCTTTTAGAAGTCAATATGAACATGGCTATTAATTCTGATTTTCTTCACTTGGTTATACTACTTACTGACATGAGATAATAATAACGTTGTAGGATAGTATTTTCTACTCGTTAAAATAAAAATATAGTTGACACTAAAAATACGACTATCGACTGAGTAAAAATTGTTTAGTCCTCACGTAAGTTATTTCTCGACCTGTATAATTCGGATCATCGATCGCTAGCTATATCGTGGTGTACATGTTATCCAAAAGGAATCGGTACGCTCTCGTGCGATAGGCTTAGCACACGACCCTAGGCGGAGCACTCTAATCAAGCACGGATGGAGGTGGAAAAATTCTATCGTATCCCCGTTGCACAATTCTGTTTGTGTAATGAGCAAATAAGGTGGTGACACGTGGCAAAGTTTCTGTAGTAGCTATTTTAAAAATATTTTTTTCGTACGATCCGGTACTGACAACTGTAGCAAAAATAGAAACTTTAGAATCGTTGCTACCTCAATCGTGCTTGCAAATTTTTTTAGAAATTTCTGGTTACATTGCAATATCACTTACCTTTCTACTTACGAATCGTTGCTACCTCAATCATGCTTGCAAATTTTTTTAGAAACTTTATCGCACTACAACAACATACGATGATCGCAAAATGTTATTGCGAGTCTAACAGATTTTGTACCATTCACAATCTATGAAAATCATAAATGGATCAACCGACATTGTCTACCCGTTTATCTTTAAAAAAAACAACGTACAAACAAAATTTCCTAAATGTTACCTATCTACAACAATTACCATTTATCCCCACAATGATTTCCATTAGATTAATAAAATAATTATATTTTTTTAAAAAATTGCTCAACGGTTAGGCGACTATAGTATTATTGCCCAACCATTGGGTAACTTGGGGTCTTGTCACTTCATGGTTGGACGACATGATTTAGCCGCCCAATGGTTGGGCGACTTGGTCACGTATTGCTCAACGGTTGGGTGACTAGCCTAAGTCACCCAATCGTAGAGCGATATAAGATCAAAACTAAAAAAAAATAAAAAGCAAGTATAATACTGTCATTCGGAATTAAAAATTGTTTATTTAAAAATTCTTAGAGGTTGCTACTTGCACCATCTACTGTGCACTTGCATGGCCTACATGCTTCCTAGGGGGAAAAAGCTAATTTTAGCCCCCATTTGTAACATGACGATTTAGCTAAATTCTTACGGGAAGTAATCCATTTTCTATGAAATTCATGTGAAATTGAAACAGTGGCTTATGAGATATGGTAGCTCTTTACTGGCTAACCTGTTCCCCTCTCTTCTTTTGGTTATTTGCATCACGTAGCGATTCTACCGAAACGTGTATCTATCTATGTTGTCACGGTGACAAAGCAAGGCAAGGTACTCCGGAGGCACCAGGACGCATATGCATTGCGGACCTTACCCACTAATTCTTCCTCATTGACCAAGATATCAAATAATTTGCTTGGATTCAAGAATAAGGCAGCTCCATGTAACTTATGCCCCATTTGATCCTCCCACCTGTTTTGAACAATGATGGGGCGAAGTCGGGGCGGAGGCGGCGGGACGAAGCCAGGTCAGAGTGGCATCAGGACGGAGGCAGTGGGGGCAAAGTTGGGGTTGAGGTGGCAGGGTGAAGCCGGGGTGAAGGTGCGGAGCCAGTGCCAGAGCCGGAGGCGGTGCGGAGACGCAGGATGCAGCGTAGAGTCGGAGGCAGAGGGTGGCGCGCTGACGTACGAAGCAAGCAGCACGAGGCTGGATCTGTTTTCTCTATCTCCTTTCCACCCCCACCCTTTTTTACATCTTCATCTTCTCCAAGCGAGCGCCATATCTTCCGCTTGGACACCACATCTTCCGCTTAGAATCTGAAGTGGCTAGTCGAGCGTCTAACTATGAACGACCTAGACAACATACCTTGGCGTCTATCCTAGAGCTTCAGGATGCCTAGGCGACCTCTTGATAACATAGGTACCTACAGCTCACCATGCATGCATGTGTAAACTGTTGATTTAGGGGTGAAAACGGGTCGGGTTAATCCCGACCGATCCGGCATCGAATCCGATTGGTACCGAATCCGACTAGTACCGAATCCGGAGAAAAAAATATGGGTTAGGATATGGTAACAGCAATATCCATCCGAATCCGATACGTCTTCAAGTATGATTTCAGGTTAGTGCTACTATTTGACGTTTCATTTTCTTTTGTAATGGTAAAATAAAATCTTCCACATCAGCTATTAAATAATAACATCAAGTCAGTGCGTTCTACTCCATTTACTGCACTGTATGCATTCCTTACAAACAAGTAGGGGTGCAAACGAATTGGGTTAATCCCGACCGATCCGACACCGAATCCGATTGGTACCGAATCCGATTGATACCGAATCCGGAGAAAAAATATGGGTTAGGATATGATAACAGCAATATCCGTCCGAATCCGATCCATTTTCACCCCTACTGCTGATTGTAGTCTTCGATCGCCGAGCCAAACTTCTAGTCCTACCTGAACCGCACAAATTCGTCAAAAGTGGCCCCGTTTTCTTCTCAAAGCGATCACAGAAGAAGTGTCCAAGAGTCCAACCATTCTCGTTGATATAACAGACACACACATGACACATTCCGAATTTCAATTCAAGCTTGTTGATCTAGTTAGTAAACCAGTTTAACTCGATATCTAAAAATGTTAAAATTTTCACATATGATATATAAAAAAAATCTATTGTAGATCATACGGCCCCAACACTATAATGTCCAAGTTAATAATACGAAAAAGCCTTCCCATCTCTCTCTGTCTGTATAGAGGATTATATGGTGTCGCTGCGCATGCGTGCATGTGACGTCAGCTTGTGCTCGTCTGCATTTCTAGCTCCCTTGTGATAGAACACTGATGTCACATGGAGTTTCAATAGGAAGAAATTAGTTATACTGAATCAGATACCATCTCAGAGACAGATTCAGATTAGTTCTCTAGAAACCTCTTCCTACCGTTTTTGGTCCGTTCCCTACGGTTTTTGGCGCTAAGGATGCTATATACACACACACGGGTGTAAAAAGTATTTTTCATATATATATATATATATACACACACACATGAATAAAATTATGTTTTTTGTCGTCAAAGGTGATCCTACTTGTCATTGTCACCGGAGATACACAATTATTCGATCAGGTTAATTATTGTACCTATCGACGACTTTTCTTTTTGTAGGGAAAATTCCCCCCCAATCATGGACTATTCACCGGCCAATTCGATCCTGTGTTTTTTTCGTGCTCATCAAGCACGTACAGCAGCACATGCCAACTATGTACATATATAGTCGCTTGATGGACAGAAAGTACAGTGCTAGCTAGATTAACAATATAGTACCTGCAATCAGGTTCTACTTTACAAGTGAAAATACATATGTTGTAAAGTCTCTGTCAAACCACAATTCGTCTCCTAATTCATTTGTTTATTTTCTCAAATGCGGTACCCGTTCCATATTGTCCATTCGTGCATCGTCCTTGGCCTAGGAGAGCCAGCTAGCGGAGCCTGCGTCCGTCCTCTCTTTTAACTTCTAGTATTTGATTGGTACCATCTCGCGCTTTAATTTTTCTAGTTATGTGTCCGTACTTACAATAGAAACTTAAATCTAAACTATTAAAGCAAGTACTTCAATAAATCAGCATTTCGTTTTGTCAATACAAAAACCAATGCAACAGGTTAATGCAGCTAGACAAATATACAAGCAAACATGATAAGAATTCTTGAAGCAAGAAATAGAAAAACAAACCCAATTATAAAATCCAAGATGTAAAAGATCTAGTAGGTAGCCTATTTTCTCCCCCTATCAGAGAGAAACTCAAATTTCTGCATATCCAGTATACCAACCAACATAGATGGATCTACCTTTTTTTTTGATAACGGAAATCTTTATTAATAAACCAAGAACAGTACATCAAGGTGATACACAGTCTTGGAATAAAATTTCCAGCCTCTGCCTCACGCGGAGACACACAGCTAAACCAATCAAAATCAAAGCATAATCTAATGACTATCTATCCGTAGACTAGATCGCCACCCATATGCCTGGGAGTAGATATCCTTGGCCACACGGTCCAAATGTTGTGAGGCCGCCACAACTAAACCCTGCAAATCCGTTTTGTGAAGGATAGGCCATGAACGGAGTCGATGAGAAGCTGCGAAGATAACCTGCAAGGGAGAAAAAGTTTGTTTCTTTTCAAAAATAATGTCATTTCTGTGTAACCAAATTGACCAACAGATAACTGCTGCCCCAAGCAGAACTAATGGTTTCAAGTTTTTGGTTACACCCGTAAGCTAACTTCCAAACATATGTGATACGCTTTGGGGTTTCGTTATGTTGAGGGATAGTTGAGGGACACTCCAGACTGCCCTAGTAAAACGACAATCAAAAAACAAGTGCCTAATTGTCTCGTCTTCGTGACAAAAGCAACATGTTTTGCTTCCTGTCCATTTACGCTTAGCTAGATTATCTTTAGTCAACACAACACCTCTCCGTAAATACCACAGAAAAACTTTCAGTTTCAATGGCGCCTTTAGTTTCCATAATATCTTATTCAAATTAGGTACATCTGTAAGGAACATGGCTTGATAGAATGATTTCACGGAGAACTGTCCATTTGGGAGCAAAGACCAGCGAAACACATCCTGTCCTTGGGACAACTGTATAGTAGTTAAACGAGGAAGAAGATTATTCCACACTTCTAACTTTGGACCAATAAGGTCACGTCTCCATGATAGGTTTGGGGGATCGGAGTTGAGCACTTCCGAAATGTTTATGAATTTTGGTCATACTATATGATAAAGACCAGGATACTGATATTTTAAAGTAGAGTTACCTAGCCACTTGTCCTCCCAAAACCTCACTTGTGATCCGTCCTTAATAATGAAAGATCCAAAACGGAAGAATTCTTGTTTAATCTTCAGAAGACTGGACCAGAATTGGGAGTCTCCTTGCTTTCTCTCAACTTGAACAAGTGGTTTAGTGCCTAGGTATTTGTTCCGCAAGATTTGTTGCCAGGTACCTTCTGTTGTGAGAAGCTTAAAAAGCCATTTACCTAGAAGGGCGATGTTCTTCAAATTCAAATCATGAATCCCAAGACCACCCTGGTCTTTGGGCTGGCATAGGATATTCCATTTAACTAGACGATATTTCCTCTTTTGATCAATAGATGGATCTACCTGGACACCAGCATCAGATGAAGTTAGCCTTTTGCTATATGCAGTTATGAAACAGTTCCTTTCGTCCTCAGGAATAAAATCGTTGAATGGTGTTGCAGATTTAAAAGTAAAGTAAGCAATCTACTCACATAAAAAATACTATACTGAAAAATGTAAGGTTTATGTTTCATGAAATAAGAAAGTGAAGTGACTTTAGAAGAAAACATAACATATTGACTTTTTAGAAGAAAACAGAACAGATTGACTATTCATCATATTTCAGTATTATATTGGTTAAGTTCAGCTCTGCAAGTGGAATAGCTCAAGGACATACCATCTGGAAAAATGGCTGCTGCACCACCCTCGTAGAACTAACAAGCTCCTTTTTCCGACGCAAGAAAATGCCTCTTAGAACAATACTAGTGACCTAGCAAGCATTCATAAGAGTATACTATTAGTAGGATGTACAGTATAGCTTACATGCACAATTTTTTATAATTAGTTTTAGGTTCACACAAATTGCAACGGATAGTAAATTGCTCACCTTATCAGGATGAGTCTGGCTATATGCAAGGGCCTTGGTTCTTCCCATGAACCACCAAACATGTACACTTTTCTAAGAATTGTAAGTTTCATTACTGAAGGGAATACAAATGATAAATTCTTGAAAAAGAATATTGCAATTGCCTGCCACTCTGGTATGTCAAAATTCTCCCTAAGCTTCTCAATGTTAGCAACCAAGTCCCAAATAGTGTTCTCTTCTAAACAAGCATGAGGAGTTCTTTTGCCTGCACCTCTCTACAAATAAACACAATGCAAATCAAGAAATAAAAGCTTGTTGGCATTACAATAAACAAAGACAAGGGAGGAACGAAAATAACCTGGTCAAACAACACAATCCTGTAAAACTCTGTAGTACACACTGCAGTGATTTTGTTTATATTAACTAAAATCTCACGTGAATGTCTCTCTCTACAAGCTATTACTGTTCATAAACCAAAACCAAAAGCCTGTATGAATGGGCCCTATGTCCGGTAGTAGAGAAGGTGGACTCGATGATATTGACAAATGGTACATCTACTAAAATTGCTCGGAACAGTGAAGAGCGTAAGGACAAAACATGAGTCTCTGGCTGACAAAAAAGTCAATAGTAGTAGGCACGATTTTCTCCATCTCAGACATAAGGGCAGAACATTCCTGCTACTATTGAATTAAGAAAACAATAGGATTGATCTCCTGATCGAACCTAACTACAACAACAGTGCATATTAATCAACCTATAAAGAGGTTCCTCCATCGTATCACCAAATTCCATAATTGTAAACCAAATATTAGTATAGCATGGCGGAGAAAAGAGACATGATGTGCTAAACTGTTCCACAAAACTTGCAGTTAACTGTAAGATTAATCAACATGATCTATGATCAATATTGCTAAAGCATGCTCGTCAGCTAGGTTGCTTCATGTATTGCCTTTAAATTAGCTTTCTTGCTTTTAGGTAAGATGGGTACGTGGGAAATGGCTGAGATTGGAAAGGTATACTATGAGATTATTTTCTGGTTCATCCATTACTCTTCATCCATAAGAACAGTGAGATTTTTTCCATGGAAGAATTAGTTGTGCAAAAGGCCATAAAATTACTTGGCATATTTTAAATTCTTAAACAGCCATCAAATGTCGTTACAATGTCACTTGTCAGGGAAAACATACGAAAATTTGCACTGAAACATGAAACCCGCATAGTTCCATGCGTCCACTCCAGTACTCCTACAACCCAAATGATTCCTGTGTACAAACAATACAATTTGAGTCATCAACTCAGCTTCCCTTACATTCCAAATACTACAATACTACAAGATGCCATGGCAAATGACATATATGATACAAAACTAAGGCACATTTAGATTATCTCGAACCATCATACATAACAAATTCTGTACTAAAAAGAAGAATGATAATCCAATTTGGTAAAAGTAAAGTGACGCTAAAGCCAAGTCACTTACATGTGAAAAATTAAAAAGCCAACTGATGCTTGTGAGATCTGGATCTGGCCGCATACCTAGGTCCAGCCGGGTTTTTACTCCCCGGGCCACAGGTCCACATGGGCGGAACACAACCAAGCCCACGGAGCAATGGAGCAACAACCTTATAAGTGGTACTGGGCCTTCTCCCCCCAAAAGACTAGTCCAATGGGTGGGGGCTCCCCCACACTTATAAGTTGTGCTTTCTCCTCTTCCACAACCAATGTGGGATTATTCCCAACAATCTCTCCCTCATACATTGGTTGGACACATCTACAACCATGAGGTCCAAGGAGGTGTTAGGCACCTAGGCTCTGATACCAAATGTTGGATCGTAAGGGCCTTCTCACCCCAAAAGCTAGCCAATGAGGTGGAAATAGTCCCACATTGGTTGTGGAAGGGCAAGGGACCTAACTTAAAAGTAGGGGAGTCCCCCACCTCATTGGCTAGCTTTTGGGGTGAGAAGGCCCTTACGATCCAACAAGTGGTATCAGAGCCTAGGTGCCTAACACCTCCTTGGACCTCATGGTTGTAGATGTGTCCAACCAATGTGTGAGGGAGAGATTGTTGGGAATAATCCCACATTGGTTGTGGAAGAGGAGAAAGCACAACTTATAAGTGTGGGGGAGCCCCCACCCATTGGACTAGTCTTTTGGGGGGAGAAGGCCCAGTACCACTTATAAGGTTGTTGCTCCGCTGTTCGTGGGCTTGGTTGTGTTCCGCCCATGTGGACTGTGGCCCGGGAGTAAAACCCTACCGACCTAGGTATGCGGCCAGGTCCAGATCTCACATTTGGTATCAGAGCCCGGTTCTAACATCTCTGGCCTAATGGACACTAGTGTGTGAACGCCTAATGGACTGTGACCCTGAGGGACCGTCGGAGTACGGTGAATGGACCCTGAGGGACTGTCGGTGTACGGTGAAGGGGCGGTGAAGGGCTGAAGGACACCAATGTGTGAAGGGGAAGATTGTTAGAATAGTCCCACATTGGTTGTGGAAGGGCAAGAGACCTAACTTAAAAGTAGGGGAGTCCCCCACCTCATTGGCTAGCTTTTGGGGTGAGAAGGCCCTTACGATCCAACAATGCTAATCAAGTAACTATCCAATTAATATTCAGCACAACATAGGCAGGTGAAAATGGGGCATAACGTCAGCACTTTGTGTATCCCTTTTGCAAAAACAATATCCTCAACATATGTTGTTGTTCCTTCCAGAATTTTGATAAGAGGTAAAAGAAAGATTTTGAAAAGAAATAAGAAAGAGTGAACCAATCGAATACCATGATGATGTTTATCCAAGAAATATTTTAGATGATGGTGCACACTAGTGCTGTTGTCATTTGCAAAGATTATCAAATGTGTCGTTCTTCTTGAAGAATATCTGTGAGAAAGTGTCTTTTGTAAGTGTGTGAGGCCTCAAAATCAGATGACAGTTGGAAGGAACAACAGGGACATATATTTAGTGATAGTGGATATCTTCAAAATCGGCAGATCTTACATGTTCTTCTAAGATTTTGGAGGCCTCCTCATAGGAAATAAAAGCATCATCACTATGATTCATACTATTGAACAGTTGCCTCCAACAGAAATTGTAAAATTAGGAAACTATGAAAATGTTTTGACCAATCAATCTTGCAGTCTAATAGTTGGCAACAGATAATTGAGATATGAATTTACTCACCCGGCCATCTTTGAAGAAATCGGTAGCTAACTATTAAATAGCTAGTGATTGTTGTATGTCTTGTTTGCTTGCTTCCTTCCCCAAACTCCTACGCACCATGTGAAGAATTGCTGAGTACGAGCCTACGACTGCCTCTGAAGACAACAAACTGAGGAAAAATTACTAAATCAGCAAACATGAGTAGTGGAATGCAAAAGAAACATTAATAACATTAATAATACATGTGTTTCCTGAATCTATCTTAGAAATTCAGAGATAGCGCCAGAACAAAAACAAATCATAGGATGATTGTGACCTAGCAATTCGATGGTTTTGAAAGGCAGATGAACCACCATTAAGGAGGAGATGGGAGGGCCAGTGAATCACTACCATCAACTCCTTCTTTTAAGTAGTAGAGATAAACGCCGACGTGTTTAATTAATAGTAATGACAACACGATACATAACTAATTTCTTCCTATTAAACCGAAAAATTCCATCAAATTGGGGAACCGGGGTGGTGGAGTTGTGACCCACCGGCGTTAAAATCTTTTATTACTTATGTCCACCTGTGTAATTCTAGGTGTGCGCTAGGTTGAACACTCGCGCATGCGTCCGCGTGTTAACCTTGTATTCTTAAACAATTCCATCTAATTAATTAGTTCAAGTCCTCGACAACAACGTGGTCCTTGACTCTGGGTACATGTAAATCCACGTCATTCTCAATAGGTATCCTAGTGGATCTAGCGTGATGACGTGAACGTTTTGCGCTGTCTGGAGGTTGAGAATTTTGTTTCGGGGTTTCGGAATAGTCAGCAGCAGTCTTTTTTTTGCTTAAAACGTGTGGAAATGTTCATTCTGCCTCCAAGAGGAGCTGGGGATTCGTTTTGGTTTAGGTCCTGCTTAGGACATGGGAAATTCATACAAAATAGTTCAATTATATTCGTTTCCCAGAAGAATACATCCCTCGATCTAACCAGACAGTTAGCAAGCATTTAGGAATTATGAAGGAATGAAATCCTATATAGCTATTTGGAACAAAGGAATGAATTTTCAAGAGATTCCTATGAAATGGCTCAATTCATTGGAATTTCGGAATTCTAAAATGAGGTTAGGCCTATGGGGGAGAATCCTGCGTCTTGCTTGGACCTTCCATCTCTTCAAAATCCTGCAAAATTCCTGAGCATCCAAACAATCTTTCAAGAGCAATTCCTCTGTTCATTCATGTAGGATTGCACCGTCATTCCTATGCAATCTCTGTTTTTTTTTCTATTGCTGTTTTTCATTTCCCACGATCTAAAGAGATCCTCAGTAGTGTAGCACTTCAGCTTTTGGAGGAATCACACTGTTTAGTATGGATTTACTGTGAAATCCATGAGCTAGAAGCATGTCGTGCCATTCCTTTGTTGGTCTGAACCAAGGAATCCGTTACAAATGTTCTGAAATGGGTATTGTTCTGTCTTCCATCAGAGATTGCTATATGAAAAGAAGCGGAGTTCGAAAAAGGAAATGGAATGGTTAAACTGGAACTGCTAGCAGGGGCGGATCCAATGTAGAGGGAGTGAGGGCCCAGGCCGTCACTCAATTCGCAGAAACCCAGGTATATAGCTTAAGATTTAATGCTAGTGCCCTCACTCAGCCTAACTAAAAGGCCCTCACTCATGCTAAAATTATGAATGAGAACAATTCAGCATACTATGTGTATTGTTGTGCCCCCTCTCAGATTTTATCCTGGATCCGCCCCTGACTGCTAGAGGAACGAATTCTCAGTAGCATAACTTGGATTCCTAGAATATGGCGTTCTTAGGACAATCTATTTGATTGTAGGATTTTGTTTCGAAGCAAAGATATCCATGGAGTCCGGATGGCTCGTC
Source organism: Dendrocalamus sinicus (assembly GCA_036346575.1). NCBI lineage: Eukaryota > Viridiplantae > Streptophyta > Magnoliopsida > Poales > Poaceae > Dendrocalamus > Dendrocalamus sinicus. The sequence goes on from CM070663.1 coordinate 34,208,468, forward strand.
CGTCCATGTGAAAATCAACACAAACAAACAGTCAAGCAGATAGCTACCTTAGCTGAAGGGGGAGAAGACAATTAGCACCAGGCCGTATGTATGCATCCATCCAAGGTAGGAGAGCCGAGTACGTACAAATATACCCACGCCCGCTAGCGTTTGGTTCTTGTTCCGGTTCAACGGACCGACCGATCGATCAGTCTTGCTCGAGACATCAACGCAAAACTCGTGCTTGGATCGATCTTACCGCATTCTCGAACGTTCTACCAGCACGACTCTTGTACGTAGAGGTGTAAATTCTACATCTCTTCTACGTATTTTTTACAGGATCACCCCCCCCCCCGGGTCTAAGGAGGAGGAGAGTAAATAGCTAGTAGTTTGTTGCCATCGATCATCATCATAACCCACTACAAATTCATAAGGTCTCGATCGGGTAGCCCATATTGTTTTCCTAGGGTTGTTGTCTAAATAGGCCCAACGGCCAAAACGGCTTGTCTTTTTAGGCACAGAGCAGAGGTGGATATATGTTGCTTGACTGAAATCATATATACAGGGAATTCCATTGCCTGTTCCGAAGCAGGAGGCGATCGAGAGGCATTCATGGTGCCTGCGTGCATTCAAATGGAGGCCCGTCGATCGGCCGTACAAGTGCTTCTCCAATTGATTTCGCATCTGCAAACCTCTGGACGAAGGCGGAATGGCGCCTTGCCTCTCTGCTAGTTGCATGGCATTGCTGCCCTAGCTAGTGTAGACGTGCTACTGATACCGGATCGATCGAGGCTGCCTGCTTAATTCGTCATTCATTCTTTTTTTTTCTTTTGAAATGTCAACTTTGTTGGGTTAATCTTATTGCATGTGTGTACTATAGGAGTGTGTGTCGAGTAGTGTGTATGAGTATGTATAGAAGTTGTGACAGCGTGATCAAAACTGCAGTTGAAGGCGTACTCGAAGCTGCAGTCGAAGGTGTGGTCGAAACTACAGTCGTGACCGTGGTTGAAGTGGCAGTGGTCGAAGTGACCGTGGTCAAAGAGTCAGCGTAGCGGCCGTGGTCAAAGTAGTCATAGCGACCGTAGTCATACGTACTGTAGACGTTATACTCGGAGGAGTACTGTAGCAGTCATACTCGGAGGAGTACTGTACACGTCATACTCAGAAGAGTATTATAGCAGTCGTAAGAGTACTGTAGAGTCATAGTCATGAGTCGTACTAGTAAGAGTACTGTAGCAATTGGAGGTCTACTGAAGCGGTCGGTGCTCGGAAGACCTACGTGGTCGAAGTGCCACGGTCGAAGGACTCAAAGGTTATGTGTGTGGATGTAGGCTTATGAGTTGGTCTTAGTTGGACCGAGTCTTGCGGGTAGTACGCGGTGTGCGTGAGTCGTAGGGATCGTGGCTAGCAAAACCGGATCATAAGTAGTCGTGTGACTGTAGTGGGTGAGTGGCCTATATGTGCGGCCAATTTGTATCTATTCAAGTCATGTAATTTGTTCTGAACTTAGTGATAGCCGGATTGCAGATCTATCTTAGAAAAGAACTTGACACCCTAGAGCTGGACGAAGAGATCATCACAATGAGGTAAACGGTAGCGGTTCTTGACACACACCATATTGAGAGCTTGGTAATCGATGCATATGTGTAGATGCTTATCTTTCTTCTCTATGAAAGTGATTGGGGAAGCCCACTCTGAGGTACTACGTCGGATAAAGTTTTTGCTCTGAAGGTTATCCAATTGCCACTTCAGCTCTTCTAGCTCGGTACGGGACAGACGGTACGAAGCCTTAGCGATAGGTGCGGCGCTAGGAATAACATCAATGGCACACTCAACTGCTCTAACTAGAGGTAGGCCTAGAAACTTACCTGGGAAGAGGTCGAAGAACTCTCAAACAATAGGTAATTCTTCTGGTAAGGGTCCAGTGATAGGCTTCTCTAGTAAGGCGAGAAGACACCTAGACTTGGCCATCCAGGGATAACCGACATAGGAGGCCAAGAATAACAAGCGGAGAAGCGCTCCTTGCCCTGATAGACGATCTCCCCATTACCTTGAAGTAGGATAACCTTGCGGTCGAAGCAATGGATAATAGCATGATGAAGAGACAACCAATCCATGCTCGCAATCAGGTCAAAGGTTTGAATTGGTGTCACCACTACGTCGATATTGAATTTATGACCTTCAATCTCCAGGGCAACATTGAGCCGGTAAGATTACTAGTAAAAGGTCCATTGGCAGTGGTCACCACCATGAGGCACACCAAAATGCTGACGGGTACAGAGTGCCACTACATGAAGTAGGATGCCAAAAAAGAGAACTAGCCCCCTGAGTCAAACAATGCAAGAGCAGGGCATGAATTCAAGATAACCAACCCTAAAAGGTCATAGAGAGGGGAAATGTAAATGGAAAGATGGGTAGCAATAGGGAGGTAAGGCATGATAACCAACTGCACCACTCTTGAGTCGACGATGCGTAGAGACGCACATCGGTACCCATTGGAACGGTAGCAATTGTAGCAGGAACTGGAGTCGTGTTCTGATTGCCAGCGGGTGAAGGTGAAAAAAGCAAGCTGATTTGTAGTGACAGCCGAGGCCTTGCACTTCTGGAGCAGCGCAAGCGGAAGAATGGAATTAGGATTAAGGGAAGCATAGGATTCAAACAATGTCACATGATAGCAATGGAATAAAGGGAACGGTAATTGGATATGAAATTATGGTAATATGCCAGTGGCTAGATATGCATGCATGAATGAATTAACCTGAAGCCCCGTGTACGTGCAAAACTTTTTTTTTCCAAAGATTACAACTTGAGCTTTGATACTAACTGTAGCACCTCACATACCAATATGAGATACTATTATAGAATGTCATCGCCAAAATAAAGAATAAATAAGAAGAACATTGAAAACCACAAGGAAATTAAAACTTTAATAGATAACCAACGGAAGCTGAAATGAATATTTGAAATATGAGACCGATCCACTTCTAACCAAATAAATAGTAAAACATAACACAAATAGCGGTAAGCCACAGTGTTGAAAACTCGAGTGCTCCCACCCATGTATGTTGCTATCACTCCATTGGCCTTTTACCTGAGAATGGAGAGAGCAAGCGTGAGATTTGGAATTCTCAGCAAGTACTCAACAACAATCACAACACAATGAGTAAAGGACAAGTAATGCAAGCAAATATTTGACACAGGTTAAATGTAATGAAACTAGGTTACCGGAAACACTGATACGGATCGGAGATAGAGATCACAAGAATAGTGGAATTAAAGATAATTGTTATTTAGCAAGTTATGATAATAGCATCGGCGATCACTTCCCACATACCTGGTTATATGAGAATAGTCAGCCACATCACAGTCCTCGACTATATAACTGCCAACGGGGTGTAATATCCTAAGTAATGAAAGTGTACGACCCCCCGTACATTAGTAGGTGGGTGGCAATCACCCCTATATGCAGGTGACCCTAGGCCAGGTAACCGTGATATTATTAGCAAATTATATAGTAAGAGATTAAGGTAACAAAAGGAAGGCTAAGATAAGGTTATGATAAGAGGAAGGATTGGCTAAGGTTGGAAATGGAGAAATATAATTCCCAATGTGAGGGCGATGTAGAAAGATAATATGGTAATAGTGATATAATAATTATTCTACAGAGGTATTATAACATAGCTCACACAAGGATTTGATAATAGTCAGGTGATTCCAGTAATACAATAATAGCCAGGTAACTTTAGAGATATGATATTAGCCAGGTAACTTTAGTAGTATGATATTAACCAGGTAATTTTAGTGATTTGATACTAGCCAGGCAAGCATAAGTGATGTGATAATTGTACTCAATGGTAAGGTGACAAGTAATCTGGAAACACATGGTATGCGCAACAGAAAGATCATGTCTGCGAGGTACTTACCTTGAGCACCCTCAATGGAATTGCTACACAAAGGATCCAAAAAACGTAACTGCCCCAAAGTTCCCTCAAAGGCCACGTGTGAACCTACGAGATGAAACATAGATGGATTAGATCAAAGCTAAGATAAACTTGTGAAAAGACGAACAGAAGTGCAATCGGCCAGAAGAATTTGCGCTTGCTAAGCATCCATCGTACAACTCGCCGTTCGGTCGTGCGAAATGTCGTTCGGCCGTGCGAACCGCTGTTCGGCTGAGTGAACCGCATTCCACAGCCTACGCTAAAGAATCTGTGTGGGAAACATGATTCGGCCGTGATCGAATAGGCCGAACCACGTCGGCACCGTGCATCAGCCGCACCGTTGCCCTGTTGACAACCGCCACTGCCCGACGCACCGCCCACCATGGCAGCGCATCTGTCACCACTGCCTGCCGTGGCAGCGCGAGCGTCGCCGCCTACCATTGCAGCACGGGTGCTGCTGCTGCCTCCAGCTTGTGCTGCCATAGTCGCCGCCTCCTCTGGCTTGTGCACAACATGGCTATCGCTCCGCTACTGCGCCATCGCCAAGTCATCACACCGACTCCACCCAGCCTTGCCCCCGTGCCCATCACCTGCGCGTTGCCGCCGCCGGCCCTTGCGTCTGCCTCACAGGGAAAGAGAGAGAGAGAGTTATAGGTGGGTTTGGAGAGAGATAAAGAGATAAAGATGGGAGAGAGAGATAGGAATAAGATGGATTTTTGAAATGCAGATTTTTTTGGGTGCTACAATGCCATAAGCCCGACAAGAAGGAGAAAGTGGAGGCAGCGGAGGTGCATCTCATCATGGCGGATGCTGATGATGAATCGATGTTGTTGTGAAGAAGATGCTACAAGTTTAAGTGGGTGATTGTTGGGTTAATCTTGTTGCATGTTTGTATTGTAGGAGTGTGTGTCGAGTACTCATGTGTACGAGTATATGTAGAAGTTATGGCGGCGTGGTCGAAGCTGCAGTCGAAGGCATGGTCGAAATAGCAGTCGTGACCGTGGTCGAAGTGGCTGTGGGCGAAGTGACCGTGGTCGAAGTGGCCGTGGTCGAAGAGTCGTACTGTAGACGTCATACTCGGAGGAGTACTGTAGACGTTATATTCGGAGGAGTACTGTAGAAGTCGTAAGAGTACTGTAGAGTCATGGTCGTGAGTCGTACTCGCAAGTGTACTGTAGTAGTCGGATGCCTACTGAAGTAGTTGGTGCTCGGAAGATCTGCATGGTCGAAGTGTTGCGGTCGAAGGACTTGAAGGTTGTGTGTGGTCGTAAGCATTTGAGTTAGTCTCAGTTGGACCGAGTCTTACTGGTATTACACGATGTGCGTGAGTTGTAGGGATCGTGAATTGTGCGTGAGTTATATATTCTTCTCTAGCTCCAGACTCTTCGTCAGTGTGTGTACTACTAGTCAGAAGTGGACTGCATGCATATATGTGTCTGCAGGGAGAAGCTGGGAGGCTAGAAACACACAAAGATGTATCGAGATATATAGTCATATAGACACTACATCTCGATCGAGTCTACTTCTGCTGGTCGATATATCTCATTGTCCCCTTGTGCCTTGTGCTCAATCATATAGTACTCGATCGACCCATACTAAGTTGATTGAAACAAAACGTCGCACTATGCTATATATACGTGTAGGTTGGTCCCCGCCGTTGGAGGCTTACAGCTCAACTCCAAACAAACTGATTGATCGTACAATCCTTGTCAAGCCGCAAAATTTCCTATTCCGTTAATTTTTGTCCCCAAATGTGATCTACATCAATGTATCTCAAACGGGATTCCCGTTAATTTCGAGAATAATGGCGTACACCATCGACAGCTCTGCATGATATAAGTCTGCACATTTTTTTATAAGAGTCGTGCTACCGGACACTATACCGTCGGAATCTCCTCCTACTCCTTCCTCTCCGTCACCACTGTTGCCTCCCTCCTCCGTTGCTACCGTTGCCGCGTCGGCGTGGCTCCACGCATCTCCTCCACCACTCCCGCCCCATCTCACCTGTAGCAGCGCCAACCTCATTGTCTCGCCACGCGCACCAACTCCTCCCCCACCAATTACTCTGTCCAACCTAGCATTCTCTTAGCCCTTGCCTCACCATCCCTCCCTCTGCCTTCGTCCACCACCATAGCCTATCGTCCGCCACTGCCACCCCCCCGACTCTCTATACAATTAGGGGCGCGATGAATCAGTCAGTAGTGACGGCACCACCCCCATCGGCCGTCGACAAGGGAGAGCGAGAGTGAGCGAGTGAGAAAGAGAGAGTGTGTGAGAGAGAAGATCTTTGGATAGTATACTGATGTAACAGTATACCATTTTCTAGTTTTTCTCTTTTTATAACGATGATAACAACACGGCATGTATGAGCTGTTTGTTTCATAGTCCTATATGTATTAACTATACACATAGGCTTTTCCTTAAAAAAACTATATACATAGGCTTGTTTGTGTGTTCCTGCTAAATAGCAAGAGCGCATTGAATTAGCTAGTCCAGCGGCCAAGCCTAACTGGTAAATAAAGCGCATTCCATTATCCTTACTTGTTCCATTAAAAAAGGTTACCACAAATATTCTGATACCCCTGTAAAGTCTGCACGACCTCGCTCCTGGTCTTGTCTACCTACCTCACAAGCTGAAATTGTTTCAAATTTCGATACTATATAGCAGGACCATCATGTTTACTAGCTATCACTTAATAAGGGTTTTTTGTGCTATATATGAAAGCTAGTTTTATATTTGTGTGCACAGTAATTTTTCCTCGTATGTTCTAATTGTTGATTGACAAAAATTAAAAGCAGTACGGAGCAAAAAGATCAAAAGTTCCATAAGTTTAAGCCCTTCCAAATACATGAAGTGGTAGGCATCGTTACTAGTGTATACTTTCAGACAAAAGTACGACTTCGAGTATCTTCCTACTGAAAAACTTAATTAAGCTCATCCAGCCTAACCTTTTGAGGCGTCCACCAGTTTGTAGGGCTTCTGGGAGGAAGAAAGTGGGGGATAATCGTAGATGTCTAATCAAACAAGCTCTAAATATGCATTTTTCATGCATGTTGCTGAAGTGTGCGCGAAATATAATAACTATTATTTCATTTCAGCTTGCTGCTGGAAATATATATATCCAGTGCCACAGCTGATCACTAATGTGCCATAAACTTTCCAATGGAAAAACCACATACGTACATGCACGAAGTAAGGGCATCTCCAATAGTCTGAGTCAGCTATCTATATGTATGTACACATCAGTATATATCCTATGTGGAGGAAAGAGAGTATGCAAAAAAAATCGAGCCAGCTCTTTCTTAAGCACTAGTCTATAACGCAAAACGAGGCAACCTCTATAAATGATAGTCCTTTTCTCTGTGTGCATGTAAGCATCAAATAACTATCCTTATAGATAGTTCTTTAAAATACTAGCTTTTAGTGTGTACTATATAAATGATGTGGAAGTCTTCTAGTTAGTTGCTAGCTAGAACCATTGGAGATGCCCTAAGTCACACCTTGATATGATCTTTACGGCCTGTTTGGGAGAGCTCCACCACTGAAAACGCGGATCTGGAGCAGCAGCTCCGTCGTGGATCTGGGATCCCACCATGGAGTGTTTGGCTTGTACAGCAGCTCCAGATCCACGAAATTGATGTTTTGGTGGGAATGGCCATTTTTGTGTGTAACCAGTAGCATTGGTGGGTAATTATCACCCAACTCCACGGTGGAGCACCCCTTGAGGAGCTCCATGAAATCCATGGATCTGGCCCTCAGATCCAGGATTTTGGTGGATTCAAATTTCGCGGAGCTGGAGCGTTTGGATAAAATTTTGTGGAGTGAAGCTATTTTTTATGGATCTAAAGCTGGTGGGGCTCTCCTAAACAGACCCTTAATTTGGAAGTTGAGTGCCTCAACCTCAAAGTTATGCATGCATGCAGGAACCTGTTAATCAGTGTACGTACACATCGAACGCCGCGACAAGCTTTGACTAGTCAGTAGTTTCCTTTAAAAGAAATAAAAAACAAGAAGATATCTCAACGTCGTTCTTGTACAAATACGTACTGCTGACCTGTACGTACTTAAAGTTTGATGTGATGTACTCTTAGAAGCTCTCAAGAGAAAAGAGGCCATGTTTTTCTCGGATGTAACGGCTAATACTACCACGATTCAGGTTTTCCCCGACGGCCAGTAACCGTCAGGGTTGACCTGAAAACCGTATAGCAGTATAAAGAGCCTTCTTGTTATGAAGCTAGTTTTTTGTATGTGCAGAATAAAATTTTCTCCGATATATATTCTGATTCTTGATTGACAAATATTAAAAGTAGCATTGAGTGAAAAGATCAAAGGTGCCATAAGTTTAAGCCCTTCGAGTATATTGTAGCTCTAGCAGCTAGCCTTTCATATGAAGTTCAGTTTGAAGTACATATATTTAATTCTACTGATCAAACCTAGCTTAAGGTCATCCAACCTGGCATTTTGAGGAGTCCAGTTTATGAGACTTGTAGGAGGCATAAACCCATCAAATAGTCTAATCAAACAGGCTCTAAATATGCATTTTTTTATGCATTTCGTTGCCATGTAACGGATCCTGGTCCAATTCGAAGCCATTACTATCCACATCGAGTGGTATTAGATCCTGTTACCGTCTCTTCTTCATCTTGCATATATCAATCCCTGCCCCGACTCGATCCCCTCCTTGTTACGTGATCCCCTCGTCGCCTCCCACCCTCAACATGATCCCCTCATCGCCGCCCACCTCCCACGTGTGATCCCCTCGCCAACGGACGCCGGTATCTCTCCTCCGCATGTCGACGTCTCGCCCATCTCCAGGAGGCGTGGGATGGGCCAAGCATTGGTCACAGTCGGCTCCACCTTGTCCACACCGTCGCGGATTTCTTCCTCGTCTCTGTCAGAATCGAGACCATGCCACCGATTGCTCCGCCCGACAACGCCGTCGACTGCTTCGCCGAGGAAATCGATGCCGGCCTTAACATCTCCCTGCGCGAACCCTAGTCCATCAATCTCCAGATCGGACGAACCCTAACTTATCTCCTGGTATGTGCTCAAGCTGCTCTTTCTTTGTTATTTTCAGCAGAAATTTGAATAGTTTCTTGTGATGTGTGAGGCACTCTGTTGTAATCTGTAGAATTTTTTTAGGTTGGGAAATTTCTAGGCAAGTTGAACTGCTGAAAATTCTAGGCACGTATGTACTATGAAAGAGGGAAAGGAGAGATCTGAGTCTTATAGTCTGGGCTGTAACTTTGAGGGGGAATTTGGCAGGAATTTTTTTAGGTTGCACGGATCAACTACGAACTACTGATTTTTTTAGGGGAATTTTGCAGGAGATGGGTAGCAACTTTTGTGCAGCATCTTCGGAATAGCAGTAGTACTTGGTAGTACTAGCCTTAGGCATAACAGCAACTTTTGTCCAGCTGTGACACAATTTGCTACTTATCTGTTCTTCCTAAGATCAAAATACACTTCCCTGTCCCTGCTACAAACTAAACAAGAGGTCCAGGGCTAGTGCTTCTTCCACCACTACCAGTACTACTTTTGTTGCCAGATTATTTTTAATGAATCTTTATTTACTGCTAATATTTATTCACTGTGGTAAACAAGATGCAGTTTGTAAATCTTTATTTACTGTGGCTGCACAGCTCATTTCTTGTGCTTGTGATTTGATAATGTTTGCTATATGTGGATCATGACATCTGTTCTTCTGTATGCATGTATTTGTTTATTACATGTAAATCTTTATTTACTGTGGCTGCACAGCTCATTTCTTGTGCTTGTGATTTGATGATGTTTGCTATATGTGGATCATGACATCTGTTCTTCTGTATGCATGTATTTGTTTATTACATGTCTCAAATCAATGTTTTGCACTGTTGATGTTGAACAGTTCTATTATTGTAATTTCCTTTGTAAAACTATCTACTTCATGTAGAGTTAATTAATCATTGAAAGAGTAGCATAGTAGCACATGTACATGAAATTAGAACAGATAAATTCATCCGGATGCTCTAATTTTATCTTTTAGAAAATTTCAACTTGCTACTTGATTAGATTCCTATAGTTTGTTCTCTTTCAAACCGGTGGTAAGAGGAAATTGATGTCACTGTGTATCAATAATTGACATGGTCATTTAGAACAAGACCCCATGGTACACATCGAACGCTGCGAGAAGCTTTGACTAGTCAGTAGTTTCCTTTAAAAGAAATCAAAAACAAGAAGAAGACAGCTCAATGTCGTTCTTGTACAAATACGTACTGCTGATCTGTACGTACTTAAAAGTTTGATGTGATGTGATGTGATGTACGTAGTGAAAAGATCAAGCCCTTTGAGGATATTGTAGCTCTAGCAGCTAGACTTTCATATAAAGTTCAATTCGAAGTACATATATTTAATTCTACTGATGAAAGCTAGCTTAAGCTCATCCAACCTGGCATTTTGAGTCCCGTTTATGAGACATTTAGGAGGAATAAACCCATCCAATAGTCTAATCAAACACACTCTAAATATGCATTTTTAATGCATTTCGTTGCTGAAGAATGTGCACATAATTGCCATTATTTGATTTCACCATGCTGCTAAAAAATTCAGATCACAAGGGCCATAAACTTCTCAGTGGAATAACCACATGAGCGCGCATGCACATGCATCATTAAGAATAGACGAAAGCAGTCCATCCAATATTAATGGAAAAGATATACTCTAGAAGTATTACAAATATTAGAATTTAGCTAACAGAAATGTAGATGCTATATGTACACATATATATGTATGTAGTATAGGACTCGTTATGCGTATGCACATGCATGCATTAACACTAGGCACCATGGTGCTTATGTAACTATATATATATATATATATATATATATATATATATATATATATATATATATATATATATATATATATATATATATATATATATATATATATATATATAAACCGAGTTCTTGCATTTTAAACAGGTGTGAGTAACTATTCCGTACCTGTATTCCTTCAAACAAGTTTAGTACTAGTTCGTGTAGTGAACCTGCAACTTACAAGTCACCTAGATCTTTGGAAGTTGATGGGTAAGCTCAAACATGAAGTCATGCAGGAATCTGTTAATAATTTGTACATCGCTGCGGCAATAAGCGTTGACTAGTCAGAAGTAGTTTCCTTTAGAAGAAATAAAAAAACAAGAACACACTGATTAAATGTGTACAATACGTATTGCTGATTTTGTACGTACATTGATTTGATGTCTTAAAAAGTTCTTTAGGGTTAAAAGAGGTGCTTTGCTTGGACGTAGCTCAAAAATCATCAGCTAGCACACATACGTATATATTCGAGTAGAAAGATAGAGGGCTGAAAATTCAAACCAAGGTAGCCTCGATCTCTTGTCCGTGCTTCTTCGTTCACGACCATAACTAGTTGGTTAGTTATTTGGTCGATCTTTTTATCATCCTCATAGGATTATCTTAGTGATTTAATATAAATCGAAATAATGTTCCAAAACCCAAACCATCATGAGTCAATCGAATCATCAATATTCCAAACCATCGTAGTGACGAATATAATGTTTTCCACACACAGGACAGCCGGGAATAAACGAAACACATGCTGCAGTGCTGCCTGCACAACGCATGACAACAACAAAACAGCACAACCTTCCTGCTAATACATCCACACAGAAAGCTTTTGCGTGTTCGCAAAAAAATAGAAAAAAAGAAACAGCACAACATCGATCTATATCAGATTATCAGTGCGAGAACTGACAGTAAAAAAGAGAGTGCTTGATCTTAACGATTGTTTTCGTAAGACACCACCACACAAAATAAGCACCGTTAACTGGTGTGCGCAGGTGCATGTATGCTCTACAGGTTACGGTACGTTACACCAAACAAATTAAATACTTGAATTATTCGATCGACACGACGACAGCATCAATATATAATGGGAATGAGCACAGGATCGACTACACTCATACGTACGCACTGGACTCCAAATTAACACAGGACAGGACTAGGAGAACAAGGAAGGAACAGACAGCGTGCGGCCATCGATCTACCTGTTGCAGCAGTGTAGGAGTTGGCCAGATTAGTGGAGCTCGTGCGCACAAGCTAGCTGCCGCTCTCCTGCAGCCTGTGGAGCAATGCCGCTCGGAGGCAGCCGTCGTCCTGCAGCGAGGCCGGCACGTCCACGACGGCGTCCTGCACGGTTACGGCGCCCACGTTGCTCACGCACGCGTGCTGCACCGGCAGGTCCAGCGCGCGGAGCGCGACCATGAGGCGCGCGGGCGCGTGGCGAGCCCCCGCCGTCAGGCGCAGCGCGGCCGCGTCCCACCCGACCATGCGCACCTCGAGCTTCTCCTCGAGGCAGAGCGCGTGGGAGGCCGCGGCGGCGGAGGGCGTCTTCCACGTCACGGCAGCCTGCTGCTTGGCCTCGGTCTCGAGTTGCTCCACGCGGCCGCGCAGCTCGCCAATGTAGGCCGTAGCGTCGGCCAGGAGGGACGCCTTGTCCATCCGGGACACCGTGGGGACGGCGGCGCGGAGGTCACAGAACCGGCGGTTTAGCTTGTCCCGTCGCTGCCACTCGGCCTCCACGTGGCTGATGGTGGGCCCTTCGAAGCGCGGCCCGGCCCTCCGGCCCCACCTCTTCGCTGCACGCTCCGCCATCGCCGGCGGGTTCTCGGACAGGTCTGACCCCGCCGAGCGCGAGGCCCCGGCAGCCCACGCGGCGCCCTCCTGGCAGCTGGGGTCGCCCACCAGCCATTGATCGGGCACCTCAAAGGACACGAACTCGAGCACCAGGTAGGCTGCTGGGGCGGACAAGGAGGTCGGGGAGGGAGGGGAGCAGGAGAAGGTGGGGGAGACAAGCTGCTCATCCATGGTACACTAACACTTTACTGTCACTTCCCTAGAGCATATTGCTAAAAAATGACAGATATTGTGGTGCTAGTACCGGGAGGAACAGGGAGGGGGTTGGTTCAACCTTTACATTTGCGTGGAGATCGATGGTTAGCTGCTTATCCAACTCCGAGGAAATGGAATCACTTCAAGTGGATCGAGTATATTTTTGGACTCTAGTTATTATTTGGCTATATGCAAATGCTATTCCTTTTTTCAGAACGGAAAGTATTCTCTTGTTGTAAGGTCTTACGACCTCCTAGGACCTTTTACGACCGGTTAGAGTCGTTTACGACCGGTGAGAATCAAATACGATCGGTTCAGAGTACTTACGACCAATTCCGAACGCTTCAATCTCCTCCGATCGCCTTTTCAATGTGGTCGTAAATTTATGTAGCAATTTACGACCGCTCGCGATCTCGCCGCCGCCTTCCTTCACCGCTCAAGATACCGTGATCAAAGCCTTCTACGATCACGCAGTGATCTTTGGCGATCATCGTTCACCATGGTCGAACACCCGTGCGACCACGTTCACTTCCTTCAAGCGTGGTCGGTCGCCCGACCACGCTCGCCTTCGGTATAGTCGTAGCTCGTTACGACCACCTTCGACTCCTTACGACCACATTCACCGTGGTCGTAGCCTTCCCTGCGTAGTCGATCCCCTTACGACCACGTTGTTCGCTCCTTAGCCGTAGTCGTAAAAACACTGTTGCTTTGCCGTGGTCGTAGCGCCTCCCGACTACGCCTGCTGGAACTTTGCCGTGGTCGTAACTCCTCCCGATCATGTTTGCGGTGATCGTGAGTCCTTCCGACCACGTCTTGCGCAAACACACGACAAAACAATGCTCTGTGTTTCTCCTTCTTTTTGGTCTTTTCTCAATTGCTTGGTACATCGAATACATGGCTCTAAGCCTCTTTTTATACCCGGCTGTTCTAATTCAACACGGGTTCTCAACCTACTCCGACTCCGAGTCTTATCGACTTGACTCGGTTTCCAACTACGACTTTGAATTTTACTCGATCGACTTACTGTGCGGAACTCGTCTTTAACTTCGACTTGATTTCTCCTCCGTCTTGACTTGATTACTTCCAAACTTTGTATGCGTCTTCTAAAACTAGATTATTTCCAACATTCTCTCCCTAATCTTGTTTTAGTAACTTCCATCATGTCGATCTTCTTCCTTGATCACTTTGACGTTCTCCTGCTTCTGCGTCTTCCTTGACCGGTCTTTCTGGGCTGGAGCACCTGCTCTCACAGCCTTTGCTCTCGCCGTTTTCTTCCTGCAACTCTGGTTCGCGCTTCCTCCACCAGCAACTCGTTTCACTGATGTGTGGCCTTGCTTTCGACCATCGTCCTTCACGCTGTGCTTTCTCCCGCCACCTCGGGATCCAAGCTCCAGGCTTTTGACTGCCTTCTTTTGGTCTTGTGGGAGCTCCTCCTGAGACTTCATGTGATCTACGCTGACCACTCAAGCCCTTGTTGCTTCGACCTTCCTTTGCGCCAGCTGCACCTATGTAGGGACCCAGATATTAACATCTGGATTCCTCTGTGATTACTGCACTATTCCCTGGATCAGTAGATAGTGCTCACGATTCTGATAATGAATATCAAAATACATATCATGCGGAGCGTAAAATTTAATAGTAGACTTACTCATGGGCGATTAAGCGAAATCATTAAATTGCAGCGGCGGAAGAACGAAGCACACAGGTGGGACCTTCAGGACATGCCCACAGGCAGCCAACTGGAGGTTCGCGACCTAGCCCTTGACATCCTTATCTTCTCTGCCAGCTTGTCCAATCTTGTTGCTGAGGTGCGGAGATGTGATTCCTGATTCTGAATTTTTGTCGCAAAAGCGAGCGTGAGCACTCCGACCTCGTGCTCCGCGAGCCAATACACAGAATGCAAATAAATAGTATGCATAGCTTAACAAAGGAGAGGCTCGGGCTATTTTATTTTGCGTAGAGTGCTTTTGAATACAATTAATTAGAAAGCCCTATGACTTAGCAATTTTGGAACAAATCATAATGTACAAGGAAATGCATTGTTAATATCGGTTCAGATTCCATCCACCGTTACATGGCATCTGCACCATATAGCAATTTCTTCAGCGTTATAGCCGCTTAACTTACCACTGGGACGACACCCAGGACAACTCCAAACTAGGGCCTTTCACTGCCCTCCACTTTTCCATCCCACCCACAAAACATTTTGAAATAGAACTATATCCGGTTAAGTTCCCATGTCCGCCCTTGACCGTGGGCACGGCTATTCGAATAGTTTTGACTCTGCAGAGTTTGTACACTTTCACCACAAGAGACAATCAACTCATTGCCCCACACGATTCCTTAGAAGTGTGGTTGAGCAGACCATCACAGTGGCTTTTCAAAGTATCTAGTCCCTTTTCTCATCTCACTTTTATGGGCTTCTCCCACTTGTGGTAGGTCCCATCTGTGCGCGGGATGTTTCCCACAGCCACTAACGCAGCCGGGCTCCCCTCCCCGCAACGTTAGGACAGCTGGGAAACTTCACCCTACCTGGTGTCCCTTCAGGCCCCCTTGCCATAGCGTAGCCCCTTCAATCCCCTACCAGTGAGATGAGTCCGGGGTTTCGATAAGTCTACTTAGCCAAGTTGTATTTTACAGACTTGTGGTTGTACTATTTTACACAGGAGGTCATGACAAGATTCAGTCCTTAATGGTATCTGGGCGGTTCTACCACAAACCACACTCTCGTGCACCCCTGCACCATACCCCCGAACCATCTGCCCAGATAATTAAGCAATTCGAGGTTTTTGGGAATATAAAATAATCGTATCCAATATACACCAGTCATTCCACCATGACTGCCCATCCAATTTTTCTCTTGAATAAAAGTGATGCTTGGGGCAATTTCTTGCCCCGGGTTCCTAATCAATGCTAAGCATGGCATATAATTGAGGACTTATTTTCGAAATTTTACTATTATATTTTTGCTAGGGCGTCAAGGTTCACACATTCAACTATTCCAAAAGAGGGGTAATATTATTCAAGATAAACAATGGGCACATAACTAGAATATTAAATTAAGCATGTATTTGCATATAAATTAACAGCATGCAATTTGATAATTTAAAACAAAGTAACTTGCAGAAAACATAGGATCAACATGATCAAAGTATTGACTCGCCTGGCGCGGTTTACGCGGTCTTGAGCTCACACGATGCTTTCTCTTGAGTTTCTATTCTTCATCTTCACTTCGAGCTTGATCTCGCCTGATCCGTGAAATCTTCAAGACTCCAGTTTCTAATTACGTGGTAAACGACTGAATCCAAATAAAAGCAAATAACTAAAAGATCCAAATAAATCCGAATAAACTTGATTTAGTTTTATTATGAGTTAATGGGTGTTTCAAGTGATGGTTGGTGGTGGAATATGATGACTTCATCTTTTACTAATAACTCCTTTTATTATTTTGGTAATTATCAAGGAATCCCATGAGTCGGGTTAGACCTAGGATTCAGTGTACAAGATTAGAGGGGCATTAGGTCATCGAGCGCCCATATTCAGGGTTTATGCTATATGCGACGTATACACTTTTTAGCTTATTGAGCTAATGTTCGAATTCGGGTTGATAGCATTTTGGGGAGCGACATTTTAGGTACACTTAGTTAGTACTAGGTATAACTTATTTTGAATTGGGACCCATTGGTTCGGGTCCAAACTTGCTACATTTGTTCATACCCAACATTATCGTTTACTAGATTAAAGGTTAAGATTTAATAACTGGCACCATTGTTATTTGCCTACACCTTTGTTATTGTTACGCTTAGCATTGTTGTTGTTGTTATTATTATTATTATTATTATTATTATTATTATTATTATTATTCAAGTTTATTTATCACGGCTTGTCATACGAGTTCATATATTAATATAACTACTCAATTAAACCTACTATGGAGATTTTGTTTAACGGTGGTAAGTTAAATGCTAGGGCATAGGGTTATCATTTTAGGTTTGGCTATGCGATGGCTAGTTCTATTTATTTTACCATAATACATGAGTGTATGATTTGCTCCTTAGTAAGTTTCCATTTGCTAAATCATTATTCCATGAGAGCATAGCCTAAATAGGATTTTACTCAATTTCCTAGTATGCCCTTGGGTAATAGTTAAATTTTTTTTAAAAAACAAATATTGGAACACATTAGTTACTAGTGTATGTCGTTTGATTTAGGATGAAACATTTACTAAACCCATCTCTATCTTGACAAACTTTAGTATTATTCGCGGATTAGTCCCATATTTTTAATATTTGTTGCTTAACAGAATCTACCTCCAAGATTTATTTAAGATGGCATGTTAAATATTGGAAACATATTTTAATTATTATTTTTGAGGGTATCTTTACTAAATTTGGATATTTAGCCAAAGTTGTTTCTCTTTATCAATGCCTTATCTAATATGTAGGTTTAAAATAAAGAATGGGAGCACAATTATGCATACATGATAACTATTCCATATTTAAATATTAAATAATCTTGTTTCCAATACCAATTAAATTTATTAGTTTTTCTATATTATTCCCAAATTTTCCTTGATTTTTATTAATTAATATGGGCTGAAAAATTAAAACAAAAATGTGGCAAAAAGTTGCAGCCGGCTGGAATTGAACCTAAAGACCTCTCGGGCTACAATCTCTTAACTCGAGCGCTGATAGCCAAATGGGCACGGGGTGTTACCTGTATTCCCGAAGGAATGAAATGCAGAAGAGTTGGCGGTGTACTGCCCGAACAGAGGACTGCCTCGGGCGGCCACGGCTGACGGCGCCGCCGGTGAGGAGCGGTCGGGGAGGCGGGCGCAGCCGGCAAAATGGATCACCCGGAGCTGGAGGAAGCTAGTGGTGGCGGCGCGGTGGTCGAAGTGACGGCGAGGCGAGCGGTAGTGCAAAGCGCCGCGCGTGGTGAGTTCAGAGCGGCGCGCTGGGGAATAGGGGTAAAATTAGAGGGGTATGAGCATGTGGAGGTCGGAGAAGTTCACCGATGGCGGCGGCTTGGTGGGATGCACCGGGCGAGCCGCGGCGTTGGTGGCGGTGACTCAGGGATAGCCCTCGGCGTCGGCGGTGTAGGGTCTTCGGGAGGCGCGGAGGAGGCCCGGAGTAGGTTTATGACGCTCTGGGGAGGGTATCGGTGGCTACAATTGGATTCTTATGGCGGAAATCGGCGGGAGGTGGATCTGGAGTTGGGGAAGAAGGGGTGGTCGGCGGCGATTTAGGGGTTCTTGGCTTGATTGGGCTCGGTGAGAGGGAGAGCGGCGTGGGAGCTCGAGCACGTGCTCGGTGACTCTTATAGACGCGTGAGGAGGGCGGCATCGGAGGCCAACTCGTGCGGTCACTTCGGTGAGCGGCGGGACAGGCAATTGCAGGCGGCGGGTCTAGGCGCAAGATATGCTCGGATTTGGCATGATGGCCTAAGCATCGCGTGGGTGGCGAAGGGAGCCGAGGCTGCGCGCGTGATGCGACCGGCAGGAGGGGCGAAAAAGAGGCGATGAGACCAGGCATGGCGAGCAAGAAAAAGAGGCGGCGGCAGCGCGGACAGGTACGGAGGATGGGATCGCTGTCCGAGCGCAGGCGGTGCGGGCCGGGCTGCGGAGGCGGAGCGCGAGGGAGCAGGGCTAGCTGGGTAGGCGTGCTGAAGAAGACGGCGTGGAGCGAGCGTCGCCACGAGGGAGAGGAAAAGAAATGGAGCTTCGGCAGGAGCGGTGAGAGAAGGAGAAAAGAAAGAGAGCAGGAAGGGGGGCCGGCGGCCAGAGAGGAAATGAGAGGGGAAGAGTGGGGCCCACACGTAATAGAGAGGATTTAGAAATGAGAGTAAATGAGGAGCTTTAGCGCTTTTGAAACTTGAATCTTGAATTTGAATTTCAAGTTTTGGCTCAATTATCTTGATACAAAATTTAATAGCTTTCTATTTTAGATTTTATTTAATTTTTGTTATATATTGTGTATATATAAATTTTCGAATGTCCAATTTTGGGTTTCGTATGTTAATTAAGTTAAAAGGATGAATTCCCAGCTCAACCTTTTAGAAATATGTTTTAATATTCTTCTCGATGTCATTTTATAAATCTTTCATTTAAATTCAAGATTTTAGTACTTGAATTCATGATCTGCCATGTCATCTTCCATTTTTATTATGTACATGACCTTATTTCTTTTCGAGATTATCCCTGATTATTAATTTGCATGCCTCATAACTCAGAAAAATTTCAAATAAATACTCAAAAAGAATTTGAACGCCAGCAATTTGCATGAGAAAGTTTTAAAATTTTCACATCTTTGAATACCCGAAATTTGGGATGTTACAACCTAGTACGACTTTACCTTGCTTCCCTCCATCTGCATGCGAGTAAGCACCTCCTGTCTCGTTTGCTACAACTTCGCCTGCTGCGTGTGGTCGATGTCGACCACCTGGGCCACCCCTTCTTTTCTCGGCTGCGGTTGCTACATGTGGTCCGTGTCGACCACTCGGGCCGATGCTTTGACCGCTCAGGCCGATCCTGGGACCTGTTCGTGCAGGTAGTCGTTCGAAATCGACTACTCGAGCACCCCTAGTTTGATGTGGTCGTAATGTGTTTCGACCACGTTCAAATCTTGTTTGCCATGGTCGTATGATTTCTCGACCGCGTTCAATCACCGTTTGCCGTAGTCGATTGTCCTCTCGACCACGTCCAATCACTTCAGCCGACTTGTTCGTTACGACTTGAGCTTTTTCGCGTCGCCACGACTTGTTTTTCTCCCGACTTGCTTGTTATGACTTCAGGCTGGCCTTCGACTACCAGTAGATGAAGTCGTTCATATTTTGGTTCCTCCAGAACCCTTTGCATGCCATCTGGTTTCCAGATTTTCAATGGTAGCTTGTACAACCGATTTGTCGACTTTTGCACCTTCATTAGCGGCCTCTCTGTTGTCGAAAACTCTCGGTGATTACCTTTTAGCTCGATCCGCAACCTCCTTGGTCGATTGTCCAAGACTTATGACATTGCTGTAAAGACTTGGTATGTAATATACATCGACAATGGTCTTCGACTTCCATCCTTGCACTTCAATGAATTGTCCCCTTTCCTCTGATCTGCACGGTTGAGCCGTCTCCAAATTTCACTTTGCCGAGCACTTTCTCATCTAACTTATGAAACATTGAATATGTTCCTGTCATATGATTGCTAGCTCCATTGTCGAGGTACCAATCTGACATTTCTCGAGACTCCTCTCCTTCTCCATCAAACTAGGAAACACCTTCCCTTCATTCAAGTAGCACCATTGTCGGTTCTTCAATAGTGCGGTCGCGACAACAAGCAGCGTTGGTTACGTGAGTTCGAGGTTTGAGCTATGTTGACTTCTTCGACTTTCTTCTTGCTCCGCATTTTGCAGCATAGTGCCCATACTTCTTGCAGTTATGGTATTGAATGTGGCTTCGACATTCCGCAGCATAGTGACCATACTTCTTGCAGGTATGGCACTGGATGTGGCTTTTGCATTTAGCAGCGTCATGCCCGAATTTTTCACATTCGGAGCATTGAATATGAGATTTATCTTGAGATCTTCTACCTCGACCGGTTCCACGACCTTGCTGGCCATATGAATCATGCGGTCCGGCTTGTATTGGTTCCTCATGTCTTCTCTCACGAGCAAGGCTTGTTGATTGTAAGATCCTTGTCCTTCGTTGTCGGCTTGGTAACTCTTGAGAGCTGCTCGTGTGCTTTGAGCGCTCCGGTTACCTCCTCAATCTTCATCTTGAGAGGTCTTGCGAGTACATAAGTGTGGTTACGACGGGAGAAACTTCTCTGGCGATACTCGCAGATACTTCTTCACCGCCACCTCGTCTTTCAAGTCGCGCGAGAGATTTGATCTCGTTTACGACTTCGTTGAATCGACCAGAGAACTCTTCTACTGTTTGATTCTTTCCCATCTTCATGGCTTCAAATTCACTCCTCAATGTTTGAGTCGAACTTCCTTCACTCGGTCTACTCCTTCATGCATGGTTTTCAGAGTAGTCCAGACATCTCGAGCAGTCTCCTTCCCAATCAATTGTCGCATCATTGAATCGGAGCGGCTTGATAGATCGCCGCCATCACCATCTTGTCTAGTCGTTCATCAACGACCTTGTCTTTCTCTTTCGGTTCAACTGGGCCCCAGACACCCTGTGCGATCATGTTGACCTTCATCTTCGTCGCCCAGATCGGGTAATTATCCGAAGCGAGGATCGCATCGCAGCGACACGCTTTCCTTCATCTTTGAAGCCTCGCCATGGTTCACCGAGGATCGATACCAAGCGTTGTAAGGTCTTACGACCTCCCAGGACCTTTTACGACCGGTTAGAGTCGTTTACGACCGGTGAGAATCAAATACGATCAGTTCAGAGTACTTACGACCAATTCGAACGCTTCAATCTCCTCCGATCGCCTTTTCAACGTGGTCGTAAATTTATCAGTAGCAATTTACGATCGCTCCGCGATCTCGCGCATTGCCTTCCTTCACCGCTCAAGATACCGTAATCGAAGCCTTCTACGATCACGCGGTGATGTCGGCGATCATCGTTCACCGTGGTCGAACACCCGTACGACCACGTTCACTTCCTTCAACGTGGTCGGAGTCGCTTCCGACCACGTTCTGGCCTTCCCGGTATAGTCGTAGCTCGTTACGACCACCTTCGACTCCTTACGACTACATTCACCGTGGTCGTAGTCTTCCCTGCGTAGTCGATCCCCTTACGACCACGTTGTTCGCTCCTTAGCCGTAGTCGTAAAAACATTGTTCCTTTGTCGTGGTCGTAGCGCCTCCCGACTACGCCTGCTGGAACTTTGCCGTGGTCGTAACTCCTCCCGATCACGCTTGCGGTGATCGTGAGTCCTTCCGACCACGTCTTGCGCAAACACACGACAAAACAATGCTCTGTGTTTCTCCTTCTTTTTGGTCTTTTCTCAATTGCTTGGTACATCGAATACATGGCTCTAAGCCTCTTTTTATACCCGGCTGTTCTAATTCAACACGGGTTCTCAACCTACTCCGACTCCGAGTCTTATACGACTTCGACTCGGTTTCCAACTACGACTTTGAATTTTACTCTGATACGACTTCGTCTGGAACTCGTCTTTAACTTCGACTTCTGATTTCTCCTCCGTCTTGACTTCGATTACTTCCAAACTTTGTATGCGTCTTCTAAAACTAGATTATTTCCAACATCTCTCTCTGGAGTGTACCAGCTTTGCCCTTTTCTAGCGCCTGCTCTGAGCTCTGAATCTCTCAGCCTGCGTAGCAGCAGTACTGAGATGTACGCACCATGAAAAGTCAAGACCTAGAAAAAAAAAATGCTGTCTCTGGTCTTGCACCTTTACATTTGCGTGGAGATCCTCGCGAGTATGCTAGTTTGCGCTGCCGGGGACGCATAATAATAGTGGATGTCCAAGGTTTGTCGATAACTTAGGTATGCCCGACAGAAAACAAGAGGTAGTACTAGTACAGTTTATATGTACGCCGGGCTCCCGCCGTATAAAGTCACGACGTAGCGATGCAAACAGGGACCTACGGAATGGCAACCCTAGGAAATAAAATGCTGTAAATGTCACATGTAAATTAAAGAACAGAGAATCTTTTACGTTAAAGCATATATGTGACCTAGCTAGAACTATCTAGGGATGAATTAATCAGTGTATACGCTGTAGCGGCGTGACCTAGGAAAGGAAACCCTACACTCGAGTGAGCGCTTGAAACTGATCTTGTGTGTGTAATCAAGCAGCTAGCCGATGAAGGGGGCTCGATCGATCAGGGCCATCCGTTGTGGCCAGTCCCATCCATGTGCATCATGCCCTTGAGTTGTTTGCCTAGTGCATGATCTATTGAACTGTTGACACATCTAACATTTTACCTATTTTTTTTTCAAATTTGATCTTCGGATGTTTGTTTTTCTTTTTGCAAATCTAGACCCTCCTTGAACTCAGCAAGACGTCCGTGCTCTACACTGATTTTAATTAGCATTAACGTCTTAATTAGTGCTAATCATAAAAAATAGATTGACTAATTAGTGCTAATCATGATTAATACCACTAATTAACTAGTGTACCGAGAAGCTACTGCTCAGCAACTCGCCTGTCGAGCCACCAACCAAGCTCTGCTAACTTGACAGGACGTGCCAAGCTAATGTAGCACGGCAGACATCACATGTCACTTGTCACAGCTGCCGACCTCATGGAAGAGGTTAAATTTGTAAAAGCGGACGTTTAAGAGCCAAATTTAGAGAGAAAAAATTGTTACAATGCCATATGTATACACAGTTCTGATTTGTTTGCATGTCTGGCTATCCACACTAGACTCTAGCTACCCCAAAACAAGGCATGTCTTACGTGGGAGTCGGAGGTTTTCTGGGGGTGTTTTGAGCAATGTGGCATGGACGCCATGACAGATGGATGGATGGATATGGCGGGATAGCGAAGGCCAACTTGGTGGGGGAGGCCTGGCCGGTCATCCGTGCTACACGTTTTCTGCATCACACACACGTACGGTTGGCGGTTTAGCCTATCTCATGGCTATGAAATGATCCTCTTCTACCCTGTAATAATATAATAACGCTACCTGTAAGATTTCGGAGGCTTGCGTTAATTTACTCAATTCTTAGATTAGATTGGGCATCTTTCACGATGGCCAAAAACCGTAAGAAAATTATGGAAACCTGTTAAGAATAACTTTCCTGTCGGTGAACCGCTTGGAAATATCCACGGAGGGAATGAGGATGCGAAAAATACATTAGCCTGATGATTAACCGACAAGAAAGTATTTCCCGATGGCTTTTCCTGACAGCCATTGACAGGCAGATGACTCCAACGTCAGGTTCTAGAGATCCTAAGACCTATAGAAAAACCCGTCAGGAATTATTTTCATGACGGTCGCTGCCAAGAAAATTTTCCTTGTTAACAAAAAAAAAGAAATCTGAACACACAATTTTGTTTACATAATATGTCCATTTTCATCCATATTCAAACCCACGTACATATTATGCACCGAACAGTATATAAGAGTCATGTGTCACATTTCAATATTTCATAGATCCACCTCTAGTATGCAGTGAAATTCAAACCCAGTGAAATTCATTCTACATTGTGGAACTCCTCATCTTCTTTTATAACTTTAGACATCAAGAAGTATGTACACTGTCCTCGAATATATTTGAGATCGACTGTTTCAATGGAGTTGCAGTGATGGATAGAACCTGTCGTAGGAAGATCAATGTTGTGTATATATAAATTGATAAGTATGAAATAATTATCGCAAATTGACAAACCTCAGGATTGTTCTTCGTGGAACTGATGAATAGTTGCATGTTGTGTCAAACACAGAATCCACAGGTGTTGTTGCCTAGCGGCTACTGGTGACACTGCAAAAATAGAATTTTTTTAGTTTGAGAGGTATTACTACGAAGTGTTATATAGGATTAATGTATACTAGTGAATACCAGGAAATCTAGAACATGTCTCAGGGCATTGATCTCTCCCTTGGATTTCCGTACATTTGCAACGTATGTCACGAACGACCTACGTGATTCCAAAAGGTTAGCATTAGTCATTGAGAAGGAAGGAAAGACTACAATGCAATTATCTATGGAGGAAATATGTTTACCTGTCGATTACTTATTGGACAAATATGTAGTCGGTTTTGTTTCTCTTTAGGGAATCAAGGCATATTATCCTGTTCCGTTTTGGTATAATTATAACTAGAATCCAGTGGAACCTACACAGGTATGTCATGGTCATTAAACCTAAGTTCGTGTTGCTTATAAAGTAAAAATCAACAAGTATAGCCACTAGTGTAGCACTTACCTCTGGTTGTAGGGCATAAGTATGAATTCCTTGTCGCGGTAAACCTCCAATGCCTTCGTCATGTAATTCTCGACGAAGGATGCATCCTCCTCGATGGTATCCATGGAGACCAAGCGTGGGTCAAAAAAACCAATCGGCAATTTCGATAATCTGGCTTCAGTCACCATGTGTGTGTGTATATATATATAGACAAAATCAATGAGTTATATATGACATTTATCGGCATTACATAAATGTAGATCGTGATTGTATACACTTACAGTGTCCAGCATCAAAGGAGTGAAGCGTCGAGGGCGTCGAGTGTGAAGAGAAGGAAGCTAAGTATTGCATTGACATGAATTATTCGATAACAGTGAGCAATTATTAACATCATCTACCATTTTACTAAGCACTTGCCTTTCTAGTTGCGACAATCGGAATAACTTGATGTTGACAATAATCCCGATGTTACTCCTCCTCCAGTAAATACTCATTCTTAATGCAAGCTACAACAATACAAGTAGAAGACAGATCTCTTAGGTGGCCACACAATCAGATTATATCATTAAATGCCCCTTTTTTAACCTAGAAGATAGATCTGTTATCTTCTGGACAACAGAGTTAACATTTTAATATCTTTTAGTCTACATATGCAAACCTATTGAACTATGATATTTTTAAAATCTACAGGAAATTATCTACCACTTTCTAGTTATTCCTAAACTTTAATTCTGCTTTAAATTAGTTAAATTAATGATTTCCTACAACTACATCTAGTAGCACCCTAGTACTAGACATCAGCTTCCCAAAATTTATTAACCTTATCTAAAAATTATGTTCTTAGTCTTTCTTGAAACCTTACAAAACTACGTACAATTTTCATGTAGACTGAATCCCAAATTATCTGATCTACTATTTTTAATTAACAGATTAATACATGCTGCCAAAAACAACAAATGAACCCAACAACATGCTTATAAAATTCATATCTCAAGATCTACTCATCCGATCGTCGTGAATAAAAATTTTGTAGAAAGCTATCGAAATCATCTAGAACTTTCTAGGAGATGCTATTCCCATCTTATGATCATACAATACCCATAAAAATAGTATAACAATACAGCAGAGCAAACCGGTCTACTACTCGATTTTCCCCCGATGAGCACTTGCTACTACCCCTCTAATTCCAACTCTAATCTAACACTAGCAATAAAGTGTTATTATAGAAACAATCATAGAAAAAGCTGAATGATGTCATCGAACCGTACGGCCTTACCAAAAATATTCATGGCCATAAGCAATAAA
This sequence comes from Dendrocalamus sinicus, assembly GCA_036346575.1. Lineage (NCBI taxonomy): Eukaryota > Viridiplantae > Streptophyta > Magnoliopsida > Poales > Poaceae > Dendrocalamus > Dendrocalamus sinicus. The sequence continues at coordinate 34,234,403 of CM070663.1, forward strand.
TACAACTAGAGATGGTAAATTATTTATTTTTTTTGTCTATGTAGCTCCCTGTTGCTTTTTTTTCAAATATGACTTGGCTAGTTTTTTTTACGAATTTAGCCCTCACAGTTTTTTTACGAATTTAGCCCCCCTTCGGAGCGCGGATGCACTGGTGGATGACGTGTAGACATCATGCGATCCCAAAGCGCGGCTTGTGGGTCCCACCCTTGTGCTAGCGCGGTGCATGTGCGAAGCTGGCCAGGCCCACCGAATTTCAGCGGCCCTCGAGCGTGGCAATAGAGTCCACGCTGTTCGAGCACAGGACAGTTGGAATCACTACAAGAGAAGTGCCATTTTTTGACATATCATTTATGTCATAATATCTAAAATTATGTCATAATTCACCTTTTATGACATCTGTGTGACGAAAATCGTTATGTCAAAAAATGAGCGTCACAAATTTGTTTAATGACGCTTGTTTGTCTCGTGTCACAAAAATTATGACATTCATTTTAATGTCACAATAACTTATGACATTTGTTTTATGTCACAAAATCCTAGGCCTTGCCACGTAGGCAGCTACCACGTAGGATAAAAAACATCATAAAATGTTGACGTGGCGCTGACATGGCAAATTTAAAAACGTCATAAAAATGCTAACGTGGCAGATATAAAAACGTCATAAAAAATGCTAACGTATACCGACGTGGCAGATTTAAAAACGTCATAAATTATTTGGGTTGAAACGAGAATTGGGCTATTTTTTCTCTAGCCCGATGGGTACCATTTTTATGATTGCAGCCCATTTTTTCAGCCCACAAATTTGAGCCCATATATTTTTATCACCCATACATTCAAACCATCCAACAAAATGCACAAATAGTTCTTTGTCTCAACACACATTCAAATCAAATTAGATCGATATTAAATATCAAGCATTTCATGCATCACCAAATTCAAAACACATAAAGTTGGTGTCTCAACACAAATTCAAAACACATATAGTTCTTTGTCTCAACCTCATCACAGGTATCCATATCAAAATGATAACTCTAGCCACCAAAATTTCATCTATAGCCTAAGTTTGAGAGCTTACTACTCAGCATCGGTGATGCAAATTTGCTGCCAAACAAGGAACGAAGGAAGCCTTGGATCTCACTTCCTTGCTTCCTCAGCTTCTCAGTTTCTTCTGCATGCTTCCTTGCTGCATCATATCTGCCGCTGTCCTTTTTTGAGCAAATCAGTACATGCAGCTTTCACCGGCTCAGTGGTTGTGTCGATGGTGAATTGACTCTGGAAAAGAGAATGAACATATGGTGCATAAGACATCAAGATAAAAATGGATTGCACGGGTACTCAGCCACATATGTATTTAGTAATCCAATTGAACCAATACCACAAAATGAATTGAGAAAGGACGGACACCAAGAAAATTTCTGAAAAAGCAAGCTGTTGCAGGCACAGTTATCACAATAACAAAAGTACAGAACAGGGCACAATAACAGAACATATATCACAATCACAGAGCTCAAATTAACAGGGCTCATGAACATATCCACTGATCACATTCATCACAGTGCAAAATTAACCAAACCATTACAGTGCTCAACAATGCATTCCAAATCACAGTTTAACACACAGATTCATGTAGTAATAGTTATCAAGGAAAAAAACTAAACAAGATAGTAAGGAATGAGAGAAAGAGTTTGGAGATAAACCGAATGGGAAGAAGTTGCGAGGGCGCAGAGGAGGAAAGGCTGTCGGCGGTGGAGTTGATTCGTGGGTTGATGCCTTCGGTTGCGGTGGAGATGCCTGGCGGTGAGGAGGTGAAGGAGGCTTGATGCAGGGTGGTCGTGAAGAGCTGCGGCCCGGCGCAATGGTGAATGACGGCTGCTCGGTCTCGGTGCTGGTGGGCAGCGTCGGCGGTCGGCGGTGGATGACGGAGCACTGGAAGTGAAGGTGCGGGGGAGGAGTGGGTGTCGGCGCCGATCTGGACGGGGAAGCAAGAGGCGGCAGTGGAACGATTTGAGGAGGAGCGGTTGAGGACGGCGGCGCTCGGTGGGAAAGGAGGAGGGGAAGGACGGCCGGAGAGAAGCAGCGGCGGAACTGGTGGAGAAGGGAGAGGTCGGAGGGAGTTGAGAGAGAGGAGAGAGAGGCGAAGTGTCGATTTGGCCGGCGCGGAATCTGGTGGAGGAGAGGAGCGGCGGTAGAGGAAGGTGGCCGAGGTGCGCGGTGAGGAGCGGCTAGGAGAAGGTGAGGAAGGCGGCGCTAATGGAGGTACGGGGGCGCAGAGAGGGGGATGCGGGATTTGGGCGGCTGCGTGCACTAGGGAAGAGAAGAAAACGGGGGGAAGGACAGAGAGTGGGCTTGCGGCGGCCGGCGTGGTAGAGGAGCAGCAGGGGCACAGAGGGGGATGCGGAAGAGTAGACGGCGGTGGATGGAGTAGTGGTGGCGAACTAAGGAGAGGAAGAGGCGGCGAAGAAGGAGCCGAGAGAAGTGGCGCGAGGAGATGGCTGCTGGGAAGAGCAAGGAGGTGGCGACGGCGAGCTGCGGCCCGGTGCTCGTCGGCGGCCGGGCGTGGAGAAGGAGGGGGGAAGCAAAAATGGAGGCAAGGAAGAAGCAGGCCGGGCTCCAAAACTCTCCCCAGGCGGCGGCTGGTGTTTTTAGGGAGATGGGGATTTTCCAATTTGCAGTTTAGTCCTCGAAAATTTCTAGGGTTTACAAAGAAGTCCATCTCCCATTCGAAAATTTATGTTTTGCCGCCCAAAGGCCGTTCCCGCATATTAGGCCAATTAATTAATTTAGGAAAAACCCCTTCAGCCCCATAAATTTATGAAAAAATGTATATTATGCCAATTAATTTAGGGAAAAAAACCTTTAGGCCCATAAATTACATATGGTTTTATGGTTGGTTGGGCCACGTGGCGGTGGGACCTATCTTGACAGGTGGGCCATATGCCAACAAGGGAAATGATGGTTTAAATAATTCAATATAATAATTTGTGACACACTAGTTTTATCATTAATTTATGACATTCGCAAAGTAGCCCCTATGACACAACAAATATTATCACTACATGGATATATAATAATTTCTGACACACCAGTTTTGTCATTAATTTATGACGTTCGCAAAGTAGCCCTAATGACACAACAAATATTGTCACTACATTGATTTAGACTTGCATCATGACATTTTTTGTTACATTCATATTATTTTTGTCACTAAGCCAAATTACCTCTACAGAAACGTCATAAACTAGATGATTTAGTGACATTTAGACCCTTTGTCATGCCATATATGTCACAAAATGACACATCTCTTGTAGTGAATACTGCTTGTCGGGATATTAGGTCCATTTACCACTTTCTTCCCTTCATCTTTCACCAAGGCAGTTGTCTCTGCTGGATTCTCGACTTTTTTACCAATTGCATGTGCGATCATCCGTTGAGCAACAATAGGAACATGTCTAGGCTAGCCTGCTATCCTGCGCTTAGACAGTGCAGACTCTATTACCGCGCTCAAGGCCGCTGAAATTCGGTGGGCCCGACCAACTCCGCGCATGCACTATGCTAGCGCAAGGGTGGGACCCACAAGCCGTGCTCTGGGACGCATGATGTCCACATGTCATCCACCAGTGTATCCGCGCTCAGGAGAGGTTAAATTCGCAAAAACATATCCAATCGGGTTATATTTGTAAAAAAACAAGGAGCGATCACTACTACAAAACAAGCTATACTGGACGTCTCATCACAGACGGTTCATGTGGAGCCATCCGTGCTTTAATTATTACAGACGATTCATGGCTAAAATCGTCTCTAAAACTATCACAGTCAGTTAGGTTTAAAAGCCGTCTGAGATATACGTATTATCACAGATGGTTTTTAATTAGAATCGTCCATAAAACTATCGTAGACAGTTCGTATAACAAACCGTCCCTGATATGTGCATTATCACAGACTGTTCGTATAATAAACCATCTCTGATAATGACACATCACCGATCCGTGGCGTATCCTCCAGGATTTTGATCTCACCCGTCCATTCTCTCCACATCAAATGGCAGGCACCGGTTCTTCCCACCGCTCGGCCCTTATCTATTACTCTCCATCTACCTTCCACTGGCAGTCACGTGTGAGTTCATATAGATTTCTGCATTCTCCCCTCGACGATGCCGAATACAACTGTGAGCTAGTGCCTATGTTGTGACACCACGGTAGACTGCACAACACACTCTTGACGTAAGTGTCGTAAGAGTGTCTTTGCAGTCTCACCATCGTGCCACAAAGGTGGTGCTACCGCCATCCGCTGCATCTAGCTTGTTCGTCGATGACGCCGACTACCGCCGTGAGCTAGCTTTTCCGTTGTGACACCACGGTAGACTGCACAACACACTCTTGTCATAAGTGTCATAAGAGTGCCTTGTGTAGTCTCACCGTCGTGCCACAAAGGTGGCCCTACCGCTGCCTCTCCATTGCCGGTGATATCTGACCACCATTCGATGCATCCAGCTTGTTCCTCGACGACGCCGACTACTGTCTGCTAGGATATCTGCTTCTTGTATATTCTTGCCGTGTTAAAAAGTTGAATTCATTATCTTGTTATAATGTAATGGAATATGTTGGTGTGTTTGCCACTATATTTGCTTGTTTTCAAAGGGCATAGGTAACATCATTTCCTGAGGCTAGCTAAAAAATAGAAGAAAAAAATTTTAGGTATATAATGAACTATCACAGATGATTTTGTCGTATAAACCGTCTATAAAGGACTATCACAGACGGTTCTATATACCAACCGTCTTTGATACTCACCAATCACAACGGTTAGTAACTAGAACTGTCTGTGATGTGTGAGTATCATAGACGGTTTTTGATTCAAGCCGTCTATAATAGTTTTCTTCACAGACAGTTCTAGTTACAAATTGTGTGTGTTGTCTTTATCACAGATGGTTTACAAGCCATATGTGATAACCTTCGATTATCACTAATACATAAATATAGGCGGTTCAGAAAACCGTCTGTGATGACTGTTCTGAACTATCTGTGATAACTGTTCTGAACCGTCTGGAATGATCCATTTTGTAGTAGTGGACATTGGCAAAAAAATTCAATTTTTTCTAGGTCTTGACTCTTCTTGATGCGTACATCTCCTGTAGCAGTACTGCTGCTATGCAGGCTCAAAAGAGAGAGAGAGACTACTGTACATTCTAAAAAAGCACAGCGTTTGCATATAGGGCCTGTTCTTTGCGGTTTCTAAAAACGACTTTTGGCTTTTGCTACAGTACCTAACTTTTAAACGGAGTATTTTCTCAAGACGAGATCTACAAGTTAATTGTAGTACATGTTAAAAGCCCAATATCTGTACCAGCCAAAATTGCAAGCGAGTATCTCTCTCCATAATATCTATCATAAACAACCAAAATTCAAAAATTTTAACCAAAATCATAAACCACAACCAAAATCCACTCAAAGTTATTCCATTTTGCTTGGCGATGCAGCTAGCCATCGATCTCGATCCTGTTCATCAGCCTGTCACGGCCCACGTGGTACTATAGCGTCGTACTACACCTGTTTGCACATTAGTGTCCCATGCATATATGTACAGTTTTTTTAAAGATTTCCAATATGGTACTATTGTACTAGTGTACTAACTGGCACGGATGTAACAGTACAGAGGCACTATTACGTGAGAGGACACACAAATGAACCTGTGTATAGTATACAATAACACCACTATCACATGTACGAAGGATCAATAACACATATATACAATCGTATTATATATATGACGTGTTTAGAACCTTAAAAATAGTGTGTAAATATACATTATAGCCGGTATTACTTCGTACTTTAACTCGCAGACATATATTATATAGCTGATGTTAGTTCGACCACAAGTCATTTTCTTCTATTTTAGCTTCTATTAATTAGCCCTAGCTACACATACAGCCAGTTGCGATGCATATGGTTGGCTTACTGGCTTACCTAGCTAGCTACGACATCTGAACTATTCGTCGTCCTTTTCTTCAGAAGAAACTAACCAACCACGATACAAATGCATGGCTACCCCATATATCAACATGCATGAACAGCAGACCTGTGCAGTCAATACAACACACTGTATGTTTCTGTAACGGATTGCAACAGCCGTACGTTTGTTTGTTTTTTGGGAAAAAACGGCAGTACTAGCTTGATCAGGTGGTACAGATTAGAGATAGTAATGGGTACCCGATATCCGAATACCCGATGGGTTTTACCCGATAAAGAGACGGGTATGGAGAATTTTACGTACCATGGGTACGTTATTGGGCGAAATCCTCTACCGCCGGGTAGGCGGAGTGCGGTGTGGTATATACTACCCATACCGCCTACCCATGAGTAATGAATACCGCATTAGACAACTAGACATCCCACTCAAATGTTAATTTTATTATCTACTTGTTGTTGATTGTTTATTTGTTTGTCATATGTTGATATGGTCATGTCAAGTATGTTTATGTGATGTACTAATTTTGATCATTAGACGCTTTTATGCTTGGCATGTATGATTAATGAATGTCTAAATTGATGATATTCTTATGTGTTGAACCGGGTATGCTTATGGTGCGGGTTACCCATCGGTAGTAATACCCGCGCGGTACGGTATGGGTAAATTTTCCTACCCGCGTGCGGATACGGGTAATCCGACGGGTAAATTTACACCTAGCGGGTACGGGTATGGAATAGCAATACCCGATGGGTATTTACCTGTTGCCATCTCTAATACAGATCACGAAAAAACTTTCGTTTTACAAAAATATTCGGAGGGCAACGAAGGAGGCCAAACAAATGAAATTTTGTTATTTTGGTTAAAATTTCGGCTGAAATATTTCAATATCATTTGAATTTTGATGAAATTTAAATAAAATTTGAACAAAATTTAAATGAAGATAAATTCGGCTAGAATTTGACTAAATGCTTTTCCTTTCAAAGGTATCGGCAAAATTAGTGAAATTTCACTGAAATGTTGAACCCTGGTACAGATGAAGATGTTGGTCATTATTTCTTTGTCGTTGCAGGTAGGGGTGAAAAACGGTAATGGATAATTCGTTTTATACGATATTCGTATTCGAGAAAACACGAATATGGTAAGCAAAATCCGTATTCAAAAATGTTCATATTCGTATTCAAGAAAATTCCTATCCGTATTTGAGAATATTCGTATTCGAGACTATTCGATCCGTTTTCTAAAACCCATGAAAAATCCGTACGATTTTTGTGATTAAAATTTTGAATTTAGGCTTTTTAAATCGGTAACCCATCAAAAACCAGTGAAAAATTAGCAAAACCGCTAGGAATCCGTTTTATCCGATATTCATATCTGAGAAAATCTGTATTCGAAAATATTAGTATTCGAGAATATTCGTATCCGTATTTGAGAATATTTGAATTTGTATTCGTATTTATTTTAAAAATATGGATTTATATTCGTATTTGATACTATTCAACCATATCCGATCCATTTCAACCCCTAGTTGCAGGGAAGCAAACTGCAGGTTGGCCGATTTGCCTAGGTCGATGATGGGATCACTTGTGGCCTGTGGGGGCTATGCTCGAATACGCCTTATCTCGATCCCCAGCACAGGTAACGTACGTACTATGGGACGATCATATCGCATTCAGGATTCCATATATATGAACGAACAAGCTGTAAAGCAAACGCCATTAGCAGCACAAATCAAGGCACTGGAGCTGATTGACATGTATAACTAGTCGCTAGACTGGCCGTTGTACAAATCTGAGCCAGATGCTGGCTGCCGATGCATGTCAATATTCTTCCCGGCCGCGTCCCCCTCCCAGGCCACTTTTGTTGACTTAATTAACCAACAGGCACGCTGAATGCGCTCCAGCGCTCCAACATGCCACACGTTTTCAGAACTAATCTAATCGACGAAAGGTGGTGATCGGTTCGGCTGAAAAGCTTATGGCTGAAAACACTGTAGCTGGCTGAAAAAACACTGTAGCTGATAGAGACTTATTTAGCATAATTAAATTTTAAAAAAATTAAAATATAAAAAATATGTTAGCCCATTACGTATAATACAAACAAATACGAGGAAAAAAAACCGGCAAAAAAGCTCAACAAAAAGCCAAAAGTTCAAAAAAAGACGAAACTTATGAATAGTGAAAAATAAGCTAGAAACCAGAAGCCGAAACCGAGTTGATCAAGGATTAACAACAGTGATTGAATTGTTTGATTAACATTATGAATTAATGCGCTGAAATCTAAAACACTGTATAGTAATTTCAATTTAACCACATACAACAAAGTTTTATATATATTAACATCAGTAGATATACAGTCGGTTGTAAATTACATTGAGTATAACAAAAAAACCATTTCATACATATACAAATATATTTGGAACAATAGAGAATACAAATTACATATAGACCATCTCATATATTTTGCAGTTAATCAAAAGCTAAGGAAAAAGGTAAAGTTACATGTATAGCATCTAACAATCAATTACCGATACGACGTCGTCCGATCATCTCGACGTATGACTAGATACTCACGGGAGTCTTGATAAATCGTAGTGATCCTCCAATGCTAGTACAAAAGATGAACACACTTTAATCCGCCAAAATACACTCGCGTCGATTTCGCCGACCACCAAGTGAAGATCTATCGTGCATCCAATTCCCAGCGGAAAGGTGAACGATCTTGATTGAGGAACACTGTTAATTCTCATTGGAATTTTGACAGCCAAGAAGAACACGAACAAGAACTTTAGTAGATTGATTTTTATCAAAAGGTGGTCTGCCTTCCAAGGGCAGCGACTGCCTTTTTAAAGGGGTGCGCACCCCCTTGCGCAACACACTCGAGCCCGTGCTCCCACGCATGGGCTTTAGGGTTCCCACATGTACACACTAGGCCTAAGGCCTTATTCAGCTTATTTGGCCCAATCGTTTACATGTTGGGGTGAATTCACAAAATGGAAAATATGAGTTCACAAAAGTATAAACATTTACATTTCTCGGCCATGGGTTGGTCGTATAAAACTTGGACTTGCATCTTCAAGTGTCTTGGACTCCTTCTACTTAGTTGGGCTTAAATTTCTCCTGTGGCCGGTTGCATTGCCTCCTCTAGGGTTTGGCCAAATGGACCCTCCTTCTCTTGAGTGCTAGATGAAATGCCATGTTCTTCCTGATGCTCTTCCCATGCCTTGGTCCCGCAACTTATCACAATATTCAAACCTGGGAGTGAACAAGAATTTGGCATAAGGTAGTATATCATTCTCACCAATAGAAAGAAGTTCATTAAGAAATAAATTCACTGAAAATATTTAATGCGACTCAATACTTCTTTTTAGTCAAATAATGTATTTAACTAAAAAGTGCTAAGCATGTGCGTATCCGCATCAACCAAACTCAAATTTCGCAAACTCTATAAATTAAAAGTCAATTACTCATCATAACCATAACGTGACCTCTACATGGTCTCACACTTCTCGTGTAGCTTTCTAGTGAAGCTAGACTATAGCCTTAATTTGGTTTCTAGAAGATTTTCCCTTAATTTTCCCACAAAAGATTATTAGGAATGCACGGACCTAGCTTCGTGATCAGTTAATCCAAGAAATTAACCCATGGTCCTATAGTTTCCCAGTTCAATATATGTAAGATAATTGCTGCAATATAACCACGAAAGTACCCAATGGCCTAGTGATGGAGAGGTTGTTTAACCTCCCAACACAACTAGGTTGAAGTCCTAGCTAGGAGTAGCTTGGATGCACATCTTCATCTTTAGTAAATGGCAGAGCTCTTGAACATTTATTTTTTAAAAAAATACCCATATCTTCTTAACGTGATCTAGGAAAAAGAAAATACCCAGCTCTCCTACATGCTCTAGGGTAGGGGTGAAAACAGATCGGATAGTTTCTGACCGATTCGGATGAAAACGAATACGGATTGTATCGGATCGGATTTTCTGTGGATAATTCTCGGATTGGAAACAAATACAGATTTTTTTGTCGAAAAAATATGAATACAGTAGGCCTGATATCCGATGAATATGAATACAGATACGGATTATCCGGATAATACGAAGTCGGATATCCGGATTTCAGTCTAACCTTGTCCAGCCCAAGCTAGCCTCTCTCATCTCCCTTGCCACCAGCCCACTAGCCTAACCAAGCCATAAGCCTCCATTATCATTAGGCATTAGGTTCCCTAGTCATATTAAATTACAAACACCACTAGCAAATATTTATGTTTATTAAAAATAAATTTAGTATTATCAATATATTAAAATTTGTACCAATTAAATTGATGTACTGCCATTTAAATCATTCTGATGTAAATTTAAATTCTTAATTAATTTATTAGTCACATGTAAATAGTAGAAATCCATTAAGAATTTTTTAGGACTTTAAAAAATTAGCTAGCATTTGAAGATTTAAAATATATACAATGGTATAACTATTGTGGATAAAAATACGTATGCTTGTTTAGATTTCATTAATGTTTTGACAAGATAAGCTATTAATGTTTTTTCATTGATTTTGGTTGTATAGTTTAAGAGGTTTTCTTGTTCTGATAAATATTCGTAACCGTATTCGTTTCAATTCGTATTCACTCTGTATCTATATTCGATAATATTCGTATCTGAGGTATCTGTATTCGTATCTGTATCCGAAAAAAATGAAAACAAATATGGTAGAACCATTATCCATCCATATTCGATCTGTTTGCATCCCCTACTCTAAGGCAAAAACGACGGAGCCTTCCTGGTAAGAAAAGGGTACTCTCTCCTGAGAAGATATAAAGGAATTTTATTGCCCACTGCTAAATTATGTAGAACTCTTGCGCGCGGTCGAAAAATTCCCTTATGAAATTCCTGCAAACAGGAAGGGATAGCTTCGACCTGATAGTGGGCGATCTGTGGTTTGCTAAAATTTTCGACCTCTAATTGTGTCTCGCCAACAACGTGGTTGCTGACTCTGGCTTCTTGTAAACACACGTCACTCTCAATAGGTTTTTGAGAGTGAACGTTTTTGTGCTGTGAGATTGACAAAGCTAGACAGCAATATTTTTGCCTAAACGTGCGGAAATGTTCATTGGTTAAGTGTTGGGCGGCGAGGGATCTGCGTGGAGGAGCTATACAGGGTACGCATATTGTATGTGTCATTAGATTACATCTGCTACGAATTTTTTAATGAAATCCATATATAAACTACAAGCATGTCCACGTGAAAATCGACACCAACAGACAGGGATAGCTCAAGGCCGGTACAGAGTTAATTATCCTTTACGTGAGTTATTTGTCGACCTCTATATTTCGGATGTTGATCGCTATCATCGTGGTGTATATGTTATCCAAAAGGACAACTAATTGGTACGCACTCGCGCGATAGGCTTAAGGCCATGCTCCATATGTCTTATAAGCTTGGCTTCTAGATTGTTTACACTGTAGTAATCGAAAATACACTATAACAACTGTTAGTTTTTTCTAAATAATTAAATTTAATAAAATTAAAAAATATTACAACATAAACATTATAACATAACAGACAATATAAAGAAATAAAAAACAAAAAAGAAATTATTTCGTCCCAGCTTGCTGCTGGGAATATGTATATCAAGTGCCACAGCTCACAAATGTGCCATAAACGTTCCAATGGAATAATCACATCCGTACATGCACGCAGTAAGAACAGACGACAATCGTTCCAACAAATTAAGCCTATGTGGTCTTATCCCTCAAGAAATTAAAGAAAAATTCTAGAAATAGCATTAAGAACTCTCTATGTAGCTGAAATTGTAGCAAATGCAGTTCCTGTGTATTCCTCCAAACAAGTTGAGTTGTTCTTGTAGTGAACCTGCAACTTATTAAGTCACACTTTGATACGATCTTAATTTGGAAGTTGATTGCCTCAAGCTCAAAATCATGCAGGCAGGCAGGAATCTGTTAATCAGTGTACGTGCACATCGAACGCTGCGACAAGCTTTGACTAGTCAGTAGTTTCCTTTAATAGAAATCAAAAACAAGAAGAAGACAGCTCAATGTCGTTCTTGTACAAATACTATATCAGATTTATCAGTGCGAGAAATGATTGTTTTCGTGCGACACCACCACACAAAATAAGCACCATTAACTGGTGTGTGTGTGTGCACATACGTATAGAGAGAGACGATGGACAACGCAGGTGCACGCATGCCCTACACGTTACGGTACGTTACACCACACAGATTAAGCCAAGTATACGTACATGAATTATTCGATCGACACGATGACAGAATCAATATATAGTGGGAAATAAGCACACGATCGACTACATGCACCCAGCTGATACGTACGTACGCACATGACACCAAATTAACACTGGACAGGACTAGGCCATCGATCTACCTGCTGCAGGAGTGTTGGATTTGGCCAGATTAGTTGAGCTCGTGCGCACAAGCTAGCCGCCGCTCTCCTGCAGCCTGTGGAGCAATGCCGCTCGGAGGAAGCCTTCGTCCTGCAGCGCGGCCGGCACGTCCACGACGGCGTCCTGCACGGTTACCGCGCCCACGCGGCTCACGCACGCGTGCTGCACCGGCAGGTCCAGCGTGCGGAGCGCGACCATGAGGCGCGCGGGCGCGTGGCGAGCCCCCGCCGTTAGGCGCAGCGCGGCCGCGTCCCGCCCAACCATGCGCACCTCGAGCTTCTCCTCGAGGCAGAGCGCGTGGGAGGCCACGGCGGCGGAGGGCGCCTTCCGCGCCGCGGCAGCCTGCTGCTTGGCCTCGCCCTCGAGCCGCTCCACGCGGCCGCGCAGCTCGCCAATGTAGGCCGCAGCGTCGGCCAGGAGGGACGCCTTGTCCATCCGGGACACCGTGGGGACGGCGGCGCGGAGGTCACAGAACCGGCGGTTTAGCTTGTCCCGCCGCTGCCGCTCGGCCTCCACGTGGCTGATGGTGGGCCCTTCGGAGCGCGGCCCGGGCCTCCGGCCCCACATCTTCGCTGCGCGCCCCGCCATCGCCGGTAGGTTCCCAGACAGGTCTGACCCCGCCGAGTGCGAGCCCCCGGCAGCCCACGCGGCGCCCTCCAGGCAGCTGGGGTCGTTGTCGAGCTCGTCGTCGCCCACCAGCCATTGCTCGGGGACCTCGCAGGACACGAACTCGAGCACCGGGTGACCTGCTGGGGCGGAGGAGGAGGAGGTCAGGGAGGAAGGGTAACAGGAGAAGGTGGGGGAGGCAAGCTGCTCATCCATGGTACATTAACACTTCAGTGTCACTTCCCTAGAGCATAATGCTAAAAATGGCAGATATTGTGGTGTGCGGTGCTAGTACCGGAGAAACAGGGAGGTGGTTTGTTGCACCTTTATATTGGCGAGTTTGTGCTGCGAGGGTGCCGGCCGGGGACGCCTAACATAGTGGATGCCCAAGGCTTGTCGATAATTAAAATAGTACCGACAGAAAACAGAAACCACTAAATCCAGAAGCAAACAGGACTCCCGCCGTATAAAGTCACGACGTAGCGATGCAAACAGGGACCTACGGAATAGCAACGCAAGGAAATAAAAGGCTGTAAAATAACGGCTGAGGTGGACTACTGAAAATATCCTTAGTACGCAGGAAATTTAACTTTTTGCCACCCTTAAGAATGTCACCTATCCAAATGACATTCTCTTCGTTGCAATTAATATTTTGCCACTCTCGAGCCTACGTGGCGCCTAGTCACCGCCATGTCAGCGCCCGCGCCTCCCGCGCCACGCCGCCTCCCGCGCCGCCCCGGCCTCCCGCCCCTCCCGGCCTCCCGCGCCCGGCCTCCCGCGCCTCCGCGCCCACGCCGCCGCGCCTCCCGTGGGAGGCCGGGCGGCGGCGCGGCGGGCGGGCGGGGCGGCAGGCGGCGCGGGAGGCGGGGCGCGGGGAGGCCGGGCGCGGCGCGGGACGGCGCGGGCGCTGACATGGCGGTGACTAGGCGCCACGTAGGCTCGAGAGTGGCAAAATATTAATTGCAACGAAGAGGATGACATTTGGATAGTGGCATTCTTAAGGGTGGTAAAAAGTTAAATTTCCCTTAGTACGCAACTAGTACATATCATATTAGAAATCTTTAAAATAGTGTACATATATAAGGACACTAATGTGCAAACAAGTGTAGTACTACGTGTGACAGGTTGATGTCGATAATTAAGGTATGCCCGACAGAAAACAGGAGGTAGCATGCCGGACTTCTGCCGTATGATGTCACGACGTAGCGATGCAAACGGGGACCTACGCAATAGCAATGCAAGGAAATTAAACAACAGAGAATCTTTCACGTTAAAGCATGTGACCTAGTACTATCAGGATTGAATTAGTCAGTGTATATGCTGTAGCGGCGTGACCTAGGAAAGGAAACCCTACACTCGAGTGAGCGCTTGAAACTGACCTTGTGTGTGTTATCAAGCAGCTAGCCGATGTAAGGGGGGCTCGATCGATCGGGGCCATCGTTGGCTGCTGGCTGGTGGCCTGTCCCATCCATGTGCACCATGCCCTTCAGTTGTTTTCTGCAGTGCATCCATCCGTCGAACTGTTGACAAATCTTATATTGTAGCTTTTTTTTTTCAAATTTAACCTTTGGTCATTTCGTGACGGTCGCTGTCAAGAAATTTTGCCTTGTTAACAAAAAAAACAGAAATCTAAATACCCAATTTTGCTTGCATAGTAAGTCCATTTTCATCCATATTCAAACCCACATACATATTTTGCACCAAACAGTACATATAAGAGTCATGTGTCACATTTCAATATTCCATAGATCCACCTCTAGTGCATCATCAATTTCTCCAAATCAAATGACTTGTACACCGTTTAGTGCATGCATCACAACTTATTCTCCATGGTATTGCAAGCAATGAGCCAAGATGACTTGAAAGCTCCTGTGAAATAAAAACTTATAATCGACGAGTTGATAACGCAGTAGATGACAACATCTAAACAACAAATTTATTATCAGTTTTTGTGTTTAAAACAAAACTGAAAATTGCTCCCTTCGGTCACCTTGGCATACCAACGAGCACATTATGCACATGAGATCTGAATTCTCCTCTAGATAACATCTAAATTTGGATGTCACAAACAAATTCAAACTTCCAAAAAATGCATCAACTATGCTAAAATTAAAGAACTTGGCGTCTCACATGGACCTTAATATTTTGGTTTTTCCGTGCAAACCAAACAAACAGGAAAAGATGATTAAAGGGTGTGCCTTGTCTATCGTGGAGCGTCAGGGCTACTTCTGCCTGACAATGCAGAAATGGAGGGGATCACCCTCGTCTAGGAAAGTATTGAAATAGAGTATGGCTAAATTGACAGCTGGCTACCTAAAGAAACTTCTAATAGTGCTTACCGATGAAAGTTGTTTCACACACACATATCTGTATAGTTTTTTCATCCTCAAGTATCTATCTATATGTGCTTGTCAGTGCACTGCTTAATGAAAACAAGGTACAAATAAACGTGGTTTCTATGGAAGATGTAGACAGGCATATATATTATCAAACACGTTATATCCTTGTAAAATTAACATAAGCAAAGTTGTTTCCTTTGCATCCAGAAGCAAAGGAATGTACGCAAGGATGGACTAGAAATAAAATCAAGAAAGGCACCAGAGAATCCACGTGCCTTCACTGAATTAGCCGGACGGGAAGGCATTGCCGGATCCGCTCAGGGAGGTGGCCGGAAGGGGAGCCGGCTCCAGATCCGCACGGAGAGACGGGCTGATGTGGAGGTGGCCAGAAACGGAGGTGATAAGATCTGTGTGTGTGTGTGTGTGGAGGAGGGGGAGGCGCTGGTGTGCAGCGCCGCGGGGGGGGGGGGGTATTTTGTAACATCCTAATTTTTCGTGTTGCATGAAAATACATAAAATGTAAAGCTTTTTATTGCATCTAAAGCTCAGTGCCATAACTACAGAAATGATCATCACAGACGGTTTGGAATTATCATCACAGACGGTTTCTGAACCGTCTGAATTTATGTGTATGTGATAATAGGTGATTATCATAGACGACTCTCAAACTGTTTGTGATAATTACAACACAGACAGTTTTTCGATAAAACCGTCTGCGATATATCAAGTATCACGACGGTTCTTTAATATAGTTGTCTGTAATATATCAAGATCACAAAGGGTTTTTAGAAGAAAAAAAATCATCTATGATATATCAAGTATCATAGACTGCTAATACAAAAAACTATCTGTGATATATCATATATCACAGACAATTCTCGTATATAACAATTTGTGATATCTTAGATATCATAGACAGCTAATACTAAAAACCTTTATGATAGCTATATATATATATATATATATATATATATATATATATATATATATATATATATATATATATATATATATATATATATATATATATATATATATATATATATATATATATATATATATATATATATATATATTATTTCTGTTTTTGGCTAGCATCAGGAAATGCTAGCTATGCCATCTGAAAACAAGTAAATAGACACTACAAGAAATTTGAGTATCAGTGACGAATATAGTTATGATGAGAAACGAAAATGTCATAGATTAGCTATCATTCCGTGACGATTCAAGTGATTTCGTCATTAATATGCAGGACGGTACCTTTGACACCTAGTTTTGTGACGAAAACAAATATTTGTCACAGAATATACAGAAAACCATGATGATTGTTTATATTCGTCATCAAAAAAATTATTATTCGTGACGATTTATTGAATGACGAAAAAAGTATTGTCAAAAAAAAGTTAGGGCGAATGGGGCCATTGTCTCGCCCGCCTGCCCGCCTCAGATAACTCCCGTCCGCCCCCCTCTCGCACTCTTTCAGACTCTATGTCTCGCCGCCGCCTCATCCTCCTCCGCCCCCCACCCGGCTGCATCCGCCGCCTCGCTTCACCCGGCCGCGGCCTCTTCCTCCGCCCCACCCGGCCGCATCGCCTCCACCCGGCCGCGGCCTCTCCTCCGCCCTCTCTGCGCGCCTCCTCCGCCCCTAGATCCGCCGCCTCCTCTTCTTCCGCCCTCCACCCGGCTCGCTCGCCGCCTCCGTTCGCTTCGCCGCCGCAAACCGCACCGCCTCCGTTTCCTCTCCAATCCCTAGGGTTCGTAGCCCTTCAATCTGCATGGCCTCGTCGGTCGCCGCCTCCCTCTACTCTACTCACCCTCACCTCGTCTCCTCCCCACCCGCCGAGAGCCCGAGACGCCGGATCCAGCCGTCCAGCCCGCCTCCCGCCGCCGTCGTCCTCCAGATCGAGCCACCGCCCCCACCCGCTGAGACGCCGGATCCAGCCGCCGCCCCGCCGCCGCCGTCCTCCAGATCGAGACGCCGCCCCACCGCCGAACCCACCCGCCGGGACACCGGATCCAGCCGCCGCCCCGCCGCTGCCGTCATCCCCTATAAAGCCCGACAAAAACTGCAAGGTGATGCTTCCATAGATTGTATAAATTGTATAGATTGGTTTTGCTCACATAGATTGTAAGGTGATGCTTCCATCTACATGGGGAAACTGCAATCCCACTGAATATATTGTTCAGGAGGGTGTAGTGTGCACGGGTTTGTCTAAGTTAGGGTGAGCTGATTTCGGCTATGCCAACGAAGAGTGTTTTTTTGTTGAAATGAGATGGAACGCTCGGCTGTTGTGTGGGTTGGGTGGCTTTGCATTCTTACAAAAGTTGTGGTTTATGGTAGCTCAGCAAGTTCAGATATGACATTGGTTTGCAATTAAACCAATTATAACCTAATTCCATTTGTAACTATTGGATATGAAAGTTCAACTTTGTAATTTGTTAGCATCAAGTTCTGGGTATTACTTGCAAATGTCTAACTCAAGCTCCATACAATGAATCAATGAATTATCTTGTCACTTGAGGTTTTTGTTGATTGTTTAGTGGTTTCTGCATTGACCATTGTTCAGTTAGTTGGGATTGCTTACTTGGTGGCTAATGTTCCCACATTCTATGTGTGCTTTGCTAATGATTTCATACAAATGGCTCACTGAACTTCTCTATATCATCAAATGATGCCAAGAGGTAATGATTCACTCTATGGATATTTCCCTTGGATAACTCTTAAGTCTGTAACATCATGACCACAACTAATTGCCACATCTGTTCAGGTTGCTTCAGGAGTTCGTCAACAAACATGGAACTGATCTCCAAGTAATGTGCGACAGCAGATTTTATATGGTACAATTTCCCAAATTACAGCTTGCCCTTTCTGATAATAGGTATTGCACCTTTCAGTCCCCTTGCTTTGCCCCAAAAACCATATGCAGACATACTTACAAAGGAAATGTGAGAGAAGACAATCAGATGAGATTAGTATGAAATGGATGAGAGGAGGGATGTTATATAAAGCAGCAATGCAGATTGTTGATGAGATTAGTATTAATGTGTGTGTATGTAGATTGTTGATGCTATGCAGTTGAGGAATGCAATTTTATTGTTTGATTGTTGTAGTGATATTGCACAGGAAGCAATTGTAAGTATATTAATTGCCAAATATTGAAATGTGCGTGTGTGACACATATATTTGAATGCTATGTTGATCTGTACACTAAGGTGTTTTTATAAAAGAAAACTAAACCGAATTGTTGTTTAAGTATGTTATATTCATTTTTTTCATTTTCTACAACCATGCAACACAATGTTCTGTTATTACTTATTAAAGAATGAGCTGAATACATATTATAGGTGTATACAAAATTTTTTCTTTGCTATGTCTTCAACATTCAAAGATAAGCATTATGCAATCTGTTTATGTTACAAATGGAGCATAGAATTATCTTGCATGTTTATATTGTCTCTATTCAATGCTAGTCAAAATGAGCAAGAGTTGCGTGCTACTGTTAGCTCTCAGCAGGGAGAAATCATGGATTTGAAGAGGCAAGTTGAAGAAGCAAAAGAGTCAAACAAGAGGAATGAAGAGCAAATGGCCATTTTCAAGCAAATGCAAGAAAAAACTGATTCCCTTGTTTTGCAGCTTCTGGGCCAATCATCAATAGTTTGATCATCTTTGTAGTCACAGTGTGTAGTTGCTAGGCTTATTTTGAAGTATGGTAGCAATATGCCTTCTGACAAGACATACTTGTTACTGCTAGTGACATTTGGCTAATATGGTTTTGTGATGGAACTGTGTCTATGGTGATCACTTTTGTGTTGAACCAATGATTGTAATGGCATGTATTGGATAAATGTCAATTAATTCTATATGCTTTGATGGAACAATTCTATGGTGATTATCTGGAGAATTATGCTACTGTTCATGACTTTTTTTTGTCATTCATGTATGTCTGGATTAAATTTTGTGACGTTGCAAATATATTCATGATGAATAATTTCGTCATAAATTACACGTCCTGGACCACATAACGGTATCGTCATAGAAAATATTTTATGACACTAAGTAAATCGTCATAAATATTATTGTATGACGATCTGTTATTCGTCATAAATGTGTACTATTTTATGACGATTTCCCAATGATCGTCACTAAGAACATTCTATGACGCAGAATCTGTGACGATCCGAGTGACGCAAGAAAATCGTCACTATTATGCTTTTATGACAAAAATCCATGATTTTGTGACAAATACGTATCATCACCGATGCTCAAATTTCTTGTAGAGATCTCATATATATCATACGATAATTATTACACAGATATCAACTAAATGATGTACATTTGAATGAATTATTTGATTAAGTGCAATTGAGTGATTGCAATTGTATCAAATGTTTCAACATGTAATCATCGCCGATGTAGAACTCTCCAGTCTTGTTTATGACCTCCGCTATCAAGAATTGGGAGAGCTTTCCTCAAATTTGTCAAGATCGATTGCACTTTTATCGAACTCCACGCGCTGCCGCTAGGAGTAGTGTTAAGTCATTAGCATATATATATATATATTGATAATCATAAAAAATTATTGGTGGATAAACAAACCTTTGAATCATTCGTCTTAGCGTCCATGATTTCCTCCATATGGCGGCAAATGTAGAAGTCACATACGTTGCCTTGTAGTTGTTGGTGGCACTGCAAAAATAAAATTACATACATAGGTATTGTCAATTCTAGAGGCAATATAATGAAGTATGATATATAATTGTTATGTTGTAGCGGGTACCGAAAATCACATCCTGTGTCGCAGTATGGCGCTGGATTCCTTGTGTCTCCCTTCCTGGGCAACGTAAGCGTTGAATGACCTACGTGGTTCCAAAACGTTAGCCTTGGCCATTGCAAATGAAGGGAAGACTACAATAGAGTTATGTATGGAGGAAATGAGTTTACTTGTCAATTATTTGTCGCACACGGGTGAAGTCGAGATTGCTCCTAAGTAGAGAATCAAGGTATATTATCTTGCTCCACTTTGGTACAATCACAATCAGAATCCAGTGACTCCTAGTTATGTATGTCGCCATAATGATTAATTATAAGTTCATATTGTGTATAAAGTACAAATAAAATATGTTTGGCAACTAGTGAAGCATTTACCCATGGTTGAAGGGTACCATGATGTAATCTTGGATGAAGGATCCGTTATCATTGATGGATTGCTCAGAGACAAAGTGTGGGTTGAGAAAACCCACCAGTTCTCGCTATCACCAAACTTGTTGGATCATGGATCTATACTTGTCTATGAAAATATCACAGATGGTTATTCATATGAACCGTCTGTTATAGTTACGTATCACAGACGGTACACGGTCACGCTTGTAAAACCGTCTATGATAATTATAACACAGACGATTCTTTATGAATTGTCTGTGATGTATTCGTTCAGTATAACATCTTTTGTAGTAGTGTGCTCCGGTGAACCTTACCCCTATCCCAGCGCCTTTGGCGAAGATGCTGCTGGCCAGAGAAGAATACATTGATCTTTCCGAGCATGAATCTCCACGCACGATCCAAATGTGGGAAAATCGATTAAGATTTCATGACGCTCCCCTCTTTCTTTATTTCTTTTTCTTTTTTGCAGTTTCACCGGAAAAAAAATCACCACGTATATGGCACCAACCAAACAGGCCCTAAGTCTGTTGTCATCTTAGCATCAGAAACACAAATACACACTGTACTGTCTGTGGCGAGTAGTGCCAGCTGGCCACCGTGCAGTTAATTTTAACTTGTGACATCCCTGCGACCTTGGCCTGGCCGGGCAGTACGTATAGGGCGCCATTGCATGCCCCATGCGCATGTGATTCCTGGGCAGTTGATAGTTGACACCCTACCTAGCTTGCTGGCCATTGTACGCAGCTAGATGTATGACATGCATGCATGTCAGTGGCCGGATCGACATAGATCTGTGCAGCAGACGTGGCATGCATGCTTGAATAGGTCACAGACAGAGGTGTTCATTTTAGGGCATCCGGAGTGTATATATCGCAATGGATCTTAAGGTGGACCCCACCTAATTGTTAAGGCCGACTCGTTATATTTGAGGCCACCGCTCGGTTGTAACAAGGGTCCCACTCGGCAATAAAAAATATATTTTAATGCTTGTGGTAGTTGGTAGTTGGCTGGTGGGGGAGAGAGAACAACAGGATTAAAAGGAAATTGTATTTTAATACTTGTGGCCATGTCTTTAGCTTGAGGACCGGCCTCAAGCCTTTTTTGCTTATGGCCTGCTTAAGGTCAGGCCTGTAATGTATAAGGTCGACCTTAAGGTGGCTTATGACCCCCTATTTTCATACACTCCGAATGCCCTTAGCGCCAGATAGTGGAAATAACTACCAACTAACAACCCTGTATATATTTGTACTACAGAACAGAAGATCTACTTCAAGATAATCAATCAGTCAAGCACAGGAAGGAACAAGAAATCAAAGGAATATTAAGTGTGGGAAATCTCATGAATAAGGAGCACATGACATATAGTAGCTTCCTCTAAAGAATCACACGGCTGGGAGCCCAGGAGAAATAATCAGAGATGCATGGGTAGACGTCGTGGAACTATTTGTCTTTCCAATGACTGAGCTTTGTTCATCTTGTCTTGCTCTACAAAGAACCAAAAATAGAAACAAATGATATTTGGGAGAGCTTGGATAAGAGAGACAAGTCGATGTTTATTTTTTAATCTGACAAGTATCTGTCTCTGCCGAAAGCATAACATGTATGTGTTAGATCGGATATCCTGGTTGCATGCCTAGATCCAACTAGATTTACTCTTCGGGCCCTAGGTTCAAACGAACTGAACACAACTAAGCTCACAGGCTGCTATATGCAAGCCATATAGCAACAGCCTTATAAGTGGTATTAGACCTTCTCCTCCCAACAAACTAGTCCAATGGGTGAGATCTCCTTCCCACAATCAATGTAGGACTATTCCTAACATTCTTCTCCTCACACATCGGCTGTGAGGGTCAATCTCCAGGCTCAAGGAGTCTAGGAGGCAATCGAGCTGGGGGGTGCGAAGTACCGACTCAACATAATGACGCTGGCAGCCATACTCCAGCGGATGCCATTGGAGATGCTGACGACCCTGGTAGTGAAAGATAGTGCCAAAAAGGCCTGGAACGTTGTTAAATCCATGCGCATGGGTGTGGAACGTGTCTGGGAGGCGAAGGCACAAGCCTTGCTCAGGGAGTTCAATGGGATCCGCATGAAGAGCGACGAGATAGTGGATGACTTCGCCATGCGTCTAACTGGTCTCATCAATAACGTCCGCACTCTCGGTGAAACTTTGGAGGACATGAAGGTAAGAAGTTTCTCCACGTTGTTCCTCCGAAATTCACGCAGTGACGATTCCATTGAGCAGCTGATCGATCTACGGACCTTATCCATAGAAGAGTTGGTAGGCTAGCTCAAGTTTGTTGAGGAGAGGTACGATGCGGATATGGCAATCAATGATGGTGGCCGTGATGCTAGTGATCGTCTTCTCCTCACGGAGGAGTGGCTGGCGCACATCAAGAAGCGAGAGCAGGGCGACTCCTCTTCGTGCCGAGGCAGGAACGGCGACAAGCAAGGCCTTGGCTGTGGCAAACAAGGTGGGTTAGGTGCTGCCTATGACAGCAAGGAGACTGCCACGATAAGTCCAGGCTAAAGTGTTACAATCATAGGAACTTTGGGCATTTCTCTCGGGACTGTCACAAGCCAAGGTGAGTGCGTAAAGAACAGGTGCATCTTACTCAGGCATAGGACGACGAGCCCACATTGTTGATGGCCAGGTGTGTACGCTGGACGAAGCCACGCACGGCACGCCCATTGACATTGCACTAAATGAGGTGCACATGCACAGTGTACCTACTGATGTTGCATTGGACGAGGTGCACACGCAAGAGCGCCTTGGCCAGAGGGAGGATGAACACGAGGACACCTGGTACCTGGACATGGGAGCATGAACTATCATAGTGACCCAAACTGGTATGCAGACACTGGCACAATTAATCATCTGATGAGTAATCTGGATAGGCTCATGATGCACGAACGCTACACCGAGATGGATCAAGTCCAAGTCGCTAATGGTGCAAGTTTGAAATTTTTGCACATTGGTAGTTCTGATTTACCTGGCTCAAATAACTCTCTCTCATTCTAAATAACGTGCTCCATGTTCCTCGCATAAATAAAAACTTGTTATCTATTCACAAGCTTGTTTTCGATAACAACGTGTTTGTTGAATTTCATCCTAATTCCATTTTTTGTTAAGGACAAGGTCACGAAGAGAGTTCTTCTTGAAGATAGAAGCAGAGGGGGTCTCTATCCTATGTTGATCAGCATGGATTCATCCGCCCCTCTTCTATCCAACTGGCATGGTTGCTCTGGAGTCACTGTTGGGAAGGCACAGTGGCACAAGAGGCTTGGTCATCCTTCCAAATCGGTCATTGAGTTCGTTCTTAATTCAATAAGATTGTCTATCCTTCCAGTTGACAAGATCATCATTAGTTTGTGATGCTTGTTTCCGTTCCAAAATTCATACTTTACCTTTTAGTATGCCTACTTGTGTCAGTACCCATCCTCTAGAACTAGTATATTCAGATGTCTAGGGTTGGCTCTTAAGTCTGTGGGTGGTTATAGATATTATGTGAGTTTCCTTCATGATTTCAGTCATTTCAGTTGGATTTATTTTCTCAAGAAAACTCTAAAGGAGAATATGCATTCTATAACTTCCAAAAATTCACTGAATGGCAATTGAATGTTAAAATACACTGTGTTCAATGAAATTGGGTGGTGAGTATCACCAGTTGCATCGTTATTTTATGAAAAATGGCATCTCCCATCGTGTTTCTTGCTCATAGACATACAGCCAAAATGGCATGGCTGAAAGGAAGCATAGGCACATCTTTCTCTCTTGGTTTAAGCTTTGCTTCCCCTCAATTTTTGGGATGAGGCTTTTCTTACCGCATGTTATCTCATTAACAAAATGCCATGTCGTGTCATCCAAAACTCAAATCCCCTTGCACGGCTTATGAAAATTAACCCAGACTACTCCTTTCTTCGCATCTTTGGTTGTGCTTGTTGGCTGAATTTGCGTCCAGATAACCATAGGAAACTTGAGTTCCATTCTACAAGATGTGTCATCCTTGGCTATAGTACCTTACACAAAGGATACAAGTGCCTATATCGGCCCACGAGTCATATTTACATATCTCGTGATGTTATTTTCGATGAATCAGTCTAAGTCCACCATGAGCACATGCTCGTTCACTTCTCCAAGCTTGTTTCCTATTCCTGAGTTAGTAATTCAGGATTATCGATCATGAAATTATGGCTTGTAGTTGTTGGAGACTAACCATGATCTTGCTGCAGCATCTACTACAACATATGGCTTTTCCTCGTCGGGCATTGTGTCTTCAGCTCCCGGTCTAGAGCGTGCAAACTAGTCCACTCCTGGTGCTATGGAACATGCAAACCAGGCCACTCCTAGTGCTGCACAGGAAGGCACAGCTCCAACCTCAATCAATATTGGTGCTTCCTAGCCTGGAGCACTGCACGGGACTGTCAGGCTAACTAATGCACCAAGCACACTGAATGGCATTATTGAGTCATCGAGCACAAGCCATCACAACTTCATCTCATCCAATACAGACTCAACTTCACAACAACATAATCAAGCCCAAGAAATTCACTGATGGCACTATGCGTTACTCACATCATCGAAGAGCATTTTTTTGCAGAGCCTGTGTCACACACAGCTGCACTCTTTGATCTGCAATGGCACACCGCCATGGACACTGAATGTTGATCCCTTTGTGATAACCAGACATGGAAACTGGTACCACAGATACTAGGACAACATGTCGTTGGTTGCAAATGGGTCTTCAAGTTGAAAGAACATCCTGATGGTCCTATTGATAAGTACAAGGCGCGTCTCGTTGCACGAGGGTTCACTCAATGCTATGGGGTTGATTACTTGGACACTTTTAGTCTAGTTGTCAAGCTGGCAACTATCAAGTTAGTCTTGTCTATTGTAGTCTCCAAGGGCAAGTCCTTGAGGTAGATTGATGTCAATAATGCATTTCTTCATGGTCCTTTAGAGAAAGATGTTTATATGAGTTGACCACCAGGTTTTACCGACACCCGTTATCCATCCTACGTTTGCAAGCTCCAAAAGTCCATTTATGACTTGAAGCAATCACCTCATGCTTGGTATTCTCACCTTAGTGAACGCCTGCAATAGCTGGGTTTTGTCCCTTCAAAGGCGAACACATCATTGTTTGTTTTCTATTAAGAAGGTATTACTATTTACATGTTGGTTTATGTTGACAACATTGTCATTGCCTGGTGTTGTTCTTCGGTAGTCGATTGCCTCGTCAAACGTCTTGCTACCATTTTTACCATTAAGGACATGGGACCCTTGCACTATTTTCTGGGTATTAAAGCTGCTAAGCATTAAGGGGGAATGTGCTTGACATAGAAGAAGTATGCCACCGATCTTCTTCATCGTGCACATATTGAGAATTGCAAATCTGCTTCTACAAATACTAGAGTGTGGTTGAAGGATTGCAATATTTGACCTTAACTAGACCAGATATTTCGTTCACCGTCAACAAGATTTGTCAGTTCATGTCACGTCCAAATGAAGTACATTGGGAAGCTGTCAAGCATATTCTATGCTATATTAAAGGGATTGTTACTATGGGACTCTATATCTGGACCTCATGCTGCACACTTTTGAGTGTTTTCACAGATGTTGACTGGGCTGGGAATCCTGATGACTGTCGATCCATTGGAGGCTTCGCTATGTTTTTTGGTACAATTTAATCTCTTGGAGTGCACATAAGCAACCTACTATATCTCGCTCTTGTACAGAGGCAGAATACAAGGCTTTGGTAAATGGGGCCGCTGAGGTGACATGGGTACAATCTGTGCTAAGAGAGTTGCAGATATCTCAGCCGCGAGCACTAGTCTTATGGTGTGATAATCTCGGGGAAATATATCTGACAGCTAATCCTATGTTTCACGCTCGAACAAAACACAACGAAGTTGATCTCCATTTTATTCATGAAAAGGTGGCACTAGGAGCTTTGGAAGTATGTTTTGTTGCTTCGTCGGATCAAGTGGCAGATGCGTTCACAAAGCTGGCAACAAAGCAAATGCTTGATAGGCTTCGACGCAATCTCAACCCTGTTTCCATTGGATGAGATTGAGACAGAATGTAAACTGAATATCTATAAACCGGAAACCTTCATCCCTCAATATTCAGTTAGTATTCATTGGAGTGTTATTGCGATCAATAGCACGACCAATAGCTTGGATAAGAGAGACAAGTCAATGTTTATTATTTAATCTGACAAGTATCTGTCTCTGCTGGCAGCATAGCATGTCTGGCCCCATCATCTGAACTCTGAAGAACCAAGGCTCTTTCAAGACGATCAAAACCAAACAAGGGAAAGAAGGGGAATATACAGGGGGAGGGAGGAAAGAAGCTACTATATGTCCGATCTAGCATCCCCAAACCTGTTTCCCATATCAATTAGCGCTTCTTTGTCATTGGCATCAGAGCTCCGGTGAGCCCAAAGTAGCGGATCTTCAAAAATGTTGCGGAGAACCACTGACGTTCTTAGGAACTCACCTCGGAAAAGTTTGGCGTTCCGCTTCTTCCAAATATTCCATAGGCAAGCGGAGAGGATCATGGTTTTCACGCGCGGGGGGAGCATGGTTTTGTGCTGCATGCGATTGCGTCCTTGAATTTGTTGGGATAGGAGAGCAGAACAGTGGAAAATGTACTACTATCTGAAGGACTGCGCGTAGACTACAAAAGCAGAAAACAAAACTTTTCTACCACGCACACAAGGACATCATGCTAAGGAGGGATCATGGATCATTACCACGCACGTGCGTGCAATGAAGAAGAGTTGGAGAAACCGATCCAACCACGCGCGTCGAGGTAGTAGTGGAATTAGCCGATCGTCCCGAACAGATCGTCTCCTCCACGCGATCAACCACACCACGAGCAGATCCAATCTGTAGGTTGTTGATGCCGATCAACACCGCAACGAGCGCGCCTCCACCGTATCCACACGCCCGGTCGAACGCCGATCGCGAGTGTACTAGCACTCGTGAGCGACTAGGGTTTGGCTCGGGAGGTGGCGGCTAGGGTTATGCTAGAGGTTAACAGTAGTGTGTACCCCTCAGCCCCTCGCCTCCATATATATAGACCTCCTCACTTGGGCCTTGTGGACCGAGGCCCAATAGGAGTCTATTCGGATCTCTATCCGAATTGAGCCCATATCCGAATCATATTCGAATTAGTGTTCCAACCCGTTAAGCGTGCGACCCTGTAGATTCACGTATACTTGGTCGCGACCCGGAAACGCCTTTCCAGTCACCCTGTTAATAGCGGCCTCTAGTAAGACATATTAACCCCAAAGTATACGTAAAGATCATATCGGCTGAACCCGTAATGTTCTCATGTACGAATCCCTTTGCCTCACGATATAGATTGAGCTCAAGGCGAGACCTGTGTCATCCTCTTACTAGCTCAACCACTCTCTCGATACCGTGATGGATTATAAACTTGTGATTGACTTCTCAATCACCTTGGTATGGCCATGCACTTTCATAATCCATTACATCGAGGGCCCCAGAGATATCTCTCCCATAAGGAGGGGCAAATTCTATCTTGATCATTCACACCCCACTACATGTTTCATGGCAA
Source organism: Dendrocalamus sinicus (assembly GCA_036346575.1). Classification (NCBI taxonomy): domain Eukaryota; kingdom Viridiplantae; phylum Streptophyta; class Magnoliopsida; order Poales; family Poaceae; genus Dendrocalamus; species Dendrocalamus sinicus. Next base: position 34,262,482 of record CM070663.1, read on the forward strand.
ACCCGAAGACTACTTTTATGACTACCCAGTTACGGAGTAGTGTTTAGTAGTCCCAAAATAAGCTACTACGCATGTTGGGAACCATGATGATCTCAAGTCTAAGGATTCTACATAAACACTACTTGAGACCAACTGATGACACATGGAATCTCTGCAGTGTCTCATGGCGGGTCTATCCAACATATGTTCACTAACACATGTCCATATTATTGATTTGGTATCACCATACCATGATCCATGAGACATGATCATCAATCAATACATATGCTGATCTTTGAATCATATTTGTTCCTCATATGATATATGATCAGGGATCATTTAGAAATAGCAATATTTTGGCATTAAGAGTCTCATGAATAAGTCACATACTCATTGATCAATAATGTAATATCTATTTCAAGGAACAAAGTAATGTATCATAAACATAGTATGTGATATATACAACATCTCCATGTTGCCTCTAGGGCATATCACTAACACTATCTGCTATAGGATGTTTATGTTTCTGATGTCTATCGATGTTCCTATTCCTTTTCTTGATTAATAAATTTTAATTTCTTTGTTTCTTTTGTGTGATTTGGTGACTGTAGTAGTACTGATTAAGTACCAGTGCAGTGCTCTTGGCCTCTTGCAGGATCACCAATCCCTCTTCATTAAGTGACAACGGAAGAGCTTTTATGTTCACTTTTTCTAGTAGTTGTAATTTGATGTATAGGAGTGAATTACTTTGATTTGAAAGAATATAGGTTGTTAAGACCGCTGCAAAACATTGATCGATTTAATTGAGCTTTTCATTAAGTCAATTGATGATTGATTTATGTGATTTACTTTATGTCATATGTACATCTTTGGTCCATGAAATTGCACAATTCATCAAGGCCCTTGAAAACTTTGTCACGCATACCTGTCTGATGCTTTTCACAGAAAAACATATATACCTCTTAATCATTTGGTTCTTCTCTGTATTTTATATGATTTCTTTATTTTTCTTGACAATACCCCCCAAAGACCCATGAAAATATATGAACAAACAATTTAATTAAACATCAAACAAATTAAGAATATAGAAGTAGACAGATAAAAACATTTGTAATCGGTCGAATCCGTATTATTTGGTCGTTGATGCATGTAGCCAAGCCACTGGTGGATCCAACATCCCTGAGTTGGAATTAATCAGGCTTGATATTGCATTGTTTCATAATTCAGATGAGAAGTTATCTGACAAAAAAATCACCATCCATTACTTCCTCCATTAATTTCTTCAGTGTTGTATTAGCTAGCAATTGAAAAGACGCAATTATGAACCAAAAGCCTAGCAGGAATTAATAATCTACAGTAGTGATTCAATAGGTGAATAGGATTATTGCTCGAATATACCAATCATGACCGTGGGAGGCAAGGCGTCACAGGTCTCCCTCCGTACGCACGTAGTATTAACTTTTGCTTCAGAGTTTAACATGGCAAATGCCAAATTGCATGGTGGCCTCACACTCTCGGTCTCTGAGATGCTTCAGTTGCTTCGTCGGACCACTCCTTCTTTCTGCGCTTGTGATGCTGCTTCTGGTGGTTAGGGCAGAAAATGAGCCGAACTGAGCCTACTCAAACCAGACTCGCCTAGGGATGGCAATCGGGCGCGGTGGGTACGGGTAATGCTTGTCCATACCTGTACCCACATTCCCAAGAGTAGTGCCCATAGTTCTGGCAATTGTAGCACCGAACCTTTGCCTTGTCAAATGTGCCCTTATTCTTGCTACCTATTTCAGTCTCTGTGAGCAGCAAGCGGCCACCTATTTCAGTCTCGTTGTTATCAATCTCATACCTCTCCTCTACGGACTTGAGACGGCCGGTGAGCTCCTCGATAGACAGTGTGTCTAGGTCAATCAGTTGCTCGATTACGATGGCCTCCTGTGTTTATTTGGGAGGAACAACATGAAGAAATTTCTTTACCACCGTCACCTCTTCCATCGTGCTCCCAAGAATACGGATGTTGTTGACGAGGCCCATCAGCCGCATGGCGAAATTGTCCAAAGACTCGCCTTCCTTCATGCGAATCAGCTCGAACTCCTTGCGCAGAGACTGCGCCTTTGCCACGCGCACACGCTCAACGCCCATGCGCATCGTGCGCACAGTCTCCCATGCCTCCTTCGTAGAGTCCTTCGCTGCCAATGTCGCCAACATTTCCGGTGGCACCACTTGGAGGATGGCCGACAACGCCATCCTATCGATCCGGTACTTTGCGTTGCCGGGCTCGACAGCATCCCAAACACCTTGAGCCTGCAGATTTACCCTCATCAAGAGAGCCCATTCGATGTAGTTGGTACCCATGAGCACAGGGTAACACGCTGTCACCCCTGCCTCCTTCATGTGTTGCACCACCAGCTCACGACTGCCACTATTGCCGTCGACACCGTCACCGCGAATCCTGGCAGGTGGTGGTGATCTTGATCCCTCACTCTGAGGCATTGCCACAAGATCGACACAACATGGCTCTGATACCAAATGAAAGAATCAGAAGCTCACAGGCACTCAAACACTCATAGGAGCAAGGAAACAAAGTGGTAGATTTAAAAGACTCAGTAAACAGAACTACACTCGCGAATGCCAAGAGAGAGAGAGAGAGCACAGCGGATGGGACGTGAGAACTGCTCCCCATCTTTTCACTTCATGGTTTACTCTTAAAGAAACTTACATGCAGCTGTTGGTTACATGCAGCATTAAATGTGGCATGTCCCTGTAGACTTGTACACACTAGCTACATATACACATCCACACTCTGCACGAAATAGAACTACACAACTCACTCCTACTCACTCCTAATTTTAGAGTTGATCTTAGAGCAAGTATCAAAAGGTTCAGATCTAGTAAGATTAAGCTTGTCAGTTTATTCTTTCAATTTTTCTTCCCTAAGCTCACAATGAACATAAGAATATTCAGAACTAAATTGGAGCAATTTTTTAGCTTGCATGGTAAGTTTTTATTCATCATTCAGGCATGGCAAAGCACTGGCTCTAGAAATGTCCTCAAAGCACTGTAGAACAAGGACTAGACTTGATATCAATAATTTCAATTCTAGCATTTTCTAGTGTCCTAGAAAACATGACTCAGAAGATCTTAATTTTTCAATTGTAGCATGCAAAGTGAGACAAGTATCACTGTTATCAAGATCAGAAATAGTAGTTCTAAGCCTATCCATTTACAAGACTAGGAGCTCATTTTCAGCTTTCTTAGTACTTGATTTGCTTAACATGATTAGCTGCCAATTTATCATATTTGAGCATGAGAGAGTAAAAGGAATCTACCTCATTATCGTCCTCGGTATAGGAATCATCCTTGTCATGCACACTGCGGAAATCAATATCACTAGCAGCCATGAGGCACAGCCCAGTGAAACCAACAGACTTCTTCTCCTTCCTTTGCTCCTCCTTATTGCTTGAACTGGTAGAATCAACATCGCTCATGTCTCGACCATTGAGAGCTGTGAGTAACGACATGATGGCCGTACTGATTGTGTCCTTGTTCTTGAATGGTCGATGAGGCTTGTTGTTGTAATCTTTCTTGTACTCCTTGTAGTCGTTCCAACCACGATCATCTCCATCCTTGTCCATAAGGTTAGCTGGTTAGGACATCTAGCACAAACATGCACTACTACAAAAGAGGCTATACTGGATAGGTACATCACAGACGGTTCATACGCAACCATCTGTGCTTAAACTATCACAGATGGTTTATAATAGCAACCATCTGTGATATTTTCACAAATGGTTATTAACATGAACTGTCTATGATAATTGAGACATCACAGACTGTTCGTGTTAATAACCGTCTGTGAATTTTCATAGATGGTTCTTAACACGAACCGTTTGTGATAAGTCAGACATCACAGATGGTTCGTGTTAATAACCATCTGTGAAAGTTCCGGACATCACAGACGATTCATGTAAAAAAACCTTCTCTGATATTATGGACATCACAGATAGTTCTTGTAACAAACCGTCTGTGATATTACAAACATCACAGATGGTTTGTATGAATAACCGTATGTGAATTATCACAGATAGTTATTAATACAAACAGTCTGTGATAATGTTGGTATCACAGACCGTTTGTGGTTGGAACCATCTAGGATAATCTATGCTATTAAATATCGAGCGTACATGGTCTCGACACAGGTCTGTGATGTCCGCAATATCAGAGGCGGTTTATTATACAAACCGCTTATGATGTCCATAACTTTAATAGACGGTTACTAACATGACCCATCTGTGATGTCTCAATTATCACAGACGGTTCGTGTTAATAACCGTTTGTGAAAATATCACATACGGTTGTTAGTATAAACCGTCTGTGATAGTTTAAGTATAGACGGTTCCCTATGAATTATCTGTGATATAGTCATTCAGTATAACTTTTTTGTAGTAGTGCTTGTGTTTGTCAGTGTTGTCACACGAGAAACATGACATAACCATGTCGATCCATTTTCTGTGTGAGATGCATGGATCATTGCAACTATTACCAATCGCACAAGCAAGGACACTGCAGTTGTGAGTGTGTCCAGTGACCACAAACTTTTTTTTGTCTTTTGGCTTTTACTTTTGGTTTCTCCGAAAGTTAAAAAGACAAATGATGAAACAAAATAGCATCTTAGCGCGGATTCTTCAAACAGCTTCCCGAGTTCAAAACTGTGTGCACTCAAAAAGTAAAGACAAAAGGCACCAATCACATCCCAAAAGAACACCCCCCAACTTAGGCTCATTGAAACAATTTCTGGCTTCTAGCTATCAAAAAGTCAAAAGTCGTCTGGAACATATTGGCTTATTAAAGCGTTTTTTTTCTTTTTCCTTTGCACTGTTCTAGATATATAACTGTATTTTTTTCTTTTTAATTAAATGTCTCATAAAAACTAACGTACAGTATCATTCCAACAAAAGTCAAAAGACGAAGTCCAAAATCTATTTGAAAAAGTTGAATTGAACGATACCTTAATGGCTGTATTGGAATAGTACGGCCTTGTAAAAAAAATATCCTTGGCCAGAAGCAATACATACATCCAGAGGTAGCAAATTTTTTCTAAGTCTTGACTTTTCAAGGTGCGTACATCTCAGTACTGCTGCTACGCAGGCTCAGCGAGAGATTCAGAGCTCAGAGCACGCGCTAGAAAACGGCAAAGCTAGTACACTACTCAGAGAGCGAGCGAGAGAAACTAATTTCCATTCTGAAAAAAGGAATAGCATTTGCATGTAGCCAAATAATAACTAGAGTCCAAAAGTGCACTCGATCCACTTGGAGTGATTCCATTTTCCATGGAGAAGCAGCTAACCATCGATCTCGCGATCCTGTTCATCAGCTTATCACACGTAGTACTACCGTAGTACTACACTTGTTTGCACATTAGCGTCCCTACATATGTACCCTAAAGATTTCTAATATCCCTAAAGATTTCTAATATGATACACTACTATACTAATCGTGTACTAAGAGCATCTTCAATAGTCCACCTTAGTTATTGTGTTTTGCACGCCACATCGCAGGGCGGTTGAGTTGGAAGGGAGAGGTGCTAAAGATGGCCCGTGCCATCTGTTCAGCAAGCGACGAGCTTGGCCCGGGAACCAAGGAGGCAAGGGATGACTCAATGCACAATTGGAGCAAAAACTGTCCATTTGCAACACGTTTTGTCGACAGCCTTGCTCGTGAGTCGTGCCGACAGAGGACACGATGAGGACCATAGTGGTGGCAAAGCAAGGGGACGAGGACTATGATGCAGGCAGGCATAGTGACTTGGATGGCGACCTCAAGGTGTGGTAGATCGAATGGCCTCCTCGAAATAGCAAGGTGGGACTGACTAGATCCAACTAAATATGTGCTCCGTGAGCTGGATCTGGCCAGATTTGATCTCCAACGAGCAGGCAAGCAGGTAGAAATTGGTCTCTGATGAGCAGGCAAGCTAGATCCGGCTGGATTTATCTAGTGGAGAGTGGCATGAGGTAGGGGACGGGGAGGACGGCGGCTTGGCAAAGGAGGAGGGTTGGGGAGGTGGAGAAGCTGGTCGGTGAAAGATGGGAAGGTGGACTGATTGGAAGAGATCAGAGGGGGTGAGAAAAAAGAGAGGGGGGACATGAGGGGCTGACAGATGGACCCAATCTGGTGGAAATAATGTAAATAGTAATTATGAAGTGTGTGGGACCATCTAAATTAACTACTAGAGACTATATATTGGAGTAGTTGTCTCTTGTGCTGTTAGTGAATGACCTGGACATCTTAGAGATAGTCTGAAGAGATAAACTATTGGACATGTCCTAACTAGCCCAAATGTAACAGTACATAGAGGAACTATTACATGAAAGCTGTAGGATCGTTGATAGCAATCAGAGGGGGGTGAATGATTGCAACGCACAGCGGAAACCTTTTTTTATAGATTTTCTACCTTTTAGTATGCAAAAACCAGAAATAACAAAAAGCCAGAAAAATATTTTTTTCTGATTTTACTGTAGCAATTACTGTAGCACGGCACTGTAGCAAAATACTGCGGTGACACTGTAGCAAAATACTGTAGCAGCGACTAGATAACGAGATCCGATCGATCAGCGAAAGTGCACGTTTTTGGTCTAATCTAGAAATTGATTTTTAATCAAAATTAATTCATGTATGTAGCCAACAAAAATACCTAAACATAGATCAATGCATGGAGAATTTATAGGAATCAAAAAACCAAAAAAAAAGGATAATAGATGCAAAATAAAAAAATTACAAGCTTTATTCAAAAATATAGACACTGTTCATCGATTGATTCTTGGCTCACAGCGCTGCATCCTGCTAAAAAACGCCCCTTTTTGTTTCCGCACGTCGCTCGCTTTTTCTCCGTCTCCTCGTAAACGTGCTAGGAAAAACGCGTACTTTATTTGTCTCCCCGGCCGCTCGGTACAAGTTTTCTCTTTGCACCCCGTTCTTTTTATATAGCCAATTATGAATCCTAATCCAACTCCAACTAGACCTTAAAATCCTAATCCAACTCCAACTAGGCCTGAGTCTTTTTATCTTAACTAGACTTTTGGCCCACTAATTTTCAAGGGACCCGAAACCCTTCCTAACACGGGTTTTTCACACTCACAACTTTTCTAATGCGTCACGTGTCGAAGCCTCCAGGACTGCACCTCCCGTAGCTTCTCCACGTATCATCTACCTTTGATCTCCATGCGCCCCAAGCATGAGCCCGATCATCTCGTGACCTCCTCAACCGTCTGAACCTCGGATCTCCCCATCCTAGTTCCGGTCCACCTCGTCACCGACCATGATCGCCTCCATGCTCAACCTGCACATGCAAAGACCAAAGAATATTTTTCCGGCACAAGTTCGTCCCAACTTGACCAACATCAGTTCACGCACGCACCACACACCTCGCATAACATCGCTAAACAAAATCACCAAATATTCATCATAACAAATCAACCATTGTCAATTATTCATCACCAAAATATTATAAACCTTGCTACATGGTCTAACAAAAGCACACAAATTAACCAGTGTATAGTAATATAGTATACAATAACACCACTATCACATGTATGAAAGATCAATAAACACATATATACAATCGCATTATATATACCATGTTTAAAACCTTAAAAGGTGTGGAAATATGCATGTATAACCGGTATTACTTCGTACTTTAACTTGCAGACATATATTATGTATATAGGAGAGATATGTAGGCATAGCTGATGTGTGAGTTCGACCACAAGTCATTTTCTTCTATTTTAGCTTATATTAATTAGCACTAGCTATACATACCAGTTGCCAGTTGGTACGCCCTCGTCGATCCAACATCATCGATCGTTACCATTGTCGATATACCGTGGTGTCACAGCAACTGCAGAAGCATTTGGCGCTATACGGCGTCCACAGTGAAAGCCGGCAACAACATCAGATCAATAGCGATGCATATGGTTGGCTTACTAGCTTACCTAGCTAGCGACCTCTGTACTATTCGTCGTCCTTTTCTTCAGAAGAAACTAATCAAACAAGCTGCAAAGCAAACGCCATTAGCAGCACAAATCAAGGCACTGGAGCTGATTGACATGTATAACTAGTCACTAGACTGGCCGTTGTACAAATCTGAGCCAGATGCTGGCTGCCGATGCATGTCAATATTCTTCCCGGCCGCGTCCCCCTCCCAGGCCACTTTTGTTGACTTAATTAACCAACAGGAACGCTGGATGCTTGCTCCAGCGCTCCAACATGCATGGTCGATTCATGAGCACGATCAAGATTGCACATGCGTATTTGTGTCTTAAATTTGAGATATAGGGATCGTTTTTCCCCCTAGATTCTGCGGCCAGTTCAGAAGACTAGCTAGCTTCTGCAGCGTTTTGTTTAACTAAAACTACGTAAGTTTATTTTTGATAAGATAAGTTTGGTTGTTATTACATGTACACCGTACCGATCGTCGCAAATATATCCCGTCATACTATGGCCAAATTCGAATGGATGTGATTTTCTTTGCCTTTAGCTACCTAGTTGGCTTGAACTCAGAAACTGATCGATCTTCGTTCGTTATGCATGCAAGCCAAACTGATCATCGATCGACCTCTCCAAATGCCCAAATACTAGCTAGAAGTTTAATATATTGTTTGATGAGTTTTTGTACACATATGCTAAGTCAAAACAAATACAGAGATATACGTTTAAAAAGAAAAATGACACTGCCATTAGTATGTTCTACGGCCCAGTTTAATCGGTCGCTGCACCGCGTCTCGTACGGCCGCAAGTCCCCGGCTGACCATGAAGTATATGCTCTGAATTTATAGGTCTTCGACCACGTTGTATCGGCCACGCCTGCTCAACCACGTATTATGATCACGTTGTGTCGACCACGCCTGCTCGACCACGATTGCTTCGACCACGTATTACGATCACATTGTATCGACCACACATGCTCGTCCACGGTTGCTTCGACCACATATTACAACCAGTTGTGTCAACCACGTTGTGACGGCTATGTTGTATCGACCATGTTGTGTCGACCACGATTGCTCAACCACGGCTCCCCGATCACGCAGGTCATTGAAGCATCGGTCGGATACTTAAGTTTGGTCTATCGAATAGTCCACTATAGTCCAGAGGGTCTCCGACTTTAGTTGTTCCAACTGGTCTCCGACTCCTACATGAACTTGGGCACACATGTGCTCGACTACCATCAACAAGATTAGTTCCAACACGATCTACAGTCCAGTTCAACCAGTTGTTGCATTGTGCCTCATACAGCCATATGTTCTTCGTCAATCGTGCAATGCATAGTCAATTTATGGTAGCTTATGCACCAAAATGGAAGGAAAAGAGTTGTTCTAGGTATATCATCTTCACAATGGAAAGATGATTACACCGTATCTCCATCTGATGGAAGTAATTCTCAACAAATTTTTTTAATATGGAAAGCAGAGCTCTAGAAGGTAAGAAATTAGTAATCGATCAGGAATTTGATCTCAAAATTAATGGCACGATTGGCACTGTGTAGGATCCGTATATGTTGCCTATGACCTTCGCTCATGCCTATAAAAGGAGAGAAGGGGGAGGCCATCGAGGAAGACAAACGGACACAAAGGGGGACGCACCGAACACACCCTATCGACGGGGAACCTATGGAGTAGATACACAGAAAAGGGAGGACACCCCATTAGTATACATACGCAGAAAGGATACACGCAATGAAAGGAGGAGAAGGCAGTGGAACCTGAGGAAGCAATCTATACAAGCCGAAGCCATGGCATGCTATGCTCAAGACAGAAAAAAAATCTCCCTTTTCTCTTTCTCCTTCATCTAGCTAGCTTGTATGCCAAAGGACGGTGGCAATGGTGGAAAGGTCGTCAAACCCCTACGGTCCCTGCTGGTGATGCCATGGATTAAGCATTTTGGAGCTCACTATTGTGCAACCCATGGCCACGACGTTGGGGCTGTCGAGATTGTCGTCTACTCTCCTAGTCATTGGGCTCAAATCATGAAGTCCCTACGCTCATACATGTGGTGCGCGCCTGTAACAGCCCAACTGTTTATTTCAAAATTTTCAAAAAATAATAAAATAAAAATAAATTTAGTTTAAAATAAAATCAAGTGTTATTTGGTTGCTTGAATTTTAAAGATTTTATTTACCTGTTTTAGCTTTTGAAAAGGCTTTTCTAAAAAGTAATTTAACTAAAAACATAAAAATATCATTAAATAAAGGATACTTTGAATTTATGTAAAAATCCTATTTCAAATTATTTATTTGAAAGCATTTGCCTTTGTCTAGATTTTCTTTGATTTTCTTGGATTTTAAAATCAATTTCAAAGCTAAAAATTATTTTTGTAAAAATTTAAAGACCAACTTTAAGTTGAAAATATTTTATCTAAGTCTGAATCATCTGCAAGAATTTATGTGAATTGTTTTAGAATTTTTAGACTTTATTTGCTATTTTCTAAGAGCTTTTATCAAATTAGTTCAAATCTGATTTAAACTTTAGTTACACCAAATTTCTTTGTATATGACCAAATTTGACATTGAACATCAACATGCCTTGTCACCTTAGATAAAACTCTAGTCAATATACTAGTATGGACTAAGGAAATTTTGTATAAAATGCTTAGACTTGCTTAGACATAATTTTTGTTTTGGGATAACTTTTTCACATAAAATGATAAGCTTTTGAAATGTACTCTTGAAATGTGTTGTTTGGTAACACAATGTTGATTGCCAAGCACAAAGGGTATGTGGTTGGTGCCTAAGTCTGTTAAGGGCTGCTCTGTAAGCTACTGCTACAAAGCCCTTTCATGCTACCACAAGGCTGGTATGGGATGGTTCTAGCTGATTAATTTGCAGGTCTCAACCTAAGTTTTGCTGTAGGTTGAAAGTGAGCGTAGCGTAGGCCATGTGTAGTCTCACTAGGCCATGTTTAGTACACTGGCACGTCCATATCTTATACACCGAGGCAAGAAATCAGGAAGCAATTTCTCACGTCAAACATATATATTAAACGGTTGCGTTACATGCTTTCTGTCCAACAAGATGTAATAAACAAATCAATATGGTAGTTCAGACACGCACGTGTTAGACGATCTGTTGGTGTCAGCACATCGTATTAGGGCATCCGGAGTGTATGAAAATAAGGGGTCATAAGCCACCTTAAGGTTGACCTTATACATTACAGAGTTGACCTTAAGCAGGTCATAAGCAAAAAAAAAGGCTTGAGGCCGGTCCTCAAGCTAAAGACCTGGCCACAAGCATTAAAATACAATTTTCTTTTAATCATGTTGTTCTCTCTCCCCCCACCAGCCAACTACCAACTACCACCTGGCCACAAGAGATATTTTTTTTACTACCGAGTGGGACTCTTGTTACAGCCGAGTGGTGGTCTCAAACATAACGAGTCAGTCTTAACAATTAAGTGGGGCCCATCTTAAGGCCCATTGCGATATATACACTCTGATGCCCTTATGTATGCTGCATTATATATTCATGGACACGTATGATCCATGCATGGATTTCATTAATCTGGCATGTGGTACCCCAGGCCCCAGCTGACCCTATATATTTCTCTTCAACAAATTAAATACGTATGTGGTCCATAGATATTGGACCGATCGAATGACGTCGTACGCACAACTAGATGAATTTAAGGGAGAAGCTGACATCTTGTATTGACTATTGAGTTTAGTAGCACTTTTCTAATAAAAAAAACGCTAACAAATTTGCACCCGATACATAGCTGAACTAGCTTAGCATGCGCGCAAAAAAAAAAAACAGAGAGAGAGAGGGAGAGAGAATCAGTCTCGACCTGCTAGACTTTGCCTGCCCAGAGGCACTCGAACGGCATACGGCAGAGAGGCACTACTGCTACGACTGCCATCGGTAGTCGTACTATGTTTGGGTGGTGGAGACGTAGACGACGCCGAGTCAGCAGGAGCGCGTAGCAAGAGGAGGTCCCGGAGATGAGGCGGCGGGCGCAAGCCCATTGCGACGGCGCGCTCCCACCGGCGGAGGCGCGTGACGCCGACGCACGGGCCGTACGTCATGTCCATGTCGAACCGCCGCAGCTCCTCCACCTCCTCGACATACCCGCCATCTGCACATATACGTGCATCGCGCGCACAATCAGTATGATAAGGCACAGTTAATAGTTTAATAGTAGGATGTGGAGTATAATTAACTACAAAATGGTTAGGAACTTAGGATCATCAGTGGCAATGTATTTGTCTGTTAGTATTGCCTTTATTGCTTTTTTAAAATTGCTTTTCTGTAGTACCTTACTTTTTAAAAGTATCTTTTTAATATTAGATTTACTAGTCAATTATAGTACATATTACAATAACTTTATTTATATCGACTATAATCGTATATATACTAAAGTCAAAAAGCAATATGAACTCGCGCTTAAACTAGCACTATCTGCTGAATCATATGCCCGGACCTTGGTTGCACTGCTGCGTTTTTTAGTCCTGTATCCGTTGGGCGAAGTTGATGGCTTGGCGACGCCACCTTTCTTCCTCCTATGCCGGTAACTTCAGCCCGCCGCGGGCCTGAAAAGCCCTGGAAAAATTCAAAATAAATTTCTGTGCTTTTTGCTGCATTTTTTTGGGTGAATTTTGAAAACTTTCCTTTTCGGGAAAGCATCGTCGGATTGCGCTTTCCTTTCTCGGCCTTTCCGCTTTCTCCCTCCGTTGGCGCCCCGCTTTCCCTTTCCGCCTCCCTTTCTCTTGCGCGCCCCGCGCCCGCGTCTCCGCTGGCGCCACCTCTCCTTCCGCCTTCCCCGTCGCCCAGCGCCTCCCTCCGCTCCTCTCCGCAGCGCCCGCCTCCTCCCGCCTTCATCTCGCGCACGCGTGCGTGCGCTGCGCTCTGCGCCGTGGGCACGCCTGCGCCGCGCTGCCCCGCGCCGCCCGATCTTGGACCGCCTCCGCCGCCCGGCGGCACGTCGGCGAGTGGGCGCCGCCGCGCCACGTCGCCGCTCGGCTCCGGCCACTTGGCGACAGCGCCTCCTCTCTCGCGCGCACGCACGCCCCCCGCCCAGCGCAGCTCGCGCCCCGTCGCGTCGCCGCTCAGGTAAAGCCTCGCGTCACCTCGCCCACTCCCACATGCGAGATTAAACGCCCTTGACGGCCCCGTCACCTCCCTGTCGGCCGGAGCCCCGCCGCTGGCTTCTCCCCGAAGGAACCCCCTCCCCTCCGCGGGTATAAAGCCCCCTCCCCCTGCCATTTCGCTTCCTTTGCTTTCCGAGCTCCCCAAACACCACCATTCCCCTCCCCACCCTCCAGAGCCTCTCCTGGAGCCTCCGATTGGAGCCCCGCCGCCTACAGCTCCGCCTCCGCCGTCCCCTGCGCCGGTGGCCCCCGGGAACCAATCTCCCCCTCCCCTTCCCCATTTCTAAATTGCATTCGTCTGGAGCACCTTCACCCACCCCTATTTACTTTGCCGTTCTCCTCTGGCCAGGTGAAGCCCTGTGGAGCGCCGCCGTCGAAGTCCACCGCCGGCCGCAACCACCTCTCCGTGGCCAGCTCACCCCGAAGGCTCTGAGCTTCAGCCACTGCCACCAATGTGAGCTCCCAACTCCCCAGATGGTGTAACCGGCCCCGATTGAGCTTCCTCGCCGCCGGTGACCCTCTCCACCGTGAAATCCCCGAACCACCCCCTTCTCCCTCCCTCTCTTTCCTTTGGTCCCCGCAAACGCTAACCACCCGAAATGGGTTCCCCATGTCAAGACGCACCCGATGGAACCCTTCCCGGCCATCGGAGGCCAACGCCGTCGCCGGAGCACGGTGGCTCCGCCTCTCCAGCCCCTCTGTCGCTCGCGCGCGGCTGGAGGAAGACGACGACGACGTGGCCTCTTCTCCGCTGACCGATCCAACCTCCACCTTCTAACGTCGGCCGTCGGATCTCCCGTACCGATTCGCTTCGCCCCGTTTCATCGCAACCGTCCAATCTTCGTCCACTCCATCCGAGCCTCCATCCGCTCCGCATCCTCGCGCTCGCTCTCGCCACGCGTCGGTCATCCGGACCGCGCGGTATGCGCTGTGCTGGCCGGGCCGCCTCCTCGCCCGTTTCTCTCCGCGAGAGAGCGCGCCTTGCTGGGTCACGGCGGCCATTGGCCACGCGGGCCGTCCGTTGGGCCGAGCCATTGTAGCCATAAGGCCGCCCGACATTATTCACACTAATTTCAGTGATTTGTTAATTTCTAAAATCCCAGAAAATCCAAATAAATCCTAGAAAATCACAGAAAATCCCAAATTTCACCACTTTGCTCCAAATATTATTCCTGACCCAGTGGTGAACTCCTTTTCCACAGATTCATCCTAGAAAAATTCCTAAAATTCCATTTGGGGTGTTTATGCAATTTATTCCTTTTTAATTAGTTTATTTTGCCTCGCTTGATTAGTCTCAAGCTGGATTTAATTTATTTTAATTGTTTGCGTTAGTGTCGGAGATCCGGAAGCCGGGAGCGATTCGGGATCCGGTGCTTGACGTTCGAGCTTTTTGAGATCGTCCGGATAGACGGCAAGTCCCAAATCCTTTGATCATATTGTATCCCATAATGTTTAAATATGTTAATACAGATTTGCATTGAGCTAGTTCTGAAATATTAGTTCGAAAATAAAAATAAAATGTTTAGAATGTCATGTGATATAGTTAGTCCTACCACCGTTAAATGCCATGATTAAATTGTAGCCATGCCTTTGAAACCCTAGAAATAATTATCTGATATTCTAGAGAATTGTAGGTTATTATTATCATGCAAAAATGTTACACTAATAAGGTTGTGGCTGTGGGCCAATAGAATCTGGAAAACCCGACTCTAAGGTAGGGTGGTATGGGACACCGTATCTTAGAGCGAGAGTCTTGGCGTGCACAAGGTAGGGTAAGAGTTGGGGGAGAGCCGCGAGACGGTCTTTGCCCACCTCTTATCCTAGGGCTGGAGTAGGGTAAGGGTGAGTGGGAAACCGCGGGACGGTCTACGCCCACCGCTTACCTTAGTTTGGGTCGCGGACCTGGCGAGGTTGCGGGCCATGTGAAAATATAAGGACCAAAACCCTTACGCTGAGCAAATGTCACAGTGATCGCTCAACCACAGGAGTTGACTTGTCAACACTTGTCGATTAGCTGCTCAACTCGATTGAAACTCTACAGGAGGGTAGCGATGAGTTAGGTGGCCGTCTTTGCGAAGCCTAACAACGGTGGAATTCACTCGAAGCGGACGTTGTCCTCTCGTGTGTGTGTGTGTGTGTGTGTGTGTGTGGGTGTGAGCGGACTGAGTGAATTCTCTGGGTAGAGCCTATATAAAGAGTTGAGCGAGAAACGACGGCTTTCTTAACTCTTTAGCGGGAGTTGAGGAATCGTGTGGGTAAAGTCGAGCAAACTCTGCAGAGTCAAATAAATGGTATTCGAATACGCCGTGCTCCGGTTATTGGGTGTGTCACTTGGGTGATTCAGACAAAGCTTAAGTAGATTTGTAAATACTTTAACTTGGTTAGTTGGTTAATGAACTCTTGATGAAAACCCCGAGATCTTAAGGAGTAAGTTTTGTGTCCGTCTTATGAAAATGTTTGCAAATAAAATTGCATCCACCAAATGTAATAAACCAAGTATACTCCTTCCTTTGATGATTCCGTGCATGTAGTAAGTTAGGATCCCTTTGGGATTTCTTTGAGCCGGTTGTTTGGCTCATGGCTTGCTTAATCTAATCTTTAGAGGATCAAGACGAAGGAGAAGGACTCCCCGTTGAAGAAGTCCCAGAGGATCTTTTCTTCGACGAGGATCCTTGGCTGTAGGTCTCGCCGCTCGAAGCGGTTCTGGAGCCTTTTGTAATGTAATATACTTTGGGCTTGCACGCCCATTGTAAAACACGGATGTTAATCCGTATGTCAAATATATGCTGGTCTTTTGTTGTAAGCATGCAATGGTATACTCTTGCGCGACACTCCATAATTGTTCATGCTTGAATAGTTACGGAATGACGTGTCCGTACGCGCCCCTGGAAACGGGGGCGTTACAGGGCCGGCGCCATCTGGCCAATCGATCTATCCTTCAATTCCACCGGCGTGGCGGCGATGTCACTTGCGTACTATTCTGCCGGCCGGCACAAAATCTAGGGATGCAGACGGGTTCGTCGCTTTGTACGTCAAGGTGTTAGTCATTGCGCCGTCGCTGAAACCTGCAAGCCGAGCACAGGATTCCTCCTCCCCTTGGCAACCGCCATGCACGGAACGCGAAGATTCGAGAGTTCGCCGGCTGATGGGCCCTAGCGCGTGCAATTCGGCCCGTACACGCCCACCTCGCAGTCCAAGCGCGTGATGGATATCACTTCTTGGGCCTGAAAGGAACAGCAAGCAGGCCGGTAGCGCGTGGTCCGCGGCTTAAGATGCACGACCGGCCCAAAGATGTTGTGGACGGCCGGGCCTGTGGTTGACTTCGATAGAGACTGTGTATGTAATGTATGTACAGCATTGCCATGGACGCTTATGTGTAGTAGTAGTAGTAGTATGTGCATGTACTTGTGTTCCTTTCCTTCTTTCTTCGCATGGGCATTTCGTCTGCGGTTACACTTGGCTTGAAAGATGGCGGGGAGAGAGAGAGAGAGGGAGATATGAAATGATGACGACGACGACCATGATCCATCCCAATTTCCCCAACAAGATGCCAGCGCCCAGAGGGGAGGGGCCGATGGTGACGGGGGAGAAAGCGTGGTTTGTCGCGGTGTTTGCCACGCCTAGCGCGCCCGTGGAAAAACCCAAAGGGAAACGATAAGTAAAGCGGTCGCTTTCGCACGTCGAGCAGACCACGTTGCATGGAGGCTGACGGGATCAATCGAATTGAACGAACCGATCGAAGCCCCCTGCGCTGCGTCCGCATAGTAGACCTGGCAAAATCGGCGGGCTGGCACGGCCGCTTAGTTATGGTCTAACTAGTTTGGCTAACTAAATGAGTTGTATTGTGCCGACTCACGAGCTCAACCTCAGACCCTAGCAGTCGGTCCGAGGAGGTCATAGGTTGTGTCGTACCAGTCCGAACATGTTAATTCCAATTGGCCACGGCAGCGTAGATGAGGACCATATCTAGTTGATGGGAAAGACGATAATTGGATCCCGCCGACGATAAGGAGGCTTAGACGCGTCGGCGACATGGATGAAGATTTCATCCCGCCCGTGTGGTCATGCCCGACGTGTTTAAGGGCCTTATCTAGCCGACAGCGAAGACTAGGACTGGATCTCAACGACGCTAAAGAGGACGAGCCCCAGATCCGACCAATTGTGATGATGTCAAGAGATAGGAGGTGGCGAGGTAGGAGGAGGTGGCGGCCAATGGAAACGGCATGGTGACTGGGCACAGGGAGAGGGTGAATGGGCCGACATGGGGTGGGAAACAACGGCTGAGAGAATGAGGGTAGGGGGTAGCAACCAATGATGGCGGCTGAGCACAGGACGAGGGGGACTACCCGATGGGGAAGGAGAAGGGGAACGGCAGCCGTGAGAGGAAGGGGAGGTATTGGTTGGGCCTTGCGTGACCAGGCATGATACTACTCATGCTAGGACGGACTAGTTTACTGTGTCGAAATACCTTCCCAAACATAACACGTCTGATCGGTTCGAACAAGCTGGTTTGGCACGATTTATTTAACTACGGGTTATACCGTATCTGGTCAAGCCAATAGTATGATGTTTTAAGTGAACACGATTAAGGGCTTGTTTGGTTCCACCCAGATTTTAAGAATCTGGCTTTTGGAAGCGGGTGGGATCCAAGCAGACCGATTTTGGGGCGATTTTAAAATCTACCTACCAGATTCTTAAAAACCAAGAAGGCGTTGTTACCCAGCTTTTGCTAGTTTTTGCACAAATACCCATTTACCCTCATTAAAGACCACGCGCGACGACGCTTCCAATCATAAATATAAGGGTATAATAGTCTATTAGCACCAATCATAAATGAAATCATCGGCCCAATTTTAAAAACTAGGGATCCAAATATTCTCCATCGGATTTTCGAAATCTTCGGAGAAACCCATTTCGTTTTAAAAACTAGAAGTAATAACTTGATGTTTGTAAGAATTTTACCAAATCGATGCAAATATGTCCTAATCTGGCCCAATAGCTCGTTCGCATCGCATCGCATCGCATCCGATCCGGCTTTGCTTGCTTTTTCCTTCGCTTGGCTTTTAATTTCTCACCGACCGGTGGTGACCGGCTGCTTGAGCGGTCAATCCTTCCGTGCTGTCGCCACGGCACAGCGGGAACGGCCAATGGTTGAGCTGAATCCGGGATACCCGCGTCGCATAACCAACGAACGCCATTGGCCACCGCTATCCTATGATTAGATGTGCAAGAAATTAAATAATGAACCGGGAGTAGCAGCAGTAGCATGTTACATCAGGTCAATCAGTCAACGGTTGGTTGCTTGCGGCGAGGTTAATTTTTCGTTCCACTCAGCTGGGAAACGGGAGTACTGGGCAAGCCTGCGCTGCGCTTGATGTCAAGTATTGGGTGAGTCCAGTGGCGGATCCAGTGGTGAGGCGGGGGCTCGAGCCCTCCCTACTGCTACCGGACCCTTGGAGCCCCCCTTAAATTTTTAGTCATGGATGTATAATGTAAAAGGGGCTGAGGTTAAGCTGAAGGTACTTCAGCCCCTCTAAAAGTTTTTCCTAGATCCGCCACTGGGTGAGTCTAGAGACCTGCTACATGGATGGAGATTATTTCCATCTTAAGACTATTACTATCTAGCAAATAAACATAAATTTTTATCATTTTTTAAAATAATTTATTTACTCATTAACATTTAGTTCATCGTACAAACACTTATTCTAAAAATAAAAATTATAAATCGTAACTAAAAGCAACAGACCCGATAAAGAAAAGCGCCCTCGTTTAGTCTCTTCTCGTGTTGTTTTAAGGTATACATAGCCTCGCTCTCCGCACATTACTGCCCAAAATCCTAATCTTTTTTTTTCTTTTGCTAACACAGGCCGCTAATTCTGAATTTGTAATCGTTGGCCTCATCCTATGCTACCACTGCACGTTCTTTCGTCTTTTCCCTAACCGTAACTTGTGACGACGACGCACCGGCACCAGCTAGGCTTCGCAAAATCAACAAGAATCTATCTGGTTTGCAGATATTTACGTATGCAACCACAGTGAGGAGGATGTTTGTTATTCGCAAAGAACCACGTGGCTACGCGAGGGTACAATCGGAAAAGAAAAGGTTAAGAACACGCACCCACTAATTGCGGCGCCATCAATCATTAACAACAGCAAAATCCAAGCCCAAAAATTCGCCCCGCTCATTAAGCTTTTTTTCTTATATCTTATTTTTTATTGTTAAGCATCGTAGTTGGTTTATTTTGTATTGTAGTTACTAGTGGTATTTCTAATATAATTAAATTTTAAAATTTTAAAATAAAAATAGATTAGTCTATCTAGAACAATACCAAAGAATACCAAAAAGACATAAAAACCTAAAATTAAAAAACCAGAAAAAATAAAATTAAAAAACTGGAAATGTGGAGCCAAGTTATACGGAGCCTAAATCACGCTGCAAATCCCCCCAATATCGCAGACGCGTCCGGTCAAACATTTCCAAACCCCAAAATAAAAAAAAGGAGGAGATGGATAGATTTGGGATTTTTTTTGTTCCTCCAAATAGAGTGACGCGTCACGTAAGTCCGCCTCGGACCACATGCGCACGCAATCCCATGGACGATTAAACCCCCAGAATAAAATAAAATAATCCAATTGCTTGCGCGAAGAAAGCTTCGAATTTTTGGCCTTTTGTTTTTATTTTGAGCTAGCTCGCTCCTCGCCTGGGCTGCGTCTCTCTCTCTCTCTCTCCATCCACTTCGCCATCCCCAGCTCGAGGTCGGCGCTTAGGCCTTTGCTCCCTCTCGCCGTCGGCATTCCACCGCATCCCCCTCCCGAACCTTCTAGAAGCTCACCGATGGACGACCCCGCGCGCCACCACCTCTCGCCGCAGCCGGCCGGCGGCAGGCAGCCACCGGTGCCGCGCTCCCCTACCCCGCTCGACCTCTCCCCCGCCTCCGCCTCGGCGTCGGCGTACCGGCGCCTCTCCCCGTCGCTCCGGCCCCCGGCCCACCCGCAGGTGCGTCTCCCTTCGCCCCACGCCCAGATCCCCACCGGCGCCGGCGGCCACCACACTCGCTCGCTGTCGCAGCCACTCTTCTTCTCGCTGGACTCGCTCCCGCCGCCGCCGCCGTACGCCGATCTGGCCGCGCCGCCCGCCATCCCGCCCTCCCCGCCGTCGTCGACCTCCGACGCGCCGCCGCCCGGCCTGCCGCCGCGGAGGGCGGGACACCGCCGGTCGCAGAGCGATATCCCCTTCGGTTTCTCGCAGCTGAGCCCGCCCCTGCCACCGCCGGCGCCGGTGAAGCGCGAGGCGGCGACGCCACCGGAGGGCTGCAGATCGGACGGTGACGACGCGGCCTTGTACGACCTCGTCAACGCCTACATGGACCTGGACGGGCTGGACGCGCTCAACTCCTCCGAGGACCGGCACGACGACCGCGACAGCCGCGCCAGCGTCACGCGCGCTGGGAGCGCGGCAGAGAGCAGCGAGAACGAGGCTGAGAGCCGGTCGACATCAGTGGATAAACAGGACGGAGGCAAGTCCCGGCATTGTCGCAGCCTGTCGGTGGACAGCTTCATGGGGAAGCTCAACTTTGCCGCAGGTGAAGAGTCACCGAAGCTGCCGCTGCCGTCTCCCAGCGGTGGCCTCTCGAGGAGCGGGAGCGGGTCCTTGGATAGCGGTGCTGCGGCGCTTTTTGACACGGAGTTTGCCAACGGGGAGTTCACTGAGGTTGAGAAGAAGAAGATCATGGCAAATGAACGCCTTGCTGAGATAGCTTTGACGGATCCTAAGAGGGTCAAGAGGTGTGCATTTTGTCGTAGTATAGTGGGAAAAAAGTGATTCCCCCCTCAAATTATTAAGCACTGTGACTTGTTAAAATTTCCAGGATTTTGGCCAATCGGCAATCTGCGGCGAGGTCAAAGGAGCGCAAGATGAGGTACATTCAAGAACTTGAGCATAAGGTACAGGTGTTGCAGACTGAGGCTACTACACTCTCTGCACAGTTGACAATGCTGCAGGTTCGTTCTGTGGAGGTGCTGTGGATTTTGATTGGGCTTATGGTTATGACGATTTTAGTGATCCTTGATGCACTTGTTTGCAGAGGGACTCTACTGGACTTACGACCCAAAACAATGAGCTGAAAATCAGGCTGCAAGCAATGGAGCAACAAGCACAGCTGAGAGATGGTATGCTTGTTATGGTTCTCTTCAGAATTGATCCCCACTCTTTCAGATGAAAATGAAAATGCATGATGTCTCATTATAGTGTTCTTAATTCATTATGCATTTTGGTGGTGCTAATTATTTTGTAAAAATGTTTCATGTGGTACTTTATTCAAATTTTGCATGATGTTGTGAAACGGTTTAGAATAAAGCACAGCTGCTAGCCTATTGCTTATGTTACATGATTAATATATCAAAAATTGCGTGTCACTTCTCTGTATTGGTCCAGTTAAAGAATAATGATGGCAGTCTGTTTTTTTTGGGTGTTGGGGAGTCAATATTGAAAAACTTGGTTACCTCAACACTACCAATTTTCTTGTGAACATAGTTGAACCATATGTTACTCTTGCTTGAACATTGAAAACATCATTTGTGGATTTCCATTACAATGTGATAGATCAACTACAATCCAGTGCAGCTAGATGCTAATGTGTCCATTGTTCTTTGGGGTTCCCTTTTTTTATCTTCAAAATGTTTGTGCGATTTTTTGTAGAGTGCTAAGTGCCATCTACCGAAGAAACCTGCCTTTTCTAACTTTAATGTTTAGTCCAGACTCCCAAAGGTTTTGCGTTTTTTTTCTTTTAGGAGTATTTGACAAGATTGAAATATTCAATATAGCAATTCTTGGAATTTATAATTCAATATGTTATTAAAATCTGAAAGTCAAATTGTTTCTGAAACACTGGTGATGTTTACTTGTTTCTTTTTAAAGACTTCTTTAGTATGATGTAAGATCTATCGTATCATTTTGTCTGTCGTTTGCCTTATGTTTGTGTTTTTTTTATCATTTGAGGTGCCACAGGCCCACAATTGGTTCCAGCAAATCCTATGCCATGCTGAATTGCTGACCCTGACCTCTAGGATTTCCCTTGTCACTGGCAGTCTGTATATAACACTTATGATTTCTTGGCACGAGTCCTTTCTACGGTTTGGTACATAGTTTATATATGTAAGGTACTAAGGTGTATGGTCAGTTCATAGTCAAAATAGTTACCGACTACTCTTCAGTTCTGTTAGAGCATCGGCACAGGTACTGTTTTGCCGACATAGGTCTCTGGAGTTGACATGAAAAATTGCTGGTGGCTGTACACACTGCACAGCAAGTTGATCTCATTTCATGACGACAATATTGTACCAACTACTAGGCCTATCCATAGAACTTGCAAGGGAAACCAAAATATGTATGATATTTGCATTAGCTTCATGTTTGTCGCCATGTTATTGGTTATGTGTATTATGCCCATATTCTCTCTGTACTTGTTCAGGCTTTAATTTTACATTGTTTTTCTTGCAAGTTAGATTAAATATGTCAAGCATCGTTGTGTTATTTGAGTAGCTGAGTTACAAATATGATCATCTTACTGTATTATTTTAAGTGATTTCTTATTTTTTAAATCAATGTCCTAGTTTTTTTCTGCTTCGGGAGAACTAATAAATTGATGTGATCGATGCCTGTCATATAATTTAACTATGTTGCTTTTTTTGTATTGTGTCCACTCATTTATGTTTTGTATCTGATTATCATTCATCTGTATCCAGCCCTGAATGAAGCATTAACTGCTGAGGTCCAGCGTCTGAAGCTTGCAACCGGTGAGATAACTGACACTCGTATGTCAAAGGGCCTACAGCAGCAGATGAACTCCCAGCTGATTCAACTGCAGCAGCTGCAAATACAGCAGCAGCAGCCATCGCAGCAGGCTCAGCAACAGCAGCAGCAGCAGCAGTCGCAGCAATCAGCATAGATCAAGGTCTAGATATTTGAAATCAAGATGAGTATGATCATTGAAGGATGACGATGGTATATGATGGGGTGAAGAAGAAAAAAAATCTTTTGCTTATATCAGACATTCAGACTGGTTGTAGGATAGAAACGGTAGGGCAACAGATGCTGGTTATCTTTTGCCCAAGTTCTTTTGTTTAAGGTGGTAATACTTAGCTAAAGTATGTTGTCGTGTCGTATCGTATTATACATGAGTACCTGCCTGGTGAGGAGACATTGTCGTAGTCTTATTAAAAAAATTCTTTCCAACAAGGTGCTTTTGTACCTTTGTCTAAGAGGATAGATTATTACAAATATACACCTGTTCTGTAATAGTGTCATCACTTAATTATAGCGTACCTTAGTTTTTGTCGAAGTAGACCTATGCGAAGGTGTCTATTGGTGATCTCTCTTCCGTCGAAGTAGCAGAGCTGTGCCCGTACTTCTTCGTCAGGTTGGCTTTTGTTTGTTTGTTTGTCAGCTGTAAGATTGTTTTGCGCTTGAGGGCTGGTATATGTATATATATGTTGACCTTTTATATATGCAGCAAGACAGGTGAGGCTGTATGTGAGTGTATACTTGAAGCAAGCAGACGAGCGTCGGCTGATTTGTGAGCCCTTTGTCCTAGACGTTCACATTTGCGGGACCTGTGGCTCCGAGTAAACTGTGGCAACTGTAAAGGCTCGGTGCCGACACGAATCTATGAAGTGGTCGAGATGATTGTGGCGGACGGTACTTGCAGCCTCCATTCTCCACGGTCCCTGTTGCATTGAACGCCCATCCGGCAGCAACCAGACCGACGAGCACTAGCACGCTGCACGCACTTATGTCATGGATGTCGTCCGTCAGTCCGTGCGTCCTATCAGCTTCCCTGCCGACCATTTTCGCTGTCTGGCCTCTCATTTTTTTTTCCCTCTTCTTCTGAGCGCGCGCGCGCGCTGACCACGACGACGACGACGATGCCACGCACGGCGCCCACTGGGCGGGGCCGGCTGCTTCCGACGCCGATCGCCCGGCTCCACAGCTAGATAGGTCATGCCTTGCCTTCATCGCCGCCGCGCACGCGAGTATGAGCTACGAGCGCCTCGTCGGGGTACGAGCCTGTGGGCTGTGGCCGCGCGCGGCGTCGTCGGTTGCTAGCTCGGCGGCGGCTCGGCCAACGGAAACGAAGCGGGGATCAGCTTGCGATCGTACAGGCCGGGGCCTATTCACGCATCTAACACGGAGCGGAGCCGGAGCACATCTCCTGCTCCACTCCATCGGGGGGCGAGTTCGGCGATCGTGAGGCCTGGCCCGTTTAATCGGACGTAGGCGACCATCAGCCCACATCCATGTGAGACGGCCATATTTCGTCTCAAAAATAATAAAAAAAAAGTAGATGGCCACATGCTTTGTTCTTCGCCAATAGCACGCTTTTTTTTCCTCCCCAACTCTGACGCGACAAGAAGTTTGTACCTGTTAGTGATGTGCCCAAGAGGCAATCATAAACAATTCAATTTTATAGGTTAAAAGGGATATTGATCCATATAGGATTAGGGTTCTAATGAGCCTACAACGTGGAAGCCCATTAGTATGCTCTATAAATATGTGGAGGCGGGGCTGCAGGGCATACAGAATACTATTTCCAAAACCCTGGCCGCCACCTCCCCTTGGCCGTATCCTGAAACCCTAGCCGGGCGCGCGGTGCTAGCACACCAGCACACGGCGTTCTATTCCTGGACGTGTGGACTTTGGTGGCGGCTGCTGATGGCTGCGGCGCTAAGCGGGACGATCACGAGGAGGAGACGGTTGGACGGAGAACGTTCGACTACTACTACTGCATCGACGCGCGCTTTGTTGAATCGGCTGCATCAACGATACTTCCGCTGCACTGCGTGTCTAGTGGTAACAATCTATGATCTCTTACTTGCATGGCTTCCTATTTTACGCAGTAGGAAATTTTATTCTGCGCTAGTGTAGCGTATGCGTGTTCCTACAGTACCTGCTGACTGTTGTATGCACATGCTTTCGCTAGCGCCTGGTAGGGATGAGAAGAGGGAGGGAGAGAGAGAGCAGATTTTGAAATTTTACGAGAGCTAACTCGGTGCAGGTAACTGACATTGTAGGACTCTATTCATTTCTTTCGGTTTATTTTGGTTTGCTATTTTTATTTATTTTTGCCTCGAGGCGTTAACATCAAGATTTCGTTACAATTAGTATGAAACCACTTCTTTCCCGCTAACATGCGAGACCGGTGAGCCAGCTGCAAGTGGCGGAGACTACGGGCATATTTTGTTAGTATACTAAGATTGTCAAAGATTGCAATAATTTTTTTTATCAAATTTGCTTAAAGTTACATCATCAAAATTAAAGCCACAATTTGGTTAGCAAAAGAAAATTTTGCCACACTTTTTCGATTCATTGATGTGATTTTGCCACACTTTTTCTACACAGTCATGTTGCTAAGCTTCCTGTACTACAGAGTCTTTGGATGGTAACGGTTGCGCTAACACCCAATGTTCATTAATATGGCCATGTAGCAATTTATTTTTCAAAAATAACCCCTCACCGCTTTTTCTTTATAAAAATGGTCCCTTTCTTAAGTCCTGAAGATGCAGCAGGCGATTGATGTCACCTACTAGAGACGGAATCAGCCTAAGCCCTAGGCTGGGCCAACTGCTTTTGAATCGACTCTTAAGCTAACTTTGTCTTTTTTGTGATTTTTCAAGAATTTTACATGAGTTTTAGTTGCCAGGCCTCGGGCTACAGCCTAGGTAGCCTAAGGCTTTATTCCGCCACTGTCACCTACCACACCCCTTAGCTAAGCAAGCCGGGTGGCGCATGACAGGAGGCTCGGGTACAAGCAGTGAAAAAGTGGAATAGATACGTGTATGTGATAATAGCGAAAGGAGTGGGATATGTAATCCGCGTGCCGAGCAGAGGTGATCCGCGTGCCGGAGCAACCGGAGCGGACTGTGCGGGTGTACCTGGAGGGGGACCTGGGCCTCCGTGATGGGCATCTCCCGCTAGTGACGGCGCTCCATCTCGCCGCCGCCGCCGCCCTCTTCGCGGAAGTAGCAGCGGTAATTGCTTTTGAATCTAATCGCTGCGTGCGGTGTCGATTTGTTGCCGATAAATGAATAATGAATACTCCACCCGCCGAACCGGAACTTGGAAATGAACGCCGTTTGATCTGCGATGCGGTGTTACTAGTAAATATTCCGCTGCGCGGCCGGCGGCTCGTCGGCGTGCGCTGCGGTTGCCGCGTCCGTGCGTGCTGCTGCGCTGCGGGAGTGAGAGGAGGATCCGATCCGACTCGCCGCGCGGTGAGGAATGGGCCGCGTTTGATGGATGGGGGCAAGCCGTCGCCGTGGAAAAAGAGGGCCGCGCATAGTTGGAGGGCTTGGAGATGGGCTCACGGCCTGCTCAAAGGCGCGGAGAAAATGGGCCGCGTTTGCCGATGCATGGGCCTTGGTTGGAGTAGCCGATGACGTCCACCATCCTATTTTCCATGGGCCCGGACGTCCACCATCCTGTTTTTGATGGGATCATGCGGCCGGAGGCTCGAGCAGGTCGGCGTGCGCGATGGGAGAATAAATGGGCCGCATTTGATGGCTGGCTGAGGGCCCAAGCCAACAGGGCTTGGATACTGGGCCGAGCGCCGGCTGGCACGAGCGCGACGCGGAATTCTCGGCCGCGCCGTCCGTTCTTCGGATTTCTACCGTTATTTCGGGCTTGATGGGATTATAGCCGTTGCTAAGGTCATCTCTACTATAATTGACCAATTGAAATTACACTCAGTCCACCCAAGAATACGTCCCCCGCTGAAAGCACCAAACTTCGTGCACCCACAAAAATGCACCCAGCAAATTGTCTGCATTAAAATCAAGGGCTAAAAAAAACTCTCCCTGGCTTCAACACAATCGTGCGACCTGGATGGAACGTAGGCTTCAACGCGAGGCTTCAACACGGAAAAAAAGGAAACAATTTCGTCGCGTCTTCTGAAAAGCCTCCCCGCCTCCCCCCGAATCGGGCGCCTCCCCCTAAACCTAAACCCCGAATCGGCCGCCGCCTCCCCCTCTTCTCCATCTGCGCCGCCATCCATCTCCTCCTCTCTCGGCCGCCCCTTCCTCTCCTTCTCTACGGCCCCCCTTCTCCGCTTTCTCCACCAGATCTCGGCCCCCTACCTCTCCTCCGCTCCGCCGCCGCCTTCTCCTCCCCACCCTCTGCTCCGCCGCCATCTCCTCCTCCCCCCAACCCTCTGCTCCGCCGAACCGGCTCTGGCTCCTCCGCCCGTGCGCCGCCTGCAGCTGCGCCGCAATTTCGGCCCACGCGCCCGCACGCGCAAACCCCGGCCGTTGCTGCGCCCGAAGCGCCGACCCCGCCGCACGAAGTTGCCGATGGTCCGCCTCCCCGTACGCACGCGCCTGGAAGCGCGCCGACCATCGGTGTTCGCGCCACTGCGCCGCACCCGAGGTTCACCACCGGCCTCGTCGCCGGCCGCCGCCCAGAAGCCGGCTATCGGCACCGGGAATAGGCATCTGGTTGCAGCAAGCTGTCGGAGCGAAGGCTCTCTGAGCCAGGCACGACTGTAATCGAACCGGATTTGGGTTCTCCTTGTGCTCCCATGAGGTGATCCAGGTATTATCATGAGACGCAAACATGGCCATTGTGATGGATCATAGCATCTATGAATCCACATCCACCTTTTTCTCCCTAAGCTTTACCTTCCTGTACAGATGAAGCGAAGAGAGAAACAACAATGGAGTCAACCGCTTTTGTACTCAAGGTGACTTTCTTTGTTATTTCAGTTTTTCTAATGTGTTGGTGTGTGAATTATCTGGCTTCATATACTGATCTACTGTACAATTGCTCATACACATTTTTTACTCGATAGAGTTGAAGCATATAATGATGATTCGAGGGTTTGATGCATGCCGAGCAATTCTTGTTTCGGTTCTGGAAGGTCGAATTGCGCCGATGGTTTGAGAGTTTAAAGGATGCCCAAAAATGTTGCCTTTCGGCATGCTATGTACATATACAATTTTATGATCAACTTTCTTATTTCAATCCCTCCATATACATTTTGATTCATCTTTTCCTGTAGGTGCTCTTGGAAGTGCTAATTGTAGCATTCGTGAATACTCACAGTTGCAATGAAATTTACGTGGTGTCATCCTGGAATTAGATTATATTAGTAACCTCTTCTTTTCTTGTGGTCCATTTTTTTTGTATTAGTTTGGTTTTTCTCTGTGGGGGCAAATCTGATGTTTCATTCAAAGAGTGGTATATGCCCTAGGTTAGTTAATTATTTCTTGAATAGAAGGTTCACTAGAAATGCTTATAAACTTACAGAGATAGTGCTTGCAGCCTATTTCTGGCCACATCACCTACTAAGTTATCTTTTGATTCAGGGAAGATCAAATTGATGGCTGCTACTTGCCATACTTATCTAAATGACGTGTTGATTCCATGTTTACTCTCTAGAACATACTAAAATTCGTACACCAGCCTATCAGTTCAAATTTCAGAGGCACAAAAAAACGTAGATGTGTCAGGTTCGTTCTTTTCCTTTTCTTTATGTACATTTCTCCCTTTATTTTTTCAGCAAACACTAGCTGCTACTCCGTTTTCGTGCTACCTCATTTGTTTGAGAGTTCTTTTTTTCACCTGGAAGAGGTGAGTATTATGGAATGAAGAATAGATCTTATAGCAAACCATATCCAGTTTTCTGTGCTGATTGCTACAGTGCCTCGGGATGATTTCATGTTTGATTTTTTTTAAAAAAAAGAAGTGCAGTAAATGGTTGTAGCAGGAGGGTTCCTCTAGCAAGAAAGCCTTTATTTTCTTCAATAAGGTATGGCGATCAATATGATTAAGCTATATAGCTTTGACTGTAGATCTGTTCTGCGCTTACCGTGATGCATTTAAGGTTACGGTTCTGCAGGGCTTGTGCTGTTAGAGCACTTTATGTTCCTCTTTGTTAGATTATTTTGTTGATTGTTACTGATTTCCTGACTTCCCGTTTGTATTTGTCATGTAGCTTCTCCACCAGTCATTATCTGTGACGGCTGGTATCATACGGTGTTCTTTAGAAGGCACCACGCCTGTTCCTGGCTCTGAACATGATGATAGGTGCATGTTGTATGGTTTCTCCCTGTACCCACCAGGTCAACACTAAACATTTCACTTGTAATTCGACATGCCTTAAGAGCATCAGTGGCCAGAAAGATCAACATGGTTGAGCCAAAGTGGCGTTAGCTGACAGAAAATACCTCTGTATTATCCAATGCCCCACCTCTTTTTTCTGCAATGAGCTCATAATCCTTAGCTGTCACTTTTTTTGTTCCGCAAGGTTGCTGCATGATCTACAGAAAGTACTTTGTTCTGTGTCGATCTTTTCCTGTTGTCCCTCACAAGTCACAAACGAAATATGTGCTGCAAACATATGTAGACGCGGCCAGAACTGCCACTTGACATTAATGTAAAATTCTTAAGGGTCGATACTGCTTTTTGTAGTCCGATTAAATGTCGTGACTTCCTCAGGTTTGCCATCATGATGTTATTCTGGGTTTCTCATGGCAGCTGTGTACATAAATATATTGCCTTCCAAGTTTCTGCCTGTATTATCTCGGACTATGATTCACTTTCGCAGTTTATATATAGCATGTGCTCTCTCTTTAATGCTTAACTATGTGCCCCCTAAATATAATGATCATTGTCTTATTTACCTACTCATGCTTGACCGTCCGCTGCATAATCATCTGTTAGACCATGTGGCTAAGTCTAGAATATTTTAGTGATGAATAATTCACAATGGTTAATTTATGATGAGTATTTTATAATACTGCTTATCGGTGTGTATTGCGTGTGTACACTGATCTTGGTCAAGTTGAGACGAACCTTACAGTTCTAGCTCACAGCGGCACTCTTTTCTTTTTTTAGGTTCTCTACTTTATCGAGCCGATTGATGAGGTGGCCATTCAGAATTTACAGACATACAAAGAGAAAAAATTTGTCGATTATAATAGAAGGCAATCTATTATATTGCTACAGATAGTCTTCAGAGTGCAAAGACTGCTCCTTTCTTGGAAAAGCTGGTTCAGAAAGACATTGAAGTATGACTACACTTTATTGTTGATAAAAAATTGATTTTCTGTTGTGCTACAGCCTACAGTTCTAGCTCACAGCGGCACTCTTTTCTTTTTTTAGGTTCTCTACCTTATCGAGCCGATTGATGAGGTGGCCATTCAGAATTTACAGACATACAAAGAGAAAAAATTTGTCGATATCAGCAAAGAAGACCTAGAATTGGGTATGGAAACTCTGAAAATTTTATGTGATTGGTTATAAACTTTTGGCTTTTTTTGACATGACACTAACATATGTTGGCTGTTACAGGTGATGAAGATGAGGACAAGGAAAAAGAAAGCAAGCAGGAATACACTCTTCTTTGTGACTGGATAAAGCAACAGCTTGGCGACAAAGTTGCCAAGGTCCAAATCTCAAAGCGACTCAGCTCTTCGCCATGTGTTCTCGTATCTGGCAAGTTTGGTTGGTCAGCCAACATGGAAAGGTATCATGATTGTTCAGACCTACAAACAGAATATTAGCTCAGAAGTGTACAGTTATTTTTTCTTTTTTTCTTTTTTTTTTTGAAAATGGAGTTATTTTTTTTTCTAATATGTGCTTCTTCAATTTGATAGGCTCATGAAAGCACAAACACTTGGTGACACATCAAGCTTGGAGTTCATGAGAGGAAGAAGAATTTTTGAAATCAATCCGGACCACCCTATTATCAAGGACTTGAATGTAAGATGACAACAATATGTTGTTACAAACTGTACCTAATTTGTTCTCATATCATGCTGCATAACTCGATAGCACTCAATTCTTATGCCTCATGTATGTATGGCAAACAATTACAGGCTGCGTGCAAAAACGAGCCTGAAAGTACTGAAGCCAAGAGGGCGGTTGAATTGTTGTATGAGACTGCCCTGATCTCGAGTGGATATACTGTAAGTACGACAAACCTATGCTTGTGTGTTATGGTCTATGATGATATATATGATTTGTAACGTTATGATTGTTCACTTGGATTGGCCAGCCTGATAGTCCAGCGGAGTTGGGAGGCAAGATCTACGAGATGATGACAGTTGCCCTTGGTGGGAGATGGGAAGATCGAACACCGAGTTGGCTGAAGCAACCACCGACGAGACCAACGCTGAGTCGGACTCTTCTGAAGGTGCCGAGACGGAGGTTGTTGAACCCTCTGAAGTGAGGACTGAGAGTGATCCATGGAAGGATTAGTGAGTTTGTAGGCATCCTTTATACGCTGGAGACGTATGAGCAAAATAGAAGTTTACACCAGAGCCGGATTTATGTTGAATTGAGTGGAAAAACGTCTTAGTAAGAACATTGTGTTCATCACAAATCTTGTTCAGGTTGCCATGAGGGTAAATTTTGTAGGGGCCTACTTCAGAGGGTCATTTAATAAAAGTCATTTATATTTCATGCAATTTTTCAGTGATGTTCTGGTTAAGCTCAAGCTCATCCTTATACATGAACAGATTACACCTCAAAGAGCAGTTTAGTCATAGGCTTTCTGAAGTTAAAGACGAACAACAATAACAGCAGGACGTCCTTTGGCTTCTTGCAGGGAGCAGTGGTTGGAACCATTAGTGGAAATTGCCGTTTTATGATGCATCAGGTAAAGTAAATTTGTAAAATGTCTACCAGCTTGTAAATGTTTGTGGTTTGCAATAATTCTTCCTTTTTACTTTCGTAATATTTCCATGTATGCCAACTACAAATATTTTGCATTGAATCGACAACCTGCTGCGGTTGGAAAATCAGATTGCCCTCAACGGCAAGAAAAATCCTCTTGTAAAAGGATCACAAGTTTTAGGTAAACATCTTCAAGAAAAGAATGACTCTTGTTGCGATCTGTAACTTCATTCATCCTTCTTCATCATGAATGCTTCGACTTTTGTTTTTAACATTTCCCTTGCGTTCTGTCCAAGCAACCCAAGTAAACTAATGGTAACATCTGTGACTCAAAGATCAGAATATTGGATGGCTACAATGTGATTCAGAATTCAGTGGTACAACTCAAACACTTAAGCTTTATTCCTATTGCTCAACTCAATCATTACCTTTGATGGACTCAACTCATCTCTACCCCTCTATAATACACCAAAATTTTCTTTACTAAATCCACCCCCTCAACCACCCCCACAATCATGCCTAATCTAAGTTCACCCAAATTTGTGTACCAAAGTAATCCAACTTCATACAAATGAATGGCCTGGATCTCTCCTCAAGCCTTCTTCTCTTACTCATTGAAGATCCTAAGTCCAAAATCATCCGGATCATGCACATCATTGAACCCAGAACCCCACCCCGCGCCCACGCACACGCACACGCCCACGACACTGCCCACGTCCTTCATTATGTGACATTCATTATGTGACAAAAATATTTGGTTATACAATATA
Source organism: Dendrocalamus sinicus (assembly GCA_036346575.1). Classification (NCBI taxonomy): domain Eukaryota; kingdom Viridiplantae; phylum Streptophyta; class Magnoliopsida; order Poales; family Poaceae; genus Dendrocalamus; species Dendrocalamus sinicus. Next base: position 34,295,023 of record CM070663.1, read on the forward strand.
TGAGACGTGAATCTTAATGAATCTGATTGTTCGTTTTATTTTTTACAAATTTTATCTTGTTTTGTATTTTACCGTAGCGTTAGCACGGGCACACTACTAGTATATAATAGTACAATATTAGTTGTCTATAAATCTTACTATATAGGACACAAAATAATGTGGAGAAATGAGAAGGAATATAGATAATTGGGTCGTCTCTTATATAGTAGTCGACTGTAACACGATAAACAAGACACATTGTATTGTAAAGAAGCTGTTTAATAGAGACATGCAAAAAGACAATCGGTTGTATAAGCTGTCGTTAGTGCTATCTATAGATAACATGTAGGATATTATAGACAGTAGTTATGTATACTATTATACATACTCTAATAACTTTTGGTCTTAACATGAGTATTTGCATAAAAATAAATAAATACGGATAAGCAATTTTAAAAATTGTTTTAATAAGTTACTTCAAGAGATAGGAAAAAACCCATCATATTTATTTATCCGGCATAAAAAGAGGCCCGCATGGACCGGTGAGATGTCGTCGTGGCGCCACGCGGCCATCTGAACCCACATTTGAAGAACCCCGGTCCTGGCTACGTACCTCGTACACGTACGTCCGTTCCATTTCCAACGTGCATGCAGGGATGGCACGTTTCTTCTCTCTATTATTTTATGTTTAGAAGAACAGAAGTGCTATACCACACTCGAATGTTTTTTGAGTAAAATCAGTCAAATTTCTAACATTTCGATCTTTCTATAGATTCGTGCATCATCTTCGCGGCTGGCATTTTCCTCCTCTCTGGCGACGCCATCATCTTCTCGCGTCACCGACCCATAGGGTTAGGGCTCGATTTACCGTTAGGGTTAGAGTTCACCAGAGCCCCCTAAGCTTAGAGGGAGGCCAGAGCGACGGTGGACCAGTGGTGGGAGGTGGAGGTGGCGCTGCCTTGACCGCGAGCGGGAGGAGGGTGGTGGGTAGGGTAGTTAGCGGGGGGCGATAAGTCGTGGAGTCCATTAGGTGGCGGAGGGGGTGCTAGCGGACCCGGCAACGTTAACCGCCGGAGACAGGGAAGAAGGGCGAGGTGAGGGCTTCGAGATCAAATCTGGTCGAAGATGGAAAAGGTCGGTGCAGAGAAGGAGGCGGGGGAGGGGGAGGTGGTGTTGCGGCAGCCTCATCGGTGCCGAAGGAGGCGAGGGAGAGGGGTGGTGGTGGTGTGACGGCCTCGTCGGCGCCAAGGGCCATGGGGATGTGAGGTTAGAGACTTAGCATTACGAGGGAGAAGCATATAAATGAGCCAAGGTTAATCTCGGCCGGCCTTTGGTTCTTGATCCAATGGTTAAAAATATTTGACTGATTTTAACCTTAGAAACAGTGAAATATTCTATAGTTAAATGCACTGTAGACATACCCTTAGAAGAATGGCACGTTTCACATACCTGCTAGCCCGTGCCTATATAGTTACTTGCACGACCTGCAAGCTAGGCAAAAGGAACAGGGCCTGCCGGCCAAGTAATTGGGCGCACACGCACGTGCCGAACGAAGCCGTAGTCAATTGTTGTCATCTTGAAAAAGGAAAAACGTACGTGCATGTTTAACATACGCTGCAGATCGATAGACGTACGCGTATCTGTACGCACAGGAGGCGGCTTTCGCGTTCACGCACATGCACGTGTACGTGCTGCCAAGTGAAGACAACAGTATGCTAACCCATTACACGCCCACACTAGGAACTAAACCAGTTCGAAGTAGCAACAAGAAATCTCACTATTTATTTGCAAGTTACAAGTCATAAACAGAACCAAGCATGCTTGAGCTTCGATCTCCTGTTCTGATGGAGTTTAATTAACTGTGAGATGTTATTGCATGCGCAGCTATCGCTAGTTTGGGTCCTGATGTCCTCGTTCGTATTTTTCTCTTGTCTCCATTCGTAGCAGGAAGGAAATAGATAACCACATCGACCGATCCTTCAAAGTTGGAGATGTGTGTGCCTTCAACTCATGCATGCACCTGTTGTTAGTCGAGGGCATGCCATTTTCGGAGTGCTTATCACTTGATTAATTCCCTTACAGTAATGGCATAGTACATGCACATGCACTGCCCGGGTGACGTGTGTCTGGCTAGACGCTTGTTGTTCCTTATTTCCTTCGGTACGTACGACTGACTATTCTTGATTGATCGGTTGCGTACTGAGCTGTACCTTGCGAGAAAAATTGGGAAAGGAGATGCGTCAAGCAAGGACGCGTGAAATTATCTGTCTCTGAATCGATTCCAGAGAGAGATTTCTTTCGGCCAAACAAACAGTAGACATCACGTTCTAATTGCTAGCTAGTACTATCTCTGACCAATGTGTTCAACATCCTGATCGTCTTAAAGATTTGTTCGATCCTAACTTAGGCCCATGGCGGCCGGCCAGGAGGGTAAAAACTCAAAAACGGAACCCTCTACTTGGTCCACTCCTCGATCTAGGCAACGCGGTGGGGTTCAAGTTGGAGCACAGAGCGAACGGCGGCGAGCTCTACAGTGGCGAAACACGGGTGCATGACACCACGGGGCCGGTTGCACCAAAAGTAAATTAAAGGTTAGGAGAGCATCTAAGGGTAAAGAGGAACTCACCATAGGCAAACGCGAGGCTCGAGAAAGGGTGGAGCGAGTTGTCAGTGTGGACTAGGTTGGCAGCGGGAAGGTCAACACGGTTGGCTCGCCGAAGTGAGAGGGGGAGGTTGGCATCGCTCGAGGTGTCTTTGAGATGTCCTTACGGTGCTCCGAGCATGGTGAATTGGACGAGGGCGCAACGAATCGACGGCGGCGGCGGTGACGAAATGGCCAAAGCCGAGTACTACTACAAAAAAAAATGTTAAACTAGACGCTTACATCATAAACGGTTCCTAGGAACCGTCTATACTGTAAGTATCACAGACGGTTCCTAGGAACTGTCTATGCTATAAGTATCATAGACGGTTTATACGAATAACTGTATGTGGTATTTTCACAGACGATTATTTATACAAACCGTTTGCGATAATACAAGACATCACAGACGGTTCTTATCAAGAAGATAAGAACCATCTATGAATTATCACAACGGTTCTTAATAAGAACCATTTGTGATAATGGCAGACTTCATAGATGGTTTGTATTAAAAACCGTCTGTGATATATTTTCCGCCTTGTAATCCCCAAAATTTCATAATCTCCCGTCTGAGTCCAAGTAGGATTTAGTTTTGAGACACTTTTAGTAAAACGGGTATAACTTTTACATACGGTGTCCGTTTTCGACGTTCTTGTACTCATTGGAAAGCTAAAGATGAGCCCAATTCAAAAAAAATGACCGGCTTGCACCAGTCACCCTCTAAGACCCTCAAAATTGGTCATGTTTAGTCTCAAATTTGCATTTTAAGTTTTTAGCTTCTGTTTTTACCAAAAAAAAATTATCTTCCCTTCGGAATTTTGTTTCGCCTTAACTGCAAAGTTGTAGATATCGTCAAAACTTTTCAAACAAGTATATATAATATATATAAGCTATATAAAATTTTGCTATTTTATCTTTTGAGACTAACTATTTATATTATACCGATATATTGTCTTTGTGACGCTATTATCACCAACTATTTTTGTTATGAACCATTTGTGATATTTTCTTTTATCATAGACAGTTTTTGTTATGAACCGTCTGTGATGTGTGAGTATCACATATGGTTGGTAGCTAGAACCGTCTATGATAGTGTTCTTCACAGACGGTTCTAGTTATAAATCGTCTGTGATGTATTTATCACGGATGGCTCACAAACCGTTTGTGATAACCTCTGATTATCACTGACGCATAAATTCAGACTGTTCAAAAAACGTCTGTGATGACAGTTTTGAACCGTCTGTTATGATCCTTTTATAGTAGTGGAGGAAGGAGGGCGGAAGGTGGTTTCAAGGCAATTGGAGTGGAGGGGGTAGAATTGGGAGCAAGGGCAGGTGGCCCAGGGGCTTTATAGCTGTGGGAAAAGGTGGCCGTTGGGACGGCATCAATGCGGTGCGAAGGCCGAAGGTGGTGGCGCTTGGCACAGGCAAGGAGGGGGGCACACACGAAGTGAGTTAAGGCAACAGGACACGCAGAGACAACGGTCACTCGCGGAGATCTCGAGCACGCGGCGCAGTGCATACACGTCGCGAGAGTGGCTAGCACGGATGCAGATGCGGCGCAGTGCAGAGAAGAGGGAGGAGAGGGGAGGGGGTTCGAGCATGGCGAGGGTGGCGTAGCACGAGGGTGTACAGGGGCGAGCGACGGCACACACTGCTGCAGCACAGGACGCGGCGACGCTGGTGCGTGCACAACGAATGTGGGCTAGGGTGGGCACAGCACGAGCACGACACGTGTAGATGCGCACGGCGAGGGGAAGGAGCGGCATGGGCCGGCTCGGGCCGATCCAAAGGTCTGGTGGGCCGAAAGAAGGGGGAACAAGCTTGGCTTGGTCCAAGGGAGGATTTGGGCTTTGGGAATTTTGAAAACCAATTTGAATTCAAGTTTAAGCTTTGATTAATTTAAAATTTTCAAACTCTTATTCAAGCACTTTTAGATTCCCAAAATGGGATGTTACAGTTACGGTAGTAGAGAGCTGCTTAGCTTACTAGCTAGTCTGTTGCCAGCTGCTGCCCGCTAGCTTCTCGTTTCATTGTTGCCCATACGCTCGTGCATTAAAGTTGACATTGCCAAACTAATTGATTTGTCGCTAGCTCTTCCGTTTCTGGGGAGTCAACTTGTTATATTAATGAGAGCTAATATATTGTCGGATACATCGTATATGTACTAAGTCAATATTGTCCTAATTAAGCCCTAACTCCGATCCTAACAGACGTAGCACAGACGCAAATATTAATTGTAGACCTTAAATAATAGCGTTGATCGATTAAGAGGGCTCAGACACTACTGTTCCTAGCCATGTTTGACCTGCGCGACACAAAATACAGATTCTTCTGGATCGGTGTTACAATTCGATAATATGTCTGCATAGTGCATACAGATCGTTTTCGATCGTGGCCGGTGCAGCATGCAGTTATGTCTTATGAGAAACATCCCATGATCGTCCCTACTGCTTAGCTCCCATGATCGTCCATACTGCTTAGCTCCCATGATCGTCCATACTGCTTAGCTCGCACAGGTCAACGCCAATACAAGTTGCTAGCTAGTACTGTAGTACATGCATGGGAGTATATATGTACGTATATGCAGCGCAGCTGGTGCATGCAGACTATACACACACCACTAGATCCGATATATGTACTGAATGAGACAAGTTGCATGGCCCTTTAAGAATGGAGTTCGATCGATCAGAACACAGAAACTATAGCTCGATCGATACCAAACTGACCAGCTGCTGCTAGCAAATTACCGAAACTCCGAGAGAGAGAGAGAGAGAGAGAGAGAGAGAGAGAGAGAGAGAGAGTCCTAACATATATGGTGGTGGCAGCTGCAGAGGCAGATAGAGCATGCATGCATCCATATATGGATCTATAAATCGATAACTTTGTCATAAATAAATAAATAGTGCGTAGTGTACATGTGTACACATGCACGCACGATCGAAACGCTCGACCGCGCGGGAGATGCATCTGGACGTTCGTCTTTTATGAGCTGCATGCCTGCCGAGCGACCACCCACCCCTGCGTGACGCACGGTATTAATATAGGTATACCTGCTGCTACCTAGCTAGATGCTATATATACGGCCGATATACGTGCGTATATGCGCTAATGCGCATGTGATGTATACTACACGGTAGACGTAGTCGTCTCGTCGTTGTTCATGTACGTAGAGCGATTCGTGTTATATACCGCGCGTGTATGGTGTGTTTGTGTTGCTATATGCGCCATTTGATCACTTAGTTACTTTGACTTGTACTACTGTTGTACATAATATGTATTACTGTTGCAGTTTACGACCACTCTGGTAGTCGTTATGACCACCGAGAGTCTAGCAATGATCATGTTGAAGCTCCTCCGACCACGCCTCGTAACTTCAGCTGACGAGAGTTACGACCACATTCACGTTGCGCTGCGCTCCTTCGACCACATAGTAGGCTCGATCACCGTAGTCGTAACTCAATTACGACCACGTTGTGACTTACGACCATGTTGAAGACTCTATCGACCATCGTGATTTTAAAGCTTACGACCACGTTAAAAACCTGATCGCTGTGGTCGTAACTCGTTTATAATCACGTCTTCTACTCTGCGGCCGTGGTCGTAACTCATTTACGACCACGTCTTCAGCTCCTGCGGACACCTTCGCTCGATCGCCGTGGTTGTAACTCGTTTACGACCAAGTTTGTGAACACGTTGAACTCGATAATTTTCGGGAGCCAAAGCACTCTGCTTTCTTTATTTCTCTTCCTCTCGCTTCGATCACTCCAATCGCTTCAACTCGCTATTCTTTTGTTACATTGCTCTCTTTTATACCGGCTCTACGGCTAAGAGACATAAAAGCAATATAACTTGGAAACAGACTAGAACTGGACTCAATTATGACTCGACTTTTACGACTACGACATGAACTCGAAAAACTGACTCGTACTCGTACACGAACTCGTGCACGACTACGACCACTGACTTGTACTTATACTAGCTACACTTATATACGCACATCGGCACATGCATGTCGACGTAGTTCAGAAGAAAGAATATATGGCATTATGGATCTCCATCAGACTTCTTTGCCCCTTCTTTTTTGTAAGAAATAATCGATCTCCATCAGACTGCAGTTACCTGCTTCTTGCCTACACGGAACAACGACAATTGAGTTGAGTGCGTTATACCGATACCGCTATTCTTGTAATGAAGACAAACTGACAAAAAAATAATAAAGTATTATATTACTGCCATAAGAGAGTCCGAACAGTACCTATATTAGATAACTAACGGTACTAGCTAGCTAAACAGTTCTGGAACTTGCTGATGCATGCGAATGCTGGAGGCCGTGCATGTTCTGAACATTTATACACTACTGCCGCATAGTTCGAACGGTTGCTGACTTGTGTGATAAAGCTGAGTGTATGGGATATCATCTCTTTTGGTACGTTACGTAGCATTCGATCTATCCAGATGGAAGTCTATATTGGTACGTATGGGATATATATGTATGTCCGAGTGCAATGTATGTGTGACAATGTGTCAAGTGATCTCGTGTTTTTTTCCTTGAAACTGCAAGTGATCTTGTCACATATACATGCTTACATGGAAACGCCGAACAGCGACTCAACTCCTATCGGTCGATCGATCGAGCTTTGATTAATTTGTATGAGGTCGATGGTCAATCGATCAATCAGTACAGAATAAATGTTGCCATTCATGGATTAATTAGTTTCTTCTACTGATCAAACTGGCATTTGTCATGCATGTGGCGCACTCATTTATTTTAATTGCCTTATCTTACCTCTCTTTATAAACAACTACGTCTAATTTTAAGGCATCACAACACATATAAGGAGGATTTTTTAACCCTAACCAACTATTTATATTTTACTCTAAGGGCGTCTCCAACAGCTGGCTATTTAGTTAGCTAGATCTGATGTGGCAAGGAAAAAGTAGGAGAGAGAGTAGTCACTAGCGACGAGCAAATAGCTGATCTATTTCACGTAGTCCAAGAACATGAGAGAGGAGCATGTGGGTCCAACAAGATAAAATAGTCTTTACTTTTGTCTCTCACCTCCACGTCGGTGACTATATAGCGATACTAGCTATTACCGGCGGCGTACTACGTTCACGTCGGGTCCGACGACACCAACGACTCGGCCGTAGTACCTGATAGCGAAGGATTTTTTTGCCGTGTACGACCCCACCAAATTTTTACCGAGACCCCAGTGCCAAATGACGAAGAATCGCAATACGTGAGACACGTAATCCATTTGCTCACCCATCAAACAGCAAATCCACAATAGCCCATCAAGGCCACATACGTACGTACGTGATTACAGGAATTAGAGTGGAGCCGCCAGGCTGCATCAATCCATCCGATCTAGCGATCAGGTATTCAGGTGCACGGCCGCCCTTTCAGTTTCCTGACTCCTGAGTTTCTTATCTGAGTCTTCTTGACTTCCCGTCTTCCCCTGTTGACGGCCATTGCCCGTCGGCGTCGGCGTCGCGCCGTCGCGCCGCCCTAGCACTGGCCGGCCCACCGCTCGTCCGTGAATCTCCGATCTCAATTCTCAAGTTCTGCTGATGTCCTGCTCCTGCATCTCTGAATCTCTGATTTAAAGTTGTTTCACTACTGACAAGATGCGGTATCCATCTACTATTCTACTACTATTCTATTAACCATGTACGCATACATCTTATTTGCTTTAGTATTTTTAATTATGTAACTAATTTAGTAATTGTACAGTCAATCAGAGCACTTTGAAAGGATTTCTTAAAAGGCCATTGCCCCCGGCCGATGGTAATGACAATAATCATGGAGACACTTCAAGAATAAGAAGAGATGGAGATGGCACTCCATCAAACATTAACTGTACTATTCAGCGCACTTCACGGATCTCACGAGCTGAGGTAAATTTTGATGAGCTTCCATATGATCCCGCGGATAGAAGGAGAATATCAGATTACATAGGCGACAAATTGCAAGATGACGTAAGACGAAAATATTTGACTAGAGGTCCTTGTAAGCCACCACCTGGTTTTATGTTTCCAACGATAATGATAGCGGGTTTTCCACGACGGTGTCAATATGAATGGTTCACCAAATATGATTGGTTAGAGTACAGTGAAAAGATGGATAAGTGTTATTGTTTATATTGTTACTTGTTTAGAGATTGCAACAAGGGCCAAGGTGGGAATGATGCATTTGTAATAGATGGTTGGGATGGCTGGAACAAATCTGATAGGCTTCGAGATCATGTAGGTAGTAAATGTAATAGTTTTCATAACACGGCTGTGAAAAGATGCAATAATTTGTTGAAGCCTGGCCAGTCAATTGCCGATGCTTTAAACAAGCAAAATGATATCACTAAAGAGCAGCATCTACTTCGCCTAAAGACATCTATTAAAGCTGTCCGATATTTATTGCATCAAGGTTTAGCTTTCCGTGGCCACGATGAATCAACAGATTCTACAAATAAGGGGAATTTTCGAGAGTTAGTACAACTTTTGGCTGATGAAAATGACAAAGTAAAGAAAGCTGTTGGAAGTAATGCTCCTAAAAATAATAAGATGATTGCTCCAGAAATTCAAAGGGATATTGCGAATTGTTTTGCTGAGGTAAGAAAAGCCCCTCATTATTTTTTTACAAACTATGTCATCTCTCATAGTCTATAATGATAAACTAACTTTTACTTGTTTTTGCAGATCATTGTGAAATCTATTGTTGAAGAAATTGATGGTGATGTGTTTTGCCTTTTAGTGGATGAGTGGTGATGTATCCGGAAGGAACAAATGGCAGTTGTCTTACGGTATGTTGATAAGCTTGGGGTAATAAAGGAGAGACTTATTGCTGTTGTTCATGTGCAAGAAACATCAGCTTCATGTCTGAAATCAAACATTGATAATTTGTTTGCTAAGTATGGATTGAGCATAAAGCAAATTAGAGGACAAGGTTATGATGGAGCAAGCAACATGAGAGGTGAGTTCAATGGACTGCGGGCTTTAATTGAGAGAGAGAACAGCTCAGCGTATTATATCCATTGCTTTGCTCATCAGTTACAGTTAGTCATTGTCGCAGTGGCTAAGAAGAATGATGATGCTAGTGACTTCTTTGACATGATATCCCTATTGCTTAATGTGGTAGGAGCTTCCTGTAAACGAAAAGATATGATTCGAGAAAGTCAACAGGAGAGAGTTAGAAAAGCCATAAGCAATGGACAGCTAACTAGTGGAACCGGATTAAATCAAGAACAATCCCTTCAAAGAGCTGGAGACACACGTTGGGGTTCTCATTTTAGAACCCTTAAGAGCGTAAGCAATCTATTCCCTGAAGTTATTGAAGTGCTCCAATATGTGGAAAAAGATGGTCCAACTGATGCAAAGAGACGCCAAGCCCGTGGTCTCCTAGACTATCTCAAGGATTTTGACTTTGTGTTTCACTTGCACCTAATGTTGCTTATTTTAGGCCATGCAAATTCTTTGTCACTGTCCTTGCAGAGGAAAGATAAAGACATCCTGGAGGCCATGTTAGAGGTGAAGTTAACCAAGCAGAAATTTCAGAAAATTAGGGATGATGGTTGGGATGGTTTGCTGCAGACTGTATACTCCTTTTGTGAAGAGCATGGCATTCCTAAGTTGGATATGGATGAGGAATATATTGATCGCCATAGGCCAAGAAAAAAGACCAATCGCACCAATTATCAACATTATAGATATGATTGCTTGAACCCAATTGTTGATTTGCAGCTTATAGAGTTCAATGATCGTTTTAACGAGGTAAACTCTCAGTTGCTTACTCATATCGCTGCTTTCAGTCCCAAGAATTCTTTTGAGGCATTCAAATCTGAGAGTCTAATGGAGTTGGCTAAGTCATATCCTGATGATTTCAACTCAATGCAACTTAAAGATCTTGATCGAGAGCTTAATTTTTACATTGACAATATGCGGTGATGAAAGATTTGCCAACTTGAACACTATTTCGAGCTTGCTAGGTTGATGGTGGGTACAAAAACATTTGGGTTTTCCTTTGGTTTATCGACTTCTCAAGCTAGTCTTGGTTCTTCCTATCGCCACTGCATCAGTGGAGAGGTGTTTCTCAAGAATGAAAATTGTGAAGACAATATTGAGAAATCGTATTGGAGATGGATTTATGAACGATTGTATTATATGCTTTGTGGAACCGGAATTTCTATCCACAATTCCAATCGAAGATGTGATTGTTCGCTTTCATAAAATGGAGGATCGTAATCGTAGAGGGAAACTGTAAGAGGTAACTACTCTTGTAATTTTGTGAAACCTTATTTTGCCACAATATGCACTGTTATACTATGAACTTGATATTATGCATGGTATTATATTATCAGACCCTACAAATTAGCACTTAGTAGTCTGAGTACCGACCCCGGCTGCCATTTTTCCTGGCTTCGCCGCTGGCTATTACCATTGCGGACGCCCTAATAGCTCCATGCATCTCATCTACATCATCCTAATTTCAGCACAAAATACACAAGAGATAGAATCAATAACTTTCTTAGATGTAAACATGGATACAGATTTTTTTAATTTTATATTTCTCCTCAAGTGTATTGTTAAGAGCATCAATCTTAATTGTCAGCCTAGAACAATTTTCAGATGATTGAGTCCTACAATGAAGAAGCATTTTAGTCTTTTTTATCTTAATTGTACTATCCTCACAATAAAAGCAAGAATGATGAGGATTAAATTTTAGAAATTTCTTAGTAGCACTATCCAATTTCGATTCAAGCAAAGCATAATTTGTACAATATGAAGAAATGGTATCTAAAGGAATCATATATAAGACAATAGCATTCAACCAATCATGATCATTACTAGACTTGAGATAATCTAGTTCATCTAAAGCATCTTTAAGTTGACTAGCAATACAAGAAGGAGAAATTTTTATATTATCCGATTGATCATGCAATCAAGAGCAAGATTCACAGTTATCATCAGAATTCATGGATTTGAGCCTAATAACTTCTAGGTTCAAGTTGTCAATCATAATATCTTGGTTCTTGATCATTTTACCATGTTTCTTCAGTTTTATTTAGTAGCAATAAGAGCACGTTTCATCTCTTTGGAGGAGGAGCATACCTCATCAGGGTCACTGTAGGGCTCGTCGTTAGAGGAGTCGACGTCAGTGCTGCCCTTGGCTATGAAATACATTCTAGTGAAGTCTTGGGTCTTCTTCTTGCCACGGGAGTTGTCCTCTATCCCCGAATTCACATCGTTCATGTCAACGTTCTCAAGAGCGGTAAAAACTCGGTTGACGAATTTATAGTAGTTAGGCTTTTTGAACTTCATGTCACGAGCTTGAGAATGCCTTTGGAAGTCCTTCTTCTCCTTGCTCTTTAGTTGGGGCACTTGGCCCAAATGTAATTTGGCTCACAACACTCAAAGTAAGTGACATGGCCACTCCTCTTATTCTTCACTTTCTTGTATGCACTTGTGAATTTTGTTGATAGGAGGGCTAAGTCATCCTCAGTAAGCCTCTCTAGTTGCTCATCGCTTAAAGAGTGCAAGGCAGACAATGAAAATCCAGAAGAGCCAAAATACAATGAACTCAAAGAGCTGCTTTGAGATGGGTCAACCATAAGAGCCATTGACTCCTGTCTTAAGGAGACATGAGATGAAGTCAATATCATGCGTCTTCAACCTCGAGTAGAGATTATCCATATTAAACTCACTAATGACAGTGTTGTCATTAATGGAACTCATTCCTCAAACCTTCACATCAAATGCACCCAACATTTGGAGTGTATTCTCAGAATAAGCAAAGGTCAACAACACAAAGATCATGAAGAATTTTACTGAACCTTCTCCATAGCTCATCCAAGGATTCACTAGGATTTTGCTCAATGTTTGAGTATATTTTTGAATTGCTTCTATCTCACTTCCTTGATCATGGTAGAGCCCTCATGGTAATCATCGAGGATCTTCTAGATCTCATAAGCAGATCTCAAATGAACGATTGGCTCAAACTCATATCGACTAAGCATTTGAATTAGAAAATTATGAGCATTACTGTTTACCTCTACATCAGGTGTAACCTGGTCATCGACCAACACCACAAAAGGATTCTTAAGCTTAATTCAAATTACGTGCACTTGAGCCTCGATGTAGGATTACATGCGAGCCTTCCAATAAGAAAAATTGACTCCATCAAAAACGGGTTACTCGGTTGAATACTTGTCTAATGCCATAACTCCTAAGACCAGTTAATATCTATGAAAATAGCTAATTGGGCTGATACCACTTGTAGGACCGGTATGATAATAGAGGAGGGGTGAATGGTACTTTCAAATTTTTCTCCAACTAGTCGTCGATCTTCATCCCCAATAACTATAAGAAGCTATGGAGATTAGAGACCAATCACCACACGAAAAAAATCCAAGCAAAACTACCTTCATACTTAAGTAGCAATAGATCAACTTTGTTCTTCACTCAAGGAGTCTCCTTGATTTGGTTGATTTGCTCTTGTTCTTGTTGGTTTTGACCTCTTCTCTCCCCTTCTTGATCTTGTTTTGTACCAAAGATATATAAGTGATAGAGATAACTCATGGAGATCAATCCCCATCCATCTAGATATCATGTCTTGCAAGTTCTTGATATTGCCCGATTTTTCTTGGATTTGACCTCATCATGAGTTTTCTTGACCCCCAAGAGTTTTTACCTTGTGTTGGATGAATTTTTGTGCAAATATGCTAAGTCAAAGCAAATACAGAGGTGTATGTTTGAGAAGAAAACTGTGGTATTTGTATGTGCTACGTAAGACTTAATTTCTTTAAAACGGGGTCATGAAACGTCACGCAACCTAGTCCTCAATCTGGTCGGTGCATGGTCGATGCGTTGCACCTCGTATGGTTGCATGCCACTGGCCAATCACGAAGCGTATGCGCCAAGATCAACCCCTGAGTTTTTGGGTCTTCGACCACGTTATGTTGACCACGGTTGTTTGACCACGGCTGCTTAACCATGGTTATTTCAACCATGTTATTATGACCACATTCTATCGACCACGTTGATTCGACTATATTGTGTCTTCCACGGCTCATTGACCACATTGATTTTACTACAACTCTGGTTGTACTGCTCACACAGAGTTGGTACTTCTGGTCTTCGACCATGTTGGTTTGACCACATTGTTATCTTCAACCATTATTTGGACACCTCAACCATGGATCCTCGATCATGCAGGTCTTCGAAGCATCGATCGGGTACTTAAGCTTGGTTCATGGAACGGTCCACTGTGTCTTATGACCGCCTTACTATAGTCTGGAGGGTCTCCGACTCAGGGGTGCTGATTGGTCTCCAACTACTTCATGAACTCAGGCACACATGTACTCGACTACCATCAACAACAAGATTAGTGCCAACATGATCTATGATCCAGTTTAACTGATGGCTATGTCGTGCCTCATATGGCCGCATGTTCTCAGTCGACCGCAAGGCACGTGGTCAATTTATGGCAACCTATGCACCAAGATGGAAGGAAGAGATTGGTTTCGGTATATCATCTTCGCAATGGAAAGATGATTACACCGTATCTCCATCTGATGGAAGTAATTCTCAACAAATCTTTTTGATATGGAAAGCAGAGGTCTAGAAGGTAAGAAATCGGTAATCAATCAGGAATTTGATCTCAAAATTAATGACATGATTGGCATCGTGTGGGAGCCACGTACATTGCCTGTAACCTTTGCTTGTGCCTGTAAAATGAGAAAGGAAAGAAAATGAGAGGGAAGAGGAGACCTGATTACACCTATATACACATAGGAAAAGATACACATCCCTTTGTGCCCACACACGTAGAGGAAGGAATACACAAAGACGAACGTAGAGGCGATAGACGAAGGGAGAAAGTAACACACACATTGGCATAATCTGTGCAAGCTGAAGCCATCATGCGCTACACTCAAGATGGTAAAACATCATCCATTTTCCCTTTCTTTGCATTTAGCTAGCGTGCAGGCCAAGGGATGGCGACAGTGATGGGAACATCGCCAACGTCTACAGTCACTGCTGGTAATGTCATCACTCAGATGGCTTTAGAGCTTGTTGTTGTGCAACTCGCAGCCATCATGACTGGACTGCCGAGATTGCATGTATGCACCTACAATTCGGTGATAGCTCCACAAGGTGAGGTAGATGGCATTACTTGCAAGTATTTCTCGATGCTTGAGACATGTGATGTCATCAATCACCATTACAATTCACTGAGAACGGCTTGCACAGATGATCCGTCTGTGATATTATCTCTTCACAGATGATTTGTATTAAAAAACTGTTTGTGATATTTCATCGCCTGATTTTGCCACCCCTTTTACTCAAACTTTCAAACTGAAGCGGCGTCGCGACCTCTTAACTATTGATCAGTTCCACTACCCAAATGCCCTTATATATGCTGTCACACACCTCCCCAAATACTCCAAACCGAAGCGCCGCCTAGCTAGCTCCCCCAAACCGATCAAAGCGCTACCTCCCCCAATGATGCCGACTACCTCCTGAGCTCCTTCGCCTCTGGTTGTGATGCCACGGTTTACTGCATAAGGCACTTTTGTCGTAAGAGTGTCTTATGCAGTGTCATCATCGTGACACAACGCGGTGAAGCTGCCGCCATCGGCTTCTCCTTCATCACCGGTGATATATCCCCCACCCCTCCCATCTCTTCCTTGATGCTTAGATATGAAATTACAAAATTACTAGATGGCTAGGGTTTCGCCCATGTAAATCTTGATGCTCGTGCGTGTGAAAATTAACTATTGATGCCTTAATTAGTTCTTGTGATGATCGATGGATAGCTAGGGTTTTGGCCCTTGTTAAAAATTCATGTTTTATTGCAGGATGAAGACATGACTGCTAACTGACTAGACACATACGACCACGACTTACGACTGCATGCCTATGACCATGGCTTACGACTACGGCATACGACCACAGTTTACAACCGTGTGCCTACGATCATAACATACCAAAGCAACAAAATAACAACACGTACAATCTAAACAATGAGCCACCAAAGACATGGCTCCAACCATAAATAGGTATGTTTTGGTTCATTTGCATTCTCTAATTGCGCTATTTTATAGCGCAATTAGAGAATATTGATAAATTGAAGGAGACCTATTTATGATATCGCGAGAACGCAATCACAAATAGTTTTTGACTAGAACCATTTGTGATAATAGGCTATCATAGATGGTTCATAGTAAGAACCGCCTGTGATAACTATTATCACAGATGGTTCTATTTAATAACCGTCTGTGATAAGGGTTATCACAGACGGTTCAAAACCGTCTGTAATGTCCTTAGGGTATTACTGACCTATAAGCACAGATGGTTCAAGAAACCGTCTGTGGTGACGTTTCTGAACCGTCTGTGATGAGTTTTTCTGTAGTAGTGAGTAACACTTGCAAAACAAATCAACTCAGCACAACTCAACATCAGTGGCCAGTCTGATCACGACCACTAAGTCGATCAGACCGCCCTACAACCACTAGTCAGACCGTTATGCACTAGCCAGTCAGACCGTCAGCCAAAGACTGGTCAAACCGCTCTCAATCTGACAACAAAAATCAGAGGATTCGAAAAACAAAATCAAACACAAAATTAAATACCGAAACACAAGTAAAATCAAATACTCATCACAAACATGTGATGATTTCAAAATGTTCTTACAGTATATTTGTCTGGAAATTAATATATAGCCCACTCCCTTTCTTGCTAGCAAATGCATGAAACATCGATCATGAGTCACTATCTAATGATTACACGATAATCAATTAAGATTTGTGGGCTTAATTAATCCGTCTCCTACTACTGACTAATGCATTTGGAACTGGATTGTACGCTTCTATGATTCTCGATGTACTATTAATAGTTTCTGTAGAAACCAAATTTTTTCTAACGAAATCAAACTAGCATTCGCGCACCGTCATGATCGAAATATGGGTGCAACAATGTTATTGTTACAGTGGTGTGTGGCGCTGGGTCTCGGATATATTATTGCTTAACCGTTAAATTAAAGATAAGGTTAAGATAACATATTTCTTCTGACGTACGCGGAGCAGACATTGTTTTTTTTCCCTAACTTAATCTATCCCTACATTTGAATATGGCGGTAATAACTGAAATTTTATCTCTTGCAGAAAAAAAAAGATTAAAATGGCTGTGTGTCATCTTACATATATCAGAGAGTACTGTGCAAAGAGAAGAAAAGAAATTAATCAAGTGCCTAGCTGCCCCCGGCCAAACCGAATTAATTAATTGGACTCCACTATATATACGAGGTGATCCCTAGAGACTCCCTGCCTAAAATCTTGACACCTTTAAACGCACATTCAGCTGCTTATATCTGCATTCGATCCGATCCATCGGATAGATATATACATACACGTACGCGTGCCGTTCATGCGCTTAGGACAAGTAGTCATCCTTGTTCGCATCGAACATACGCACGCACGTACGACGTCGTCTAGCTCGCCCAAGACGTGTGCGCGCAGCTAGCTAGCTCTGTATACGTAGGCGCGCGCCTTCTCGTCGGCGAGGATGGAGTATAGGGAGGAGCATCCGCCGGCGGTGGCGACGGCGCTCACCGGTGAAGCAGTCACCGCGGCGACGTCGGAGAGGAGGTTGCCGCCGCCGCTCACCCACGACGACAACCGCGGCTTCCTCCAGATGCTCCGCGACAAGAAGGAAAGGTAAGCGCGCGTGCATACGCAGCACATGACATGTATCCTAGCTGATCGATCTATATACGTATAGTTAAGAGACTAGTGCAGGATTGTGCTCGCTAACTGTGATGGTGCTTAATTGCGTGCATGGCGTACGTACGAACGCATGGATGCACGGTGAATCCTCTTCTCAGGCTGGGAGTTGGAGCGGCGGGGGTGGAGGTGAGGTTCGAGAAGCTGACCGTGGAGGCGGACGTGCGCGTCGGCCGCCGGGCCGTGCCGACGCTGCTCAACTGTGCCATCAACGCCGCCCAGGTACGTACAATAATCCACAATATTGTTTGTGTAGTGCCGTTAATTGTTTGCGAATCTTTGAAAGTGCTTTCGCTGTCTTGGATGCATTGGCTTTCATGCATGCAACTGTTTGAGAGAGAGAGATCAGAGAGAGAGAGAGAGAGAGATTTTCAGATTCGGTGGATTCGTCGAGGCACGTTGAAAGGATTGTGATCCATAGATCAGTTGAGGTCCGTGTAGGTTACGGTGTGCTTGCATGACGGAAGGTCGAGGGGCTCGAATCAAGTGCTAGGGTTACCTTCAAACAGTGGCGGAGGCAGCTTATTAAACGTGTGGAGTTAATTAAAAGCCCAAATATTCATAAGATTTTACGAGGAATGACCACATGGTTTAGATCCTGGCTACCCCAATGGCTTCAAAAAAGGTGCTAGGATTAGTCTCTTTTGGGCTGTTTGTTCATTGAGCAAAACTAGTTGGTTAGTGGATGCTAGCTAGTAAATACAGTGCATAGATAGATCGATTCCCTCGATCGCCTGCATGTGTTTAGTAATTAATAGATACTTGTTTTACTGTATAAGTATAGTAGTATATGGGTGTCCAAGGATCTTTCTGTGTGTTGTACAGATTAAATTAGATTGGGTGATGATTTTACGCGACTCATATTTTATCATATAAGACGTTGGCCCTTGCTATTTTATCACATATTATACTTACTTATATACCAGTTGTCCATCTACTATCTTATATTAATATTACTAAAGAATAAGAAGGCTATACATAGGACATATCTTGACACAAATAGGGTTGCCCCCACCATGTCCACCCTAAACTGAGCAATGTCAATGGGCTCTTTCAGCCAACTTGCAAGAGATCAATTCCAAACCCTGACCGTATTTTCCAAGACAGGACCTGGGCAGGTCAACGTACGGTAATTCAGATTTCAGAGGCAGCAACATTAGTAGTAGTACAGATCTAACCTGGCTTTTCCAGAGCTGCTCCGAGTTGAGCAGTCGCCGACGACGGCAACAGCAGCGACGACGATGACGATACATGCTTTAATGCGAGTTTTGTCCTCTGGCTCGGAATGTTGCTTGTTCCTTTCCCCTTATAGCATCTCTAATAATGACTTATGAGCTAGCTCTAAGCATATTATTTCATATTTTAATAGAAGAGAGAGAAAAGCTAACTCTTGATCAAGAGCTAGGCTCATACACACATTCCAAGATTATGTGAGATTGTCATGTGAGGCTATTTATATTATGAGCTATGTACTAAAAGTTGGTACTATTGGAGAAGTTGTCTTATAGCTAGTAACTAGCTCATACTGTTGGAGATGCTCTTAGAGAAAACAGATCAGACCACTGATAACGTACGTCTCTCAGATGAGATCGTTCATAATTAATGTCAAACACACATCAAATTCACATGGTGCTGCAAGTCATTTAATTAATAAATGTAGTCTGAAGGTCTGAAGAAAATATCATAATAAGCCACTTAGCAGGTGGTTGAGCAGTGAGCACTGCTCACCTGTTTTAGCCTGACTAGCCCCAGAATTGTTGTTTTCTTCCTGCAAATGTAAGATGGTCCCGCTGGAGTTATTACAAGTGGTTGGCAAATGCAAATAACACAGAGAAAGAGATTAGATCCTTGGAGGCATGAATATTGATTACATACTGCCAGTATTGTTTGTTTAATCATGTTTGTGGAGATTCTGACAAGTCTGCATGTCAAGCCTGCCTCGAGCAGTTTAGCCAAGATTCGTTATGACCGCAGCTGCTAACGAAGGCAGATCCGACATAACTTTTTTTTTGTGCCTTTTCTCGGTACATTCCAGACCTTCTTAGCAGTTGATTTGTCAGGAGAAGTGATCCTTTGGTTGGTCAATTATCCATCCCCTTTGTAGAAAGCACACCACACGCCAAAATTTCTTAGATACCACACAAAGTCTCCCTACGCAGGAGAGTCTGAGCACGCGCCTAACACAACCAAATAATCCAAGATTATCTGCACATAAGGTTCAGAAGTTTGGAAATTGTAGTGTCAAGCGTTACGTGCAAGTCACAGCACCCTGCAAAAAGGAAAGATAGGATATGCTTAACATTTGATCGAGGGTATGAGCACAAGCGCACAACAAAAGTGAAGCACTACTTCTGGGGTTACTGCAACAGAATATAAAGCAAGTTGAGACTTGAGACAGCGAGTCTGTATCTTAACACGTTTAAATTGAACATATGCATTTAAGTCTGTTTCCAGAACCAAAATGAAAATGCGTGTTCTTGTGCTGTTATGCACCCCGGGGGGGGGGTTGTGTGTATGTGTGTGTGTATATGTATGTATGTGTATATATGTATGTATGTATGTATATATGTGTGTGTGTTCTACTCCCTGGTGTAGTCACTCCTATCATGATATATCACCTAAATAAACTTAACATATTCATTTATCACCTTAGGTACACTCATATACTAATTCTAAGTATTTAAATGCCAACCATATGAAAAAAATTCAAGAGAATACATAGTTTTTGACATATTTTGCTAATACCTTTATATTCATATATAAAAAAAGAGTATGTTTACAAAATTGTACATACCATCTTAAAAAAGTATACATACACCTAGATGATTTTAATTATATACTCATATACTATACTACATACCCTCCGTTGCGTTGCATGATATGCTTTCTACTTTGTAAGATATGGTATAAGGAGTAAGTACACCCACGAGTAGAAAAAAATGCTTCATATATACAAACGCACGTTTAAATGAAGATGCTTCCTTTTCTATGCATATTTTTTGGCGAGTCACATTCAAAACCATATTTCTAAAAGACAATTTATTTTGTTACGCAGGAATTGGCAACATCTTGGCACATGTGTACTACGAGGAAAAGACCCATCAAAATTATAAATGAAGCAAGTGGGATAATTCGACCATCAAGGTAAGTGTCTCTCTCGTTTTTACTAACTCAGGAGTGCAGATATAGACTCCGTTCTATCTCAAAATTGAGTGTTCTATCGAATTTAACAGAGGAGGTATTAATAAAACACATGTAACTTCATAAGGTACCACAATAGAAATTAGAATCTTATCGTTCATACAAGATAAAAGGAAGTATGATCTATCCTTTCACTTCATTTATCGCCTCACCTAAGATACTGAAATTTTGTGATCCCATCGTGTCGTCAGGATGACACTTCTTCTAGGAGCACCTGGTTCAGGGAAAACAACCTTTTTAAAAGCATTGGCAGGAAAGTCGGATTCTTCTTTGAAGGTACGTAGATTGAGTTATCTACATGCCATCAAAAGTACCTATCGACAAGAAAATGCAAAATAATAATAAAATAATGTGTAGCATTGAATAAAAATGCATTTTCTTGATCATGTAACATTTCTTAATAGCTCAAAGGAAAGGTCATGTACAATGGAGAAGAAGTGAATTCCTCGACACCTCAATATCTGCATGCTTACATTAGCCAGTATGATCTTCACCATGCGGAGATGACCGTAAGAGAGACTATTGACTTCGCATCCAAGATGTTGGGAACCAACAATGAATTTGGTAAGACATCCCCTTGTGTATGGTGTACTATTCATTTTACAGATCAGATACAACTTTAGTGTACGTATATGCGCTAAATTATAACAAAATCAGACACTGTAAATCAACAAGTATTCATGGAAATATGCAAGGTGTATCAATCTTTGCACGACAAATACTAACACAAAGTTCCTGTTTGGAATGACCACCTTAGAGATGCTGGGAGAAGCAATAAGAAGAAAAAAGGGTGTCATCAATAAAGTTATTGACCAAGATCTTGACCCATTTATTAAGGTGATTAATTTTGTTTTCCTCTATTTTTAGCTAAAACTGGATTTTTTTTTGTTTAATTACTTAAACATCTGTTTTGCACAGGCCACCACATTTGGAGAAGCAACCAACCTTACAACAAACTATATTATCAAGGTAAGTTTGTCACTTGTTCAATTTATTATTTCTCTTGACAACAAAATCATCAGATTTGCGTATATGCAGATACTTGGTTTGTCCGAGTGTGCTGATACCCTCGTGGGAGACGAGATGAGAAGAGGCATATCAGGAGGACAAAAGAAAAGGGCCACAATCGGTAAGCATTTTACCCTTTTCTACTATGTATTATGTTCCTTCACCCTCTATTGTCACTTCCTAGAGTGCACCTCCCAATCAGACTTCATGTTAAAAATACATATATAGCCTACCAGTCATGTATAGCTTCACTGGCAGCATGTCTTTCCTATCTGGAAGAAAGCATAACTGAAATTTTACCGCCTCAAGAACTTATTGTATGAAAGAAAAATAAGGTTTTCATCAGGACAGAAATGTTCACGGTAAAAAAAAATGCTTGTAGCTATCAAGTCAGATGGAAGCAACTAGCCAAGAAAGCAGAATGAGGACCTGAGTAAAGAGAGATTTAATTGGCAACTAACCATACTTCACAATGTATTAATTCCTCAATGCAGGAGAGATGCTAGTTGGTCTAGCAAGATGCTTCTTTATGGATGATATATCAACAGGTCTTGATAGCTCCACCACGTTCGAGATCATGAAGTTTATCCAACAAATGGCTCATTTGATGGATCTCACAATTGTTATTTCCTTGCTGCAACCACCTCCCGAGACATTGGAATTATTTGACGACATAATCCTTTTATGCGAGGGGCAAATTGTATACCATGGTCCACGAGAAAATGCTACGGATTTTTTTGAAACTATGGGATTCAAATGCCCCAGCAGGAAGAATGTAGCAGATTTCCTTCAAGAGGTATTCCATTATCAATTATAGTCAAAACGAACTGTTAAATAAGACAATATTGCTAACAATCGATCCTCCTTACCAAATTACCGTAATATGTACTTGTGAATAACAATGGAACAAGCTAACAGTAATTTTTCTGCAATTGGTCAGGTGACCTCGAAGATGGACCAAAAGCAATACTGGGTTGGTGATGAATATAAGTACCAATACCATCCAATTGAAAATTTTGCAGAATCCTTCCGTGCCTCCTATCTCCCTCAACTTGAAGAAGACAAACTCTGCCGGGCAAACAATGCTGGAAAGAGCAAGGGGGTTAAAACCAATGCAAGTCGCAGGATCTCCAGATGGAATATTTTCAAGGCATGCTTTTCAAGGGAAGTACTGCTTCTAAATAGAAACTCTCCAGTGCATATATTCAAGACCATACAGATAACTGTTCTCGCTTTTGTGATCTCAACACTTTTCCTTCGAACAAATATGAGCCACAGTTCTGTACTTGATGCTAATAAGTACATGGGAGCACTCTTTATGGCTGTTGTGATAGTAAACTTCAATGGCATGACTGAAATTGCAATGACAATAAAGCGGCTCCCCATCTTCTACAAGCAAAGAGAGTTACTAGCATTGCCAGGATGGGCACTCCTTTCTTCAGTTTTCCTCATTAGTCTACCAATGTCACTTCTAGAGACAGGTCTTTGGACCTGCTTAACCTACTACGTGATTGGCTACGCACCTTCCCTTATCAGGTACTCCTCTTGGCCTTCTATACCTAAGGAATAAGGATCTTAGTTACTTAAATAGACTAAAGTAATAGAAAGAAATTCCCTTGCTTCTGGCAGGTTCATCCAGCACTTTGTGGTACTTTTTGCCATGCATCAAATGTCAATGGGACTGTATCGCTTCTTAGCAGCCATAGGAAGGACACAAGTAATGGCCAACATGCTAGGGACTGCAGCTCTTATAGCAATCTACATACTTGGAGGCTTCGTCATATCAAAAGGTTAGATGATTTAGCTCAAAATATCTCGGGAAGTATGTCAACTCTGTAATGCAGGACAAGTTTTAATGCTTATGTGCAACTAAGATGCTCACCAATTTTATACGCTGAACAGATGATCTCCAACCATGGTTGCGCTGGGGATATTGGACATCCCCATTCACCTATGCACAGAATGCAGTCGCCCTGAATGAGTTCCTTGACAAAAGATGGGCTACAGTAAGCACTCATTTCAACACTTGGAATTGCTAACCTCATGCTAGTACATCCTTCCCAAAGTACACTAACATTCTTGATCAAAGGCATAAAATCCATAGCAATTAGTTGTGACCTAATGAGGATGGTCTTGGATGCTGACAGGAATTTCATTACGCAAATGCAAACACCGTTGGTGAAGCTATCCTCAAGATCAGGGGGCTACTCACAGAGTGGCACTGGTACTGGATTTGCGTCAGCATTTTATTTGGATTCTCGCTGGTCTTCAACATCCTCAGCATATTTGCATTAGAGTTCATGAACCGTATGTATACGAAGCAATCAAAACCTCATAAATTTTGAACTAGGAATACAAACGAGACTCATCCTTCTGTTTATCATTTGCAGCTCCACACAAACATCAAGTTAACATCAATGCCACCAAGGTGAAGCTAGAGTACAACAGCCAGACAGTTGGAAATGGCAATGCGTCAACTGATCAAGTCACCCTCCCATTTCGGCCTCTTTCCCTTGTATTTGATCATATCAACTATTTTGTCGACATGCCTAAGGTAAGCTCTTGACCACATCAGACCTTACCAAATAGTTACATCCATTCCAACCTGTTGACCAAAAGTATGCATATCTTCCACCAGGAGATGGCAAAATATGGAGTAACAGATAAAAAGCTTCAGCTGCTACAAGATGTCAGTGGTGCTTTCAGGCCAGGGGTGCTAACAGCTCTGATGGGGATCACCGGTGCTGGAAAGACAACACTGCTCGATGTCTTGGCTGGAAGAAAAACTGGAGGATATATTGAAGGCACTGTTAGGATAGCAGGCTTCCCAAAGAAGCAGGAGACGTTCTCAAGGATCTCAGGCTACTGTGAACAGAGTGACATACACTCCCCTAATCTCACCGTGTATGAGTCACTGCAGTTTTCTGCATGGCTTCGCCTTCCTTCAAATGTTAAATCTCGCCAAAGAGATGTATGTGCGTTGACCTCTTACCCTCTTATCATCGTTAGAAGCTAATATCTGACACAAGATCTCTCTTCAAACATATTTCAGATGTTTATAGACGAAGTCATGGACCTAGTTGAGTTAACTGGATTAAAGAATGCCATTGTGGGTCTGGCTGGAGCAACTGGCCTGTCGGCTGAGCAGCGAAAAAGACTAACAATAGCTGTGGAGCTGGTAGCTAGTCCTTCCATTATATTTATGGATGAGCCAACCACTGGCTTGGATGCTCGTGCCGCAGCAATTGTCATGAGAACAGTAAGAAAGACTGTAGACACTGGACGAACTGTTGTCTGCACAATTCATCAGCCAAGCATTGAGATATTTGAATCTTTTGATGAGGTATGAATAATTCGGTAAATAGGTCAAATAGAATTTCTACTGTTACAATCAATAAGAATAGTCCAGTACTCCAGTGGTGTCAAGGTGATAGACTGAAAGAGAATCAATTACGCAGCACCACAACAAGAATGTTTTTTTTCCAAAATCAAACAGCAAATTGCCCTTCAGATTTAGTTTTTCTTTTTTTTTTCAATAGTCGCACTCATAAAAGTGTCAAAGATAGTTATGGCTTAAAGTGGGAAAATTTGAGGAACCACATATCAATCGGCCTTTTCTATGAGTTAGTACAAAATTGCCTTCTAAATTTGAGTTTAATTTGACTAATTGCAGCTTTTACTTATGAAAAGAGGAGGTCAGCTCATATACAGTGGTTCACTAGGTCCTCTGTCCAGCAACATGATAAAGTATTTTGAGGTAAGCTTGCCTGAGATTGGATGCTTATTCATAAAATGGAGAGGAAAATATTAAAAC